>OY748292.1:5737637-6350563 GCA_963556515.1 Nudaria mundana
CCCGGACGGTTGCCTTCTGCCCTGTCGTATTTATATCTTGCTGTCATATACAAAAACACTATATAAAAATTCCTTTATTTTACTTTTGACGAGACAATTTCACTCAAAAGTATATATCGTATATGAAAGCAATAATAATGAGGGTAGGTTGACATTTTACGTCTTAAAGTTTTTTGATCTTTTTACCTTGTTTTAAAGGTTATTATTGAGTGATTGGTTTGTCAAAAGTAAAATATATGGTTGTATGGTGGTGTGTATTTGTTTGTTTGTATCACACGGGTGATCTGTTTAACAGTGAACCTAATTACGTGCAATTCTATCTAGGAGAATATGTTGATCTAAATAGACATTAGTTTTTAAGATTAAGATAATATTGTACCGAAAATATATCAATTATATATGTTACAGTCCACCTTATCGCTAAAGAGCGATCTCTTCCAGGCAAATTTCGAATGGCAATAATATTATAAGGAATGGTAGCGGCTGTGTACAATGTGAATGCTATTAAAATAATAAATAAATAAAATTAATGAAGAGAGTGAATCGTGAAAATTTTAATACAAAACAGTTGAAACACCTAATTTGTTTCTCGTAACCGAATATTTACTTAAAACTAATGTCTATTTAGGCGATTTTAATGTAAAGTTGATTTAACTAATATTTGCCATAATTTTTGTATAAAAAATATGTCGCTTAATTATTAAATATAAAAAAATATATGCCTATACTTTTTAATTGGTATTTATGATCTCAAATCTGATGTCAAAATATTTTTAATACTGAGTATGGCAAGTATTGAGTATGGAATCAGTATTGTTGATATCCAAGGAACAGTGACTCGTGAAGAATGTTGTTGTAAACAGTTCAGTTTTGTAAATTATGTAAATGATGTTATCTAAATGATCACAAAAATGCAAATAGCCGAATTTATGACGTTGAGTCGAAGATATTTCTTTGGTATATCGTATAAGGTAAGCTATTCCATGTCTAGTACATTTACTATAGTGTCGTATAATCTATTTGAAACCCCCAAAGCATAGAGAAAAATTAACTTTCTTTCAGTAATTGTAATTTGCCCCAAGTAGTCTTCTTTCGGTGATCTTAAAATGAACTTTCTTAGATTTTGAATTATTAGAAATTAGAAAGTGAATTTACGAATAAATTGCGTTATCAGAAAATCAGACGCTATTTCGAGATGGTCACAATTTAAACCACATAATTATCATTAGCCAAATAATGACATTTAAATTTCATTATATTTTATCTGATTAAGCATATACTTCAACGTATGCAGATCAGGAAAATATGTTACATGATATAGAAATGAATTGACTTTGTTAGTTTGACTAATATTCAAAAACTTCTTGACTAAAGACAAATAGACGATTATCACATAACTGATATCTAATGTCGCGATCGTGATAATAATAAATGAACGACATTGGTTGCTTGGACTGCACCAACCGAAATGAGATTGGTCAGCCCGTGACCACGGTTTCACAATATTCGTACCCGTCAATAAGATTTCTCTTGAAATTTTTTGAAGCTATACACCTGCCTGGTTTACTAGTACGTATATTATGGATAAATGTATGGTGTTTCTAGTTATGTTATGTACTAGAATAGTAGGGCCTTCATTGCTAGCGCGTTTAAGCCGCGCAAGATGACTGGCATTGGCGGCCATGTTGGTGACGTCATAGTGATGTAGATTAACCTACGATACTGTTTGGTATCCGTACTTGTCAGCGATTGATGACCTCAATCGTCACGGAGCGGTTATTGTGAGAAGGTTCTATCCCACTCACATCGTGCACGGCTTAGAGTATACCACCCATAGATCCAAAGCCATGAAGGTAACATAGACAAATTCTGCTATTGGATCTATCGGATCTGTGACTAAAGTGGCTATATCTATGCTTAAATTATTAGCTGAAGAGTTTGTTTGATGGGTTGAATACCCTAATCTTAGTAAACTAATTGTTCGAATTAAAAATGACATTTTCTGGTGAATTGTTCATTTATCGAGGAAGACTATATAACATAATACTACGACCAAATAGGAATGGACGAATAATAAAAAATGTTGTAAAAACGATCTCGCGAACTAAGTTAGTTGCGGGCGTTAGTCTTTACAGACTGAACCTATTATTTCGTGATATTAGAAGCGATACTTCTAAAGCGTATTGTAGAAGTAATGATTTCACTGTATGTAACTTAAAAATGGGACACACATACCGGTTGTTATACGAAAAAGATCTGTATCTGTACAGTCGACTGTATACTGTGTTTAGTACCAGTTCCTTACGTTAATTTACCCGAAATACGTTTTCGTATTGCTCCATACATTTCACACAGTTCCCTGACGCTACCGCTAGGGGCGCTGGTGTGAAATGTATGGGGAATACGAAAACGTATTTCGAGCAAATTAACGTAAGGAACTGGTACTAGACACACTGTTGAGGATTTAATATGTTGTAAAATACTTGTCTGCTGATATAGGCGACAAGTAGTAGTAGTGGTATTTCGTAACACCCCAGAGAATAAAATACCATCGTGTTTTGAGTGTTTTTCGACCAATCACATTATTACGTGCGTCACTTATTGGTATTGTACCTGAATCTTAAACAACTTATACAAAAAAAGTTAAGGATTGATTCTTATAACCGTATTCACAAACGACACAATAAGGCGCGCGAACGCTAAGCGCTGCAAAAAACAATAGGTTTTGACAGCGCTTAGCGTCCTCGCGCCTCATAGTGTCGTTTGTGAATACGGGTGTTAGTGTGCGTGAACCCACTGTCGAGTCGAATAGACAATATATATAGTAAGTAATGTATTTATGTATTTTGTATAGTAAGTAATTCAAATATTTGATGACTTTATCGATGTAAATGATTCTACTGACGACGGCGAAGCATTGTTCTTAAAAGACCATTCCAACTCGCGTCAGTAGGCCTAGCACAGCCAGCGTCGACTTCAATAAATCGATATATGAGAAAGAAAGAAGACCGAAATCTTGTTGAATATCTCGATCAAGTGGTCGACAATGCTCGCAGGGCGATAGACCAAAATAAATCTATACTTATAATAAATCTGTAGAAGTGAAATTATGTACATTAAAAATATCAAAAAAATAAATGGCAGGGGGTGTTACTAGACCGACACCGAACCCAAAAATGTGATTAAAAAAAATTTTGTCTGTCTGTCTTTCTGTTTGTTCAGGCATCACGCAAAAACTACCGGTTCGATTACGATGAAACTTGGTATAAATTATTCTTTAATATCCTGGGTACCACGCTGGGTACCACGCTGGGTACTTTTTATCCCGGAAAAGTATATACAATAAAAAACAAACTTAATTTTGCGGTTCGATCCCTAGACCCGATAACTGTACCAACCGCAAATAATAAGTTTGTCGTATGTTACTTCACCCGCAGTGGAGTTCAGTAAGGGGCGCTGCACACGGCTAAGATACTACAACATTTTATCTTAAGATACAATTTCGCTCGCCATACAATTCAATGGACTATCACAGACGACGAAGATAATAAATAATATTTCATATTTTCGTATCTTATAATAGAGAATATAATAGAAGATATAATAGAGAAACTGTTGTAGGGGGCTTTATGAACGCAATAAAACCAAAAACAATGGTTTTTAGAACTTTTGTCTGTTTGTCTGAATGTTTGAACACGCTAATCTCAGAAACGGCTTAACCGATTTGAATTTTTAATTTGAATTTGCGGTTTGGTTTTCAATTGGTTCATAAATAAAAAAGTTATGTAGATCTAAAGTAACACGCAGGCTGAGCTGCGGGCAACAGCTAGTATGTAATATATTCATTCCTGACAGTATTCGAGTATGAATAAGTACGTCGCCACGTAACTGAATACCTAAAAGAGTTGAATTCATATTTTCAGTCGAAACGCGAATCCTATTGGCACATTCCTGTTTCTGTCAATGTCCGTAAGTCAATGAGATTCTTGGGATTTTCGGACGGTATAACTTATGCATTTTAATGATTTCAAAAATATTACAGGAGGGCATTAAAATAAGAGTAAAAGTAAGGTTGTATTGCAATGTTATTGCAATATCGGTTAGATTCATCATTCATTATTAGACAATATAGTCTCGAAAAGTTTTTGATATAAAGAAACTTGCATTGTGTTAGATGTAAAAGACAATTACCTCGAAAGACTGACAAAAGTCAACTGCAATAAGATGGAATATAATGTGATATTTGCCTTCTATCATTAAAAAAAAAGATGCGGGAACATCGTTTCGCACTCTGATATAGCTAATTTTAAAATAATACAAATATACACCGTGAAAGTAAAAGTGTGAAAGTTTAAAAATTGGTCATCGATATCAGATATGATATCGATAACAGAACCGACTGGAAGCATTACTTTGAAAAACAAACACATTATTTTTATAAAAACCTTAAAATTGTTGTAGTCTCTAGACACCAAATGAGTAGGTACTCATGCAGCTTTAAAAATCTTCCTAGTGCTATCCAGAGACGCTCGGCAATAGTGGTAGCGTGCAGCGGCCTCGGGCCGCAAATCAAAAAAAATTAACTACATCAATTATAAGTACTTTAAAAAAAAAGTGTTTGTTTTTCAAAGTAATATTTCCTGTCGGTTCTGTTGTCGAAACGGAGTCCAAAATATACTTTTTTTAAACGGTGGTACTTTCACGGTGTATATAGAACTTAGTGCAGCCTACTTTGACTCAACTAAATATGTAACATTAAATAGAATCTTCAGTATTAGCCATGACTCAGTTTAGATTCGTTACTTATGTTATTAATGATTATAAAGGAACATAAGTTAACCATCTGTTTTGTTCTTTTCCGTAAAGTTAACACAAAGTTAAATAATAATAATTTAACTTTAAAATCATGTCTGGACAAAGTCTATATTTCATCTTATAGTAATAGTGGATCACAGTGCACTTTTTCGACGTAATTATCTGATGAACCTTTCTTAATTAAATTTATATTAAAATATTGATGTAGTGTATTAAGATTAATAAAATAAAAAATATCATGAAATCGAACAAGTGGATATAATTTATATATCTGTATTTAGTGATTAATATAATACTTGTTGTTTAATATTCGCGAGGATTGTGTGAAAGTGTGAACGGAATGACTTCTATGTAATTGTAGCTAGGAAATATTAGTTTAGTTAACAGTAACAGCCCACTGACTGATATGTGTATATTTTAAGTTTAACTTCTCGATCGGGCTTTGTATACGCCGAAAGGCCGGCTTCGGCTTTATATCTGGGCGTTGCTTTCGATATAATGTGCTTGAATGTGTAAAGGTTTATTGTCGAATGAAGGATTAGAAAGATTCAACACTTTACTTGTAAACGTATAGCAATGAATTATGATTTTTTTTGGTGCGTCTGTCGTCGTCTTGAAATGATTATGTAATAAGTTGTAATATTATTTACAGTTGTAATTTAAAGGCAGGGGAACAATTTATTTGACAGTATTCAATGAATTATATCCATAGGAAATAGTTATGTTATCATCAGTAATCATCACTTGTCGTTTGTTAGAATAATACAGTATGAACGAGAACTAAGAGGGGTCCGTTGTAATTCTGTTCCTATTTATAGATAGAAAATATATGTATTTAAAAAAAAATAGTGGCATTATCTGTGGTCTTATAGGTATATAGCAATAACCTTATAAATGTATATATGATTGTTCAATGTTATTGCACATGAAGACGTAAGGTCGGATAAAAGGTACCTCACATATTTCTTTAAGTGAAAGATGGCATAAATCTTTGTAAAAAAAGTTATAATGATTAAAAAACCACATGCGGTGTGTGAAAAAAAAACAATTCTTCTTTTCTCTGACTTGCAGAAAGGTTGTTAGAACACGAGTAGGTTTTAAAGAAACGAGCCTTGGCGAGTTTTATTATAGTATCCTACGAGTGTTTTAATGCAGTGTTATATGTGCAGTTTTATACACTACTTTATCTAATCTCATACCTACGTTAACCCATTTTGAGAAAAGTTATCCACAATGGCGGCAAAACTCAACAAGGCGGTATGGTCGAAAGACTTTAGCTTGTTATTTCAAGTAAAATTTTCTTCAATTGTACTATAATGATTTAAAAATTTACTTTGCGTTACAGATTTGATGAGTCTCATAGAAAATCTGTATCGAAAATTACCTTTCAATTTTTTATAGTTCGTGCATAATCATGGGCAAATTTTGAAATCATAATAATGACATGAAAGTAGATAAAAGTTGTTAGAGAATGACATGTTGTATTTAAAGTAGTATCAATTGTATACCGAGCATGTTATTACGGTTTTGTTACACGGTGCGGTTCATTTCTTGCAAGATATGTATGAGAAGTCCCTAATCGCTTCAAAAATATTATTTCTAAAACCGTTTAGTGTATAAACTGTTGTATAAAAAATCAGTGCTTCAACTTGTAAGAATAGCGCATTATAAGTTGAAAACGATATTAGCACTTAACTATGATAATTTCGGATTAATGACGAATTTTATGTTTGTTTAAATCAAGCGACGACCTTGCCAAAGTGGCTCGGTGCACTGAGATCACCTGGGGGAAAATTTGCATTTTCGAAATTTGGACGAAATATCTAAACTAGGGGTTTAAGAGTCCGCCGGGCGCCACTGGAAATAGCTTCTGGTACGTACCAGAGACGCCCGGCGACGGACCAGGGGATCAAGTAGAGGTTCTCAGCGGACAGAACGATCACAATCAATCACACCGTCACAAGATAATCCAGCAATATACGTTATTATAAACGTGTATTGAATTTGTATATTTAGTATTCTTTCTACAATCACGTTTTTCTACAAAGTATATCAATGTATCAGTAAATAATACACATGTACCTTTAGTTTAAATAATCACGCTATCTATCTCTGTTGGCATTTTCATTGTAAATTTAGGGAAAACATAATTTAATTATTTAATGTTCAGCGGAAATTATTAACTATTTAATGTGTAACATTAATGGACTACGAATAAATGTCTCAAGAATTGAAATCTTAATTTGGTTTATTTATTTTGAAATTCCCGGATTGCAGATTATATTCAGTGGTATGTAACGTCTGTCCTGGCTGTGGGAATTTTGGGTTGATTTACAGAGTGATTATAGTTTGATTAACAAAGTGATTATGGTTTTTCTATAGTTCCCGGTAACGGTAGGCGTGCCCCCCCTCTCCCTCCCCCCCTATTGCGTGGGACACAATAAATTACTGGCAAAGTGTGGGTGTGTAATGCACGTCTGCCTACCCTTCGGAGACATAGGCGTGATGTCTGTCTGTCTGTCATGCCAACCTCACGGTCAACCAACGAGATTAACTTAAATAAAATTTCCCAGTCACCGTTAATAGGCTCACGACCAGTTTCTAAATTGAGAATATGTCGTTGCTTTTGAAGATCATATATCGATACTAAATCTATTGCTACTGGAACAACACTCGTGCGGTTTCTTTTTTTTAAATAAATGCAAAGGGTACATTGATTTAAAATCCCATTTTTCATCAAAATGTTGGTTTTTTTTCATTTATTACGAAAATAGTGAACAGAAAAATCCTAAAAATAATATTTGTTCTTTATGAACCTCATCATCTACCTGCCCTTATCCCAATTATTTGGGGTCGGCGCAACAAGTCTTTCTCCTCCACACATCCCTTTCAGACGTCATCTCTTCAGTCCATCCATCTTTTCTTTGGCCTACCTCTACTTCTTAAACCCTCTACAGTCATACTTTGCACCTTTCTAACGACATTGCTTTCCTCTCTTCTCATAACATGTCCATACCATGACAGCCGCTCGCTTCTCAATTTTTCATTCACTGGTGCAACTTTCAAACTTCCTCTAATATACTCGTTCCTTACCCTATCCTTTTTTGTCACACCACACATCCATCTTAACATTCGCATCTCCGCTACATGCAATTGTCTTTCATCCGTCGGTTTTAAGGCCAAACATGACGTCATGAGGTCTGACGACAGTCTTGTAAATTTTCCCTTTAAGTTTAGGGGGAAATAGAGGGTCGCAAACAGCGCCTTTGACCTGCCGCCATTTCACCCAACCTGCGTCAATTCTGTGCTTCACTGTACGATCGATTTCCCCATCACTCTGGGTAAGAGAGCCGAGGTACCGGAAACTGGAGCAAACTGGTATTGGTGCGCCGTCTAGCACTATGGGTGTATAACCGGAGAGACCGCCGAAATCAGAGAACATGTACTCAGTTTTGGTTCTACTGATTTTCAAGCCTACACTCTCCAGTTTACACTGCCATTTTTCCAATCTACTCTGTACCTCAGGCCCGTCTTCACCGACGAGTGCAATGTCATCGGCAAATAGCATACACCAGGGTGTCTCTTCCTGTATCTCCGATGTCAAAGCATCCATTATCAACAGGAAGAGATATGGGCTTAGCGCCGAGCCCTGATGCAAGCCTACCGCCACACTGAACTCGCCGGTGTTGCCAGCAGCAGTTCGTACGTAGGTTTTCGATCGACAATACATCGCACAGATTAACTCTATATACTTCCCCCAGGCACACCTTTCTCTTTCAGGGCTCACCACATAACCGTTCTGGGTACCCGGTCGTATGTCTTCTCTAGATCTACAAACACCATGTGCAAGTTTTTATGTGCACGCCTATATTTTTCACATAGCTGGCGGAGTGCAAATATGGCATGGCATCTGTAGTCCGGCGACCAGGCATAAACCCGAACTGGTTTTGGGTAATCTCGCTTTCCTCTGGCACTCGTTTCTCTATAACTTTCTCCCAAACTTTCATACTGTGTGACATGAGCTTAATTCCTCGATAGTTGCCGCAGTCTTGCACATCACCCTTATTTTTAAAAATGGGCACTAGAGAGCTATTGCACCATTCATCGGGGATCGTCACTTCATACAGCAACTTATTGAAGAATAAGGTCAGCCACGCATATCCATCTTCTTCCAATATCTTCCACACTTCCACTGGAATACCGTCGGGTCCTACGGCTATCCCATTCTTCATATTTCGTACCGCTTTTCTTATTTCATCTCTATCAATCTCCTTCACTAAACCTACATTCACTCGTCTCTCTTCTAAATTTACACTCTATGCATTCTCTTCATTCATAAGTTTTTCAAAATACACCTTCCATCGATTTCTTACTTCATCTTCTATTATTAGAATCTTACCCTTTTCATATTTTATACATTACATGTCTTACGTCTTTCGTTCTATCATCTCTGTCTTTCGCTAAACGGTAAATTTCTTTTTGGCCCTTAGTTCCATCAAGAGCATTGTATAGTTGCTCTTGGGCCTGAGGTTTAGCTATTGCTACCGCTTTTTCGCCTTTTTGCTACATTCCTTATACTTCTCCTTTTTTTCTTCTTTTTCACTTTCATTCCCTTTTTCTTTCTGCCATTCCTTAAAAGCATTCTTTTTTTCTTTAATTACCTTTTGTACTTCTCTGTTCCACCACCATGTATCCTTATCAAGTACACCTTTAACTTTCGTTTCTCAACACTTCTTTCGCTACTTTCCTGATGCAACTCGCCATTTCATTCCAACATTCATTCACTGATTTATCCACCATATCTCTCATTTCTATAATTTTATTCACCACTCGTTTTTTGAACTTACTTGCATATTCTTTTTTCTCTATCAACCACCACTTAATTCGAGGAGGAGGGCGTTTTTTGCCTTTTTGTGAGACTACTTTGGTCTTTAAGTCCATTATTAACAGCTTATATTGCTTCACTACCCCTTCTCCCGGCAGCACCTTGCAGTCTTTGACACAGACCTACCTCCCCCGGATTAGGAAATAGTCGATCTGTGTCATATGATCACCACTTTTATACGTGATTAGGTGTGAGTCCTGTTTACGAAACCACGTGTTCACTATGGCAAGGTTAAAGGAGGAAGCAACCTGTAGAAGTGTTTCACCGTCACTGTTACGGGTTCCGTATCCCCATCCTCCATGCACTCTTTCATAATCATCATTTACTCTTCCTACATGTCCATTGAAATTACCTCCTATACACATTTCTTTACTTTCTGGTATACTAAACATGACTTTTTCAAATTCCTCCCAAAATTTTCTTTCTCTCTGTCATCACACCCGCTCTGTGGTACATACACGCTGATCACATTTAGCACCATACTCTCCCATACTACTTTCACAACTATTATCCTGTCGTTTACTCTTTTCACATCCGTCACGCATTCTTTCAAGTTACCATCCAGTACTACACCAACTCCTTTCCCTTTTCCATCACTCCCAATGTAATATAACTTATATCCTTCACCAATCTCTCTAGCACTGGCACCCCTCCACTTAGTCTCCTGCAGAGGCGATAATCTTAGAAGAGGCGTAACACGCCACATTTATTCTTCTTCTCTTAAACACATCGGCCAACTCTCTTCCTTTCCCAGTCATAGAGCCAACTTGCATACCTGTCTTACTTCTCTTTCGCGATGGGCTTGCGTCTTACGTCGCATCCACCCCCGATGCGACAACCCTTGTCCATTTCCCACAGGTACCGGGTGCTGTCCCTGCGCGTCGCGTGTGGGGTACGCCCTAGCCCTATTTCTCCCTCTATTATTTCTCATGTCATGTTGCACAAATGTTTTGGCTATGGTTTTTTTTACAACCGGCCGCCTGCCTGACGTCAACCCTCCTTGGGAATGCTATTGTGGACGGTTTGTCCCCCGCCTGCTGGGTGCCCTGCAGTGCTGGTTATGGTGCACCGGACCATCTCCCTCAGTCGACTTCTACGACACTCCGGGTTGTGTAAGGGCTGGACCATTCTAGGTTAACACAGCAGACAGACAAAAACTTAAAACATTTGAAACCCTGTATAGATCACACTCCTTCACTGTTCATGTGGTGAGGCTGTGGAACTCCGAGTAGCAGTACTCTTAAATTCAGATTGGTTAAATCGCAGTTAGTTTGAAAATCCGAAAAAGACTGGATGATGGTTGACTTACGTAAAACTTCACAAATAAAACTGTAATGCAATACTTTGTATATTTTATTTACATACATCAATGTATATTTACATCGCATGATTTCACAATAACATTAAAATTAAGTATGTCTATGATCTCCACTGACTTGTGCAGCTGGCTGCTGAAATATAATATCTATGTATTTCTCATGTATGTATTTCAAGCGCATGGATGGACGAAGCGTTCCGTTTTTGTACTATTTACAAGCAATTTGAATATCTACTATGGTTAGCATTTCAAGTGGTTTACGCTAAGCTATTATAAAAAACAAACAATATTCTTAACAGTTCACACCAAACATGATGACGACCACCAATTTCAACGATTTTGTTCATAAATACAACATCAGTCTCATTTTTATACAATTTTGTATAACTTGCAACGTTTTCTCAACGTATACCGTGTACGTACTACGTATACACATAAGTATTATACGTTCATCTTCTAATTTTTATTACGTAAGTCACTTAAATTTAGAAAAGGCAACTTAAAATTAACGCTTGTCGCTTTATACATAAATAGTCCGTAGTCTAGTCATATTATCAAAAATCTCAGACTTTTGGAACACACGCGAATCGACGTACCTATAAAAAAGATTCGAAAGTAACATCGTAGGGAATATAATCCGCTACAAAATTGTAATAAACACAAATTACGTAAAACTCATAGGAAACGAGATATTTGAAAAAAAAAATTTTTGTTACGTGACTTGACCTTTGTGGTTTTGAGACAACAGGTTTCAAAATTCCAAGATTTTGTCTAATTTGACAGGACCATGTAGAAAGTAATAATTATGACATGAAATAATTCTGTTCGTCAATTTATAAAATGTAAACCAAAATCTAACACCGACAAATTATTGACTAGATTACTGAAATATATATTGTGATATATATGTGTATGTGTATACTCTTGCAGCGATGTTTTTAATGAAGTGGTAAAAGTCTCGGGAATCCTTATAGTTTCGTCATGTCCGTCTGTCTTCGGCTTTCCTCTCAAACGGTTAGTGCTAGAAAGATGAAATTTTGCACGGATATGTGTATTTACAATTCCGACAAAGTGCTAAAATAAAATTATGAAAAATATTTTCTGGGGTACCCCCCTCTACAAGTAAAATGGGGATGATTTTTTTTCTCGCGTTAATCCCATCGTGTGGGGCATCAGCTAAGACAATTTTTTGATTTAGGTGTCCGTTTGCGAGATATTCAACTGTATAGCGCATTTGTTAAAACAGGCCCCCCTCTTCTAAAATCTAAACGGCAACTCATGATGGGAGTCTAAATTATGAACTTTGAAGGAATTCTATAACGGGGCAGATAACTTTGTTAGTTTAGGAGTTATAGAGCCTATAATGGGTAACTACGGAACCCTATATTATGCGTGGCCCGACACGCACTTGGCCGGTATTTATTGTAATTTGTGACGGAGTTGTATTAAGCTACTTTTACACTGAAAAATACATTTGGAAGAAAAAATACACATGTTTAACATAATAATATGCCTTAGTCACCTTAGTTACTTTAGTCACGAGGTGGGACATTTTTAGTAATTTTTAAAACATTATTATCTTATGTACGAATTATTTACTATTGCCTATTTCAGTAATACGTTACTTAATGAAATTAGAAGGAATTTTCAACCTTAAAAAACTAATGGCACATATACTTTTGTCATGGAGAATGTTTGACAATCAGTCATTTGGACGCGATGATTGTTTTATACATGATTGCAACAATATAATATCGAAGAATACAAAAGTATGGTTAGTAAATTATAAACAAAAAATATAAGATGATTATTATAGAAATATTTAATTATGTACACTGATTTTGATATTCAAATAAATGCAAAAATGGGAATGAAAAAAATTACGTCAATCTAAAAACAAAATATGTCATAACGTGATGAGTTTATGACACTATAACATTGGTCAGAGACGCCCGGCAACGGACGTTAAAGCGGCCGCGGCCTTGGTCGCGGAACTAAAAAAAAAAAAAAAAAAAAAAAAAAAAAAAAAAAAAAAAAAAAACTATAACATTGGTTAACTTTAGATAATCAATTGAATAGTTTATTTGTTGATACAGAGTGATTATTTTTTACCTGATTTTTTTTTCTATCGATTTTGTATCACGGCTGTTATTGTAGTCCTATGTTGGTATATATTATTGAGCGGAGCTCTCAACGGGCGACTCAGATTATTTTTGTTACGATTTATGTTAAATTGTTTCTCGGCGAATACTCGGCCGATTTCAGATTTTCTTGCACTCATCGAAAGCTTACAGAATTACCCAGGTTCTTACGAAGCCAGAATTTTGAATTTAAACTCGCTTCGCTCAAATATATGCTGCAGCGTAACGGTACGTTTCGCGACTGCGGCGGCCTAGTTATATAGTCATGACCTGCGTCACTTACACACATTTATTAGAGTTACCTACGCCGTTTCAAAACTGAGATCCATCAAATACCACACAATACATCAATCTCTATACTTTGCTACATTGGATTGCTATTCATAAGATTGTATACATTTACCGGACAGTCTTAAAAAGAGGGTTATTAGAATATGATAATTTGACTCTAGTATTTTCAAATTATGTATATTATCATATCTACACAGAGATCAAATTGTACATGATTATTTAAGTTGTACTGAACTGTCATTGAGATAAATTATAGAGAAGACATCCGAAACAAAAATCGTGTTCCCAATTGTCACTTTGAAGTGACGTTTCAGGCATAAGATACTTTAGGAAGTTTTGGTACTGTACCTAAACTTTTGTTACAAAAAATCTTGTTGAAGCGTCTTCTCTATGTAATTCGTACATTATGACCTCAATGTTCACTGCATAATATTATGCATCAAACAATTTTATACTCTCATCACGTGATCCGTTGAATATAACTCATATCGTTCCACTAAATAGAATATCGCATGGCGAATCATTATATTTTGCTTTTAACTTTATATTTATGTTCCTGTAGTGAGATCATACTTCATGTAATTACTTTATATTCTCAATTCTCAGTTTCTGAACTAGCCTAACATACGTAGGATGTATCACATTTTAGTTACCGCGGTTCAATTTAACGTGCTGTCATATTTTGACATATTTGATATGAGTTTGACAGCTATTCAGTATGTCTGTATTTTTTTAAATGTCATAGTACTGGTACTGATTTTCATAATACAATTTCATAGTATAGTATTTTTCACAGATTTGATAAATGTTAAGTAGTTTCACAGTCAACTATTCATCACAAACAATTCGACCAGTCCCAGTTTAAACAAACACAATGTTACGCCGTACTCTGCAGTTCGGGCGCGCTGGCCGCCACCGGGTGAGGCAAGCTCGAGGCGTCCCCGGGCGAGGCAGCCTTGCCTCTTCTAGTCGGAGGCGAGGCGAGGGCGAACGCGACTCGCTCGAGGCGTTCCCGGAGTGCCGCGAGGCGAGGCGCTTTGGTTACACCCGGCGATGTGCCAAAAGCTCCTAATGCTGCGTCTAATGATATATAGAGGGCGCGACGTTCGCTTTCACTGCACGCTGACAGCTCCTGTAAATGAGAATTGTTTTAAAAAAAATGTAGTGTTGTAGTAAACCACTTACAAAATGAAGTATACCTTATCCTAAATAGATTGATATAAAAGGTCATTGACACCGAGGAACAAACGTGTCAAACAAACTGTCACTGTAGGGTGGGCGGGCTTTCGAGCGGCAGAGCTTTTTGATTGTAAGCTTTTTTTTCGGGGGGACAATAAGCTCGAATAATATTTTACAGTTCACGAGGTCTACTGTTAGACTATATGGGTGACTAGTAAATAGAAAATAATTTAATGTTTGCCCCTTATAACATCATTGAACAGACTTGGCTGAAACTTTAGCTCTGTTCATACCTCTCGGATGTCCGCACATAGACAGTAGACTTGCGATCTCTCATCGTCCGAGTCCACTCAGTCGCAAAAATCTCATTGGTAGTTTCATGAATCGGCCAACGAGAGATCGCAACTCTACTGTCTATGCGCGGACATCCGAGAGGTATAAACTGAGCTTTAGAAAGTAGTACTATAACATTGTAGTGGCGCTCACCTCCTCAACAGCCTCTAGATCATCGTCATCACCGGCTTGTGTCAGCTGCTTTTTCAGAGTCTGCAATTTACACATAATAATATAAAACTCAGCATCGGAAGCAACCATTATTAATAAACTGGTGTTTAAGCTCTTTCGTGAAAATTGCTCAATTTATACAATTCATTATCGAGGAAAATAGAAATTAAAATACATCATACAAATACTGAGCTTGGAACTGTCATGATATTCTCCATGTCTATTTATTTGTACATCAAAACCTGATGAAATTTCATACAGAGATAGTATAAATTCTGGGCAATTTTAGGCTATAAGATTTGTCTTTGCATAATATTTATGAGCATTTAGTACCTGCATAAATACATGTGAAAGCTTGTTACAAGCACAAAATTTACAAAATTATTCTTCTAAAATGTACATAATTTCTTGTCTGAGTGGATACGACGCAGATTATATAAAAAAGCAATGCGGGTACACCCAACGATTTCAAAATACTAATTATTCAAACTTTAGAGGTTCTCAGAGGCTCATATCGTCTCTACCTTCACAACCTCAAAAACTACTGGATAGAGTGGTTCTCGAGGAAGAGCTTTGGGTACTTTTTATCCCGATGATGTGTTTCCGCGGGAATTGATGAGACCCATAATAATATTTTACGCCGGCAAAGCCACGGGACGGCAGCTAGTCATCGCTATCACTACATAGTATAAAACAAAGTCGCTTTTGTCCGTATATATGCTTAGATCTTTAAAACTACACAACGGATTTTCATGCGGTTTACACCAATAGATAGAGTGGTTCTCGAGGACGGTTTTTGTATACATTATTTGCCAAGCGGGCGAAGCCGCGGACGTCCGCTAGTAAAATATAAAAATATATTATATACAAATATTTACAAGATATAAATACGTTTGTGGGTGACTATTTACATAATGCGTTGTGTATTGTATCAATTTTGAAGCCATGTATAAAGCTTAAAACACACTGGTCCTTCACATACGACGTATGCCACGCGACGTGGGAGACAGCGACACACTGTTCCTATGTCGTATGACGTCTGACGTTTACGTTATCTACGCGCTATGACACTACACGTGTGTGACAGCGTCGTACGCGTGGGATAGCATGGGAACACGCGAGTCTGGCGCGGTGACGCGTAAGACAACGTGGTGAATGACCAGTGTGTTAGTTACCATACGAATTGTATAGGCCAGATCCTTCGATATGTTCAGATGTCATAATGAGTGGTGTACGTCGCATGTGAAGGATGAGTCAGCCCGTCCCTTTAGTCATTATGTTATCTCCCGTTAGGAATGTACTTAGTTTTGGAGAGAACATAAGACATGCATATATCTATAAGCCAAGTGTTACCAACATATAAAGTGTTGCGGTAAATATGATTAATTAAAAATTATGAATAATTACCAGTCAATATTAAAAATTACCAAAAGTAAAGGTAAAAGTAAGATTTTTTTTTGCATTTTTGGAACGAAGTTCTCTAACGCGGCTTACGGACAGTGCGAGTTAGTAGAAATCGTCACGTTACGCTTATCAGTGTTTCCCAACCGGTGGTCGGCAGAAGCCAAAATTTGGTCCTGTTTTTTATTATTTATCTTTTTTTTTAATTTGTCGGCATCGTTAGTAAAACGATAAATAAGTAACCCAAACCCAGGTTCGGGGGGTTCCCCGAACGCACCATTTTTTTTGTAACAGTTATGGTAATTGATCAAAGAAAAGAAACCATAACCTAATTGGCTGCGGTGGCGTTCATACACCGTAGTACACCGTAGTACACGTAAGTAACGTACACGGCAATAACCTAAATCATGAGGTAATTATCAATTATGACCGGTAATAATTCATAATTTTCACATTAATTCATTTTTACCGTAAAAGAAAATAATAATATACTGTATCTAGATATAAAGTATGTCATTAACCTTGGCGTCTTATTCGTGACTCGAGATCGCCAAGCAGGGCCTGAATGGTGTAAATACCTGTTCCATATTAAACCAGTTAACGGCACTAACTAGAATATTATATATTAATAAATAATATAAATAAACAATTGAAATATTCAGTTAAATCTATTTATAATGTAAATTATAATGGAAAAATAAAATAAATCTAACTACTTTGCAATATTCCGCCACATGTGTGGCGGAATATTGCAAAGTAGTTAGATTTATTTTATTTAACTATTGACTTCCGAAAAGTAACGCCTGATAATATTAACATTAATTATAATGGAGTAATGATATTCTAGCTATCAAATTTAATTTCTTAATATCAAAGGACATTCAAGACTGTTTTATTCCGATTTAGGAATTATCATTAATCATCATCCACTGAACCTTTTTCCAGCCTAACTGCGATACTGCTGAACTTCGATATTTTCCTAGGAGCGGCTTTTATCCCAGTAATGTGCTCCCGTGGGAATTAAAACCGGGAAAACTAAGTCACGCGGGTGGAGTCGCTGTAATCAACTAGTCATAAATAAAAATTTTCAAGACATTCAAATCCATTTTTGATTGAAGTGTGATTAATGGGGAGATACACAAATTAAATAACCACAATCATTCTTTAGTCTAAGCTAATGAGGGATAATTCCGATTTAATTATAGTAGAACAATCTCAAATGTCGTATGATATTACAAATGAAAGTGTATAGGCTTAATTCATACTAAGATGGCGGCAAAGCGGCGAGCCGTTAAGATTAAGAAACGCTTGAGAAACTCGCGTAAATATAATGACTTGTTATTAAAACTGTTCGCTTATTCGCAACCATTTTGGTGTGAATTAAGCCGAAATGGAAAAAACATGGAAGCATTTCTAGTGCTCGAAAATGACCCAACGTAAATGTTGCCGAAGGTGTGTAGTTCGGTTCACGAAGCTAGTCTGTCATTTCCCGCGCTAATCATGCGACAGTTGCTATTCGTTGCTAGCCAATCAGAGACTCAGAGAAGAATCAGAGACTGCCTGTGCACGTGTTTCCTCCCACATATAATCCTGGGTTCTTTAAGCGGAGCGTGAAGAGGCACATCAGTAGGTCGTCAAGTTGAGGGCCACTCTCTATAGTATTGTATGCTGTGAGAGTGGCCCACAATCGCTAGACGTCGTCACGACTTACCACAAGTCGGATCGATGGGAACTTTTGCTATTTCATTTATAATGGTGTAATTAATACCTGCACCAATTTGCAGCTTTATGCGAATTAATTCAACCTTACAATTTTATCCCGAAAATTTTAACTGGATTACTCTGTTATCTACCTGATTTGAGATATTTTTTTTCGAAATAGGTAAAATAAAACCACTTAGGAAAAATGAGCTTGCTGTTAATAAATAAATTTCTCAGTACTACGGCTCCCTCTCTATAATCGTTGTTCATAAAAAAACAAAACATATCGTGAGTTATTTTAGACATTTTTTTTAAGTTACACTTCTATGTTTTTTTGCGTTCACCAAGCCAAAAGGATGATAGATAGGACTAATAGCTTACTTCAACAGACTGTCTGTACTGATCCATCATATTCTTGCTGGCGTCCAACTCGGCTAGCTTCTTCACGACCACATCTGCTACGTTCTTCTCTGTCACATCTATTTTGTCTCTGGAAGTGATCACACGGGGTTATGTTATGATGATTAATTGAGAAAGGTATAATATACCCTGTCCTCAATGAAGTGAAACAGACAGAGACCAGGGTAGATTTAAAGCTAAGTTTTTTCGCTATAATTTGTTAAGGGATATGGTAACAAGAAAACTGAGTCAAGCTCTCACTAAGGTCCGATGCTTTATTATTGAGATCTGCAAGGATTAGGTATACAGTAGAAATGTGGCGTGCGGGGAGCGTTTAACTGACCCGACCGCCGCGTTCTACCGGCGTGGAGGAGATCAACCCACGCCGCGTGCACGGTGGGACACGCCGGGAGCGCCGTGAGGGTGCAAGTGGGGGTCAGCTTATGGCCCGTTCCTATGACAAGCGCACAACGCACTTATCAAAACGGCCGTACATTTTATTGCGCGTGCGACCAACAGCACGGTTTAGGTTTGTAGTTGTCAACAAGTGCTTGTGATGGGAACGTGGCCTAAGTCCTCGAATGTATCCGGGGTAAATCCGGACTGCATTTAGGTATATCTCGACAATTGGAACGATAAGGCTTCGGATTCAATTTGTTACAAGGACAGTGTGACTAGTGACGTGAATTCACCGAAATATGAATATGACGGCACAGTTATCATAGGTAATCAAAGCTTAGACGTGTTGTGTCGTATGTAGACATACCTAAGTGCATCGGCGAGTCTCCTAGCGTCGTGGTCGGGCGCCACGTTGGCGGCTAGCGCGAGCGCGTGCAGCAGGCGCGACAGTCGCGCGTCGAGTGCCAGCGCGCGCGCCACCACGCCGCCGCGCTCCTCGCCCTCCCCCCCCGCCCCCCCCGCGCCCCCCGCCTCCGCCTCGCTGCGTTGTCGCGCGCGGATGGCGGCGGACAGCGTGCGGAGGGACTCGCGCTCCGACGCTGATGCTGACTCGCCCTCTAAACACACACACACTCGTATCATAAATTCTATCTATTGTTCTTGTCTAATCTATTGTCAAGCATATAAAAACTTTATGCTGTTTTTTAATAAACTGACAAATGCCATTGTAGAAAAGTATGTAGGAAAATGTCATATAAGGTAATAAAAATGGGTGGTTTTTGTTTATAGTATTTAGATAATGGTTTGATTGTGTTTATTAGGATAAATAGTCATTAACCATGACGATCTTCGTCAAATAAAGATAAGTTGAAGTATACATTTATAACTTGTTGTTACGATCTTACCAAATATGGCTAGTAAAGGGGGGAACATATAGTTTGGTGAAGGTGAGCGCTGACTAGTCGCAAGGTGGCCACCCTAAACCTACTGACTGACTGAATCGTGAGTCTCAGTCGCCTGCGATGTATTCCCCACTTTATCAAACGAGTGCTTAGTATTACACGAAGACCACCTCTTTTATATATCTCTATATCAATGACGGTTGACATACTTTTAACACTCACGACTGACATCTAAAAAACCGACTAAGAAAACTGTCAGACAAAAGTGCCACCGGACTATCTAGCAGTATACTTTTAAATTCAGTAGAGTTATACGAGATAGTGTCAAAAGCGCGTCAACCGCCATTATTATGGTTTACCTTTAGTTAACTATCTAAAGAAACGGAGTATAATAGTCGCCCATATGGACGAACAGTAAACCTTGCGAATATTAACAAATTATATAAATTAAAAAAAATTATTTGGGCTTTTTCCCCCCCAATAATAACAACCTCACGATGATAAAATTGTTTTAAATCAAAGAAAACTTGTGCCAAGTTTCGTGTAGATCCGATAAAAACTGTGACCGCTAGCCCCGAACACATATACAGACAGACAGACAGACGGACGGACGAAAGCAAAATTGACCAGTCTCGAAATGTAGACTCTTCGCTCGCTCGTTCAATGAAAGGTTTATGTTAATGTATAGGCCGCGCACAATGTGAGTAGGATATAGCGGAACCTTGTCACAAAAACCGCTCCGTGACGTCATCGATCGCTGAAAAGTATGTATACCGAGCAGTATTGTAGGTTAATCTACGTCACTATGACGTCACCAACATGGCCGCCAATCCATTGTCATCTTGCGCGGTTTAAATAATAACCACAAGTGTCACCTCTATCCTCCCCCGGGTAGTCCCTCTCGGGCGACAGGTCGTCCCCGCTCCACGCGCCCGCGCCCTCGGCGCCCGACCACCACTCTTCTGCACACTCTGTATAACATAACACACATTTATATTATCCATTACTTCCTTAGATCAAAAATACTATATATATTGGATTCAGTACAAATACAACGCGGAATCTTGGCACTCGAATACTATATAGGTAATTATTACACATACTATCTATAAAATAAACAAGGTTGTACATTGATGGTTGACATAGAAATAATTCGTAATAATTAATACAAAAGCATTAATGTACAGCGCCGTTGTCGAGTCAGCGAGCGGAATAGGAACTTAGTACGGCGTGCGGTTGAAGCGCGCAGGTGTGCAATGACCGAGTTGAAGTGGTGCCGTTTTTAAAGCACTGATCGGTATTTTTGATCTAAGATTACTTCATTATAACATAGTATAAAACAAAGTCGCCCGTTCCGTACGTATGCTTAGATCTTTAAAACTACACACACACATATCACGCCTATATCCCGCAGGGGTAAACAGAGGTGCATTACACACCCACAATTTGCCAGTATTTTTAGTCCAACGTAATAGGGGGCAAGCCTATTGTCGTCACGGGGCACACTTATAATGGGTTTTGTACAAAATGACCGAATGAATTTAATAAAAAGTAGCAGCTATATTTTAATTTTGAAAAAAATATTTAAACCCGTTGCCTTGCGATGTAATATTGATAAAGACAACAAAATCTTACGTGCCAGCCGCTATGGCACAGCCAATTAAAGTCCTGGGCGTCTCGGACTTTAAAACTACCCAATGGATTTTGATGCGGTTTTATTAATGGTTTTTGTGTGTATCTAATTTGTCAAGCGGGCGAAGCCGCGGTCGTCCGCTAGTTAACTATAAACAACTAGCTTAGCTCTAGTTTTCAAGTCACATTTCTGGATTAAGAAAAGCCCTAATTACTCTTTATTTTTTTTTCATTTATTAACAGGCTAGTTAAGAAATATTATAGATCTTATATTAACTTATTCTACGGCCTATTCTATAACATCAGCTATCTGCCAGTGAAAGTCTCGTTCATATCAGTCCAACCGTTTCAAAAATCCGGATCAAACAGACAGACAGAGAAAAGTTTTTAAAATTGTTTTTTTTTAATGTAAATATCACATTAGTGAAAAATTGTTAATTTCGAATTAAAAACAGAATTGTAGTAACATCATACGTAGGAGCAACATAATTACTGATAAAGTGTGAGTGTGTGCACCTTCGCTAGTCCCTTCGGGAAAACATGTTTAACATAAATAAATATGTTAGGACAATTCACACAATGCCATTTAGTCTCAGCAGAGCTTGTGATATGAGTACTAGATAAACTTTTTGTAAATACATACATATTATACATAGGAAACATCCAGACTTCGGCACAAACGTATATGTCATCACACAAAGTTTGCCCCGACCAGGAATTTACGTAATGTAGATTGTCATTTTACTTACCAGGATCAGTGACCAGACACGGCTCAGTCTCCGAGTCGAGCAAGTCCGCGGAGTTGTCGTTGTCGTCGGACACGTGCGAGCGGTCGTCCTCCCGGGCTAGCGGGGGGGCGCGCAGGGCCCGCGCCACGTGCGCCAGCAGGCCCGCGGGGGCGTCGTCCTCGGGGGTCAGGGCGTCGCCGCTGTCGCTGCGGCTGGGGAGAATGCATGAACACATGTAAGGCCAACGAAACGAGATACATTTGGTCAACAAACGGACCGTTAATAAGTTACATTGCGACAGCAAGAGATTATTATCTCCGTCCTGACAACTCAATCGTAATAATGACGTAAGTTGGTCGACGAGAGCTGTCGTTGCGTGTTTCATGGTACTGGTAAACATTTCGTACCATAGTTGTCATTGGCAACATTGCTATAAGAGATAGTTCTGTCATAAATATGTCTGATTCGAACTCTTTCAACGGCTCATCTATGTCTAATACTGACGACAGCAATCAGAATTTGAACCCCCGATGCTTCAATTTTTTTTTCAAAATTACAATAAAGATGTTACATTTTATTAAATCCATTCGGCCATTTTGGACATAACCCATTATAAATGTGCCCGGTGATGGCAACAGGGCTAGGCTTGCCCCCTATTACGTGGGACTAAAATACTGGCATATTGTGGGTGTGTAATGCACCGCTACCTACCCTTCGGGATATAGGCGTGATATGTGTGTGTGTGAAAGCATCATTGCCACTGAAAGCAAAATATTTTCCAATCTCGAGTGGGTTATACCAGCGGGGATTCTAATTGGAAACTGAGAAGTGTTTTAACCGGATGAAGAAAAAGTAAGTACAAATTAAAACTGAAGTGTTTGTGATATAACATATCATACAGGCTGTGAACATCTATAGCGCGATTCAGTATTCTAATGCGACGTAGTTCGATCTACTTTTGCTAGATGGCGCTAAATCTATATTAGATACATACCTGTAGAGCTCGTTATGGTAGACGGTAGGCTCGAGCGCGTCGGGCGGCAGTCTGTAGGCCAGGTGTACAGCTCTGGTGAGGCGTGTGAGGCGCTGCGCCAGCGCATCCAGCGCTGCAAGCCCTCGCGTGACACCACGCCCACGCGCCGCCGCCGCCGCTTGAAGCGCTTCCTGTCGCCGCTGCTCGCACATGCGGACCAGTTGTCGACACTCGGCGCGTCTGTAGATTCAAACGACACTGGTTTGAAACTTAGTAGTATTTGGAAATGGTTTGAAAAATCTAATGTCATGTACGCTTGGAGCTATAAGAATATAAAACAATGGTAAGTAAAAATTTTTTTAAGAAAAAACTTTTTAGCATTAATTAATAGCATTAATTTTTCGCAGAATCAAAAGGACAACAAAACGTCGACAATTGTTTCGCCTCTAAACGAGGCATTATCAAGACTGTCTCAGAGAGAACAGCAAAATTCGTGGTTGGAACGTGTTTGCTTATAAGTAAACGCGTGCAAATTTCATTATCGCGATGTAGGATTCTTTACAATAACCAATGTGGGTAGAAACCTCAGATCATGCTAACTAAGTTCCAAAAATAGGTATTCACCAATACTTGACCTTATCTGTTTGATTTAATTACTGTCTCTTGATAAGTTGCATAGAAAACCCAAACAACACATACAAACCAACAACAGTTAATGTGTCTGTCTGTTCGCAAACAGATTAAGTAAGGGAGATGTGTGAAAATCTATTTGTTCATTGAGTAAGGTGTCCGCATCTCTTCTAACTATTTCTAGCCTTTCCCAAACACTTAACTTGAACCCTTTCTCACATAACCGTAAAACTTTAAAAGTGTTACTATTGTTCAAGGAATGACCAGTGTCAAGAAGATGCTTCGCGAAGAGGGACCTTTCGGGACAACCATTGCGGGACGCCGCTCTATGTTCCTTATATCTAATATCGAAGGACCTGCCAGTCTGTCCCACATACTTCAAACCACATTCATCACAACTCAACAAATAAACACCTGATCTGCGTGAGACCGACACCGAATCCTTGCCATTACACAGCTCCCTCAAGGCATTCTGAGTTCTAAAAGCAACAAATATATTACTTTCCCTCATGATCTTAGCTATACTCAACGAGACGGGACCCACGAACGGCAAACAGGCCGTGTACTTCCTAGGTGGATCTTGAATCGGATATAATAAATGAAAACTAGCCTTTCTACGTTTTTTATTTAATAATGAGTGAACCATTCCTACGTCATAGCCATTACTTTGTGCTATGTAGCAAATGATGGACAATTCTTCACCAAATGCCTGTGGGCTCAACGGTACCGCCAGTAACCTGCTCAGTAAGCTGTGGAAAGCTGCCATTTTATGTTGCCATGGATGATTGGATGAGTAAGGAATAACTGTGTCTGTAACTGTTGGTTTCCTATAGATACGGAACTCATGAACACCGTTCCTTCTAGTAATTGAAAGGTCCAAGAAATTGAGAGTGGAATCTGACTCCAACTCTAGTGAAAAATCAATTCTAGGGTGTACTGAGTTCAACTTGGAGACAAGGACACTGAGCTGACGTTTTGTTCCTGTCCAACATATAATAATATCATCCACATATCTAAAATAGTACAAGACATGAACGTTCCCAACTATGTGGTTAGTCTCGAATGCATCCATAAATATTTCAGCTATTAAAGGACTGAGTGGCGACCCCATAGCCAGACCATTCCTCTGTAGAAAAAAACTGTTGTTGAACTGAAAGTAATTCTGAGTCATACACAATCTTGTTAGGTTATAAATTTCCTCTGCCTGCCTGTTTCTATCCAATCTATAAGAATATGTAACGGATTTTAATGCAGCTTTTCCTCACTAGACGGAATGTATCAAAATACAAAACTTAAAGTATCATTTACATACATAGCACCACGCCTTTTAGACAGAGTTTTGTAGGCAGATGTGTGCAAACACACCCGCATCTCGCCAGCTATGTTAGGTCCCATGTAATAGGGGGCGAGCCTATTGCCATTTACCGGGCACAAGTTCCAGACTCTGGGATAATTATCTGGGTAAATTTCTAAAGAGAATTAGTATTATTTAATTTTCTGTTAATTTTAACGCATCCAAAACCGGAGCAGTTTGCTAGTATACAAAAAAGTAAAAAGTTACCGCTAATCCATTAACATATTACATACGAGTGGCCGTCCGCGTGGTAATTTGGATTTTTTCCCGTTCCCGTCGCGCCGCGTCATATTTTGAACAATTCACACAATATCTTTATAAATTGTAGCCTATGTGTTATTCTGATGTATAAGCTATATTATTGTAAAGTTTCATTAAAATCCATTCAGTAGTTTTTACGTGAAAGAGTAACAAACATCCATCCATCCATCCATACATACATACATACTTACAAACTTTCACGTTTATAATATTATAGTAAGGATAAAGAGTACTGATAAAAAAAAAAATCCGTACTTTTTAGCGATTGATTCACGAAGCGGTTATTTTGACAAGGTTCTATCCCACTGTCATTGTGCGCGGCTTATACCACTAAATAGAATCTCGTTAGTCCGAGCAATTTAATACGTTACCTCCTATCAAGGTCAGCATTAACCCTCGCCAGTTCCGCCTCGGCCTCCCGCAGCGAGTCACTCAACGCGCCGGTCTCCGCAGCTAGGAACTCGTGCATCTCGGTCGCCTCGCGTTCTGCCTCGCTGAGCCGCGCCTCGGCAAGGCGAGCCGCCTCGCGGGTACTACTTGCCTCCTGTAACGACACAAGTTAGGTTAGGTGACTAGAGTTCGATTCAGATATATCAGTGAAGCCTTACTTCCGTCCGACACGGTACCGGCACAGATCAGTATCAGTGCAAAATATTCTTTCATACATTTTATATGAACATGTTGGTGTCAGTGACGACTGAGTCGTATTTGACTACGACATGTGGGGAATCGTTCATAGAAAACGTATTAAAGAATATTTTGCACTGATAAATCACTGACACTGAACTGCTGCGGCACAGTTCAGTATCAGTAATTTTCACTGATATGTGTGAATCAACCTTAAGACGTTGGTCTTGTGTTTCGGTAAAGTGAATTTTTCCTCCGGCTGTTCACTATATTTATACAAACTATTTTAACTTTTCTGCAGGGGTTAATATTCATTGTTTCAATGGCTGAAGGAGGCGCTGGAGAGGGACCACAGGCCTGCGTCTCGAGAAATCGAGGACCATGGAGACTTGGATTGTGTGACTTGAGCAACCAAAGTGGGAGCAAGTCATGCTCGCGAAGGTGGCGGCCGAGAGGGAGAGGGAGCGTACCCTCCCCGCTGAGTTCCGCAGTCAGCGGCCAGGGCGCCGCAGACTCATCTACGCCCAGGACCATCAACCTCCATGTTCGGGACCTGAGGACGGCGGGATAGCCACCCGCCGTCCTTACAAAATCAGGCTAAAAGGGTTGCGTGTTGCGGGGCCTTTTCCCCACAGCACGTAACAAGATTCACTCACCGACGACCATCAAATCAGTCAACATCAACACAGTCTTTAAGACAATGGTTTGACTGATGTGACGAAACTCGATTACTTCGAAAGAGACTTCAGAAATGCTTTTTTTTCTATCTATTAGTCTTCCAAAGAAATGATAAGAATAACAATTAACAAGTATCATGGTGTCTTCTGAAGATCTTTTTTTTGACAGCATTATACTGTTTTAGAGATGAAAATGATGTTCGGAGAGAATAAACTGTGACGAGAGTTGTAACTACAAAGATGGTAATAAATAAGTACTAACCGCATGCAGCCTGTTACACTGGTCACGTAAGGTATCGATCTCCGATCGCTGCTTGGCGGCAAGCTCGCCAGCTGATCGAAGTTGCTCTTCTAAGGCACGGAGGCAGCCATCAGCACCAGCGCCAGCGCCTGTTTGACCACCAAAAAAGGAAAATACAATTTACTATTTACAAAATATTAGTTGAGCCTAATTCTTCATTTAAATAGCTCCACTCACGTGGTTTTCATACCTGTCTCCAGCGGGAACAAAAGTAGCCTAATAACTGCCCGGGGTCTCCATTTATTTCCGTACCAAATTTCATCGAAATCGGTCCAACCATTTTCACACAATACCCCGAACAAACATCCACGAAAAATGTTTCTCTTAATTGCGTTCCAAAGCGAGGGCATAATTTTAACATTACATACTTTATATTATTTTAAAAACATGAAATGAGATTATTTATATAAGTAAAGCCTTGCTTGCTGATTACAAAGTTATTTTCGTGCAGTAATTTATTGACAAGTTCGTAACCATGACATATAAAAGAGGTCTTATCGATTAAACTCTGCACATGATTTAAATTGATATTAAACGTTAATTAACTTACAACTACGAGTTTAGTAAAATACGGTTATTATCGATTACTGAAAAGCTATGAAATACTGAAAAATATAATTACACTATGGAATTACATGGAGTTGAATATAGAAATTGTTGCTAAAAGCTTTGACTACATAAATAATAATAAAATAATATATGAATAAATATTTTCACACCACAACGTAATCTAGCCCAAACTAAGCTATAAGCTTGTGCTATGGGATCTAGACAACTAATAAACATACTTAAACATATATTTCTAAATACATACATAATATACATAGAAAACACCCAAACTCCGAAATAAACATTTGTGGATCATACAAATATTTGATTCGACCCGGGAATCGAGCCTGGGACTCCGGAGTCGAAAGCCGATGCACTACCGACCACGCCACCGAAGCAGTTAACGTTTAAATAATAATAATATTTTATTAATTTACGTGCTAAACACTGTAAACAGTCCAGTTAAATTAGTAGTTAGTCAGTTAAAAAAAAACATTATAGTTGTTAATCATCCCAAAAAATCTAATCTAATAAGTATTGTGTATGCGTACTCCTCCGGTTTTTGATAATCTTTATCCTTACTCTAATATATATATATATATATATAATACCTCGGGCCGCGGAAATAAAAAAAAAACTATACGTTTCAAAAATAGACAATACAATAAAAATGCTACCTAAAGACACTATTTCACGCGGATAAGTCGCAGGCACAGCTAGTGGGTATGTTACATCTGTACGTATATGTAATTGTTCGAATTGTGCGGCTACGAAGCATGCCTTGATAAACTTTCACGATTTTCAACTATAGTTATTAAGTTAGGTATTATAAACAGGACTTAATCGTGATCCGTGACCACGGTGGTGCAATGTAATCGAAACATAAGGTTTCGTACGTTTGGTATATAATCACGACTAAACATATTTCTAATCAAGAACGTGCTAAACTTAACCACCCATCCTGTTGAATGTTGAATTTCTAAGACTGATAAATTACCCTTGTTTTCGTATGTCCATAAAGATTTATGCATTTAGACCAGTGAACAACAATAGCGGAAATGAAAGTAGCCAATATGTCAAGATTAGTAGTATTACATACAGACTTGAACGTAAGACGAAGTGAGACGAATCCTAGTGCTGTATAAATATCAAATTATCGAAGCCAAGTTATCCAATTTAAAAAGTTAAGAATTTATGTTTGGTCTTTGCTTGTTGATGACAAAAATAAAACTACTGGAAGGCCGGCCCTAAAAAAAGCAAGTCCCAATTTAGTTTCAGGAAAAACTTACTTGGTAATAACTTACCAGCGCCAGCAAGTTCCAACAGTCTTTGTGAATTCCGGTCTAGTTCAGCAATGGCAGCCAGTCTAGCAGCTCTTTCAGCCGCTAGCTGGGCCTCGGCCCGTTGTCGATGCTCTCTTTCTTCAGCGGCGGCCGCCAAGGCATTCGCAAGCCGAGTCGCTTCTAAGTCTCGAGCGCTCGCCTGCACCCCGCGGTGACAACGGGTCACTTCCACACGACTAGAAAAAAAAAACGTTTTACGATGTTTTTTGTTTATGACTTTGACCTTCTTTTAAGTATCTATTGTCCCTCAAGATTCATTTCACTGGGACTTAACAGTAAAGTCTGTCCCTCTTGAACTGTTTTGCAACATGGCATTGTGTCTAAGTTGGTGGCTTTAAACCATGTAGACCCTAAATAACAAATGCCCAGGACTTCTCACTTCTTGTTATTAGATATATTGTTATAGATATGCTGGTACGAAAGTGTAGGAATTCAATGGTGAAATATTCACTTACTTTTCAATATTTGGCACAATCCCCGCCAAAGCTGATTCGATATCAGTTCCGAGTAAAACTGTCTGCGAGGTCTTCTCCGCGTAGATGCGAACTCTCGTCTTAATTGTTGATCGTGAAGAAGCCGAACGGCTCACTGTAGGGCGACGGGAAGAAGGTGGTGTGACATCATGTCGAGGCGAGCCTTCAGAATCCACATCACGTCGTCTCCGCGGTAGCGTCGCGTACTTATCCGCTGCAATTCTAGTAGCGTTTGTATCGCTAACTGTCGGCAACCGAGGTCCATTCGCTGGCCACCTTTTCTCTTCACTCGGCGAATTTGGTGTTCGACATCTAGCTGTCGACGTTTTGGTTGGTTTGGCACGAAGGGCAGGACTTTCCCGAACTAGGTTTGGCAGGTCTGTAGTTGGGCGAATTCTTGGCTTCGGTGTTAGTGGGCGCGGTTTCTCTGGTATTGTAGGTTTCTCTCGACTTCTTGCGCGTTCGCGTGTAGCTAAATTAGGACCACGGGGTGCGGTAACCGGCCGAGAACCCATGGTTCCTACAGGTGAACTACGTTTTGGTTCAGTAACGTTGACATTGACGCGACGTCGCGGCCGTGGCGGTGCACCGGCTAGTGATGAGCTCTCTGAACCGCAACCTGATCCACATGAGACTACACTCGAGGCACACGATCTTGATCCACCGCCACTACTTAGAGCGCGACCGCATCCTTCCACTCCACTGTCACTGCCCGCAGCGCATAGTACCAATTCATCGCCAGCTGGCAAGCTGTCCAGATCACCCAGTGATCTCGCATCATCATTTGTCTCACATGGTTCATTATCAACAAAGGGTGCCTTGAGAACTAGTGCTGGGTTATTACTGTCCCCATTTGCAATCACTAAGGTTGGGGTATCATTCACAGTTTGAACACCACATTCAACATTTCCATTACACATTTTATCATCTTTTGTTATTTTTATATCTACATTATCTTTATCACTATCATTGTTAATATTAATATTTGCAATATTGTCAGAGAGGTTTTCTACTTCGGACTTTGTATCATTAATAGGAACATCTTCATTGGACTGGGCGTCTGTTGTCGGTGGCACAGCCACGACAACACATGCCGTGCTGTCTTCTTCCATGGTGGGATAATATCACATGTTCTGTAACAAAACAGAATAGTTCGATTGAGTAATGTAAGTACATTTAACAGTGCAGTTGCAGTAAGAAGTAGGTAAGCTGTACGCAGTAATCAGTCCAGTGCAGCGCTATTGTTGGCTGACGGGCATTGTGCGGGCCGACCCACGGGCACGGCTGCACTGGCGTAATCTCTAGGGAGCTTAGTGCTATTGTTCCGGGTAGCGTACAATCATGAACTAGTTACGGCTGGATAACTGTGCAATTATATTCTACAAGTACTAAATATTAGTATAAACTGAAATACTAACTACAAGTCAACGTTCCAGGTTGCGAATATCATAAAATATACAATGTAATAAACATTTCCCAACCTTTTTATAGTACTAGACATTCCCTGATGACAAAAGTTATATCATGTCATAGCAAACTACGATAGGAGTAAAAAGAGAGGTAGAGAGATATTTAGATATTTATTATCAATAGTTGAAACGAGCCGGAGCGAGTAATAGCTGGCGTAACTACGTCTGTGTTCTACAATGACAAATACTTCTCATGACTCGGAGGACTCAACTGACTCAACCTCGTATCACTTATTCTTAGTTTTATATACTTGCCTGCCACACACATACGTACTTAGTTACTAAGCTACTATAAGACAATAAAAAAAAACATATTTTCCCATTCTCATGAACTGATCCATGTAAAAACTGCCAAGATTTATTGTTTTCGTAATTACGTAGCAATTATACCTAGTACATAATTGGAACATAACTTGTTTTTTTTATACTACCAGTTCATCGTGCCTGAGGTATAAAACGAGGTGGTAGGAGGTAAGTATAGAGTTATAGACCCATATTTTGGCAATTATTTGGTTGGTGATCCCACTAATAGGGGGCCAGGCTATAGTCGCTTACAGCCTACTGTCGCTTAATGCTTGCATAAGCTCTTTAAAAAAAGGTGCACAACATACATAGGTTTGTTTTGGGTTCCTCATTTTGTCGATGTTAAGTTTTTTTTATGTAATCTTGCAATGGGTATTGGGAGCTAAGCTAGAAGGTATATAAATCATTAACCGATAACGCACACGTGATTGGTCACTTCATAAGCAACACATACAATAGTGTAGTCGATACGTTATCGCTTCGCTGATTTATCAAGAACATAAACCCTCTATAAGTTTCTATATCTATATGGATATAATTTATCACCAAGTGGTACACAATCAGACCATTATTTTATTTTTTGTTTGGTTCTTTTCTTATTTATTAGGTACTAGCTGTCCCGGCGAACTTCGTACCGCATTAATTTTTCTAATGTTGTGCACAACTTTTTTTTTCTTTCAAAAGATCTTTCTTCTCATAATAATGAACACAACAAAAAAGGATTAGCCATTCTCGAGCCATTAATCTCTTAACCAACCCGACTTTGTTTTCTAAATATGGATTTATTTTCTAGACATTTACGCGATCACGCCAGGCCACACATCACAGCACACTAAACCAGCTTCCTCTTAACCGAGTCACAGGCTTTATACTTATAGGAGCACCAACACCGAATCGCACTAAACACCACTACTAAGTAGTTGCTAGTTCATTTTGAAGAGATAAACTCTCCAAAAGATTCGTCCTTTCTCAGTCCGTCAGTTTGCAGATGACATGGGATGACTTAGGACTCATATTACTAAGAATCTAGATTATTAATCCAATAAACCTGAAGATAAGTCGAAATTCAAGTAATATTTTTGTCTTGAACAGTCTGTATATCGAGGAAAGCTATAGGCTATTTAACATACCGTTAGTACTAAAAGAAGTAGAGCAGCAATAAAAGTGTTGTAAAAACGGGGTAAACTTATTGCTTTTGAGAGCTTCCGGTCCTTGGACTAAAGTTTGATTATGACGCGAGGACATTTCACACAATTCCATGCGGATGAAGTAAAGGGTGAACCTATAAACGAGACATGAATCCTGATTATAACAAACGTACAACACCTTATAGTGGTCACGGAATTGACTGTTTTAATACTAGTTCTTAGTTGCATAGTTAGTAACGTACCTACTTACTCAATGGGTTCTTGGAAATAGCCGCAAGGCGTTTCCAAACTGTTCAGGAAATACTATAAATTACTCCCTACTATTGTAACTCACTTTACATCCTTGTATTGATGTATCTCTACATCGTAAAATTTGTTGGGGCATTACGTAGAAACGATGGGTCAATTTTGATAAAATATGGTACAGAGATAGACTGACATTTAATTTTGCTTTTATACACAGTACAATAATAAAAACAACAAAACAGTCCTCTGAAGCAATCCCATCATCAATGCATTGATCAAAACAGATAAACCGTAACCTAATTCAAATACCGGGATGCAGGGTCATTGTCCCGACATATACTAGGGGGGCCATGAACTCGAACAATTCAAACACTAAGCTGATTCCGAGCCCATGCAATATTCAATTTGTCACGGTTTTCATAAGAACGTTGCCGACGCACCGTCTCGTCTGTGCACCCACAGCGTAATAAACACATCATGCGTTTATTTTTACCAGACTTGCAGACTTGTTAATTGAATACACTGGAAAGGCCATGGCGAAGGTCTAAAGTCTTTGCTCGCGTTTCATTTTGAATAAATTAATAGATAGACATCATAGCGGTAAGTTTTAATTATTTAAGTAAACTGTTACATACTGAAGACTTTTTGCATTTAGAATATAAATCGAAATACAAACAAAGTTACGTTATATTTTTGTTTGTGTAACATTCGATTTTCAAACGTAGCGGACGTTCGAAATTTAAATAAGTTTTCTGATTTACTTTATATTCCAAAGAGGGCTGATTGCGCCATAGTAGAAAACTGACCACGAGGAATAATCAGGATGGTTAGATTAAAATTTAATTTATGGACTAGCAGTCGCTTGCTACTCTGCCCGCACGGTTCGCTTTATACGCTTTTGATTACCACGGGACTTAAAAAAATCAATTTTTATTTTAAATTTTACCATAACATTTGGTTAGAAGATAAATAAAATATCTACGCACGTTTTATTTAATTCCGTCAGCGTTTTATACTTCGTCAATGTTCAATGCACCCATATCTGACATTTACGACTATTTATTATGATTCCAACTTTGTTTTTATCGGTATCTTTATAGGAATCATAAAAACGAAAATAATATATCAGTAAATAGCAGTGAAATAGTAACATCTTACATTACCATATTAATGTTAAGGCTACTGATACTTCCTATGGAGATAGAAATACCCTGGTTGTGATAATAGGTTCTCATAGGGAACCAAAATACTATTGTCCGAGGGAAAAATTGCGGACGTTCTCTAGTATGTAACAGAATAAGGCAAAAGCCTTGGAAAAAGTAACTCACCAGTAGAGATTGGGTACGAGTAAACGACTAAGAAGGTGGGAGCTTTGAATGTTTGCAAGTACCTATGTGATAGAATAGAGCACAAGTTTATAATAACAGTTACTGTGAAAAAGGTTGGACAGCAAACATAAAATACTAAGCACAAAGTCCTCTACGAACAAGAAACGTCAGCCAAATTGTCAGAAAACAAACAGCGTGTTGATGTCCGTTAAAAACTTATATTGACAATTTGACGACAAGTGGGTAAACACATTTACATTGAGTGACGGACAGTAGAATAACATTGAGTCGGTCAGTCAACTATCACTTCAAAGAACGCCAAAATCATCACTATTTACGTATACAATATGGTACCTATGTAACAAGTCTCTCACCGCTTCTGTCTGTTGACGGTAATCAAAATCTGCTGTATGGATTTTTGTGCAGTTTTCGCCATGTAGAAAAGTCATGAAATACATGTATAGGTATATATTTTTCTTTTTTCAAATAATTTTAGAATAAATAGCAAATACTATAATCTGAACTCTAACCAGCGACTGTTCGCTTTCCAGCAGGAAAGTTTTGCGAGCTCACCAACACTCCACTAGCCTGAGACATCGGAATTTGCAAATATAACAATGAGCTATTTACGGTACATAATAGAACATTGAATATTTCGAGAACACTGGCACATAATAAGTTAATATTACATTAACCAAAGACCTAGTCAACTAATTTACGTTTCGACATAATATCTTATGCCAAAATGTAGGTGCACTTACCATATAATTAACTAACGTAGCGTAGATATCATGGCTACGTGCAAGGAAATTAAAACAAAAACGACATAAATGAGATCAACAATTTAGGTTAACAACATATGTTGATACTTTAGATATAACCTACCTGATATTAAGGCTAAGACTTTGTTTTAAAAAAAAATCAGACTCGTTGAACTTGATTGCAGTCAAGTAACTTAGTCATTCGAATAACAGATGGCAAAGTGGCACAAATGTCAACAAAAACAAGTATCAAGAAAAAGCAGTCATGTCAAGTTAATGCTTTTAAGTTTTGTAAAGCAACGCAGACTGAATAGATGACTATTTTGAACCTGTGTGAGTGGTCCTTCCGTGTCAGAGGTACAAATAGCAAGGTCATTCACCGAAGTTGATGTAGCGGTAATGTTAATATTTGGCAAAGTTTTAATGAACCTGGATCACTAAATCGCCTCAGATTAATTTGCAAATGGTACCGGAAAATGTTTTTGTGATTTAATGGTGAATTGCCACGGTTTAATTACGACTATATATCGATTAATGTAAACATACTTATTACTGTTTCTAGTCCACTATTCATAATTTATTCCATTCGATAGTAATCTTTGATGATCATATCTAAAACTAGACTTAAGAGACTGTTTCTTTCGGAAAGCTTGTCACGCTGAGTGATAGTTCATTAAGTTAACGGCTGTTGTTATAAAATGATTACATCGGCATTACAATTAGGGTAAGGCTAGTAAAGCTATTGACAGCCCCTTGGGCAAATCATGAACATTTACATTTGGGACAGATGTATTTCGATAAAAACGAAATATTTATTTAATTTTGTAGAGAATTTTATTTTAATGAGTCAGAATATCGACAAACGATATTTCTCAATTCGCAATCTATAAGATTATAATTAACAAACATCCTGTCATAACCTATTTTATAAAGCTGCATTAAATACTTGGTACAGTTTGCCTTTAAGCCTAATAAAGTCTTAATAAGGGCCAGGACTAAATAAATATACCGTGGTGTGTGGTTCAGTGCTCGATTACTGTAGAGCGTATAACCCTTTTGCGACTCAGACAGGGTGCGACCGGATGCCGAGGGGTGCCCGGTATAGACATCCTAGGAAGCCATTAATCCATTACCTCACCAAATAATGAAATTATTAGCATACTTCATTCTTGGCAATGTTGTCCACAGAATTTTGTGTTTAAACATTAGTCCCACATGATGTGTGTAATTATAATTACATATTATACAAATGACATAAATATGTTAGGAGAATGTATTAAGTTACATGCCGTGGATGTTTATAGTGACTGGTATCGGTTTTTTCTGTAGCCAAAGGGGTTAAAAAGTTTTCATCAGTGACAGAATTCTAGCGTATAGGTAAGCTTCTCTTAAAGATCTCTTGATTTACTACAGTCGTCTTGATCCCATAGCACAAGCTTATATAAGCTTAATTTGGTGTCCCTTCGTCTTCGTTAGATGACATTGTGTGAGAATGTCAAAAAAAAAATATTATTCACTACAAAATACCGTTCCTTAACGGGATGGTTGTCTAGTTAATTCAAGATCAACAAGACTATCTGCCTGTTTGACAACTTTCAAAGATTGTAAGAAAAATGTTGATGTGGAGAACAAATCGTTTTATGTGTTTCAACAATCGTTCGTTTGATTCGTGGAAAGCCGTTCAAATAAACACGCACAACCGGACTTGAGGGCAATAATACATGTGATATAAGGGGAAAGCCACTTCTTAATTTTACTCGTATACAGCTTTCATACAATATTTTGCAACTAAAGAGAAAGAATACAGGTTTAGATGATAGTATAGCTCCTCTTAAATTAATTCGATGTGCATAATTTGATTCCAATTACAAATTATTTTAAACTACTAGCCCGCTGCTTCGCACGCTTGACAAATTACGAGTATATACACAAGAACCTTCCTTGAAAACCACTCTATCCATTCGTGAAAACCGCATCAAAATCCGTTGCGTAGTTTTAAAGATCTAAGCATACATAGGGACGAAGTGACTTTGTTTTATACTATGTTTTAAGATGATGATGGCTCTTGGGCATAATGGGTTTCACTCGCATCCATTTTAGACTATAGTACATGCAATACTAGGTATTACTACGGATTATATTGACGACTAGCTGTCCAGGTGAACTTCGAATCACCTTTCAACGTTTAAACCTTCCCTGAACGTTTCAAGATAAAAAATTGTCCAGCCCTTTTCGAGTTTCACTAAGACAAATAAACGGCTTTTCATTTTTATTTATAAGAGAAGAATAAGGTAGGTAATCATGTCTGCCATCAAATCTCAATCAAACAAACCCTAAATATTGCCGGACGCAACTGGAAATACGAGGGTGGATTGAAAAGTAGTCGGCCTAACACTGATCCATTTAGTTTTAAAAATCAAATCTTCCCACATGATTTAGTTCAGTTCAGACCTGTTAATTGTGTGAAGTTTGAAACGTGTGCGATAATTAATTTTAATTTTATAAATTTATTAACAAAGCAATCCGACATCATTTCCGCAAATGGAGCAAATCGAGCAGCGTGCCGTCGTTAAGTACCTCCATAAGAAGAGGCTGTCATCTAAAGCCATCCATGATGATATGGTCAGTACATTAGGGGATTGCGCTCTTTCATATTCATCCGTCAAAAAATGGATAGCAGAATTCAAGCATGGTAGAGAGAGTGTGAAAGACGAACCCCGCTCTGGATGGCCTTCGACGTCCACTACTGACGAAAATGTTAAAAAAATAGTCGACTTAATTATGGGAGACCGCAGATTGAAAATTAGAGAGATAGCCGAGATTATAGGCATCTCTTATGAACGTACTCAAAACATAATAATCACCCGTTGGGTTTCCACAAGGTGTCTGCGAGATGGGTTCCGCGACTGCTTTCAGTCGAGCAAAAAAGGATCCGATTGACTATTGCACGCGACTGTTTGGAGTTATTTGAAGCTGATGAATGTGATTTTTTGAATCGTTTTGTTACTATGGACGAAACATGGGTTCATTACTGTACACCGAAAACAAAAAAACAATCAAAACAGTGGAAAAGACCTGGTTCGCCACCCCCCAAAAAGGCCAAGTCGATTTTGTCGGCAAGTAAGGTGATGGCTTCAGTATTCTGGGACTCGAAGGGTGTGATTATGGTTGATTATCTTGAAAGGGGTCAGACTATAAACTCTGATTATTACTGCACCTTACTACATCGTTTATGAGAGGAAATAAAAGAAAAACGTCCAGGAATGATCAGAAGAAAAGTCCTGTTTTATCAAGATAACGGTCGTGTTCACACGTCTGTCCAATCAGTGGCAGAAATTCACAACTGTGGCTTTGAACTGTTACCGCATCCACCTTATTCACCTGATCTGGCACCGTCAGACTTTTTTCTGTTACCTAACCTAAAAAAGCACTTGAGAGGTCAAAGATTTTTGACAAATGCCGAGGTCAAAGCAGCAGTAGACGCATATTTTGACTCTAAGGAAGAATAATTTTTTTTCAACGGGCTAAATGCTTGGAAGGGAAGATGGCAAAAGTGCTTTGAACTTGATGGTGATTACGTTAAAAAATAAAAATATATTTCATTTATTATGTATTTATTTTCTTGGTTAGGCCGATTACTTTTCAATCCACCCTCGTACCTTGTACCAGAGATGCCCGCAGCAATGGAAATGGGAAAGGCCGCGGTCTCGCGGAATTTAAAAAAAAACCCAAATATTACTAACGTGAGTTGTCCATCTATGAAAAGTGCAAGAAAATCGGTGTTGTAGTTATTAGAAGTGGTATCACGTAGTGTGGGCAATATACAACAATTTCTACCTTTTTATAAACGACAAAAATACTAGCTTATATTATCTACCGTTATCGACTTAGCAAGTGCTTTCGTCATCGCAATACGATAAACCATTGCTATTATCTTTATAATTTCTCAAGTAAGTCGCAAACCAACCTGTAGAAGGTAAAAATTGATTAGATATTTACGTTTAAGTAGCAAATTTAAAATACCCTAAGTTCCTCGCAACAGCAATAGACACGATCCCTTTAAAGTGATTGACGAAATGTGGACATCCGAGGACACATGACGTGATTATGACTGTACATATTTATAGCTATAAATAGACTCGGTAAACGAACTTATAATGATAGATAACTCATTGTTTATTTACGACATCTTTAACTATTAAAGATGTCGTAAATAAACAATGAGTTAGCGGGCTACGATTTGATTTAAAGATCTATACTTCTATTTTACTAATATTAGGTATATACAGGAAAGATTGGACTTTTTGTCTGACTTGAATAGGCTCCGTAATTCCTGAACCGATTTAAAAAATCATTCACTTATAAGTAGCTACATTATCCTCGAGTGACATACATAGGCTACTTTTTATGCTTCTGCTTACTGCTTCGGTGGCGTGGTCGGTAGTGCATCCACTTTCGACGCCGGAGTCTCGGGTTCGATTCCCGGTCGGGACAAACTTTGTGTGATGATACAAACGTTTGTACCGAAGTCTGGGTGTTTCCTATGTATAATATGTATGTATATACAAAAAAAATGTAAATAAGTATTTATATCAGTTTATCTAGTACTCATATCACAAGCTCTGCTTAGTTTGAGACTAGATGGCGTTGTGTGAATTGTCCTAACATATTTATTTATTTATTTATTTTATCAAGGAAATGTAATCCCGTGGGAATTGGGATTGGGAAATTTCAAAGAAATCACGCGGGCGGAGCCGCAGTATAGTAGGTACTGTAACTGTTTTGTCTGTTTGTTTAACTTAATTGATTTCATTACCTATATAGGCAGTTTTAACACATTGCAAAGGTTAAGCAACATCGACTCAGGCCGGTCTTAGGATGGGAGACCATTTCTTAAGACATTGGGACCCCTCCGTGCCTCGGAGAGCACGTTAAGCCGTCGGTCCCGGTTGTCATACTAACATCTATGGCAGTCGTTAGGGGTAGTTGGAGCCCCAAATCAAAAATCCGACCGGTCTAACTACAGAACTTCGATATCGCCCATGGGTTGTGGAGGTCAGATGGCAGTCGCTTCACGGAAAATATCGAAGTTCAGCCGAATCGCAGTTAGACTGGAAAGCCGACCCCAACTGAGTTGGGAAAAGGCTCGGTGAATGATGATAGGCAGTTTTACCATTATTTGAACATACGGATGATTTATATGTTAAATAGCCACAAGTATTTTTACCACCACTTGAAGAACTTCAGCAGGATGATTCATACGAGTAGGTTAACGTCTGTAGCATTTGAAGTACAAAAGCACACTTTAAGCTAGTTTAACATAAATAAAGGTTTAAGATTCAACATGGAGACATTTGCAAATTGTCCTAATTTTACATATTTATGTAATCCTCCCTTTGGGTGTGTCAAAAGCCAAGCCCCCGTTAGTTTACTGGAATACGAAGCGCCATTTGGATGACCCCATAACATAATTTAATGATAGAAACGACCCTCATTATAAACGTAGAATTAATGTAACCAATTTACAATAATAAATTCATTATCGTTAAGAAATAAGTTATTGTTGCCAAATCACAAAAGTTTTTAAACTGCTTCGTGGTCGGTAGTGCATCGGCTTTCGACTCCGAAGTCTCGGGTTCGATTCCCTGGTCGAATCAAATATTTGTGTGATACACAAATGTTTGTTTCGGAGTTTGGGTATTTCCTATGTATATTATGTATGTATTTAGAAATATATAAGTATGTTTATCAGTTGTCTAGATCCCATAGCACAAGCTTATAGCTTAGTTTGGGCTAGATGACGTTTTGGGAGAATGTCCAAACATACGAGTGGATTAAAAAGTAATCGGCCTAACCAAGAAAATAAATACATAATAAATGAAATATATTTTTATTTTTCAACGTAATTACCATCAAGTTCAATGCACTTTTGCCATCTTCCCTTCCAAGCCTTTAGCCCGTTGAAAAAAAAATTATTCTTCCTTAGAGTCAAAATGTGCGTCTACTGCTGCTTTGACCTCGTCATTTGTCAAAAATCTTTGACCTCCCAAGTGCTTTTTTAGGTTAGGGAACAGAAAAAAGTCTGACAGTGCCAGATAAGGTGAATAAGGTGGATGCGGTAACAGTTCAAAGCCACAGTTGTGAATTTCTGCCACTGATTGGACAGACGTGTGAACACGACCGTTATCTTGATAAAACAGGACTTTTCTTCTGATCATTCCTGGACGTTTTTCTTTTATTTCCTCTCATAAACGATGTAGTAAGGTGCAGTAATAATCAGAGTTTATAGTCTGACCCCTTTCAAGATATCAACCATAATCACACCCTTCGAGTCCCAGAATACTGAAGCCATCACCTTACTTGCCGACAAAATCGACTTGGCCTTTTTGGGGGGTGGCGAACCAGGTCTTTTCCACTATTTTGATTGTTTTTTTGTTTTCGGTGTACAGTAATGAACCCATGTTTCGTCCATAGTAACAAAACGATTCAAAAAATCACATTCATCAGCTTCAAATAACTCCAAACAGTCGCGTGCAATAGTCAATCGGATCCTTTTTTGCTCGACTGAAAGCAGTCGCGGAACCCATCTCGCAGACACCTTGTGGAAACCCAACGGGTGATTATTATGTTTTGAGTACGTTCATAAGAGATGCCTATAATCTCGGCTATCTCTCTAATTTTCAATCTGCGGTCTCCCATAATTAAGTCGACTATTTTTTTAACATTTTCGTCAGTAGTGGACGTCGAAGGCCATCCAGAGCGGGGTTCGTCTTTCACACTCTCTCTACCATGCTTGAATTCTGCTATCCATTTTTTGACGGATGAATATGAAAGAGCGCAATCCCCTAATGTACTGACCATATCATCATGGATGGCTTTTGATGACAACCCCTTCTTATGGAGGGTACTTAATGACGACACGCTGCTCGATTTGCTCCATTTGCGGAAATTATGTCAGATTGCTTTGTTAATAAATTTATAAAATTAAAACTAATTATTGCACACGTTTCACAACTTCACACAATTAACAGGTCTGAACTGATCTAAATAATGTGGGTAGATTTGATTTTTAGAACTAAATGGATCAGTGTTAGGCCGACTACTTTTCAATCCACCCTCGTATTATTATTATTATTTTTGGTTCAGATAAGTAAAGTTTATAATTCTTTATAATAGTTTTATCATCAAATAATAAAAACTTTATATAAGATGTCAATCAATTGATTGACAACTACAACTGTAAATTTTTTTCGTCTTATAAGCTCATAGACCAACGCGGACGTCATATACGCTGTCGCCGTATACGACTATAAGCTAAACTCACTCAAATCAAATTATAAGATTGGTTTTCGGACTCCAACGACCGTATACTGAAACGTCACTCAAATAAGCAGATACTCAAACGCGACGTTTGGGTATGAAAAAATGAAGTTAAAAGGCTGCTCAAGCACTTAAACAGCTCCTAAAAATTTGAGGGACGTTTCAGTATTCGATCGTTGGAGTCCGAAACCTTGATTTTTCAGTCGTGTCGTTTGGTACAGAGATTTTGGAAACCCCGAGCAAATATTATCCAATATTCTTTAGTCTAATGCGAACAGGAAACGTGAATACTAAAACTACGCGAGCTGAGAAGTGTCGAGGAAAACTGCGAAGAATGTTTTAGTTATACTGTAAAACCAAACTCAATCACTGAACGCACTAACCGTATATGTAAGTACTTACATACTATTCCAAGGTTAAGGTTAAAAATGACGGTTTGTATATTAACCATGGCACGAGTCACGGTTGTCAAAGAAACTACGATTTTATTATTTCAATAAACATGCACCCCGCATCGGTAACCCTCTTTGTACAGTTACTGCACACAGTGAATGCTAAATTACTTACATTGATTTTTGGGTAAATAATTTGTTTTGGGGTGAAACATTAGGGTTTGGTAGGGAACGTGCTAAAGTTTTGGTGCAACATTACGTTGTGATATTGATCAATGGTGACAGTGATACTTCGATCACAACTGATAACAATAAATAACATATTGTTATTCCTATTGTAAATAAATACAGAATTACTTTGATAGCATAACTTTAATTAAACACCCTTAATTTTACACGCATTTAATTATTCACGCATTACACATCCACAATCTGCCAGCATTTTTAGTCCTAAGTAATAGGGGGCAAGCCTATTGCCGTCACCGGGCACTCTAGAAAGTGGGTTATGACCAAAATGGCCGAACCATAGTATTGTATTCTCTTTGGGCCGAACTAATTTAATAAAATAAGCAGCTGTATTATAATTTAGAAAAATAAATTCGAAACCCGTTGCCTTTGTTATGAAATGTTGATGAAAGGCAACAAAATCGTAGGTGCCAGCCAGTGTGGCACAGCCCATTAAAGTCCTCTCGGCGTCTCGGACTTATATCTTCTAGCAGGATAATAAATCTTTTTTCCTCTTACAAGTTTAACTTCTACAAATTAGGTTCGTTTCTTGCTTTTATGACGTTGTTTTAGCTGTATCGTAACTAGTTCATGACTAGTTACGATACAATCCAGAATAGATCTGTGTTATTTTAAGCATTATTTTTACATGATTGTATTGTTTTTTCTGCACCTATATAAAAGAAAGAATACCTATATATTTTATAGTGTATCACGCCTATATCCCCGACGGAGTAAACAGAGATGCATTACACACCCACATATTGCCATTAGCTTCGATGATCTCCTGCAATAGGGGCAACACCAATAATTTACCAATCTGCAATCCGAACCCAAATTCATTAGACAGCTATTCGTTTCCAAGTTTCATCTATATTTGAACAAAAAAACTTTAAAATTTGTTCTGCGGTTTAGTCGCATAACACAAAAATAGTAAAACAAACATTCACACATACACACTTTCACGTACATAACTTTAGAAGATTTTATAATAAATTAATTAATGCATATCGCAGGACAAAAAGACACCGCACCATTCTTTATATTGAACCTTATAAGGCCATGTCTCAGAGTAAAGAGATATATATTTACTCTATATATGGGAAGTACTTGATAAATATATAGATAGTAAATGCAGCTGCTACCGCCCGCCAAAGTAAATATTTATTGAACCTCTAAACTTGCATGTTGAAAGTCACCATGACCTTGAAACTTATTGAAACCATAAAACATTGATAAGCACATATTATATTCGATAATATTTAATAGCAAGATAGTTTAGTTTCGTACAGCTAAATTAAGCGAAGCCGAATCATTTCCAAAGACTTAAAATCACATTTTATTCCCTTTTAATATCTGGTTTGTACTTATACTTGAAAACAACACAAAATAAAAATATTCCAAATTACCTGAAAGTTTATAGAACATAAGCGGATAAGTCCACACTATTGAGTTAACAAAGTCCGTAACACATTAAACCGAACAATTGCACAATTATTTTTCATAAAAAAAAAACTATACTATACTACACTGTGGTAAAATTGTAATACACACGTCAACAGCCCAGACTGACGCGGATTGAACTACCAAGCTACCAAGTACCAACCAAATAAACGCAGTGAAGGCGACGACCTGTACTGAGGGGCAGGGTGCGGTAGTCGTACGACGCCATGTGGAGCAGATGATAAAACTTCAACAATACACACATGTGCCTTTCTCTATCATTACATTGAAAGAAACTGTAGACAACTGTCTATTTAACCAATGGTACGCCAGAATTTTACTCAAATGACAATTCTATCTGCATTTATTGGCCGAGAAACAAGTCTACACAGTCATACAACGAGAACTGAAGCTAAACTCGACATGGTAACATTATAATTAAACGCTGCAGACTTGTATCAGGCTGCATCTGCAGATACTTATTCAATTCCAATAAAAACAAATGGCTCTTCAAAGACGGCAGAGTACTGCGAAGTAGATGTCTTGAGTTGACTCGATTATTGAGAGCCTCGCCTCTCGGATACATTTGAAAGCTTTCGATACCTACTTGAAATTCGAACACTGATATTAAACTTTTGATTGGAGGATCTGTTGATCGTTGAATATCAAAAAAGAAGATTTAGATCATTTTAATAATGTTCAATTAAAATTATCCATATCTTTTCAAAAGATACATTCATTGTTTTCGAAATTGGAATTTCCAATACTGGCTTATAATTAGTAGTCCGGTCAATTTAGACCAAAAAATGAGAGTGAAGGTGCATAAAGTCACAGCAAGCTGAAAATCAGTAAAATTGTTCATTATAAATAAAATTTAAAAGTTCCCCATCATTCCCGTGTATGGAAAAATTTTTATTCGAGGTCAAAGGTCAAAAAATTAGTTTTTCGCAGTTTTCAGCAAAACGGTAAGTTTTATCATAAAAGTACCCTAGACAAAAATTGTAAATCTTAAAATTATTTATAAAAATGTATCAATACTTTTTTCCAAGAGCCACCGTTTCAGAGATATCTATATATACAAAAGGGAAAAGTAATTTTTGTCCCCCCCTTAGCTCTCGAGAACTGCTCGACGAGGTGTGTAAGCTCTTTGAGCGAATTATCGGGGAACGCCTCGTCGAGCATCTCACGAGTGTGGGGCCAGACCCGGCGGATAACCAGTTTGGTTTCCGTCGGGGACGCTCCACCGTGAGCGCGATCATGCGCGTGAAGAGCCTGATGGAGGAAGCAGTCTCGCAGGGCAAGGTGGTGGCGGCGGTGTCTCTTGACATCGCCAACGCTTTCAACACCTTGCCATGGAGCTGCGTTAGGGAGGCGCTCGTGTATCACGGAACGCCTCTCTACCTCCGTCGTATTGTCGGGGCCTATCTCTCGGAGAGGGCCATAGCTTTCCCCAGCTGGCTCAGGCCAGCTCGGCGAGATGTGTCGTGCGGTGTTCCACAGGGGTCGGTCCTGGGGCCGCTTCTGTGGAACATCGGCTACGACTGGGTGCTGCGGGGTGCGTTGCCTGAGGGCGTCGGCGTAACGTGCTACGCCGACGATACCCTCGTCACGGCGCGGGGTGCACCGTACCAGGAGGCAGCACTCAAGGTCACGACGGGTGTTGCTCAAGTCGTGGGTCGGATACGGCGGCTGGGATTGGAGGTGGCCTTGCACAAGTCCGAGGTTCTGTGCTTTCACAGACCTCGGAACGGTCCACCTGAAGGTTCCAGCATAAATGTGGGAGGCGTTAGCATCGGCATCAAGCCCTCGATAAAGTACCTAGGGATCGTACTTGATAGCAGATGGAATTTCGGACCACATTTCCGAAGTGTGTGTCGCACGAGTGTGATGAAAAGGCGCTGGAGCGGGACCACAGGCCTACTTCTCGAGAAATCGAGGACCAGCGGTCCCAACTCCACCAGGATATCATCACGTCACTTTAGTGACGGGGGCATCAGTCGCGCTTTCGCGACTCATGCCCAACCTAAAGGGACCCAACGCCTCCTGCAGGAGACTGTACCTGGGGATCGTGCGGAGTATGGCCCTATACGGGGCTCCCGTATGGGCGGCGCGGTTGACGGCCAACAACAACGCTCCTTAATAGACCGTTGAGGACCTTGGCCGTCAAAACAATAAGAGGGTACCGCACGATCTCCGGCGAGGCTGCATGTCTCCTAACCGGGACCCTCCATGGGACCTGGAAGCGAGAGCCCTTGCGCCATTGGATATTGGTCCCCTCTTATTGTTTTGACGGCCAAGGTCCACAACGGTCTATGCTGGAGTGGGACCACAGGCCTACTTCTCGATAAATCGAGGACCAGCGGTCCCAACTCCACCAGGATCTCATGGAGTCATTCAGGGTGCGACTTGAGCAACCCAAGTGGGGTACCACCATCATTGCGGGCTAGAAGGGTTGCGTACGGCGGGGCCTTTGCCCCATAGCACACAACCAGATTCACTCAATGACGCGGGATAAAACCCTACCCAACGACGCGCGATTATCATCCCGACCAAACCCCCGCAGAGACCACAGAGGTGGTCAGGGTCCGCCGGGCGCCAATGGAAATACCTGCTTGTAACCAGAGACGCCCGGCAACGGACGTTGGAGTGGCCGCGGCCTCGGGCCGCGGAATTAAAAAAAAATGGTACTTTTATGATAAAACTTACCGTTTTGCTGAAAATTGCAAAAAGTCATTTTTTGGACTTTTGACCTCTAATAATTTTTTATTCACACACAGCAATGATGGGGAACTTTTAAATTTTATTTATAATTATGTTTTGAACAATTTTACTGATTTTCAGCTTGCTGGGACTTTATGCACCTTCGAATGTCTAAATTGACTGGACTATAGGTTCTAATCTAACATTGTCCATGTAACTATATAAAAAAGTAATTCTATTCAATCTGTAACGAGTAGCAATCGGTTACGCTTGGTTGCTTCAATTACAAATAAAGCAATAAACCACAACTGATTGGATACTTAAGTCTAGGTATACCTATCTGCGAACTTCCTATAATTTAATTTTCAAATGGTAAAATAAAAATCTGATCAATACAAAATAATACTTAAGAAAGTTTGTAGTTGTCTTTAGAAGTCTCTACAATTTTGAATATTCTAAAACATTATTTCATTAAATGCCATTGAATAGAGTACTGTGTTTGTTTTGTATGTGGATGGTATTTGAAACCAGAATCACATACTTAATAAGAAACACCTATTTGAATTTTTTTTTATGGCCGCCGCCATCCGACAAGTACATTATTGACTTCATAGTTCAAATGACAATCCGCTGCGAGTGAGGGTGGGGTTTGGTAAAACTATGTACATACTACAAATTAATCACTAGATCTAAATAACTAAATAAATTGTTAAGCCGTGGGAATAAAACGTACCAAGAAATGAGAGTAGATACCTAAACAGTGAACCGTTTGAATTTTGTAGAAAGTTTTTTGTACTATACCTACTTCGTTAACGTGTGAAACTGAAACTGTTAAACTTTAAATTAAGTATAATAATATTATCATAGACAACAGCTACAAAATTAAACGCGGTGCTTGATAGATTAGATAACTGTATTGCTGACGAAAAAATGCAAATGGTAAAACATGTCCATTAAGTTGTCCAGACTGCAATATCCTGTCCAGTCGAATCTACGCAAATACGTTTACCAATAATTCAGTTTTCCTCACTTATCCGGGCTATCAAGGGAATAGCATGACGCGATTAAATTGGGAATCCCGCTTGGTAGATTGATCTTGCTAATGTGAGGGAAATCAAACCCCCGGGCGGCGAGACAGGTGGTGCTTGAAATCAATTGCAAATATCTGTCCAATCGCCTCCAGCGTCAGATAAAAATCACTTGACGTAACGATGTAAATGTGAACATTGTTTTCAAGAACCTCATAAAATAACTTATTGCAGTAATATACGCAACTGCATAATGGTCAAGAAATGGTCATTGATCTACTTAATAAAAGGTATTCATCAGCTGTTATTCTTTTAGCAATCTGGGTCACACACAACGTACGTAAGATTCTATCAAAGGTGATAAATTTTCCTCTGAACGTTTGGGTAGTGATTGATGCCCTTGACCGGAACACGCCGCCATATGGTGTACTTGTGCGCTTTGCAGTCTTACCCGGTGAGACCAGTGCCGTAGATGGCAAATCGTGATCATCCAGTACGACCTTGTTGGCTATGTAGTTAAAAACCGGACAGAAAATAAGGTCAGGTGTACCGACCACATTACCTTTAGCACAATCATAATAATGAATATATTTTTAAATGTTTGTTCGCGGATAACTTCGTCGTTTATGAACCGATTTTAATTTGTTTTGTTGGAAAAAAGATATTTCCAGGGAAACCAGGATTTGATGATCGGGCCCCGGAGAAAGCCGGGGAAACTTCAAAAATTGTAAGGGCGACTAGTGCGGATGTCATTTTTTTCATTATAAAGGACTACCATTAAATGAAGTCGATCTGATGAGGGAGCAGAAAACTAGTCGACGGAATCGTCGTCGACGATTTACAGCAGTTTACGTTGTGTTTGAGTTTGATTAATTTGTATTGAAGAGAATTTTACGTATCCCAAATACCTTTTTAGTTTATGGTTGAATTCGGTTTTTGTTATTCAATATTATTAGTCAGGTTTAAACAAATTCTTTTTTTTTTTGAAGATACCTCAGACTAATGCAGGGAAGTCTTTTGTATAAGATAATGAAAGCATTGCAAAGTTGGCAAACCTTTCAGCGGTCTAAGTGATGACTAGCGATTTTGCAGGTTAATTGTCTGGCTATTGTACAAAAAGAATTGCCTGTCTGCTATATATTTTAAAGAAATGCAGTTGCATATATGTAGATTAACAATGTTGTAAGAGGAGCCGCATTCGATAACAGTAATTACGGCAAGCTAATTACCTGCCACGTTACATAACTGTGAACATCTGTGTTAATACAATGTTTTGTATTTTATATACAACTCATACTGAGACCAATAAAATCAAACAAGTCATTTAAATGTTATAGAAAGTTCACTATTAAAAGCCTAACCCTGAACGATTGACCTTTTAAGACAATTCTTTACAAATGTCATTGTGATATTTGGATGTTTATTAATAAATCAAACCTGAATGTTCATTTTAATTAATTGTAAAATGATAATAATAACTGAAGTATTTCAATTGTGATTTTTTAATTGTGATAAAAGAGAGAGAGAGAGAGAGACAGAGACGGTGAGAGAGTAAGGGCAGTCTCTCACCGTCTCTGTCTCTCTCTCTCCAAATTATAAAGTAGGATGTATTTTTTTATAATTTATGAATAAGTTGAAGATATTATTATAGTAAAATTAAATTACACATTTCGTGTACGTAACGGACAGTTCCGTTAAATTAATATATTATTCTGCACGCATATGTACCAAAAAGAGTTTTTATTAAAAAGTCTAATATTATGTACATTTTTAATTTATCGTGCAATCCCAGTATGTAATTTATTTAGTTAAATAAAGCATCTGTATGATTTAGGACTATACTTATTTTAATAACTACTATAAAAAGTTTGTTCTTAAATTATTTAATGCATGTTTTAGTTTGTAACATTTAGATCTATAGCAGGAATTATTTCAGTGTATGTTTAGTAAGCCTAAAATATTATATTCTTAGAATACGAGCATCTCCAACCTTTTAGTTGTTGATATTAATAATATGGTTACAAGGAAAACTTGATACGGACTTTATCCTCAAAAAATACAACTATTACTATGTAATTTTCGTTTTATTGGCATCTGTTTTAAGGGGCCCACCTACATAAGCCCATGACATCATCACTTGCTGAATGATGGACTAGTATTTGGCAAATAATTCTACTAAATGTCGACTCGACATATGTAAATATGTGCCGAGTCTTGCCGTTCCATTACATGAGACCAAAAAGACTGGCGAAAAGTAGAAGTATAAAAAGATAAAGCTCTTTATACACTATATCTTTGTTAGTAAAATTATTTGATAACACATTAAAGATTTTTCTATACTACTCGTATTAATTTCTATATTGTAACAAAATGAAACTCCTAGAACATAAGGAAAAGAAAAAAACTTGCTTTTCATACACGCATTTTTTTTTTCTTTAGTTCCCGCTCTAACGTCCGTTCGCACAAGCACGCAGATCATCTAACCTAAAGCCAAGTCTTAAAGCCTACACATTGAGTAAATTTAATTGCGACAAAAAGCCGGATATACTATTCGGCCTTTTTACGCCCACTCAGACGACTTCATTATAGCTGTTTAGCATAACTACATATTCTAAAATGAGTCACTCGGTCGCTGCTGTATCCAAGCAAGTGAGACAGAGGTGTCGATTTGTCTGCTATTAAGAAATATGACATTCAAAGCGTTGATCCAAATGTAATAACCGGAGATAAATGTAACATTTCGCAGTATATGCGACTGTACTATTTTGCACCTGTACAATGACTGACAAAGATCACACACACGGATAGGCACAAGCGTTGCAACGCTATGAGGTCTAAATTTACAGTCTCTTTTCAAAGGTCGACTTGCAATAAAGTGCATCTAGCTCATGCCCGCGGTTTCAATCGAATAGTTCCCAATTACGTAATTATACGCGGGTAAAATATTAGCTGGATAAAAAGTATTCTACATGTTAAGGCTGGTTTACACAGGGTCAGTTACTGACTCCGAATTCAAAGTCTGACTCCGAAGTCAGTACAGCGGTGGGAGGTCAGCGCTGACTTGTATATTCGCACACGAATATTTTGAGGTCAGTCGGCGCCCCCCGCAACCCGCGCCATTCGTAAAAACCACGTGTAAACGGACAAGTCAGCGCACTGACTTCACAAACGTGCTCACTATGAACAGTTTACCACGACTACTGACTCCATATAAACAAATGAAGTCAGTATCAGCGTCTAAGCTGGCGCCGATACTGACTTGTGCACTGACCCTGTAAAAACCTGCCTTTAATTTAGGATGTAGTCAATCTATGTGCCAATAAGTCAAGGTTGGAGAACGGCTTTCTGCCATTCACGCTCCTGTCTCCGAAAGGTAGTTTCGGTACACTTTTGGTCACAAAAAGTTGCACTAAATCGCATGTGCCGTTTTCGAGATATGGGTGTGCGTGTGGACGGACGGGCGCAAGAAATTATATTGCCCCATTCGGAGACAATAATTATCCTCACAAACATTCACTATTCATAATATAACTAGGATTGCTACTCTGAAATCCAGTCTAACCTGTCGAGTGCAAGAAATTGATTTCAGGGAAGGTATCTAGAATAGGGATGCGTCCCACTTGGGATCTTAGGGACCCGAACAACAGATTAGGCGTTACGTTCTAGGTTACAGGCAATATGGTCGCCGCCTCTGAAGACCAACAATGTTATTGAGGAAAAGTATGCATAGGCGTGATTGTATGTATGGATTATGGAATCTATCCATATTTCGCTGGGTACTGTGAATAAGTAGTGTTGACATTGCATCCATGTAGACGTGTGTAGTGACCTCATCGAAGCTTCTGCAATCAGATCCTCAGAACCAGTCTCCGGAACGATACCTCCACGGATATTGTGTTCCGACTTCCACCGATGCAGTTATAAAACTATCAATAGGTACTTTGTTCGTGGGAATTCCCTGGAAGCGTAAATAAAGAAAGATTGCGTGATTTATAAATTTTATATTTTATTTCCGTAACGGTATTTAGTTGTTTGCGTGACATGTTCTACGAAGATTCGATTGTACAAATGTTATTATAATTTTGGTGGCAGTAATATGAGCTTTACCTTATGAAAGAATAAGAGCTTTAATAGATAAAAATATCAAAACAGTTACTCCAAGTTACTCAACTAGCTCCATTTTAACCTCGGTTTTACTGATATACAAAGAATAGATTGAAAAAAAAAAAGATTTCCACGTCGGAATATTTCTTGAGAATACAATTTGAGGAAGGTTTATAGGTGAAAACCGCAAGAAAAAACTTTGTTTGCTAGATTTTTGTGTTAAAATTTTGGGAATATACAATTTCAGGTCAGAATACCCTATTGTTACGAGAAGGTAGTTTACAAAATCTTACTCTGATGTGGTTTAGTTTTGCGACCTCGAGTGTTCTCAACTACGACGTCGTAGTCACAGTGAAGCCTTTAGTATGCAACATTGTGTTTTATAAATAACACTTCCTATTATTTACATTGCCTATTACGTTATTCTTATTGTGTGAGGAGAAATTGCTCGATAAAATTAGGTACTTTATTTATATTATACTTGGGGTGTTTTGCTATAATTATTTAAAAAAATAAACTTCCGACAATAAATAGTTTCAAAAAATCATCAAAGTTACAGTACATATACAGGCGAAGCTGACTTGTAGAGAATGCGAATCGATTGGATATCTCATACTTCCAAGACATTAGTGAGTGCATTTAAAAAAGTCTTGGAATCTCTAAATTTTGGTGGTTGAGTATGTCTTGTCTATGGTATGTTGTATGTCGTTGCTCACCGAGTCGTCATGAGGCTCTTTTGATTGGACATCCATTTACAACGCTTTACGGTCTTTTTCATATCTATAAAATGAACGGGATCGAGTTTAGAGAACTAACGGCAATAGTTCTCTAAACTCTATCCCGTCTGGACCGTCTTACAATATTTGTAGATATTCAGGGAAGGTTATTTGAGGTGGTACTAAGTTCGCCAGGACAGCTAGTTTAAAATATTTATTCTCTTTAATGCCAAATACTTAATCTTACGACGTACTTACCTGTATGCATTCATATCTCGAACAATGTTGACTAAATTTTGTAAAAAATAAAATATAATACTAAGTAATTTCGTTAGTTACTAATGTACCAACGGACACAATCATTGGTTCTGTAAAACATCTCACTTCCCTCATTGTTCATTGCCAACAGTATTTCGATTGCTCCGTGATTAGAATGTTATTTTGTCAAGAAGATAATCGAAAAGGGTAGCCCTCAGAGAACAGCATCTATCTAATAATATCTCTCGTTTTCGTCGCGTGCCTTGCGTTCCGATCCTGATCCTCACTAGACAGTATGTTACTAAAACATCAAAGAACTTCACGATGCAAATAAAAGTTATTGACGAAGTATGTTTTATTATTTTTAAAATACCTAGGAAACATCTGCCTCTTGATTTAAGCAAATTGTATGGCTGTGTATCCTGGCTCTTGAATGCAAGCCAAATTGCTACATTTTCTTGTAAATATTCGGTGCATTTCTAGGTTTAATATAGTATAGGTCAGTTATTTCAAAAGTTTTCTTAATTCCTTTAACAATATGCATGTAAATAGAAAAGCAATTTACGTTATCGGAGTTTTCAACATCTGACTATAAAAGTTTCTAAATTCAAAGTAGGATCTTCTAAGGAATGCTTTGTATTCTACATTAAGGAATTCAAATTCAGAAATCAGAAATTCAGTCATTCGAAGTGCCCGTTCTCACTCCCTCCAGTCTATATTAGTAAAGTTTCACTTGCTTGCATAAATTAGGATAGCAGGGATGTAAAACATATAAACTGTCACTATATTTTCAGTAAGATATACGAGTACACACATATACCAATAAAATACGAATATTACAAGACGTCGGATGCAAGGATTCAGTCCAACCGATATTTCATTTCGGCATGTTTGGACTGGACTTAAGAAACTTGAATGTCTCGAGCCCCTCATGTTTCCGCATTCCGCTCTATATTGAAAACTGTCATGTTATAAAATGATTTACATCTGAAGAAGAAAGTAAGGAAAAGTTATAGCAAGGATGTATACTTCGTTGTCTAAATAAAACTGCTAAATAGTAGTTTATTACGAGGACACACAAGGAATAAGAAATATCAACGGGATTTTAACCTGTAATTTAATAGGAAATGCGTGACTTGTCTGTCCATCTCTACATCTGTATATTATCAATCATCATCCACCGAACCTTTTCCCAACGCTGTTGGGGTCGGCTTTCCAGTCTAACTGCGATTCGGCTGACCTTCGGTATTTTCCGTGAAACGACAGCCATCTGACCTTCACAACCACATCTGTCACATGTACTTATATGAGTGTTCGAAGTTATTCAACCAATGTACGTTGAAACACCTTGATCTTGATTATACCAGCCTGTATTGCTGTGGTTTACTACAATTTGTTATGCGCTTGTGTGTAAGCTGTGTATGTATGTATAATTATTGCTTTAGTGCTTACCGCTGAGTTTGTTCTTTTTTTCTACATCTAAATATAGCAAAACTGTAATGAACATAACTTTTTCCGAATTACTTGTTGTATTTGTCTGCCTTCCGTCTAGGTATTATGATTGTCGTAAAATAATTTATTACCGAACATTTCCAGGTCTTAGACGCCCACAACACATCCGATTACAATAGAGACGTCGCGTCGGTTCCATTATGAACAGATAAATTGGTAAACTCGTTTAGTAATAGGATAATAGCAGTTGACCACGGTGTGGCGGTCGGGTGAAGGCCGGTCTCCCAGCGGCACCATACTAGCTTTTGATTCGCTAAACAATCATTTCCTTCGTGTAACACGCTCTATTAAGAATTGGGCTCATAGATAGCGTTGATTTTCAAAGCGATATTACATTTTGTGCCTTAACTTAAGATAATTTTAGCACGCCAGTTCTATAAACAAATTTCTAAAAAATCATAGTTTCTTTTTTAAGGTTCCGTCTCAAGTCCGTTTCAAGTCTCAGAACCCTTATAGTTTCGTCATGTCCGTCCGTCCGTTCGGTTTTCCTTCCAAACGGCTAGAGCTGGAAAGAGGAAACTTCGCATGAATTTGTGTCTTTACTACCGGTTTTTTTTCCTGAATATACTTAAGTGCGAGCTACTTGCACATGATAGTGAGAGACTATCATGTGCAAGAAGCTCGCACTTGCAACAACGTGATGTTGCAAAAAAACCTGATGAATTGTAGTTGCATAGTTTGCTTCGTATTGAGCATGGATTTGAGATCTGATGATTGTGAGCTGGATCAACCACACTCTCCCCAAGGGGAGAATTGGGGAAATGGACGAAATGGCCCGCAAACGTCGCGGGTGGATCGTCGGTCCGGTTGCCGGCGTCCCCGTTAGAAATAATGGGTTTGAGATATTCAAAGAGAGTAAGAAGAGCTCCTTTCTGTTTGGATTTGCTAACTGACCCATATAATTCTTGCCTGCAAACAATGCAGCGATTGAAACACAGACGAGGCTCTGACAATTATACGTTAAATTCCTGGTAACAGTTTCGTCTTACTATCAATATTGTATGGATTCAAGAAAATAAACGAGGATGTGTAGTGTACAGCTAAGAAAGTTGTGTTTTGCATGTTTAACATATTGTTTTACCCGCTTACTGTGAGACCATGTGGCGACCACACGCAAATATGAGCGAGTAAATCGCGTACCTATCGTAAACGCATTTGTTAGCTATCAACCTGGGCCATGACTGAATCTGTTAGAATTATATTAACTTGATTGATGTTTATTTTTGTTAATAAGAATTATTAAGAATAATAATTAAGAAAGATTTTAGGAACAAATTATATTGATATCTTTCTATAGTTAAGTATCATTTACTAAACAAATACCTTTCCAACCTTGTATCCTATACTTTGTGATTACATTCAAAAAGTTTTAAAATACAGGTGTCTAAGCTACTCAAGAATGTTTAAAATGTAATATGACGTGAAAATTAAATTTATTATAAAGTGGTAAATATTAATTAGTAGTTTTAGTTGACTTCATTTGACAATAACAGGAAACTCGTTTCGTTTTAACAAACTTCACGATGTTCAAGTATTTGGAAGTACATAAGTACTAACGTAACACATATTTTCTTAAGTTTAGCCTGTGTATATTAAAGAGGAAAGATTTGTACTCTTGTACTTTATAACTACATATTATTAAACAAAGTCACTTCCTTCCGTATGTATGCTTAGATCTTTAAAACTACCTAACGGATTTTGATGCGGTTTTCACCAATTGATAGAGTGGATCACGAGGAAGGTTTTTATTATATAATTTATCAAGAGCAAAGCCGCGGGGTCCACTAGTAATGAATAAAATTTAAAACTCCTGGAACTAATTTATAAATTCTTACACATTATTAGAGAGTAGGTAATATCTAGGCTACCTTTTATCCCGGGTAATGTGCCCCTGTGATAATACGGAACGAGAAGACGGGAGTCACCTAGTCATATAAGTATTTTTGTTTTGTAACATTATTAATTAGGAAGTATTATTACATAAACGGTTAAAGTAACTGTATGATTAGTAAATTACAACTAAACAAACAATATAATATTAACTGTAATTTTTCACTTTCTTTTCAAGTAATGTCATACATTCACACACTGGCGGCAGTGCCGCCGCCGGCTTGCCGCACAAAGGATCCGCCGGCATGGCCGCCAGCCTGTGCCGGCGGGTGGCGCGGAGTTTTTTTTTTTTTTTTTATTCCGCGGCTTGTGGCTGCGGCCGCACCTACGTCCATTGCCGAGTGCCTCCGGTAGATACTGAAAGAATTCCCAGTGGCACCCGGCGGACCTTGGTCACTTGAGTGGCCACTGCGTGGTGGTCGGGTGTTACCCCGCATCTCTAGGGTCGGGTTTTATCCCGCGTCGGTGTGTGAAGGCGTGCATGGGGTGAAGCCCCACATCACGCAGCCCTTCTAGCCTGCTTCTGTAAGGACGGTGGGTTGCTAATCCATCGTCCTCAGGCCCCGATCATGGAGGTCGATGGTCCTGGGCGTAGTCACGTATGCGGCGCCCTCGCCGCAGTCTTCGGAACTCAGCGGGGAGGATACGCTGCCTCGCCCTACCGGGGGTTGCGCGGGGTGCCGGCGTCAGTTCATACATACATGACTGTCACAACGGGAATGATGCTTGGCGACTATGCGCGGCCTAAACCGGCGGCTTGTATTGCCGGCGGCAGTGCCGCTCGGCATAAACCCCTGTGCACTGTGTGTAGCAGCTTTCACATTGCATAACGCATATAAATCCGGGAAAACCCTTAACGGATGGATCTGTTGGAAAGGGAATTTGACGAGTAAAAACTATCAAAATGGGTGTTATTTTTTCTACATTGTTCTGCCTTAGACTCAAACTCATGATAAATGAAAAAAAATGAGGTTATTGTGTTTTAAAACAATGGAATATGCGAAATGCTCAAGTCGAACGATTTGTTGTCTTCGTTAGAAGATGTAATAATATACCTACGTGTGAACTCAATAGAGAAATACCAGGTGTTAAGGTATGATGATGTAGCAATATCAATCATTCTGCACAGATGTAATTGCTGTAGAGAAATCTTCTTACCACACATATATATATATAACGTATAACTAGCGGTCGCCCGCGACTTCGTCTGCGTGGTTATTGGAAGTTTTCCCCTTCCCATTGCTTGTAATTATTGTTCCCGTCGCGTCACCCGTAATAACATCTAGTTTCGCAAATAATTATTTTAGAACAAAAAATATGTTATGAACCTTAAAAGATAGATATATGCTACCGGGGACTTTTTAGAGGAACAATTCTTTAGTACATTATTTTAACATAACATTTAACTTTTTGGCCAGCGCACGCAACGGAAGTTCTTAAAAGAAAAAAAAAACCATTTTTGACATATTCTACTGCTGCTCCGCTCCTATTCATCGTAGCGTGATGCTATATAGCCTTCCTCAATAAATGCACTTCTCAACAAAAAAAGACATTTTCAAATCGAACCAGTACTTCCTGAGATTAACGCGTTCAAAGAAACAAACTCTTCTGCTTTACAATATTAGTATGGATATTATAGAATTAAACTACAAAATCATAGTCAGTGACATTGTTGGTCTAACATAACCATAGATCAGAACACCCACAGTAACGATCAAAACAGTTTTTATTTATTGATAACCAGTGGTTATGATGAACATACCACACGGAAAGAAAAACTCATTTCATGCCTACAAAAATAGATAGAAGGCAGCTGTGTCAAGAGCACGTGTTTTTTGTAAACAGTGTACAACACACACATGTGACCCTTGATTGAACGTTAACGAGAAAACCGGAGAACGTAATTTGTTCACACTTTGATTGGACATGCTTCAAGCAAGGTCTCCAGCGTGAGTAGATGAAACGCAGCCGTGTCCTTTTGCGAGCAACTCGTGCTCGCGAACGAGGCTGCCGAGAGGGCGAGGGAGAGTACCCTGCCCGCTGAGTTCCGAAGTCAGCGGCCGCCAGGGCGCCGCAGACTTATCCACGCCCAGAACCATCGACCTATGATCGGGGTCTGAGGACGGGTGAAGGCGGCGGGATAGCTACCCGTCCTCCTTACAGAAGCAGGCTAGAAGGGTCGCATGTTGCGGGGCCTCAGCCCCACAGCACGCAACCAGATTCACTCACCGACGCGGCTATACCGCGTCGGTGAGTGAATCTGGTTGCGCCAACCCAAAACCCTAACGACGCGGGATGAAACCCGACCAAACTCTCGAAGAGGCCACACAGGTGGCCAAAGTACGCCGGACGCCACTGGAAATACGTCCTGATGTACGAGCGGAATTAAAAAAACACTTTGATTGGAAACTAACTTTTCCCGCAGTAGGGTTTCAGTCGGCAAAGTTATTGAGTAACGGTAATTTTGTAAACAGATAATTTCATCTACTACTAATATTAAAAAGAGTGTTCTTGTGAGGATTGGGAACGAGAATACTTCAGAAAACTATACAAAGCGGGTGGAACCACGAACATCAGCTAGTATTTTATTCAAATAACGGAACGTGAACAGTTACTGTCACGAAAATTAATAATGATCTAATACACCATCAAAGATAGTATCTAAAAAGTGAAGTAAAATATTGATAAATTGTCCATCAACAGTATTTCCTTCCTCACTTTATCACTGTAATAACCATTTACCAGCAGCCGAGCAGAGATCACCATCGCTACAGGAAAGAGGGATCTATTTCCATATATAAACATCACTAATTTATTGAAGCCCTCCGATAAATTATGTAGATGGCAATATCAGTTTTGTTAAACATTGTATTTATGAAGTAGTTTCTATGAATTTCTACGAAGAAGTGTCGAAGTACGAGTAGACGAGTACAATAATAAAGCGTGTCTAAAATTCCTACACAAATGTTTCTCAAATAATTCGATAGGTTAGAGAGAAGTTCATACTGCATTATATATAAAACACTGATGTTTTGCCACATAGGTTGTTGGCAATATGGAATCGTGCACTTTGAAACCTATCGGCCAGCTTGTGCAGCTGCTTACACGAGAAATTCAATTAGACATTCCACATTCATACATGTCATCAAGTTAGCTGCCCCTACAATTTTAATAAAGCAGCGACAGAAGATGTTTTCTTGTAATACCTGATGATTGCGTTTCTCTTGAATATAAGCATTAACTATTAAGAATTATGATGTAACATTTCTTTAGCTTCTACTAAAAATAGTATAGTGTTTTTATGAATCACTTTCCGATCGGACGAATATGGAGTTACATGTTTTTTTACGGTCAGGTCTCTTCCTCCAAGTTCGTTGCCCCATTGTTTTGCATCGCGTTGCGACTGCGTCTGCATACTGATCAATATTTCTTGTATTATGTCCGTTCTGGTAAACAATAAGTTGCGAAAGAAAAGAGCCGATGAGGTGTTGTACAGCATTGCTAGTGCTGTGATTAAGAGACTGGACTTTGTCCATGAATGAATAGTCATTAGAAATGTAGGACAGCAAGGCCAGAGAGAACCATGTGGAATACCGACTAATTCGTAACGTGAATCTGAACATGACGAACATTTAAATTGAGTTCTGTGCATTCGCATGATCTGCGTTAAGCCAAATTCCTCTCTAGTAATGTTTTAACGCAGAACCTAGTGATTTGTTAGTTTGAGGTTAACGTTTTCCATTTCCGATATTAACCGAATTATATTGATTATTTACTGTCGACAAATACCATCCATAACACACCATCCAAAATATTCGGTTTCGAACACCACGAATATATGAATTAAACAAACAAAGTAAGATCATTGCTAACTGTGCCATACTATTTCCTATTCTGTGGATGTGCCCATTAATGCCACGTCAATTTAGACTCAATAGCTAATGACACTAAATTCGAATGAATAAAGACATTCGCGCCATTTATAATACAATTACAAAGCTTGTGCGAGAAATTGCCACATAAGCTTGTTACGATTACATCACCACTAAGAACACCGCTGTTACGAGGACAGCATACAATGGACGTGCCGAAGGCGAAAAATAGTCGACATCCGGGAAAGTGTTACCGACGCGACGGGCAAACGACTCAATAGCTCGATGGCGCCGCAAAACCGTTCTATCATTGTAATAAAAAATATTCATTTAAGCTATTACATCCGAATTCATCTTTCAAAGACTCTATTCTACGCATCTGGATAAATTTCTGATTGCACATCCCGCATTACTTCTATAAAACAAGTACCTAAGTCGAAATAAGGTCTTGCTCGTATATGGCTACCTGTTTCTGATAGATACATAGACATAAAATATACATAGACTCACTGTAAAGAAGACCGAGTTATGTATATCGTCAGGCCAGACTAAAACTAGTCGTGAAAATAAAACGAGTGAGGGAGAAATAGGTTAGCTTAGGACGTACGGTACATTGTATTAAATACAAGTTAATAGCATCATAAATATCAACCATAAATAACATGGCTGTTCTTTGTCATACTTTAAAGGTTATTTTGCAAATGGATGGTCCCTTGAGAATGGACGTGAAAGGTCGTGTAACTAGTAACCTATATTTGAGGTATGAAATATGCGCAACACTACCTCCAGTCGCGACAAAACGACGCCGCCGTTGACATTGCCTTTGCGGGTTACAAATGGAGGCATAATAATAATGTCATGCGAACTTTTCGAAGTCGAAAATAGTGAAACGATCCAATAAGATTTATTCATAAAACACGCGGATACCCTCACAAGTAAACATATTTAAAGTTGGGCCGTAAACCGCTAGCGTTTTACGATGTTGCTTGTGTTACTAGACGATAAACATGTCTGCGCGTCTGGTAACAAGATCCTGCACAGAAACTCGCAAAGAAAATAAACTTTCACAACGTACTGACAGACTGGTTAAACTCTACTTCCTATTAGAAATAAAATAGAATACAGAAATAATTTAAAAACGGTTTTAATTGACATAGTTGGCAACAGTCCAGATACTAGACCAGAATTAACTTTTTTTATTTTGACGCGTCTTACTAAGAGTTACTTTAGCAATCCAAGATGCTTGACACGAACCCGGAAAGTAGTGCTTATCGCTATTAGCAAAACTGTTGGTAAAAAACATAACACTGTAAAAATACGTCGGTAGGTATTTAGACGATTTGACGTAGGTTATCAATAGCATATTCTTTTGGTTTTAAGTTTTATTTTGCCAAGAAATAAAATATGTTTAGATTACGGACACCAGCGTCAGAGTTTAACTATCGGCTAGGTTATTATGCGAGCCAAAACAAAGGTAAAGTATATTTTGATACGGTTACTTGCACCATGTAATGTGCACGTGGATCTAACCAAGATTCTTAATGTCAATCTTACATTCATTACACAGATACATTCGTACAGACAAAGATTTTGAAGAATTTTATTGAGCGAAGCGAGCCGAAGGCGAGCGGATCTCTCAACGGGTGAGTCAAATTACGATTTATGTTAAATTGTTTCGGCCGATTTCGGATTTTCTTGCACTCATCAAAAGCTTACAGAATTACCCAGGTTCTTACGGAGCCAGAATTTTGAATTTCGATCAAATAAAAATAATTTAATTGATGGTAAAAATTCCCATAGCGTAATGACAAAAATACTTTGACAGAGTTATATCGCTTTGAATCAAAACTCGCTTCGCTCAAATATATGCTGCAGCGTAACGGTACGTTTCGCGACTGCGGCGACCTATAGTAGCTACGATATTCCAGTAAAAATATGCCAATATTGAACGGAATCTACCTTAACTCATTAGTTAAGGTAGATTCAGTTCAATATTGGCATATTGAAATCAAAATAAGAATCATTATTCTTAGAATAACTTATTATGTAAGTCATTTATAATCAAGTCAAGCTAACGGTACGAAAGCGATATGGCTATTTCTTAAAACAAAACAAGTTAATATGATCAATTACTATGTTTTCAACAATGCTCTAGATAAAAATATTTCATAGTTCATGGAATATGCATATTATTATAATGTTCACGGCTCGAGTTCTTGTTGTAGGCATTTAAAATGATAATGTAGCATACAATGAAAAGATAGTAGATGTTGACGCTTCAGAAACCTAACAACAAGCGTTCAGACACTGTGGCGACGCGCGACGGTCGTATACAGTATTCCGAGACATCACTTCAATGGAAAATAGGCCACCGCCAACTATGAGACCACTCCGCTACAGGAAATTGTGAGGAAAAAGCTTTGAGCCCTACTATGTTACCTAATATTACTTAACTGGATTTGTTTTTATTACCAGTATATGAGTGGGCGAGGATTATTGTTTATAATACCCGGTTGCCTTTATTCAGAAACGATGAGTGTTATAATATTATGATATGAATGTACTGCAAATTGAAAGGACTTCATGAATCATTAATTTGGACTGCATTGGTGATGCAATGGTCGTGTATGCGAGTAGTGTGGGACCAGAAGAGGTTTTTATTTATCGGGTTTATACAGACTGTCAAATGTCTTCTATAGTGATAGTGCTAATTATCGGCTTAAAAGCTCTGATATACTCGTACAAGTTTCATATTAAGTTCCTAAATAAAAATAATAAATTAAAAATATTATTAATTATTATCATTTTATTAATTGTATTTTCTCAATTTACTGAATGAGTTGAGTTGCTTCGTTATAAACTCGCTATAAATGAATTGACTATAACATTTTTTTAAATATACATATATTATGTAATCAAAACTAACTACCTCAATTATATCATCGGCAATTTAATTTTATCTAATTGCCAGACTATTAATCAAGAACCAATTTAGCTTGCAAAAAATATTCGCGTGTAGACTGAGCTATGTGTGGTGGGTCGCTAGCCCGAAGAGTGGCGTCATCTATCAATATAGAGATAAACTAATCAGTATCCAATGACACAGTTGATCATATATCTCCTCCCAATAGTTTTTTTTTGGAGAGCCCTATGGAGCCTTACCAGACTGCTATCCCGCAGTACACAAATGTGATTTACCCAATGCAATAACCAGTCTCTATGTCTATACAATCTCGAATTCATTAGGAAAACAATCATTTGGTAGGTAACTCTTAATCCAAGCAAAACCTTACAAGGTTGTCGCTCTGAAAGCGAAACGGGTTCAATGTCCGATGGCTGTTATAGTCTTTTCACAAAAATCTGTTTATAACTTTACTATCAAAATAAACAACCAACAAGCTTAAGATATAAAAAATACCTACGTCGAATAGATACGTTAACGTTGAAATATTTACGGAACGAATAAACTCTAAGCAAATGCAAATAAATCTTTTTCATCTCAAATGTTTCCAACTTGCAGATTGGATTTCCACAGATTCTTCGAACGATAGATAGATTAAGGAAAACTCGACACGTTATAAAAAAGTTTTACGGAAGGCTACGAAAATATCTTCAAATAAATATTTATTGAATATGTTATTGGATTCCATCATTCGACAGCTTTAATTATTATCAAGGTGTACATTGTATAGCAGATGCGTGCTACAATTATGTTTGTAATTAGGTATTTACCGATCCGGTTTCGTCAGCAAAACACTCACTTTCGAACCGGTCTCCAAACTGGCGCCGCATGTCTACTAGCAACAAATGAAATATCATAAACGTTACAAACCGTTTTGGTTAAGTTAAAGACAATTATCCAATTAGAAACTGGTTGCCGCCAAATAGTTAAAAATTAAAAACCAAGACCCGTTCACTAAGTCAAAAAATGTAATTCAGTTAAAAATAGGATTGAGTTACTTACATGACAAATGGAGAAGAAAAGGCAGACAAAGTGTAAGTCCAAATCCAGTTAGCACATATAGTCACAAGGGTAGCTTGTTATATATTTCAGAGTATGATGAAGTGAATATATAGCGGAAAACTATAAACAATAGATCAAGAACTACAACGCACGCGTCCTGCGGCGACGCGAGGGTGAACGTGACTGTGTCTACTCAAGAGGCATATTCGCAAACGAGCGATGCAACTGAAGGAATTAGACTGCAACTGTGCTGAATGCTTTGATGGAGTTATTGTTGAACCTACTCTGATCTTTGTTAGATATTTACGTTTAGTTTTCAGCGGTTTATGGCGAATCAGACGACCAATAAGATTTAGAATTTATTCGCTTTTCTAAGTCAATTTATCATTAAGGTTTCTTGCAGAATCATCACCTTGCAATTGTATTTGTTTATGATTACTTTTTAACGGATACAGACTTAAAGTAGTCGGTTTCTTCGATCTAAACGCCTGTTTTGTTTTACAAAGTCGTTACCGACGATTACAACGATTCCAACTAGTAAAAATTGTATCGATAAAGCTGCAGTCCAATTTGCGTATATATACAAGTATATATCTCCCAGGATTATGGTAAAATTTTCAATTATAATATGCATCAAAAAGCAGAAAAGAAATTAAAAAAAAATGGATAGACGGCAGACAACAACGAACCTTGGAATTGCTGTCGACGAGACGATAAAAGGGAGCAAACACCGCCTGTTCCAGGCTAATTTTATCCGGAGTTATAGAAGACTCGTCTCGCCACGACAACATCAGTATACATTGTGCAGTTTATTGGTAGATACGAAAACGAGCATTATGCACATTGCGTTCAAAAACACTCTTACTGAAAATATCTGACCAATTGTGATTGGTCAAAACGTCAACAAAATTGAGTTTGATTAAATGAATGCTAATAAACACGAAATGGTTTTCACAAAGGTATCCTAATATGATTAAGTGTCCTGTTCATTTAAAAACACGTGTCTTTTCAACATTTGTGCGGTACAAATTATATAGGTACACATATCAATTACTTGAATGGCAAAGGCCCCGCCGCACGCAACTCTTGTAGCCTGCTTCTGTAAGGACGACGGGTGGCGATCCCGCCGTCCTCAGGCCCCGATCATGGAGGTCGATGGTCTTGGGCGTAGATGAGTCTGCGGCGCCCTCGCCGCTGACTACGGAACTCGGCGGGGAGGGTACGCTCCCTCTCCCTCTCGGCCGCCTCCTTCGCGAGCACGACTTGCTCGCAGAAGGACACGGCCGCGTTCCACCTACTCCCGCTGGAGACCATGGCTTGAAGCATGGTCTCCAGCGAGAGGGTATCCACGCCCAGACACACTACGAGGTCCCGGCGCTGACTCGCCCACGCTGAGCACTCCACCAACGTGTGGAGTGCGGTGTCGTCGTCGGAAACCTCGCAGTGTTGACACCGGGGTGTGACCTCACGATGGATGCGAAACAGATAGCTACCGAAGCATCCATGCCCGGTAACGATCTGCGTCGCACGATACGTGAGGTCACCATGCTGCCTCTGCAGCCAATCGTCCATGATCGGTCTCACCGCCGCGATGATGGTGGCACCCCACTTGGGTTGCTCAAGTCGCACCCTCCATGACTCCATGAGATCCTGTCGGAGTTGGGACCGCCGGCCGGTCATCGATTTCTCGAGACGCAGGCCTGTGGTCCCGCTCCAGCGCCTCCTTGCGCCATTGGAACAATGACGCAAAGGTTTCAAAGGTAGAGTAAATAACTTAGCTCACAGCGAAAAACCATTTTGTCGTTACCGTTACTCTCATCTTTTGCATAAAAACGTCGGTTATTTTATGAAGATGATATAAGCCAATTTGAAATACAGCTCACAGTCGAAATGTCGGCTGACAGCACTCAATATTTTATTTTATTTTATTTGGGGAGCTTACGGCTATAGTACACATTAGTTATGAATATTATGCCAACAAATGCCAATTACAAGCTTCCACATATGGACATATAGCAGCTAATCTATATGATTATTTTGATAATTAACTTGCTCGAACTCTAATGGGTATTATTAACACTTACGAAATGCAGTTAATTTACGTTTATAAAGCACACAGTTTTATTTAAGCCGAAGGTTAGCAAGATTTAAAGAAACTCAACTCAAAAGACCTTTGTAGTTCCAGACAATATTTTATTAAAGAAACGGTAAAAAGGTCTTAGACCTTTGGGGAGAGGAGGTGGGGAAGGAGCTGGATGTTTTGTTAAAAACGAATTTGCAAGCGTTTGCTAGTATTATCACAGAATAGGGTTTTAGAGTATAATTGAAACTAGAATATAAAGTGAATAAGGATGGTGAGTAACAGACTGGGACACACGTGGCTCACGATTGCAACAGGAAATTGTTGAATCGCAAACTCAAGTACATGAACCCATTGTGAGCGTGTGACCAATTTGCGCATTAATGGATGCACTTTCGACTCCGCACATCGACTTTCAACTCCAGAGTCTCGGGTTCGATTCCCGGGTCGAATCAAATATTTGTGTGATCCACAAATGTTTTCGGAGTTTGGGTGTTTTCTTTGTATATGTATTATGTCTCTAGCGGTAGTCAGTGGAACGCGGCCGTTTCCTTCTGCGAGCAGGTAATGCTCGTCAAGGAGGCGGCCGGTAGGGTGAGGGAGCGTACCCTCCCCACTGGGTTCCAAAGTGTGCGGCGAGGGCGCCGCAGACGTGACTACGCCCAGGACCATCGACCTCCATGATCGGGGCCTGAGGACGATGGATTAGCAACCCACCGTCCTTACAGAGAGTGTGGAACGTTACACAGAAACACGCTTCATCGACTCTACTGCTTCTCTCTATAGCTTAGTTTGGGCTAGATGACGTTGTGTGAGAATGTCCAAATAATATTTATTAAGTATTATTATTATTTATTAAAAAGTCAAACAGAGATGTTGTAAATAAAGACGGAACGAGACACTCACAAATTATGACAACAGTTTTGTAATCTTTGCGCAATTCTGTAGAAAAAACTAAGAATACACCGAGCGGATGGCGGAAACTAGAGCAAGAAAAACAATACGAAAAAAGTAACATTTGTCAGAGTCTAGGAACAGTTAGCAAGAAAGGAATAACGATTTAATATTTGAGTGACATTTTCAGGTAGCGGCAGTGTTCGAGTGACCCAGTTTTGAGGACTGCGGAGAGCTGCGGAGCCTGCGTGCGTTGTAAGGTCAGCGAGTTGTACGCAGATCAGTCCGTGACACCAAAAATCTTGTAACGGACCTAAATTATATGTAGAAGGTAGACAATTTTATAATCGCGGAACTCGATGTGATTTAAAGTTCAAATTTTTGCGTTGAAGGCTATCGAGCGCGGGGAATACTTTACTTGGTCCCAATTTCGGAACGAAGGAGACTGTTTTACTATGAAGATATTTTTAATTAGTCATAAACCTCCACGAATTCATCCGAAAACACTTTCGCGATTAGAATTTTTGTGGTTTTTTACTTACCAAACTTTTTGGAATATTTCCTAAACACTTGACAGTTCATAATTTAATTTATGTCCTCGATTATAATAAATAAATAAATATTTTCTAGACGTTCTCACACAACGTCATTTAGCCGAAACCAAGCCATAAGCTTGTGCTATGGGATCTAGACGACTGATAAACATACTTATATATTTCTAAATACATACATAATATACATTGAAAACACCCAAACGCCGAAACAAACATAAAAATTTCTGGATCACACAAATTTTTGATTCGATTGAATAACTAAAGTGGTCATGGTAGACAAGAATAAGAAAGATATTAAACAAAGGTAAAATGTACTTGACTATAACGGTACGCTTTATTTAGCAAGGAAACCCGCTCATAATTCAATTCTTCTTAGAAAATTACACGATACCAGCGATACTATTGTAGAAATTCTCACGTGGGAGTTAAAAAAATCGATAGTCGACAATGTTGCTATTACAATACAATAGTTACGCATCTACTATTAACAGGTGAAAGTTCCAAATGAATAGACTTGTTCCGTATAATACTCGTAATTAATTCCCATGCAACATCCAATTAGGTACATAGTGCACGATCTATAATTCCAACAAAGATAGCATCTGAGTGTTGCATTGAATTAAAAAAAACACGACGTGTAACGCCCGTGTAAATGAATGAAGAATAAACAATAAAAAAAGTGAATTTACTTTTTAATTTTAGGGCTATTGTGTACGGCGCGGGGTGCAACGTACCAGGAGGCAGCACTCAAGGTCACGACGGGTGTTGCTTGAGTCGTGGGTCGGATACGGCAGCTGGGACTGGAGGTGGCCTTGCACAAGTCCGAGGTTCTGTGTTTTCACAGACCTCGGAACGGTCCACCCGAAGGTTCCAGCATAAATGTGGGAGGCGTTAGCATCGGCATCAAGCCCTCGATGAAGTACCTAGGGATCGTACTTGATAGCCGATGGAACTTCGGACCACATTTCCGAAGTTTGGTCCCCAAGGTGACGCAGGCATCGGTCGCGCTTTCGCGACTGATGCCCAACCTAAAGGGACCCAACGCTTCCTGCAGGAGACCGTACCTGGGGATAGTGCGGAGTATGGCCCTATACGGGGCTCCCGTATGGGCGGATAGGTTGGCGGTCAAGGGGAACGTGACTCTGTTAAACAGACCACTTCGAACCTTGGCCGTCAGAACCATACGGGGGTACCGCACGATCTCCGGAGAGGCTGCATGTCTCCTAGCCGGGACCCCTCCATGGGACCTGGAAGCGAGAGCCCTTGCGTCATTGTTCCAATGGCGCAAGGAGGCGCTGGAGCGGGACCACAGGCCTGCGTCTCGAGAAATCGAGGACCAGCGGTCCCAACTCCGCCAGGATCTCATGGAGTCATGGAGGGTGCGACTTGAGCAACCCAAGTGGGGTACCACCATCATCGCGGCGGTGAGACCGATCATGGACGATTGGCTGCAGAGGCAGCATGGTGACCTCACGTATCGTGCGACGCAGATCGTTGCCGGGCATGGATGCTTCGGTAGCTATCTGTTTCGCATGCATCGTGAGGTCACACCCCGGTGTCAACACTGCGAGGTTTCCGACGACGACACCGCACTCCACACGTTGGTGGAGTGCTCAGCGTGGGCGAGCCAGCGCCGGGACCTCGTAGTGGGTCTGGGCGTGGATACCCTCTCGCTGGAGACCATGGCTTGAAAGCCATGGTCTCCAGCCGGAGTAGGTGGAACGCGGCCGTGTCCTTCTGCGAGCAAGTCATGCTCGCGAAGGAGGCGGCCGGAAGGGAGAGGGAGCGTACCCTCCCCGCCGAGTTCCGTAGTCGGCGGCCAGGGCGCCCCAGACTACGCGACTACGCCCAAGACTATCGACCTCCATGATCGGGGCCTGAGGACGGCGGGATCGCCATCCACCGTCCTTACAGAAGCAGGCTAGAAGGGTTGCGTGCTGCGGGGCCTTTGCCCCATAGCACGCAACCAGATTCACTCACTGACGCGGGATAAAACCCTTCCCCCAACGACGCGGGATTCTCGTCCCGACCCAACACCCGAAGAGACCACAGAGGTGGTCAAAGTCCGCCGGGCGCCACTGGACATACCCTCTGCTAGTAACCAGAGACGCCCGGCAACGGACGTTAGAGCGGCCGCGGCCTTGGCCGCGGAATTAAAGAAAAAAAAAAAAGGGCTATTGTGTGGTGTACAATAAAAATTGATTTTTTCTATAAGAGTTGAACGAATAATTGCTCATGGTAGAAGAGGTAGTTTGGATCATTTTTATTAGGGTTCCGTACCCAAAGAGTAAAACGGGAACCCTATTACTGAGACTTCGCTGTCCGTCCATCTATCGCCAGGCTGTATCTCATGAACCGTGATAGTTAGAAAGTTGAAATTTTCACAGATATGTACCTATATCTATTGCCACTATAACAATATACTAAAAATATAAGAAATATTTAAGGAGGCTCCCATACATGTTTTTTTTTTTTTTTTTTTTTTGCTGTTTTGGTACGGAACCCTTTTGCGCGAGTCCGGCTCGCACTTAGCCGGTTTTAAGGTCTGCTTACTTCGGAAGTTTTCACTAAGTGCAGTTTCATGCTTAATCTGTAATCAGTGCAGTGTAGAAAGACACCACAGCAATTAGCAGTACGAGCGTCATATGCGCACAGGCATAGGGTTATTGCTACCGAGAAAATTTTATGAAAGTTGGTACTACAGTTATTCTAATTTTAAATCTTTTGGCTCTCCATGAGATTTTAAAATTAAAATATTTTTTTTTTATTTTAAGTTTTAATCTTAATGCACGTCTGATTTTACACAGCTTGACTTAACGTCCGTGAAGAGATGTGCTGTCGTGCTGAATAGATTCTTCAATCACGATGAATGTAATTGTTTCGTATTTACTTGAGACTTAATAAACAACTTAATTATTTTTTCTAGATAATTTTATAACAATTATCTTCAGGAATTTAATTTAATCATTATTGCATTTGGTCACGATACCTTTTATAACATTTCTTGGAAAGACATTATTTCGCAATGGCTGCACTCGCTGTGTATTTGGAATGTACTAGCGAAAATGATATTGAAATTATTAGTAAATATACAGAAACCATGTGAGAGTATTTTTTTTAATAATTACGACATCACTAAATGCCTATAAATAAAACGTTTATTACATTTAAATATGTATAACAGTCTGATTATAATATTAATTCACCAGAATCTTCAGACATTTTGAGTGAGAGTTGCCAGTTTGGATTCAATTAAAAAAATCTCTAATGCCTAGACATTGTATAGAACACTTTTTTTAATACCGCGGCCCCACTCACGTCCGTTGCAGGGGTATTTCCAGTGGCGCCTGGCGGACTTTGACCACCTGTGTGGCCTCTACGGGGGTTTGGTCGGGATGAGAATCCCGCTTCATTGGGGTAGGGTTGTATCCCGCGTCGTTGGGGTAGGGTTTTATCCCGCGTCGTTGGGGTAGGGTTTTATCCCGCGTCGTTGGGGTAGGGTTTTATCCCGCGTCGGTGAATTAATCTGGTTGCATGCTGTGGGGCTGAGGACCCACTAGGTCCCGGCGCTGTGTATAGAACACCTGCATTAATATACACATTTCCGGTAACATAATACATACATACGACATACCAATAACCACGCGTTTCCCAGAGGGTTAAGATTCGGAAAAAATGCCCGTATTTCGCCAGTAATTTTGCTAGTCCCACGAATATATGGCAATTGCCGCTAATCGGGTACTGTTTTGCCAGATAGGTATATGCCAGGTATAATTTATGAGTATGACCCTGGGTATTATAAGACAGGAACTTGAATGGATTTTGATTAAAAATAAAATATAATATAATATAACAAAATAAAATCTTTAGAAAGTATTCATATGCATAAGACTTTATTTGCTCAGGTGCAGCAGAAGATTAGTGAGATATTTATGACGTTTACTATGACACGAATAACACCTACTATTTCACTATAAAATAGTGATATTATTTTGACACTTTCTAATTTTTAAAGATGTTGCAGAGAATAATCTGAGAGCCCGAGTACGAATATCAAAATTAGGTACATACCTAATTTTGATATTCGTACAATTTCGGATTTTTGTTTTTTTTTTGTGGTTTACAAGTACATTTTGCCCGCTTGACAAATTATGTATACAAAAACCTTCCTCGAAAACTATTCTTCAAATCTATCCATTGGAAACCACATCGAAATCCGTCGCGTAGCATACATACGGATTGGGCGACTTTGTTTACTATGGAATGATGATAGCAATGACACGAGGAGTACGGAAGTATCAGGAAATGTTCAGAAACTATTGTAATGGACCTTAAAAATCTATTGTGAGCAGACTGATTGTGAGCAACTTGTCAGTGTATCATATATTCATTGAGTTAGTATATGTATATTACTGAATCCTTGACAAGATATCTTAGTATGCGTATGGTGCCTTGATGATGACCAAATAATAAATACTTATCATACCATCACCTATTCTCATAAATACTGATCACGACAATCGTGATATTCTTGTATGGTTACAAAATATGTCATTGAATCATTGATAACCATGAGATAAGGGGATTGGTGAGTAGAATTGCACAAGATCAAATTTGACGAGTATTCTTATAGATTGCCGAGATTGCAACAGATAGTAACCATTTTTGGCAGAAACATGAATTGTTCTATAAACGGGTCTTGAATTAATTGACTTTTGATTTGTTAAAGGAGTTGACTGACTAAATTACAAATTGGATTGGTAACAAAGCAGAGCCGCTTCCGGGGCCGGGGACCAGTACGAGGACACATTGTTTAAAACTGGCAAAGTGGCCGTCTTGTGAATATTTCTTTTTTGATGAAAACTGATCATCAAACTAAAACAGTCTTTTGGGACTCAGTTGTTAGGAAGCGGTGCTTTTAAAAGTTAGTTTCCTCTTGAATTTCAAATAGACAGAGTTTGCTGACACCTTCTATAGAGGGAAAATTTATATTTTTACAACTTCTATGTACCTGCAAACACTGTACGTTGATTTCATCCAAATGACGTTTTCGAATAACGTCTCAAGTAACGTTTACGTCCAATTTTAAGCTTGATACATATATTTACCCTAATTAGTCAAAATGCGTAATAATATTATGTGACGTTACATAACGCTATTCTGTATAAAGATACAAATTCACGTAACATGCTTTAAATATTTGCATAGCAAATGTCTTCTAAGAAATATAGCTACGAAATTTCGTTGACTTATTTCACCAGCTAATAAACGCCTTCATATTCCGATGCTTGAAATTGCAAGGAGCAAAGACAGATTCGCTAATTATAAACATCGTAGTCGTACCTACCACGCATAACTGTTAGGCTGGAGAGTCACGAACAGACGTAAAATAGAACACTATTCACATACGATAAACCATCAATCTTGTAACCTTTTAAGTATAACCGCGTAGGAAGAATGGCTATAATGAATAGCTCTTCAATTTGAAGAGTATCTATCACGATTTACGACTAAGATTAATAAGTGGCTTAAAGGTGGTATTTATTCATTAGATGGATCGTTCGTTTCTTAAGTGGATAGAAGTTTCTAGTCATCTAGGAACTGGTGTTACTTTCGTATCATTGTATTATAAGTTAGTGAGCTTAGTTAGCAAAAAAGTTCCAAAGTTCAGAAGTTGGCAGAAAAATAACAATTCACACAGTCAAATGTCCAGACTATACCATACCAGTTCATGGATTCTATGTTGTTGGTCCATTCAATTATTTTGGAAGTGACTGTCGCCAATATTGCCAGACTTGCACCAGATTCTTGACCATGAGTCGCAAGTCACACTAGATTAGTTAAGCAATAGTGAGGTAAAGTTACGAATCGAAAATTAATCATTTTGTTCATATCAATCAATAAAAGTTGTTGTAGAGTAGACACTTACCCAGATCTTAAAAGCAGGATCTGGATAAGAATCAAACCTTGGAGTTCGGCAAAATAATTTATAGGGCAGTAAATCAGCCAGGATTAAATCAGACTTATACAAACACAAAGTTATTTGCGGCAGCGTGATTTATACGATTTGATAGTTCTACATTCAGAAACATCGGCTTTCACCGATTCCAGAAATAAATCAACGTTTCGATATTCAACTTAACATTTATTATAAGTATGTTAAGCCTGTTTCATTCGTGATTCGATGATTTCATATAAGAATTTATATAAAACAAAATCACATAAGTATATACAGGCGTGGATTAAGTATTAAAGTAAACATGCACTTTATAATAACACTAATTGAATGCGTATTATGTAAGTACATAATACGCATTCAATTAGTGTTTTTTGGTTGTTTGTTAAGTAACAAACAACCAAAAAAAGTATCGTGAAACATCGGAAATATCGTTATATGTAAAAATCGATAAATAAATCTATAAAATACAGTCTTCAGTTCTCGGTGATCATGATGCTAGTGGATAATCAAACTGTGTAAGTTAATACTGTACGTTACTACAAATATAACAAAATAAAGTCATACGTATTGGAAATCCTCTTAGTATGCAGAGAAACTTCAAAATTTCAATACGAAAGGTAATGGGACAATAACAAACGGTAAGTGGTTCAAAGATTTCTACGTAAAAGAGACTAACATGTGAAATGGTATTAGAAAATGTCAGAGAATGCGTGCTTTACACGCGTGGGGCGACGACCCTATAAATTTAATGGGTTTTACTCCAACAATAAGCTGTAAATTTACATCCATATAGCACACTACTGATATCCCGCAAACCTATACAGGAAGAAACTTCAGCAAGATTATGCAAATATTTAGCAAGTGTTTAGCAAAAGTGGATTAGTTTACTAAGCTTTTACTGGCAGAAAAAAACTTCGAAACATGAAGTTTACCGTAACCGTAATTTTGATTTGCAATAAACACGCTGACAACTGGAGGACACGAAATGTATGAAAGACTAACTTTTCTTTTTAAAGTGGCATGCGGAGTAATTTCACATCGCGATCGAGTTCAAGGTTTCAACAAAATCTGCTGCATCATACTTAATCTTTAAAGTTTTGTTATCTTTTTGCCAAACTCGATGGAAATGTAGAAAGTATTGTTATTGATTTTCCTTACATACTTTTTTTTAAGATAAGATTTGATTTTGTTTTCTCACATAAATGATACATGGCAAAAACTTACGAATAGTTTAGGTACTTTTGAGATTAAAAACTATCTATGTGAGAGACTTGTAGGAGACCCTGTATGACAGATTACCAGCCGCTCCCGACTTTGTGGGTGGAAATATAGATAACATCTATGTCGTGATTTAAGCTCGTGTAGAAAGCGTGTGTCTTTGAGGCTACTTTAAGATGTGATTTGGACATGAATATAATAATTCGCCCACATCCGAAAACAACAGACTCCCATCAAACCAAATATGGGAACAATACAATGGAAATTTCTAGAGCCAAGCACTAAAACTTAAGAATTTTACGCTTGTAACATTAGTTTCTAACTTTCCTATGTAAAATGTGTCTGTTAATTGTTATATTTACTCAGTGCTTTGAACTCTATGTCAAACGATTCGCCGTGGACTAGAACGTCCATGACTGACAGGCGACCTCGAATTTGGTCCGGCTCGTCAGTGCGAGCAAACGTGGCGAATGGCGAAACGCTAAATGGATGCGAATGGACGCGTTGATGTAAACATTGCGTGATTTAGGAAGAAATAAACATCCACTAAAAGCTTATCTCAGTAAAAAAATGTTGACCGCGTTATTTTATTGAAAACAGTTTCATAAGAGTTACACTTATAAAAAACTATGTTAAAGATTGATTAATCAATGTCTAAATGTTAGTAATTCGAATACGAACATGCATTCGTTTCATATGCATCTAATGAACGTATATTATTCTTTATGGAGTTGCAACAACCTAAACACTTATCCCTCGTTATTCTACAACAGATTTGTAAGTATTTCATATTCAGAAAAATGTACGTTTTTAATCATATCGTTCAAAGAAATTATGTTGTTTACGCCAAGGTCACAATGATGGAGTTACAACACTTACAACGTACTTCACATAACGTTTCCAGCCTGTCTAATGCTCCGTGTAATTATGGCGTGACATCTCAGGTACCTACATAATTACAACTTTACGTTACGACATAATACGTCACACAGAACACCACCCTTTCATTTTCACTGAACTTTCTTCAATACGTTCATTGTGTTGAATCTGTGGTAAATCTATGTTTACTCTATGCTTGTTCTCTTTAGTAAATATAGTCTATGATTACTGTGAAAAAAGATGTCCTTTCCTCATGCATGTGTTAAGTTGAATTATGTTGTAAAAGGGGTAATTTGCAATGTGTAATATATAAATTAAAGCCAGACTTAATTTAACAGCAGAGCGTGGTTATATCCCTAAATAAGAAAAATGGCAAGTGGACAACACATTGGACAACAAGTGTTGCCGAGATTAAACGACGCCTCGAATTTCTCTAACTGGAAATTCAGAATAAAAATTCTGCTGGAAGAGCAAGGATTAAGCGGAGCAATTGATGTAGAATCAAAATTAGATATAACCAACAAAGAATCTGTCGCTAACGGATAATAAGGCGAAGTCATTGATTGTATCGTGCGTATCGGACAGCCATATAGATATTTTGAGAAAATGTAGCACTGCGCGGGAAATGATCCAAAAACTGGAAAGTGTATTTAAAACAAAAAAAAGTATTTTCAACAAGCTTTATCTACGAAAGAAACGAAATGTCACTCTAATAAAACAATGCAGACGCATTTCAACGATTTCGAAATAATAATTAAAGACCTTGAGGCCGCTGGGTGTAAAATGGATGAGAGTGACAAGGTATGCCATTTATTGTTGACTTTACCCAAAGAATACGACACGGTTATTACTACAATTGAAACGATGAGCGACAAAAAGGAAGTTGACATAGAATTTGTAAAGTCGCGATTACTGGACTCTGAACTGAAAATAAAAATAATACAAAAATATTAACAACGAGGAGAGTAGTTTTTTGACATGTTTCCGATGCAATAAAGAAGGACATAAGGCTTCACAGTGCTATACAAAGGGGTCCTTCTGACATCTATCGGGCCCCAGCGACCTCACCTGCTAGTGGCGCACCTGCTGATTAACGGACGAGGTTCGTATATTACGGTACCCATGTGGTGGCTTCGGCCCCTACGTGGATACCAGGTGGTACAACAGTGTTGGTCCGGGGGGGTACCACCGTGCAGCTGTGCTGTGATGTAAAGCCCCCAAGTAACCCAGCCCAGGCTGGGTTGCGTTAGGGGTTCAGCAGCTGCACTGCCGGGCCCAGGGCGATGTATGGTGCGGCAGGCAGGGGTCCAGTGGGGGCGAAGCGGAGTCTAGTGTGGGTGGTGTGGGTCGATTCACCGGCCAGGGAGACCCTTAGCAACGGGCGGCGTTGCCGCGGCCGCCCGCAACAGTCATGGGGCCCGCCTGGGACCAACCACCCCAGGAGGCTGCCCCACATGTTGCGCATAATCCTGATGTGGGGTCGCCGCTCCGGGTGGTAACCGGTGTGGGGTAGCGGCGGCATTGCATCAGGGGGGTTTGGGAGCCCTTCCGTCCGGCGGGTCGGCTCCGACCTAGCCACACGGTTCTAGACGAAGCTAGCCTCTGCACTTTGTCACTTACTGCCGCACCAAATGACGCCTTGTCTTCACGCTTCCCTATATCTCATCATGACAGTGCAACAAAGTTATAAACGGTACACAGCGGCCTCTAGAAACCCCAAAAAGTCGATTCCTTTTGAGGTGGAGTTCGCGAATATCCGCGGACTCCATGCGAACCTCGATACCGTCCACCATCACCTAGAGACGGCACGGCCTTCTGCGATGTTCCTTACGGAGACACAGATACGCCGCCCTGACGACACGTCTTACCTCAGTTACCCGGGTTATGTCATTGAGGAACAATTCCGCGACAAAGCCGGAGTGTGTGTGTTCGTTAGGGCGGATGTCTGCTGCCGCCGGTTGCGCTGTCTAGAGAACCCCTCCTACTCCGTCCTTTGGCTGCACGTGGATCATGGCTCTATGAGCCAGATCTACCGCTCCCACACAGGGGACACTGGGACAACAAGGCTTTTCGAATACCTCAGCGAAATAGCTGACGATGCGCAGGTGCGGTTCCCGAACGCTGACCTGGTTTTCCTGGGGGACTTTAATGGTCATCACGTTGAGTGGCTGGGGTCCCTTAAGACCGATCATGCGGGACGATCCGCCCATGGATTCGCTCTCTCCCACGGGCTGACCCAGATGGTACAGGGATCACCCGGATACCTGACAGGTCAGACCACACGCCCGCCTTGCTGGATCTACTGCTGACGAGTCGCCCAGCCGAGTACAGTGTGTCGGTACGCGCCCCACTGGGCACTTCCGACCACTGTGTGGTGCACGCCAGCTTCCAAGTGCCACCGCCTGCTCGTGCTGAGCAAATGACTCGACGACTATGGCACTACTCGTCGGCAGACTGGGACGGTCCCCACGATTACTTTGCGTCCGTTCCGTGGAGCCAACGCTGCTTTGTAGGGAAGGCGCCTTCGGATAGCGCTGCTGCCGTTGCTGGCGAGATCAGTCTAGGGATAGAATATTATATCCCTTTCACTGATGTCGCCAGCATCCACAAAGCTCGCCCCTGGTTCGGGCGTGAATGTGCCGAGGCTGTCCAGAAAAAACAGTCAGCGTATCGCGGCCCACCCCACGGGCAGCCGTGGATACTGGCAAATGGCCAAAGCCGTACAGTCTAATTTTTGTCAACCCTCGCTGCCACCACTGCGTTTTCCTGATGGATCACTGGCTCACAAAGCCCAAGAGAAGGCGGACATGCTCGCGGACCTCTTTGCGGCTAATTCCCGCGTCGATGACCGTGGCCTGCAGCCCCCCGCCATCGCCAACTGTGGCCACACTATGCCTGATATTGCTATCAGGCAATGTGATGTACGGGCAGTGCTGCGGTCGCTCGACACGCGGAAAGCCAGTGGCCCTTACGGCATTCCGGCGGTGGTGTTACGAAAATGTGCTGCTGAGTTGTCTCCAGTACTAACGCGTCTGTACTGCCTGTCATACTCTACAGGGCTCGTGCCGGAGGTCTGGAAAGAGGCGAACGTACAACCGATCCCCAAGAAAGGGGATCGCTCCGATCCAGGCAACTATCGACCCATAGCTGTCACCTCAGTCATTTGCAAGGTGCTTGAGCTCCTTATCAATAAGCAGCTCATGCGATACCTGGAGGATCACTCGCTAATCAATGATCGGCAATATGGCTTCAGTCCAAAACGATCAACGGGTGACCTCCTGGCATTCGTCACGCATGTATGGGGTGAGGCTATGGAAAAGTACGGCGAGTCCTTGGCTATTAGCCTGGACATCGCCAAAGCTTGCGATAGGGTCTGGCATGCTTCGCTCCTTTCCAAGCTTCCGGCATATGGTCTACCTCCTCAACTGTGCAGCTGGATTGCCAGCTTTTTAAACGAGCGCCAGTGCGCGTCCTCTGCGATGGCCAGGCTTCTCGCTTCTTGCAAGTAAATGCTGGGGTACCGCAGGGGTCCGTACTATCACCAACTCTCTTTCTTCTGCATATCAATGATATGCTATCTTTCGGGAACATTAATTGCTATGCAGATGACAGCACACTGCACGGGAGTTACTCGGTTCGTCCGACGGCGGGGCGATCTGAGATTGAGGAGGAGAGACGACGACTCGTGGCTGATCTCGACCGTAACCTCGACAGTATCTCCCAATGGGGTGCCGAGAACTTGGTCGAGTTCAATGCCCGCAAAACACAGGCGTGTGCATTTACAGCGAAAAATTCCCCTTTCCTTCCCCTACCCACTCTTCAGAATGCAACATTACCAATGAAGGATAATCTAGACATCCTTGACATAGCCAATGCTCGTGAAGGAGGCGGCCGGTAGGGTGAGGGAGCGTACCCTCCCCGCTGAGTTCCGAAGTGTGCGGCGAGGACGCCGCAGACGTGACTACGCCCAGGACCATCGACCTCCATGATCGGGGCCTGAGGACGATGGATTAGCAACCCACCGTCCTTACAGAAGCAGGCTAGAAGGGCTGTATGATGTGGGGCTTCACTCCACGCACGACTTCACTCACCGACGCGGGATTTAACCCGACCCCAAGGATGCGGGGTAACACCCGACCACCACGCAGTGGCCACAATGGGGGCCAAGGTCCGCCGGGCGCCACTGGGAATTCTCTCAGTGTCTACGGGAGGCGCTCGGCAATGGACGTAGGTGCGGCCGCGGCCCAGGGCTGCGGAATAAAAAAAAAAAAAAAAAAAAAAAAAAAAATCCTTGACATAGCCGTACGTCGAGAGCTCAATAACACTAAATATATTGAGAGATGTATTGGGCTAGCTTCGCGGAAACTAGGAATACTGAACAAGGTAAAGCGATTCTTTACACCGCACCAGAGGTGTCTGCTGTACAAAACGCAGATTAGACCCTGCGTCGAATACTGCTCTCACCTCTGGGACGGCTCCGCGAAGTATCTAAAAAAAAAAAAAAAACTAACAAGCAAGCTCGTGGTGGGTATAACAGACCATACAGAGGAAGAAGTAACTATAGATCAAGAGGGCGAGAAAGACCCACAGCTAAGTTGACAGAAGATGACCATAACTTGTTTGTTGCTTTTTCAACGGAAGCGAATATGATTCAAAATAAGACTGAAAATGAGATAATGTTTGTGGTGGACTCCGGAGCGACCCATCATTTTATTCAACAAAAATATGAGAAGTGTATGACTGAAATAGAAAGTTTAGAGAAAGAAATATGTATAAAAATAGCAAATGAAGATGTATTAAAAGCAACCAAGAAAGGGATTTTAAAAACAAAATATAAAGACAGAGAATTAAAAATTGAAGGATTGATTGTACCGAACTTGACACACAACTTACTGTCAGTAAACAGATTGATGGAGAGAAATTATAATGTAATATTTGCAAAAGGACAGCTACGAATAAGTAAAAATTATATTAACTACTATGGAGAAAAGATTAGAAAGTTACATATACTTACTGGTACCCTGGATTCAAATCCAGGGTACCAGTAAGTACGCACTATGGCACTGTTCATTCAAATGAACAGTGCCATAGTGCGAGTAATAATGATGACAACATTTGGCATAAGAGACTGGCCCATGTGAATCGAAAAAGTCTTACAATGATGAAATTGCCATCTAGTAAAGAGTGCTGCGATGAGTGCATGAAAAACAAAAGCACAAGGTTGCCATTTAAACCTGTTCTACACAGACAGAGTAAACAAATTGGAGAACTGATACACTCAGATGTGGCTGTGACCTATGAAACAGGAAACAAAAGAAGGTATGAGATATTTTCAAACTATAATAGATGATTTTTCGCATTTCACTCAAACTTACCTGCTGAAAAATAAATCGGAAGCAGCACAAAATTTAATTGATTACATAAAGGCATTAAAGAAGAAAGGCAAGAAAGAGAAAAAGACCAGAAAGTGATGAGAATTCGTTGTGACAATGGTGGAGAATACAGTTCCAATGATCTGAAGAATTTCTGTAGAAGGAAGGGTATAAGTATAGAATATAGTCTCCCATATAGCCCGCAAATGAACGGTAAAAGTGAACGCATGAATAGGTCATTGTTGGATAAAGCTAGAACCATTTTGAATGAATCTCAGTTACCTAGGCATCTGTGGGGCCAAGCCATCTTAACGGCCACCTACTTGCTGAACCGATGCCCATTAAAAGCTGTGAATTTTGGAATACCAGTAAAGGTATTTGTCAGAGAATTTGTCCTAAACAAATTGAGAGTCTTCGGAAGTAAGGCTTGGGCTATTATACTACTAAGAAATTACAAGTTTTCAGAGAGAGCTGTATCGGGCAGAATGGTTGGATATGCAAAGAATGGATATAAGATTTGGGATCCAAAAACAGATACTGTGATAATTTCCAGATATGTGCGATTCGATGAGACAAATATACAATATCAAAACGAAAATGAAACTAGTTACAATGAGAACTACTACCCTGACCAGAAATCTGAAATAAAAGAAGAACCGAAACAAGATGAAAACGATACAGAAATTCAGTCTCCGATAGAAGAAAAAGATATAAATGAACAAGATGAAACAGTAAAAACCAGAACAGCAAGAACAGTCAGAACTGTCAGAGTTATTTAAATGAATATGAACTACACCAAGCATATCGCTTACTTAATGTAGAAGAACCTAAAAATGATAATGATGCGCTAAAGAGAGGGTGGAAAGAAGCAATAGAGAATGAAGTTAAAGCATTAGAAAAGATGGAGACATTTACAGAAACTGAATTACCAGAAAATGGAAAGATTATAGATGCAAAATGGATTTTTAAAGTAAAAGAAAATGGCTAAAAGAAAGCTAGACTAGTGGCTCGTGGATATTAAATTAAAGAAGACGAAGAATTTGGCAAAAATTATGCTCCTGTAGCCAGAATGTCCACAGTACGTACATTACTAGCTGAAGCTGTACAGAAAGACTGGCCAATAAGGCAGCTTGATGTCCCAACTGCATTTTTAAATGGAAAATTAGTATCTGACATTTATTTAAAACCACCCCAAGGTATTAATGTGACACAAAATAAAGTTTTGAAGCTAAACAGATGATTATATGGATTAAAAGAAAGTCCTAAGGTATGGAATCAGAGATTCAATGAATACATGGAAAGAAAAGGCTTCACAAGATCAAAACACGATTTATGTCTTTATTTTTCAAAGGAAATGAGTGTGGTATTGCTAATTTATGTCGATGATATATTAATAACTGGATTACAAAGTAACATAGAAATGATAGTACAAGGACTGAAAAAAGAGTTTGAAGTAAAAGATTTTGGATTTCCTAAAACATTTTTAGGAATGGAAATAGAAAAGTTAGAAAATGGAATAAAGATAACACAAAAGAGACAGATAAACAAAATGTTAGAAAAATTTGGTATGAAAGAGTGCAAAGGAGTGGCAACACCTATTGTTAAAGGTTATCAACTAGATCAAAACGAACCAGTGAAGACAGAGGTACCATACAGACAATTAATTGGTGCTCTGATGTTTGTGGCAACTGTATCAACGCCTGATATTTGCTACACCACTTCTTATTTAAGCCAATACTTGGATAAACCCACTCAAAGCCTATGGATACAAGCAAAAAGAACATTAAGGTATCTAAAGCAAAAAGCTGATATTGGCCTACTCTATTTAAAAACACAAGACCTGTGCCTGAAGACCTACTCAGATGCTGACTGGGCAGGAGACTCTATAGATCGGAAAAGCATGTCAGGATCTGTAACCATGTACTGCGACAAGCCAGTAGCCTGGTTCTCGAGGAAGCAAAGCTGTGTTTCGCTGTCTACTGTTGAAGCGGAATACGTTACAGGTGCAATAAGTGCCTGTGATCTAATGTACTTGAAAGTGTATCAAGATATCAATGGACTAAAAAGTGAAGTGAAGTGTGTTTTATTGATGGACAATAAAGGTGCGATACAATTATCCAAATCGTTGGAAAATAGTAAGCGTACAAAGCATATAGACATTAAATTTCATTATTTGAAAGACTTAGTGAACAAAAAAGAAATTGAAATTGAATATGTGCTTACAGAGTCTAACTTATCAGATGTAATGACCAAATCCATGTCAAGTGAAAAACTTTTAATGTTAAGAAAATCTTTGAATATTGTTTAAAATTATTTGTGAGGTAACAAATACCTATCCTAAATTGTATTAACTGCCCTAATTGTTTGTAGACTGTTTCAAAGATTGTTGAATTGTGTAAGCATATGTTATTATTTAGCGATTTCCATATTTTATTAATTATTAAAACTGTAAATCGAGGAGGGATGTTGAAACTGTGGTAAATCTATGTTTACTCTATGCTTGTTCTCTATAATAAATATAGTCTATGATTACTGTGAAAAAAGATGTCCTTTCCTCATGCATGTGTTAAGTTGAATTATGTTGTAAAAGGGCTAATTTGCAATGTGTAATATATAAATAAAAGCCAGACATCTAACAAGTGTCTTAATTTAACACATTGTACGCCCTTTTTATCAATATCTTAACATAGTATTAAACAAGTCGGTTTCCTTTGTATGTCTGTCCCCAAGTATGCCTTGATCTTTAAATCTAAGCAACGGATTTTGATGCGGTTTTCACCAATAGATAGAGTGGTTTTCGAGGAAGGTTTTAGTATATAATTTGCTTATTTAAAATTATAAAACTGAAGTTTGTTTAATTGGTTGAACACGTTAATGACAGAAACTACAAATTTTTGTGATGAAAAGTTCATTTATCAAGAAAGGCTATATCTCACTGCGACTTATAGGAGCTGAGCAGCAATGGAAAATGTTGTAAGAACAGGGAAAATATATGTTACTTTTAAGAGCGAATAAAGTCGCATGCGTCTAGTAGTACCTACTATTCATATAATCCTCAAATCGGAATTTGGGTTCGGCTTCTGAATTATAAATTTTTCGATTTTGGCCTTCAAAAATTCAATGCGCACATTTTTGTCGATTTGTCCGGCCTTGACAGTGTGAGGTTAGCCTCACTCGTCCCTGAGGTCTTTATGTATTGAGCGGTTACAGTTGGCTTGGGGCCCAACGGTTTTTGTCACTCATATACCCTGAATAGGCCACCTACGAGAAAAGTCTATGCCTACGGTAAAAAAATAGGAACTAAACTTTTGCAGTTACGATTTATAAGTTATTTCGAGAAAAACCACGACTAAGCTCGTATTATTATAATCATAAAATAGTATAAAACAAAGCCGTTCCGTATGTATGCATTATGCATAGATCTTTAAAACTACGGAACGGATTTTAATGCAGATTTCCACATCGCACAATGCAGAGACCAATGGATAGAGTGGTTCTCGAGGAATGTTTTTATGTATGTACATAATTTGTCAAGCGAGCGAAGCCGCGGGCTTCCGCTTGTATTTGAATATAGCCAACAAGAGTATTGCGATGGAGTATAACAGCTGCGTAAATAAAAAATCTAAAGGCTTCTGCCGACTTCATTTGGGAGCATTGCTTATATTATAGATTCTTTTTCAAATGCCAAGAACTACTTTAGAGCCCCAATACACCGTTTTAGGTGATCATTTCCCGTTACTTTGGGTTATTCCCGTTTGTCCCACCAGGCTTTGTCCCACCAGTGTGGGACGAACGGGAATTCTATAAATGAATTTATTTTTATTCCCGTTTGCCCCACCATCAAGTTCAGTGGGACAAACGGGAATAGAAATTAAATATTTAATTAATTTCCCGTTTGTCCCACTCAATGAAATGAAAAACCATTTTGGAATGGTATAGTAAGAAATTACACATCAAGAAATTCTGATCCATGTTCAATATTTTTTTTTTGGTTGTTCCGAATTAGCTAAGGATTAGAATTATATAAAGACGATAGTGAAGATTCCAAATGGTCAATTCATATTCCCTGAACTTTAAGTGCTTGTATTTGGAATTTTACTCTGTGGTGTTAAAGTCTGGAATTGTGAAACAGGATTCAACGAAAGTGCGCCTTTCTTACACATTCTTTTAAGGCAGAGGAAAAGAGACGCAAATAGTTATTATGAATATTCCCAGTGCAACGATGCATGACAATAGCACCGATAACATTGTGTTCATTGCAAGTGTCTTATTGGTTTATCCCTGATGCTCGCTCGCAATTTTTTTTATCCTGTTCTGTGAATTCTAACATTTGAAAAGTACTGATGTCGTGTTATAACAACTTTGCAATGTAAGTGAAATTAACTCATAAAATCTAAAAAATGTCACATGACGTGAATTTCAACATCATTTTAGAGGCCTTTGACCATGCTGAGTTGATTGCAGCTGATCTTGAGTCTCTAACTATTACTGTTCTCGATTTGCCCTCGTTTTGGTCTTGAGTCTCGTAACTATTACCGTTCTCGATTTAACCTCGTTTTGACCTTGACCTTGAGATCAGAGGTCAAGGTCAAGTTCATTTTGGGAGGTTTTCGACTATGCTAAGTCCTTTGGCGTTTACACTGAGTCTCTAGCTCTTACCGTTCTCGAGTTGAAAGTTGTTCACGGACGGACAATACGAGATTTTCGTTCCGAAAACTCTAAAAAATGATGGTTAAAGATGTTAATTAAGTAAATATAAAATGAGAATGAGAAAATAAAAGTGATTGATCTAATAATTGTTCTACTATGTTAAATAAGAGTAATTGATCTGTGATTTTAGCCATAATAATTATTTAGAAACTGTTACGATCTTATTAAAACGATCTATTCGAGATAATTATTGTATATTCATTTCTTTACTTTATTGTTGCCAAGTTCATAAACTTGGCAACAAAAATGTTTTTTATTATATTATAATTAAGGTTATTAAATAAAGAAGAGTCATTGATTTTTGATTTTAATGACTTTTTTCTACTTTTAATCTATTATAAACGTGATTTATCCTGTATTAAAATTGAAAGATTATTTATTTGATGTTTATTATTTTACTTATCACACACAAATTAATGTCTAATTAATTTTAGTTTCAAATGATGATACATTAATGTTTGTACCACAAAAACCAATTTTTAAATTAGTGGGGCCAATGGGAATTGTACAAAATATCCTTCCCGTTCGTCCCACTGAACTTGATGGTGGGGCCAATGGGAATAAAAAATAATTAATTTGTAGAATTCCCGTTCGTCCCACTGGTGGGACCAAGCCTGGTGGGGCAAACGGGAATAATCCGTTACTTTCTCCAAGGTAATACCTGAACATGATTGGATCACTCAATGTTTATGTAAAAATATTGCTCTCCCATTTATTCAACGAAAAAAAATTTACATGACTCGCTGCCCGGCAATAAAATGTCATAATACATAAAAGTTACGATTTGACATCTTTGTATCATTAGATAGCAAATATTTCATTTTACCGCCTGTAAAAATCGTCATTATGTGTTATACATAGTTATCGAGAGATGACGCTAAGTTCTCTTTTTCACTAAGCCGTTAAACACAGTTGCCCGTCATAAATAGTGTCACATTTGTGTTAGTACATAGCGGTTGTGTATTGTGTTGCCAAAAAAGTGTATTAATGTGTGTTGTGACTTTCTGCCGGTAAGTTTTACAAGTTTATTATTAGAATAAATACAACGAAAGTGCATCAAATTGTGTTGTGACGGTTTTTTTCCGAGAAAAATGTTGTAGAATCCTTAACTATTTAAAGAAAACAGTCATAAACTGTGTAGACACTTTTTTTTAGATGGATTGAGGTGTACTTTTAAGTTGAGAATCATGTAATAAAGGCATAACGAATGTAATGACATTTTTATTGTGAACATTAAAATGAATCTTGAGTTTTATGTTGAATTCAGTCTTTGTTTCAGGATAAATATAAACTAGTTTTTAGATGTATGTGACATATTGTGTTATTTGTCTGTTTTCATGCAAAAATATGCGTGAGGCGAAGAATAATTATTTACTTTTTCAATTTTATTTATCTGACCTAACTATAATAAATTTGATTTTTTCTTCAAGGAAAACATGAATACCAGACACGGGGCTTTATTTGTGAAACTGGCCTGTGGGAAAGACCAACATGATAATATTTCTGATCAGAGTACTATTCAACCATTACCAATAGTAAACAATGATTCAGAGATATCTTTAATAAGTGATGATCCAGGTTAGTATTTAACAGGCAATATTGGTAATTTCACTCTAAGGTTTATTTTTTACGGTTTCTAACACTAATAAGCACGTTTGTACCTAGTGTACTTTATAGAAATCGTAGAAATACGAAATGTACTTACAAAATTAATAAACCATAATTGTTACAATAATTAATATTTTATGATTTTGTCAGAATTTAACTTTAAATTATCTACATTTTATTTAATTGTTTCTTAACGTCACTGTGGTTTTCATTTTCTACATATTTGGAATACATACTTATGTTAAGTACCAAAATTTTGACATCATATTACTCGATAATTTTAATAAATGATTTTGTTTTGAGAATCGAAATTTCATTCTCAAGTCCCTGGCGCGACATTCTGCGAAAGAGACATTCTGCGAAAGAGACATTCTGCGAAAGAGACATTTTGCGAAAGAGACTTTCTGCGAAAGAGACGTTTTACGACCAGGGGACATTTTGCGAAAGAGACATTTTGCGCCTGAGCCTTTGAAACATCCGTGTGGTGATAAATGTAAATTAGAGATTATATTTTTGATAAGAAGTTTATTATTTTGTTACTTTGTTTATATAAATAAAAGTTTGAAATTTTAAAATACAGTTAGAGTATTCCTATTTTAGTTCCTTCTATTTGATTATTACTACCTGCAATTTAAGCTGACTGATAGCCATAAGATTATATTTTTGATAAGAAGTTTATTATTTTGTTAATGTAAGGCAAAGTTTGATTTTTTTAAATACAGATTATTTCTTAATATTATAAATGAGAGTCTTATTTCCCAAAATAAGTCTACTTTCTCCAAAAAAACAGTCATAACATGTTCCTCATTAAATATTTCTTGAAAGTTACTTAAAAAAAGATCTATTATTTCTGAAAATTATAAGCTACGTGAAGTATATACATATATAAAATTTGTAAAAAAAGAATTAGCAATGTAACTCCTATAATTTTTAAAATATCAATGTGGAAAGTAGTAAAAAACATAATAGCCTCGTTATCTCAAAATAGACATTTATGTGTAGGTAATGACACTTTTTTTGCCGGACAGCGATGTATAAATCACTCTTTTGTCTATCAAAATGGAATAGAAAAAAAACATGTCATGGCCAGTTCGATAATTAGGAGAACGTTGAGAAAACAGCACTTGCTAAACAAGACTTCCATCCATCGCAACTCGTATTGTGAAACATCAGATTAGGTAGGTATTGTATGAATGAAATAGTACAGCTAAATATGCTCGTAGTTGTCATTTATATTTTTTAAGTTCTTTGTTATTTGTTTTATTGCCTTATTGTGTTACAAATAAATATAATTTAATTATATGTTTCTCTATCTTATCTAAATAATAACAAAAGCAATAATTATAACTGTGTAGATCTTTTTTCTATGAATTGAAAACTCACGTAGAGCTTGAGTCGGACAACAAAGGGTTCCGTAATAAAACGACAAAAAAACACGTTTGTTAAATATTTAGAGGCAACAGAAATATCATCTGTGATAATCAACTTTTTAGCTATCACGGTTCATGAGATACAGCCCAAAACAAACAGACGGACAGCGAAGTCTTAGTAATAGCGTTCCCGTTTTACTCTTTAGGTACGGAACCCTGAAAAGAGAACTTCCACGAATAGTTCGAGGAAATGAGTTAAAACGAGAATTATTTCAGTTTTAATGTTATTTCCTCTGTTGGTTTAACCTATAAAGTTTACATTTACGACCATAAACCGACAACTATTGCGGTCTTGCGGACATATTATTATTAGTCTCGGAGGAATATCTCGAGAACTAAAGACAGAATAATTAATTATCGATGTAGTATACGACATACTGACATACACACAGTAATTCCGTTAAGCCACAAACATAGTTATTGTAGTTTTCGATGTGTGTTAAATATAATAATTGTTGTATTTAAGGTCAAGTCTCTCAAAAGGCATGACATAAATAAACGTTTCCAAGTTCTTTATAACTGTAGTTAATATCGTGGTCTGGGGCTTAAATAATATAATAATATATTATTTGATTTATTTTCATCGACCGGTTTCGCTTTTCAGCATTATCATAGGTATTGGATAGAAACAGGCGTTACTTGGCGAAAATCCATGACAAAACAATGGTAAGTAAAACAGCTGGCTGTTCTCTCTGAGACAGTCTTGATAATGCCTCGTTTAGAGGCGAAACAATTGTCGACGTTTTGTTGTCCTTTTGATTCTGCGAAAAATTAATGCTATTAATTAATGCTAAAAAGTTTTTTCTTAAAAAAATTTTTACTTACCATTGTATTATCATAGGTGTTTTACCTCACTGTCTGACATATCTTCAAGCCATATATACATGGGGCACACTAAAAGTTTTGCACTTCTAGCTAATCGGAACTATTTGAATTTGGAATGTTATATTTTTTTAAACGTTGCAACCTTCTTAGTAATAAAAAAAAACAATTGGCCGGAAATCTTTTGTCAATGGTTTTTTATCACACATCAAAGTTTTACGTATGCAACGAAAATGGAATTAAGTCGAAAAGATTTTAGAGCGATGATTTTTTATGATTTTAAAAGTTCTCTCTCTCCGCAAGACTGTGCTGCTCGTCTTCAAAATGCTTTTGGGAGAGAAGCACCTTTTTTAAGCACCGTGAGGCCATGGTTTGCTGAATTTGAGAGAGGTCGAGTTTCTTTACATGACGAATTTCGTGAAGGGCGGCTTTCAACTGCCGTCAACGAAAGTAATGTGGCTACTGTTAAGCGGTTAATTGAAGAAAACCCGCGGATTACCTATGAGACAATTCGAGGACTATTGGGGATTGGTATGAGTCAAATCCAGAAAATTTTACACGAAGAATTGAAAGTTCGGAAACTTTGTTGTCGTTGGATCCCTCATGAACTGACAGTGGAGTAGAAGCGGGCTTGCGTGGAATGGTACTCACAGATGCTACTGAAGTACGACCACGGACATTCTAATGCTGTTTATGACATTGTCACAGGAGACGAAACGTGGATTTATTGTTTTGAACCCGAAAAAAAACAGCAATCTTGTGAATGGGTGTTTGAAAATGAGAACAAGCCAATAAAAGTGAGGCAGGCGAGAAACGTTGGTAAAAAAATGATCACGTTTTTTTCTCAGCCACGGGTCCCATCTGTACAATTCCACTTGAAGATCAAAAGAGTGTTAATGCGGAGTGGTATTCTACCATTTGTTTACCCAGGGTGTTAGAAAAAATTCGCGAAAGACGACCTAAAAGCCGCGTTCTCCTACATCATCACAACGCTTCTTCACACACGGCCAACAAAACAAAGTCATTTATAGCTTCCGAAAAAGTACAACTCGTCACCCATCCTGCGCATAGCCCCGACCTAGCACCCCGTGATTTCTGTATTTTCCCCAAAATCAAAGATTTGATGAGAGGTTTCACTTTTACCAACTCCAAAGAGGCAGTGATAGCGTTCAATCAGCACGTAGAAAACATGCCTTCAGATCTGTAGTCCTCCTGTTTTAAAAAATGGTTTGATCGCATGAAAAAATGTTTAAAATGTAAAGGAAAGTATTTTGAAAAGCAATAAACATAATATTTTGGTTTTAACATGTTGTTTTTTTAAGTTACGCAAAACTTATAGTGACCTACGTATTACTAGCTGATCGCCGCACATCCGCCCGCGTGATTTAGTTTACTCGTTCCCGGTTCCCGTGGGAACACATTACCGGGATAAAAATTAGTAGTAGTAGTAGAGTAGACTATGTTACTCAGGGTGAATGTAGCTTTCCAATGGTGAAAGAATTTTGAAATAGGCACAGTAGTTTTTGAGTTTATTCATTACAAACATACACACAAAAATACAAATATTTCCTCTTTATTGACTGAGGGAGCGAAGCGACCGAAGGCTCCGTTTCAACTTGCAGACTGGGGAGAATTTCTTTCGTCTGTACCCATCTACGGGTTCTGTCAGATCATGTTTGAGGCCGTATTTATCAACCGATTTGCATGAAACTTTACACACACACTCCTTGCTTACAATGAATAACATTTTAATTATATTTTTTGGATTGGATGACAAATGAAAGAGTAATAAAGAAAATTGAAGAAGAAATTTCCCGAAGTCTACGGTTCACAGAACCACTAGTAATGTAGTATAGATATAGATTAAAGACTTTTCTTTTCCATTGTGGTGTAGGCAGAGGCGTACTACATGGTCACACTTCGCAGATTAGCGGTAATATAGGGAGCCCTATTGCCGCTCGGGAACTATTTAAGTTTGTCAAATTAATAATTGGCCTTCATCATACACAATTATTTGATTATTGGATGGAATCAGGCGTTACCTGGCGAAAGTCCATGACAAAGCAATGGTAAATATAATGTTAAAACTTTTAAATTCATAGCATTATTTCGCTAAAATGGAAGACATTACAACGTCGACATATGTTTCACCTCTACACGAGGCATTCTCAAGACTGTCTCAGAGAGAACAGGCTGTTCTGTTTTAAGATTTTAATTATTTGATTAGTTATTATAATATTTTCAATCGACTTCCAAAAAAGGAGGAGGTTCTCAAATCGACTGTATGTTTTTTTTTGTTTGATACAACCGATTTTGTTTTTTTTTAATGAAAGCTACTACTTCCCAAGTGGTCCTATTCCAACAATTATTTGGTCCCATTTCGGTAATTTGAAGTCGATTGTAGTGTCAATTTTTGAAAAATGGTAAAAATAAAATAAAATTTTGAGAGTTATCAGTATACATAATAAGAGATGAAAATACTATTTACACTTACTAAAAACTATACTATACACATTAAAATCTACACTATACACAGGCGTCAAAGAACTCCTCCGCCTCGTCGCCGACTGGCAATGTTCCCAGAAGGCTGGCAGCATTGCCACGTTGTATGGCAATGCTTATTCTTTGAGCTAAAAAGTAACCAGCCTTCTGGTCTTGAGAAGAGTCGAGTATTAGTTGAGAGTTAATATCGTTCTAGCTTCATTCCTGTTGCTTTCCAGTTTCGGTGCAATATTCCGAGATAAATACTAAAATACATTAGGAAGTGCACAGTAAACTGATTTTATATGGTATCCGTAAAATAGCCCTGTTTGTGTTGGTGTGTAGTAAAACAAATTTGAACATACATCAATTAGTGCCGACTTCAACTAGAGAGAACTGTTCTGAATTAACGCGTTATATTGTTACCGAAAATACCGTTGCATCACATCACTAGTATTTTAATTTACCTTATAATTTGTCTTAGATTGAATTGATTGTTGACTAACGTTATTCAAAAAATTCTCAGTAAAATATAAATCGGAATTGCAATGATTTCGGCTGGAGTAATGGTAGCCCAGTTAGTGAGCATTCCCCCTGAAATGGAACTTCACAAATTTTCTACAAATAATTTTAAAATTTAACAAAAAGTTAAACCGGCCTAGTGCGTGTCGGACTTGCGTATGAAGAGTTCCGTACCATTATCACAGAATAGAGAATAGTACACATTATCTACAAAAACCTTGAGGCTCGTACAAGGAGGTTTTTTTGAAACAAAAGAATCATGTCTGTTGTACAGGGCTCTTTTAGATATTTATTTTATTCTGGTTTCTAGGATTTGTGTAATACCGGCAACAGAAATCTGTTGTCTGTGAACATTTCAACTGCCTAACTATCACGGTTTTTAAAATACAGTGTGGTGACAGACAGAAGGACGGACAGGGGAGTCTTAGTAATAGGGTCGCGTTTTACCCAATGGGTACAGAACCCTAAAAAAAGAGGGGAATTGACTTGACAAGTCTAATTATTATTTGTTTATTGTACAAATAAATAAAATACATACTTTTGTAACTTATCTATAACAATATGCACATAGAAACTATAACTACTAATCCATACATGCATACTAGATTCATGCAGAAGTAGTGAAGTTTATTTAGCTTAAGGTTTTCCTAATAACATATTCATTCAATGCTATAATGTGATTGACTGATCAAGGATAAACTGGTATAACTATGGTATTCACTATTTAATTGTATTGATGTAACACAAATATACAAACATTTCCTGTAAAAAAAAACCATAAATTCTCAGGGGAATAAATTTATCTCATAAAATAAGCTAAGGTCGGTAGTTTCTGTACACTTCTGGTCACAAAAAGTTTCCCATGCACCTATTCTAATCAAGCAGGATAATTGCAAAGAGAATTATTTAAATCATATGTGCTGTTTTCCTGATATGGGTGTGCGAACGGACAGACTGCAAGAAATGATAGTCTCCCCTTCGGAGACAATGAACATCATCCGATCACCAAGGAGCAGGGGGTAAAACTGCAGTGTACATCTAGTGATGTTATTTGAATCTATAAAACCTTTAAATATTAAGAACAAGAATTACATTTGATTTAACATTCAGTATTTTAAAATAAATATTAGCCATTGGAAATAAGATATAAATAACTAGCACTCCTGTTAAAAGGGGATTGAGTTGAGAGTTATGTTCGCAGTGTATGCAAATGGTACGCCGTATGCATTAAGTTATAGACGCTGCATAAAGTGCTTACTATACGCGTATTTGAACAACACTGATTCTTACCAGCTTTGCTGTTCAAAGCCATTAATCACAATGCTCCTACAGCATCACTGTATGTCCGACGGCCCATAGGAATGCGCTGCGAGAACCATGTGAATTCGATCAAGAGACTCAGTCTGTGCAATGGTAACAACAAAAATTGTTCGGGTAAATACATAGGACTGCTAGATAAGCAGCTAGCTAGTGCAGCGCTAGTGTGCATTAGAGTTTTTATTTAATTAAAATAAAACATTGTTTTCCACATAAATACAAACATAAATTCAAATTAAAGTATGCTCAAAGGTTTCGTTACGATATTACGGGAGATAAAAATCGCGTATGTTGACAGAAAACTACTATTTTGACAATAGTTACAATGCAAACTTACATGGTACATGCAGACTCTCCAAATCACTCGATGTATCGAAACGATAACTAGTATTATTATCACAATTTTATGAAAATTACTTTTCTATTGATATCAAGCAACAACAACACGCACACACGCCACTGCACCACGCCACACACAAAAAATGTACCTACACAACACACAGTGATTTAGTGAATGAAAATGAATTAGAGAAATGAGTGAATGAATGAATAATAACAATGACATTGACTTGATATGACTTTGACGTTGCTTTGACGTAAGTTTTTCCAGGTTTTTTTTATTTTAGGCTTGGCTTTGTAGTTGTTTGTCCGTCTGCACACGATGAATCATCATAATATGCAACCAAATGATATTCTATCTATATTAATAGAAAATCATAGGCGCAATCACACCTAAAGCACGGTTTACATTCATCGGACAGAAGCCTCTTCAGCCGATTCCTGAATCTACCAATTGGATTTTTGCGACAGAGTGAACTTTCATTGGCTGATTTGAGAACCCCGCACACTATGGTCAATCCGCGACCATATAAATATGCACTATCGACGACGACATTGAATTGTAATCGTAGTGTGTGTGACTTATTTTTGTTTTGTGTTATTTTTCAATACATTTTTATTTCATAGCTGGAGAGTTGGCACTTAGCTAGCATCAATATTGATCTTCGCCTGTTCATTTCATATGTATGTTAAAAAAAAATCTGTGATGAACATGAATGACATGAATATCCGCCCCAAAGAGAATACATAGGTACAATACAATACTTGATGCCCGCAGCCAGGCCAGCAGGCAATAAATATTTTTTGAAATAGATTTGCTACATACACAATGGCTTAAAATTTACTTGAAGAAACAGAGTTTGTTAGGTACCAATAGAAAAACAGTATAACTTCAAAAAAATGGAAGCAGACTCTACTACATACGAAAGCTATACCAAGAAAGAAGTAACTGAACCATGTATACCGTTTAACGTTTGTCCAGGGTAAGGAAACTTTCATATTTATTTTAGGACTATTATTCCACCATCAAAGTATCATTTCTATCGCAAAGTCTACTGAAATAGGAATGGTAATTTCTTGGGTGCCGATAATCTGCTTGCTTTGGTTTATTAAGAATTTATTGATATTAATATACTTAATTGTTTTGTTATGTTTTATTTTCAGCAACTTACAACTGTATAAAGAGTTCTTTAAAAACGATAGTGAGCAGCGGTTTGAATGTCAGCTCGTGCAGAGATTACAAGCATTTGGATTATTGCCTACCAGCATCAACTGTAGCACTAACAGAGATGATTGCAAAGTTATTCAGAAAGCTGCTAGAGTTATAGATAGGTAAGTTATATTAGTACAAAATGTTACTGCAATTCTAATAAGTGAGTTGTGGGGGTCAGATGGTCACTTCAATCACATTGAATTGCAGTTAGACTGAAAAGCCGACCCCAATTGCATTGGGAAAAGGCTTGGTGGATGGTGATGATGATATCATTATGGAAACATTCCAGCAACAAGTGAGGTTAGGGTGTCGCAAAGAGGGTCCCGGACTTCGAAAAATTTCGACCGATTTTTGTATGAAGCAGGGACTTGTAAAATTTTCACGACTTCACCTAGTGTCGCAAAGAGGGTCCCGGACATAGCCGAATTTCCGACTGATTTTTGTAAAGGGCACGGACTTGTAAAATTTTCACGATTTTTGTCGACCTATTGGGGGAGGTGCGGGGGCCGTAGAGGATGATCTTGGAAAATCATTATGGTTAACACCCCGACTCCAGAGTACCCCGACTCGGATAGGTTAGGTTTTTTTTATTTTTTTTGAACCACCCAGAAATAGGAGCCCCGCGAAGCGGGGCTCCATCGATCCATCTGTTAATCGTTCATATTAGACCAAATAAGTTTTAAATCTTTCAAAAAAAAAAAATTAAAAAAAAATCCAAATATATACTTTTTAAGCAATCCGGGACTTAGAAAATTTTAACTTCATTTTTGTATGGGACCCTCTTTGCGACTCCCCAACCACAAGTGATACATATTGTCCCATACACCACAGTGTTCACTTAGAGGTGATGTTTGTTTTATTTTCAATTAAGTGGTAAAACTTGTTGACTGTGCCCAGAATGCATTTAAGAATAAATTCCAATGAAATTAAATTATAGTTAAAACTAAAGAAATAAATACATTTTACAATTTTCTTATTGTCAGATAATAGTAAGAAGCACCATATTAAAGCACTAGTTGTAATTTCTTTTCCAATATTAAATATCAGTCTTTTTGAATTTCTGAATTTATTTCCAGGGTACAATGGTTTTGTGAAGGCTGTGGAAAGAAACAACCAATCAGAGTGGGCTCCTTTTTTTTCAAACTGCAATGTTCATTACCACAAGCAGTACAAATGATACTAGCGTGGTGTGAAGATGCAGATATAGAGGTTGCTGCTGCACACTTTGGTTAGTCTCTAAATAATCTTATACAACCCATCCCAACATTGAACGATAAGCCGGGACTGGTCGATGACTTTCTGGGGATATAGGTCTGCCTACTTAGGCAGTGGTGCATTATATACCCACACTTTTTCAGTAGTTTTGTTGGTCCCTCATCTTAGGGGGCAAACCTATAGCCAAATCGAAATTTACTAAGTGCATCAGATGAAGAACACATTTAGATTTGGAGAGTAAGCTGGTGAATGCGTAACCAGTGTTACGAAAAGTGAGAGGTTTAGGGGGGAGACAAACGAAAGTTGAGAGGGAGTTACAAGTTAGGAAAGATAGTTACGTTTCAAGTACATATTACTCTAAGGGCAAGAGAGAGGTGCGATCACACATTATCTTCCTCTCTTTCTCTCAAGAAGTTTTACTCCTTTTCAGTTGTGTGGTCTAAAGGAGACTCCATTTTCATTTTTTGTCCTGGTAACGTGTTCTGGACATTAGGAATAAGATATTATTTTATTTGCAGTAAATAGTATGTATTTAAATTATTGATTTAGATGTAGTATTTATTTTAATCTGTTACAAAATATTATATACTTAAATACTGAATGGAGTCAGGCGTTACCTGGCGAAAGTCCATGATAAAACAATGGAGTAAATGATGTTGGATCTGAATCAGATTATCTCTTTGGAGACAGTCTTGAGAATGCCACGTGAGTAGGTGAAACATAATTATGTCGACGTTTATAATGTCTTCTATTTAGCGAAGTTAGTGCAATTACATATAAAAAATCCAACATCATATACTCCATTGTTTTATTATATACTTACATTATGTACAAATACTAATTAATAAAATTGTAATTTTACATGCTGTCAAATAAGTTATGAGGTAAGTTGTGTTGGTATAATGGTGTTCACGTAAAAATACAGTAGGCGAAAGTGGGAGGGGTGTTTCCGCATCGGTACTCTCGCTATTACTCACTGTTACCGCCACATAGATGGATAAATCGTCTACTGCGCAGCTTTAAGGGCGTATATCTTAATCTTAAGGTATACAAAAATTACAATTTTCGTTGGTCTCGGCATCACATGTTATCGGCTGAACCAATTTCGCTTTTTGTTTTTTGGCTGCGTTTGTTATTGCTCGGACGAAGTTATCATGAAAAAAAAAATATTAATTCCAAAATGTTACTACTTAACATATCAATGACTTTGTATAAATATAACTATGTTATTTCAGGATTAAAACTAAAAGTAGCGAGTACAATATATGACAAACTAGATGAGTTGGCAATAGTAGAACAAAACAAACGCAAGCTTGGTGGAGAGAACAGCGTGGTGTTGGTTGAGATGTACCCAGACTGTGTTAATACACTGTCGCCGGATACTACAGACCAACCACATCTACATCGAATACTTATGCTAGCTGATACTAATGTAAGTATAATTTTAGCTTTTATTTTGACTACCTCGGTGGCACAATGGTACTATGTACAGACTGCCACACTCGAGGTCTTGGGTTCGATTACCGGGTCTGGTGGGATAATGTATAATTCTCTTTAGAATTTTACCCAGATAATTATCCCAGAGTCTGGAACTTGTGCCCGGTAAATGGCAATGGGCTCGCCCCCTATTACATGGGACCTAACATAGCTGGCGAGATGTGGGTGTGTTTGCACACCTCTGCCTACCCCTTCGGGGAAAAAGGCGTGATGTTATGTTATGTTTATTTTGAAAAGTATTTCAGCCTTATTGTCGCTTAAACTAAATTTCAAAAACACATAAATAAAAATGGGTGTTACGAAAGGGTTATATCAACCCGAAGCCAGCATCATCAGCTGGTCGACCATAACCCGTTTCGATATATGGCGACCACCAAATAAGAAAAAAAAAGTTCATCAAAAAATTTAAAAAGATATTTCAAATCAAAACAAACGTGTCCCAACGCTACGGCTTGACGTAGCTACAACTAGACAATGAGCGCGTGGTACGTATGTACAATGCCCTTGGCGGTGGCGCGGGCGTCGCGGCGGTGTGGGCGTCCTTAAAGGATTATTACCTATTATTTGTACATATTTTGATGTCGATGACCGAACCAGCTGATGTTAGCTAGTGTTGTTTAAACAAGTGTGTATTTTATTCGGTAATAATGTTTTTTTTATAAACTTTTTTTTTCTTCTCTGGCGGTCGCGACATATCGAAACGGGTTCTGGTCGACCAGCTGATGGTGGTGGCTCGGGTTGATATAACCCTTACGTAACACCCGGTATATTTAAACATAATATCGACTGCTTCGGTGGCGTGGTCGGTAGTGTATCCGCTGTCGACCCCGGAGTCTCGGGTTCGATTCCCGGTCGGGACAAACTTTGTGTGATGACACATACGTTTGTACCGAAGTCTGGGTGTTTCCTATGTATAATATGTATGAATTTACAAAAAAAAAATTGTATATAAGTATTTATATCAGTTTATCTAGTACTCATATCACAAGCTCTGCTTAGTTTGATACTAGATGGCGTTGTGTGGATTGTCCTAACATATTTATTATAATAGCAAAAAGTGCTCAGCCACTCTGTCCAGGATTGAACCGGAATCATTAGTCACCAGGAATCTTTCTCTTACAAGGAGAATGTAACCTGTAATAAATAACTGTTGAATTTTTGATTATTTATATACATACATATATTTAGAAATATTTTTAAGTGGACTTACCACTTTCAGATGCAAACGATATAATAATCGCTATTTATAAAGGGTCCATTTTACAAACCTATGGATGTGGCCAACCACATAAGTTTCCCTGTTCTCTGTGAACGGAAAGAAACAGAAGCATAACCGACTGCCTTGGTGGCGCAGTGGTATGAGTATGCGACTGCCGTCCCTGAGGTCCCAGATTCGATTCCGGGTCGAATCAAATTATTTGTGTGATCCACAAATGTTTGTTTCAGAGTTTGGGTGTCTTCTATGTATATTATGTATGTATTTAGAAATATATAAGTTTGTTTATCAGTTTTCTAGATCCCATAACACGAGCTTATATTACTCGTAGCTTAATTTAGGCTAGATGACAATGTGTGAGAATGTCCAAAAATATATATATATATATTAGGCGATATAGGGCGAGCCACACCCATTTCATGAAGTGTGTGTCCATTTGCGTGGCTTGTTTGTTGATAACTGAGATTTCTTTCACAATTACCAAAGTCAATATTATACTATTTTTACAACTTTATATTACAGCACATTCCTACATCTTATTATCTGCATGTTCTAAAAGAAGACCACAAGAAAACGTCTGTCGAAGATGCGGCAAATTTGGTGAGTTGTTGTTTTTTGCTAAGATATTGTATAATAAGTGGCTGAAGAGCCTTAGGGTGCTCTAGGGTTCTTTAGGGGCTCAAGTCATCCTCACCAAACAGCTGACAACAGCTGAAAACTGAAGCAACAAACGGCTGATTCAGCTATTTTAAGGGACCAAGAAAGTGAACAGCGAAATGTAGCGGATGAAACGCTTAAACACCCGTGGAATAGATCCAGGCATAAAACGTGATAACGTATGTGCTATTGACATGCTAAATACACAATGCGATAAGACATAATAACATGAAAGCTTAACATTAATTTACAAAGCAGCTGGCAAATCTTTGTAGATATAAAAACTAATAGCACGATCTAGAAATTATAATATGAAGCAAAGATTGGATGATGTTGGTATTGGTCATCGTAGCTCAGTGGTTAGAGCATTAGTAGGGAAAGTTCGTAAGTTCAAGTCCTGCCGATGAAGTTTCAGTTTTTGTGATTTAAGATAAGATAAGATAAGTACTCTTTATTGTACATCGTACAGAAGCAATAAATAGTAACATACAACATATATGCCTTAAAACTAATGTACAAAGGGCGGCCTTATCGCTAATAAGCGATCTCTTCCAGGCAACCTTTGGATGGAGAGAGATATTGGGTGCAAAGGGGCTCTACCAACATCTATAGGGCCCCAGCGACCTCACCTGCTAGTGGCGCACCTGCTGATAAACGGACGAGGCTCGTTAATTTACGGTACCTATGGAGAGGCTTCGGCCCCTACGTGGGTACCAGGTGGTACAACAGTGTTGGTCCGGGGGGGTACCACCGTGCAGCTGTGCTAAAGCCCCCCAAGTAACCCAGCCCAGGCTGGGTTGCGTTAGGGGTTCAGCAGCTGCACCGCCGGGCCCGGGGCGATGTATGGTGCAGCAGGCATGGGACCAGTGGGGGCGAAACGGAGTCTAGTGTGGGTGGTGTGGGTCGATTCGCCGGCCAGGGAGACCCTTAGCAACGGCGTTGCCGCGGCCGCCCGCAACACAGTCATGGGGCCCGCCTGGGGCCAACCACCCCAGGAGGCTGCCCCACATGTTGCGCATAATCCTGATGTGGGATCGCCGCTCCGGGTGGTAACCGGTGTGGGGTAGCGGCGGCCTTGCATCAGGGGGGTTTGGGAGCCCTTCCGTCCGGCGAGTCGGCTCCGACCTAACCACACGGTTCTAGACAAAGCTAGCCCCTGCGCTTTGTCACTTACTGCTGCACCAGATGTCGCCCTGTCTTCACGCTTCTTCTTCAAAATCTACAATGGCAGTGCAACAAAAAAGAAATAAACGTTACACAGCGGCCCTAGGAAACCCCACAACTTCACATTTCGAGGTGGAGTTCACTAACGTCCGTGGACTCCATGCGAACCTCGATACCGTCCACCACCACCTTGAGACGGCACGGCCCGCTGTGATGTTCCTCACGGAGACACAAATACGCCGCCCTGACGACACGTCTTACCTGTGTTACCCCGGCTATGTCATCGAGGAACAATTTCGAGACAAAGCCGGGGTGTGCGTGTTCGTTAGGGCGGATGTTTGCTGCCGCCGGTTGCGCTGCCTAGAGAACCCCTCCAATTCCGTCCTTTGGCTGCACGTAGACCATGGCTCTATGAGCCAGATCTACGTGTGCGTCTACCGATCCCACACAGGGGATTCTGAGACAACAAAGCTCTTCCAGTACCTCAGCGAGACGGCTGATGAAGCGCAGGTGCGGTTCCCGAACGCTGACCTAGTATTTCTGGGGGACTTCAATGGCCATCACATTGAATGGCTGGGGTCCCTCAAGACTGATCATGCGGGTAGAGCCGCCCATGCGTTCGCTCTCTCCCACGGTCTGACCCAGATGGTATGCGGGATCACCCGGATACCAGACAGGTCAGATCACGCGCCCGCTCTGCTGGATCTACTGCTGACGAGTCGCCCAGCCCAGTACAGTGTTTCGGTAGGAGCCCCACTGGGTAGTTCCGACCACTGTGTTGTTCACGCTGGCATGAAGGTGTCACCTCCTGCACGTCCTGTACAAACGTCACGACGACTATGGCACTACTCGTCAGCGGATTGGGACGGTCTACGCGATTATTATGCGTCCGTCCCCTGGAGCCAGCGCTGCTTTGTAGGAAAGGCTCCTTCGGATAGTGCTTCTGCTATTGCTGGCGAGATCAGTTTAGGGATGGATTATTACATCCCTTTCACTGATGTCACCAGTATCCGCAGAGCCCGTCCCTGGTTCGGGCGAGATTGTGCCAAAGCTGTTCGACAAAAACAGTCGGCATATCGCGCCTGGATCAGGGCCCGGGCTGTGCGCGACCCAAACGTGGGCCACCTCCAAGCAGCGTACAACCGGGCCACAAAGTCGAGTAAGAGGGCCTTTAAGAGAGCGGATGCCCAGCGCGTCGCGCGGCTTGGTCAGGAGCTCACTTCCCATCCCACGGGCAGCCGTGGATTCTGGCAACTGGCCAAAGCCGTGCAATCTAACTTTTGTCAGCCCTCGCTGCCACCGCTGCGTTACCCAGATGGAACACTGGCTCACAAAGCCCAAGAGAAAGCGGATATGCTCGCAGACCTCTTTGCGGCTAATTCCCGGGTCGACGACCGTGGCCTGCAGCCCCCCGCCATCGCCAACTGTGGCCACACAATGCCTGATATTGTTATCAGGCAATGTGATGTACGGGCAGTGCTGCGGTCACTCGACACGCGGAAAGCCAGTGGCCCTGACGGCATTCCGGCGGTGGTGCTACGAAAATGTGCAGCTGAGTTGTCTCCAGTATTAACGCGTCTGTACCGCCTGTCATACTCTTCAGGGCTCGTGCCGGAGGTCTGGAAGGAGGCGAACGTACAACCGATCCCCAAGAAAGGGGATCGGTCCGATCCAGGCAACTATCGACCCATAGCTGTCACCTCAGTCATTTGCAAGGTGCTTGAGCTCCTTATAAATAAGCAGCTCATGCAATTCCTAGAGGATCACTCATTAATCAATGATCGACAATACGGCTTCAGGCCAAAGCGATCAACGGGTGATCTTCTGGCATTCGTAACGCATGTCTGGGGTGGGGCTATGGAAAGGCACGGCGAGTCCTTGGCTATTAGCCTGGACATCGCCAAAGCCTTCGATAGGGTCTGGCATGCTTCGCTCCTTTCCAAGCTTCCGGCATATGGTCTACCTCCTCAACTGTGCAGCTGGATTGCCAGCTTTTTAAACGAGCGCCGAGTGCGGGTCCTCTGCGATGGCCAGGCTTCTCGCTTCTTGCAAGTGAATGCCGGGGTACCGCAGGGGTCCGTACTATCACCAACTCTCTTTCTTCTGCATATCAATGATATGCTATCCCTCGGGAACATTCATTGCTATGCAGATGACAGCACACTGCACGGGAGTTACTCGGTTCGTCCGACGGCGGGGCGATCTGAGATTGAGGAGGAGAGACGACGACTCGTGGCTGATCTCGACCGTAACCTCGACAATATCTCTCAATGGGGTACCGAGAACCTGGTCGAGTTCAATGCCCGCAAAACACAGGCGTGTGCATTTACTGCGAAGAAATCCCCTTTCCTTCCCCTACCCTCTCTTCAGAATGCATTATTACCAATGAAGGACAACCTTGATATCCTTGGCATAGACGTTCGTCGAGAGCTCAATAATAAAAACTACATCGAAAGATGTATAGGGCTAGCTTCGCGGAAACTAGGAATACTGAATAAGGTAAAGAGATTCTTTACACCGGACCAGAGGTGTCTGCTGTACAAGACGCAGATTAGACCCTGCGTCGAATACTGCTCTCACCTCTGGGACGGCTCCGCGAAGTATCTGCTGGACGCTCTCGACGCTATGCAGCGACGGGCTATCCGTATTATAGGTTGTCCGGAGGTAACGGGAAGCCTTGAGCCGCTAGCTCAGCGCCGAACAATAGCTTCCTTGGCCGCATTCTACCGTATTTACCACGGCGAGTGTTCTGAAGAGCTCTTCAATCTGATCCCACCCTCTTCCTTCCGATCCCGAACGACTCGTGCCGGGCAGAGATGCCACCCCCACACAGTGGATAGCATGTTCGCGAGAACCGAACGTTTTAAACGTTCGTTTCTCTGCCGAACGATAGTGGCCTGGAACGCCCTGCCTGTGCACGTGTTTCCTCCCACATATAATCCTGGGTTCTTTAAGCGGAGCGTGAAGAGGCACATCAGTAGGTCGTCAAGTTGAGGGCCACTCTCAATAGTAATGTGTGCTGTGAGAGTGGCCCACAATCGCTAGACGTCGTCACGACTTACCACCAGGCGGGCGGCGTCAATTTGGCGAACCAAATATAAAAAAAAAAAAAAAAAAAAAAATATATACGATATAATGTGGGTAGTGTACAATATATAAATAACTTGGTAATAGATAAAACAAAGGTGGGGAGAAAAAATAAAAAAATTAAAGAAAGAATGGTTTGCGAAAAATCCGATGAAAAAAATTATTACATAGTAACCTACTTACCTATAATTCTTAAATACAAAAATATTATATATATTTAACATTTCTATCTTAACATTTTAAGAATAATATAAATATTTTTACAACAAATTAAACTAATATAAGCTTGTGTTATGGGATCTAGACGACTGATAAACATACTTATAGATCTAGACGACTGAAAAACATACTTATAGATCTAGACGACTGATAAACATACTTATAGATCTAGACGACTGATAAACATACTTATAGATCTAGACGACTGATAAACATACTTATAGATCTAGACGACTGATAAACATACTTATAGATCTAGACGACTGATAAACATACTTATAGATCTAGACGACTGATAAACATACTTATAGATCTAGACGACTGATAAACATACTTATAGATCTAGACGACTGATAAACATACTTATAGATCTAGACGACTGATAAACATACTTATAGATCTAGACGACTGATAAACATACTTATAGATCTAGACGACTGATAAACATACTTATAGATCTAGACGACTGATAAACATACTTATAGATCTAGACGACTGATAAACATACTTATAGATCTAGACGACTGATAAACATACTTATAGATCTAGACGACTGATAAACATACTTATAGATCTAGACGACTGATAAACATACTTATAGATCTAGACGACTGATAAACATACTTATAGATCTAGACGACTGATAAACATACTTATAGATCTAGACGACTGATAAACATACTTATAGATCTAGACGACTGATAAACATACTTATAGATACATACATATTATACATAGAAAATACACAAAATCCGGAACAATCATTTGTGGATCACACAAATAATATGATTAGACCCGGAATCGAACCTGGGACCTCAGGGATGACAGTCACACACTAATACTACTGAGCCACCGAGGCAGTCAAAAGAATAGTTTAAGCAAACTCATTGAAATAAATACCTTTTTTTAGTTATTAAAGTCAGAAATAGAAGAAGTGTTACGTAATGTTGTTTCACCGAACTCCCTAGTGGTGACCGGGAACAATTTGCCTACAATAGATGGAGCATCATCATTGCAACAATTGCTTCAACACTGCGATGTGGATATGAGGCACTTTTGTAAGTAATACACTTAAAAATCTTTTTAAATCCTACTAATATTATAAAAAACGCGAAAGTTTGAGAGTATCTATGGATGGATGGATGTTTGTTACTCTTTCACGTAAAAACTACTGAATGGATTTTAATGAAACTTCACAATAATATAGCTTATACATCAGAATAACACATAGGCTACAATTTATAAAGATATTGTGTGAATTGTTCAAAATATGACGATAAGTGTCAAGTAAGTAGGAAGCGACGATGACAAACCGAGTGCGCGATACTACGGGAACGGGAAAAAATCCAAATTACCACGCGGACGATGTCGCGGGCGACCACTAGTATATATATAATATTATTTTCACTCATTACTTATATTGTAAACGGGACTTAATCGTGTTAATATACTAAACTACCGACTAAAACTTTGGTGTTCTAGAATAATGGTGCTGTTATTTAGTGGTGGTAACACAGCGATGTATGACGTCATTAGAAAGGTTTATTCTTCTTTGCAGCTCTAATTAATGCCCCGTGTACGCCCTTGGAAGGCAAACCCCAGGGTAAATAGGGTACGTTGTATATTTCCAAGAGTGTGTCTTTCAGCAGACATGGACCTTGGAAATGTTGATAAGGTCTAATAGCACAGCGTAATTGACCGATCGAAGCGTCTACGTTTTGAGTCTAGACAATTTTGCTTTTGTATCTCTGTCTGAATGTGTATTCCGGGCTAGCGGCAATATTTTTCTTTAATTTTTTTTTTTCATTTGATCTTTTTTGGTTGTGAGGGGAGAAAACGCAGAAAAATGGTCTATTAAAGTGGGACCACTACTTAACATATTTTAAATACTATACAGTGAGTTCCCGCATCTGGCGTCAAGCTGTATCTATCTGCAGCGCTTCAGGTGGGTCCAGTACATTATCAGCTCAGCAATACTTGACCACATCACTGTACCGACTGCGACATGGGGATGGGTTTTATAGCCGTATGTTGCATACCGTGGCTGATCACTGCACTGATTATTGTGAATCTTGATATAATTTCAAGCATTGTATCTCTTAAGCAACATATTACAGGTGTTGCATATGTTGAAAGGTTTTTTTTTAAATATGTAGTACTCGTAATTAACGGTTACATGAGTCTGATAAGTAATTTAATTTAACTTATTTTGACTAAAAACTCAGTTATAAAAATGTGTCCATTGGCAGTTTTCTTATTGTCTCTATTATAAAGCCAAAAACACTTCTTGTTCTTGAAGATGTGGTAAGTTAACGCTAAACTGTTCTTACATGTCGCCAGACGACCATAATTCGTGTTATATTTCTAATATTACCGAAAAATGCATAAAAAAAAGTTCAAATTGGTGGGTTAGAAAATACACACACACATCACGTCTATACCCTCGAAGGGGTAGGCAGAGGTGCAATACACACCCACAATTTGCCAGTATTTTTAGTCCCACGTAATAGGGGGCAAGCCTTTTGCCGTTACCGGGCACATTTATAATAGGTTATACTATATTGTAATTTTGAAACCCGCTGCCTTGCCATGAAATGTAGATGAAAGGCAACAAAATCTTACGTGCCAGCCGCTATGGCACAGCCAATTAAAGTCCTGGGCGTCTTGGACTAAATACTTGCAAAATATATTAAGAAAATTGTATACGCGGCTTTAACTTTGAATCACAGTGAACATTGATCAAACATTAACCTGGTCCATTGTGTATCTTACTCGATACATTATGTATCAAATAAGATACACAACCTACATTGATCCAATTTGACCATTGTGGATTAAACGTAATTCTTGTACCTTGGTCGACTGCAAAATCTTTGTCCAGTACCTTAATCTATCGAGCTTTGATCAAATAAGATCCTTAATCTAGGACCGTTAGTTCTAATATTGGTTCACAAAATATCAATAAAAAAGTTTCGGAATGTCGTGCCTTCTAAATGTAAGTCTTCCTAAATGCCTTAACATGTAGTTATAGTTGAAATTTTGAATTTTTTTCATGTTTTTTTATTATGATCTTTACTAAGGTGGAGTCTTTGAATTGCAATTATAAAAACGTGTGTTCTTGATATTTATAAGCTTAAAATAATTATTCAAAGATTTAGTATAACAAAACAAATTCAATGTAGATTTCAATTGATATGTAATAGAAAGGAAAGGTGTAAGAACACAGGAAAATTTTTTATTTTATTTTTTAATCGGCCCCTCTCATCTCTGTTGTCGGGCGTCTCTGGTACGCACGCAGAAGCGGGTCTCCAGTGGCGCCCAGCGCGGGCGGTAAGAACACAGGTAGCAATAGTTGCAATTACCAGTCCGGGTAATTGCAACTCCTCTTACCAAAATGTCTCAAAAATGTATTAGTTCAAAGTTTGAATTGTTTTTTGTTATTTGAATGTAATGCATTTAATTTATTTGCACTCCCCAAAAGTTAGGATAAATACTCCTTATTGTAGAAAATCAATAAATAGTTAGTAGATTAAAGAAACATGCCTTAAAATTAATGTACAAAGGCCGGCCTCATCGCTTCTTGACTATGTTGTGTATCCCACAACTACCTACTCGACTTGGTGTGCATTCAATTACATAGTTATATTTTTAGGTTAGGTTTTGTTGAACATTTAAATAGGTACTAGCTTTCTTAATATAACATTTAATTGGATATTAAATTGTGATATTTATTACTTCGATATTACTTGTGTTGGTTATAAGACGATATTACTTTACTTGTGTTGTTTATAAGAGTTCTAGCGTAGGGATGTCTGATTTGAATCGATCTTTTGGAAGATTGGAGCAATTAACGACGTGACCTTCGTTGCTAGATCAATTCAATTCGCTGCGATAAGTAAATCGATATAATGATTTAGGCTACTTTTCCTATCATGCGTTTTTTCACCAGAGCGTGTCGTTGTCAACGTCAAATCGCGACTAACCCCGTAACCATAGCAACCGACGTGCGGGCGGCCCGCGCGACATGAAACGCATTTCTGACTGCCTCGGTGGCTCAGTGGTATGAGTATGCGACTGCCGCCCCTGAGGTCCCAGGTTCGATTTCGGGTCGATTCGAATTATTTTTGTGATCCACAAATGTTTGTTTCGTAGTTTGGGTATTTTCTATGTATAATATGTATGTATTTAGAAATATATAAGTATGTTTATCAGTCGTCTAGATCCCATAGCACAAGCTTATATTAGCTTAATTTGGGCTAGATGACGTGTGAGAATGTCCAAAAATATTTAAATATTTCAGAAAGTTTATATATTTCATTATTGTATGTAATTTCACTAATTTCATATTGACATCGACACGCATTGCGGGCGAGTTTTGCACGCTACTGGTGGAAATACGCTTGACAGGAAAAGCGCTCTTTCTGTCCAATGCGATTTTAAAATTGATTCAAATCAAGAGATCCCTAATCTATATACACATTAGGTTCTAGATATACCTTGGTATGTTAACTTGTTAAGTGATTGTTAAACTATTAGGTAAGTATACTTACCACGTTTTATTTTAAATTACTACATAACAAGTACTATTGCAGGGGGTCCTGAGTAATGTACACGTCCTCGGAATGTGTAATATGTATTATTTATGTTAAATACGGTATGTCGCCGGGCGCCACTGGAAATACGTTCTGCTTGTAACCAGAGACGCCCGGCAACGGACGTTAGAGCGGAACTAAAAAAAAATAAAAAATACGGTATGTATAATTTTTAAGTAACTGGTATAAAATGAGCGTATAATATATCTCTAAACGCACCCCTTCTTATCCACTCAGCCGTCCGCGTCCCTGAGACAAATACGTCCCAAAAACAAATTTATACTGAACCCTTGGAGAAATTTCTTGATGTTTTTTTTTTTCGGGTTTCACTTCTACCTGACCTAAAAGTTTTATAGATTATTGCTATCGAGATTTGAATTAGATAATATTCATATATACACGCCCAGCTATTTTTCAGTGTTTTTATTTTCGCTGTAGCTATTATATTTAAGTTGTTACAAAGGTTTTTATCATCAAGCGCGGAAAGTAGGATTACCCCCACTTTCCGCGCCAGTGGGGGGCTCACGTGTCACATTATAATAGCCAAGGGGGCCAGGACTGCAGAGTGGATAAAGGTATTTTGTAATGGTTCTTCTTTTAAACACGTGGCTCCATCGATATTGATCGATGATTTGCCAATGTCAAGGTAATGCTTGATTAATTGATAGTCTTGCACAGAAGAACTAGTTATTCCTAACTAGCTCCAGGTGTAGAACAAGAAACGTTGTTCGGTATGCGAGTATCTGGGAGCCCGATTTTTGCAGAGCGCCAGAGGTAACCTAAAAAGGACCAGCCACGCGCTCAGCAAAAATCGAACTCCCTTGTAATGGTTAATAGTAAAATGGTTCTTTACTTATACTTACTTTGGCTGTGGTTCTCGGTCAGATGGCTTGAGATTTCCCACTGCAAAGGGAACGGTCATTGGTTTTAATCCGGGCCATAGGTATTGTAAAATTTACTCATAATATATGTTCATACTCATTCGAACTACACTAAACCTTTATACCTACTTATGTTGACGTTATTTATAAAATTAATGCTATATGTTATGCGTAATCGCCATTTTATTGATCAGTGGTGTGAAATATTGAACGCGGTGGATGTGTCGATGTTATTGAAACCCTCTGTAATTTAAATTTTGTCTTCCTACAAAATAATGAGTTGATAAAATTTTTTTGAAAATTAAAATGGTTGTTGAAAGTCTTAACGCGTTTTACTGTCTTATTTATTTTCATAATTTGTGTATAACTATTACATTATGTAATTGAGACTAAAGGACTCCACTGACGATACCAATATTTGGATTGGACGTCTATTTGGACTGAACGCATATCCATGCGTTCAATACATTTGGAAAGTCATAATAGGGGGTTTACTTAGGTAGGTACTTATCATGTTTGGAAGACATCATTGGTCAGTAAATTAGCGGCAAAAAATTAGCCGCTAATTTTATATTCGGCAAAAGTATCATCTGCAGATCACAGACCTAAGCTAGCTTTTGATTAACTGTAAGTAAAAATAATAAATATGTGTACATCGAGGTCGATTTAACCCCTCCGGTACATAAGGTCCATGTGTACGATTGGGGGTCCCGATGTCCTCCGATGTCCCCCTGTGACCTCTCCCTAGATCTGAATTCAGTCTGTTCCCGTTTAAAAGTATTATGTAGGGACCTACCTAATAATAACAAGACGTGATATTGAGATCCAGTAACTCAAAAGATGCGGTGCACCTTTTGAGTTACTGGATCTTTACTTTACTGGATTCTTATTCTCATCTGTGGGTTCTGTGGTGCAAGTGTCGCTCGTTGCGTACCTGCATCATTTTGCAATTTCTGAAGAGCAGTATTAATTAAAAATTGGATAGGTACATGGAAGTTTTTCAAATGTATGCTTTCAATTTAGTCTTGCCATCATCAGCCCGCGAGGAGCTCCTGGAGACTGGAGCACCACTGAACGGGGCGCCCGTTCCTTGAGGTCAGAGGTAACTCCGACCGAGGGTGCTCCCACTGACCCAGATTTTCCAGCCGGAACATCTGAAGGGGGTCTTGGGCTCTCTGTTTCCGACGAGCGCGGAGGAGCACATCCCTCCGGGCATGGCTAGGTCTTAGACGCCCGACGCGAATAGCAGCGGCGAAGACGACGTACCCGAAGTCACGTTGGGCGCCACTGTAACGTTAATTGCTGCTTACCTATCAGAGTAGTGATAAATAAGAACACTTGGGATAATTTAATACATATAATTTCCGATATAGCTCGTTACAAATATACTACCACGGCTTTAGGGGTCGTGGGCAACTAGAAGCGATACAATATTAAGTACTTATATCGACACAGGTTACAGGTCTCAGAATCACGGGACGTGTGCTCAGTAGGATGACGGAGAACGTCACCTGAGCGAGTTGTAGCCGGCAAGAGAGGTCGAGATACCGCGTTCCTTGTTTATATAGATCTAGATATAATAGAATCAGATGGCGAGCCTATTGCCGCGTATCTGTAACCTTTACATTTGCCAGTGCACCCCCTGCAGGTGAGTTTGACTTGGCATCCTAATCTGATGCTGACTGTACCTAGGTACTTATATTAGTCGTAAATGAAAGTTCTAAATCAATGACAGCACTCCTGCCCCTACTAACTTTCTCCACTTGTACAAAAACTAGTCCGACTTTTGACCGAGATTTAATCGTTTTATAATATTAATTGTATTGTAAGAGAATGTTTTATTAATAGTAGGTAAGTAGGTAGCTACTTAAGTTCTTATCGCTCATGACCAGATGATCAGCTGTTTTATACCCACTTTCGACATTTGGGTAAAGAGAGCAAAAGCGAGGAAGGAATCTTTGAGAATCCTCAAGATTTGAGGGAACAGAGTGGTGATTCTCCCCGACGATGCCGACGTAAGGGGCGGTACTACACACACATATCACGCCTATATCCCCGAAGGAGTAGGCAGAGGCGCATTAGACACCCACAATTTGCCAGTATTTTTAGTCCCACGTAATAAGGGGTAAGCCTATTGCCGTCACCGGGCACACATAGAATGGGTTATGTCAAAAATGGCCGAATTAATTTAATAAAAATAAGCAGCTATATTATGTACAATTTTGAAAAATAAATTTGAAACCCGTTGGTTGCGATGAAATGTTGATGAAAGGCAACAAAATCTTACGTGCCAACCGCTGTGACACAGCCAATTAAAGTCCTGGGTGTCTCGGACTTCTGAACTTCGCATCAAAATAACACTGTGACCGGCTGACCTCTCTTGTTTCCCGGTTACCCGGTCAAGTAGAAGGCTGTGATCGCATAAAATAATAATTTGAAATATAAATCGATTGTTTGACATTGTTTTGTTTCCAAACGTTGACTACAAGTAGGCACCTGTATATATAGATAGTCCTGTGTCAATACCAGTTTCACAACAACTGGTCTTGTGGTTAGCCGAATCGTCTGGCTGGCTGTACCGCTATCTCGCCAAATAAATAAAAGATGCAGTGGAGAACGGCCACATAGCGGGTCCCACAGCCGCAACCGAGGTTCAGTGCGCTTACAGATCCCTAGCGCGATGGTCAATTACAGACGGGTATTGTGCGAAGTAGCGCTCATAAGCGTGATCGCGGTGCTCGCAAATGCGGCACCTGTGTCTGATGACGTCGATGTATACTACGATCAAAAACAAAATGGTACAGAGAACACGAGAATATTTCTCGACGGCCTCGTTATAGCCGTTGTACCGGCTGAACCCCTATTTGCCGCGTTAGGGGATACTGATGCTCTGATGGAGCTTATATCTTCAGAAAACTTAAACAAATTTAAACTGAAGCCGCCACCATCAACAGTAACGTTGTTGCAAGAGCCGATTGGACTGACTTTCCAAACTGAGAAGCCCCAAGAGAAACCGTTATTGGAATCACCACAGGAAACAAAACCTGAAGTAAAACTTGAAGAGATCAAGCCTGAGGCAAAGCCAGAAGTACCACCAAAGGTTGAAGTTTCTCCGCTCAGTGATGTCAGTTTGGACGACGATTTGAAGGTTCAAAAGAAAGAAATATCATCCAAGAAACAGGAGAAAGTTAACAGGTAACAACGGGTTATCACACTTCATTAATTACACCGTTAACAGTAGTCTGGATATATATATATAGGTACCTAGATAAAAACCAATAACGGCCCATTTTAATTCTGTTTTCAATTATAAGTCACGTTTTTAATGAGTGTAACGGGTTTACTAGTTATATTATGCACTTCGTATAGCCTATATGTTTTGACCTAATAAAATAAGAAGCTATCGATGAGGTGGGCGTTTCGGACTCATACCGACTAAACCGGTGCCTCCTCTTATGCCTGTGTATTCGAAAACCCAGGTATAGGTACCCACCTATGGAGGAGTTCCCTAGGAACGAAACGACGGTTCCAGCTCGTCAGGGGACCAGTTTCCGTCTCCGGAGATGAAGGGTGTGCAGAAACGCAATGCAACGCGCCTCTACCCTAAATAGCGCGAGGTTAACTCGAACCGTCGCCTTCAGGCCCACCTAGTGGATACCGATTATTAACACTCATTATAAAAATAATTACTTGAGTACAAAACTAACATTAATTTTATTTTCACAGATTTAAAAACCGCATAGAAGCCTTCTTGACGCCACTTTTAAAAAAAGCCCGTCATATGGAATAATGAGCAATTTGTGATCCTAAAACCACGGTATTATTATAGTAAATAGCTAATTGTTTAAGAATTTAAAAGTACGATAACTGAAGAATTGCATTTATTAGAATAAGTTTTACTTATTAAGGCTGGATTTAGTGGATAACTAGGGATTATGTAAGTAGTAACTAAGTCGTAAATTGTTTTGTTGAAAATAAAAATGAATTCTTATTGAAAAACCCCTAATTTGTCGTTTAATTCAGGAATATCTAAGTTTTATTTTTTATGCGATAACGGAAAATATCGACGTTCAGCCCCTTCATAGTTATATAACCTGAAAAGCCGGCCCCAACTGGGTTAAGAAAAGACTGCTAGATGTAGAGATAATAGTCTTTGCGATAATTACATATATGTATCTTTTGTTCTTATCGTTTATGTGCATTACAAATTACAGTACCTAAATACATATTTACAAAATATACCTATATACTTAATATACTTAACTATATTAACTCTTCACTATAGTCACTTATTCGAGGGTTGTAGATCTACACATAAATCCTCTCTTTTGGATCCCCATAAACATGAGTACGGTTTACACAGTTTCAGTAAATCTGTAACCACTTCACTCACGAGAGTCGAGACCAAGTACGGATAACTACACCAATTGTAAATAAAATGTAAATATGTAATAAAATGTAAACAAAAGAAAGCAGGTATACCGGAAAGTGTGGCAAGGTCAAAGCAAGGTAGCCAAAGCACAGGCACGACCTGTACGGGCTTGGATCAAAGCTAAGTGTTCGGGCAACCGAAGCAGAATCGAAAATTTATATTTTACCAGCCATCGCATACAAATTGAAAACCACTCCGTTCTAGCCAGATTACATTGGGTTGGTATTTGGTATCCCACGGTTTGTCTGCGGCCATCAGGTACTTAATCTCTCAGGCCCTAAATTTATTGGTTGAATAGATAGTTCGACTCAAGTCGATACTGCCATGCTTTGGTGTAAGTCTGTCATCGGTAATATTCGATAAATCGGTATAGTGTGGACTATGTGACAACTTTGTATATTACTATGTATGTCACGGAAGTCATCACAGAATAGAGAATAGTTCAGTTCGCGTGGGATAAGCGGAGCTTTGCATTTGTGTGAGTGCAGTGTACGTGAGCGATATGTGATCTCTTTAACACACACATGTGTTGTAGACACAGTAGAAAAAGAGTTTTTACTCTACTTTTCGTGGTTAGTCACACAAATGCAAAGCTCCGCTCATCTCCCGCGAACTGTACGTGCTGCACGAACTTATATTAACGAAACTCGGTTATCGTACGTATGACCGCATCACATTTGTCCGTGAACCTCGTGCCGACTCCGCCGTCAGCGCCGACACCAAGTTCCTGTTTAATTTAATTATAATTCGCTGATCCGCTGCATTCGTGAATAATCTAGATTACCGTTCTAGAATAGGGTCCTAGATTCAGCTGTAAGCGCACCATTAAGACTAACCAAAACATTCACTTTTTGACATTTACTATCACTGGTCAAAAAACTCAAGTGAAAGTAAAGAAAGGAATAATTACTTACCTACGTAAGTATGTTTGTACATAATATTGGTAGGTACCACTGTGGTGTATATAATTAACTAGCGGATGCCCGCAGCTTCGCCCGCTTGACAAATTACGAGTATATACCAAAAACCTTCCTCGAGAACCACTCTATCGATTGGTGAATTCTAAAAATCCCGGTTGTCATACAAACATCAATGGCAGTCGTTGCAGTCCATTGAAATGTTAATTTTTTTAGGGTAAGTGTGGAAAAGTCCGACAAATGAAAGTTGAGGAAGCGAAAGAAGTATGCCAGGATCGTAGCAAGTGGAAATCCGTGGTTTCTGCCTACCCCATTGGGAAAGAGGCGTGATATTATGTATGTAGGTATATACAATCCTAGGAAATGTACACTCGAATTAGAAATTATTGTGAAAATCAATCATTTCAAAAGTTTCGTCATGGAGGTAAAGAGTCCATAAATAGTTATTAACAATAGTGCACTGAGTGCAACATCAATAATTACAATGTATTTAAATAATGAAAAAATGAGAGAAAACTGTGATCATTCATTTTTATGTAAATACTTACGAGTATTGGAGAATACTGTTAGTTTCGGAGCGCTGTAAAACCCTTATAGATAAATAAATATTGAAATGTTGATATTGGGAATTTTTCCTCGAAAACTCCTCTTCAAAAATACTGTAAAATGATCAGAAAATAAATTATAAACCCTTAAATCTGAAAATATTTGTGAAGGTAGTCGTTGTAATGAACTTTAAAGCAAAACTATAACGAATTCTATAACTATGATAGTTCAGGAATTTTAGTGATTATTATGTGTGACTACGGAACCCTATTATACTATACGTGGCCCGACATTCACTTGGCCGGTTTTTTATTTATAACTAGCTGTCCCGGCGAACTTCGTACCGCCTTAAACCTTCCCTGAGTTGGTACGAATATTTTAAGACCAAAAGTAGGGAAATCAGTCCAGCGGTTCTCGAGTTTTAGCGAGCCAAACGAAAGGCGATTCATTTTTATTTATACAGATTGGAATTAACAAAGATTAATATAGAAAGAGAGATAGAGATAGAGATAGAAATTATAAATCACAAAATGTAAGTCATCGGCAGGACTCGAACCTATGGCCTTTATGGGGAATGGGGAGTGCTGGGGGCAAGGGGAATGCTCTGACTACTGAGCTCCGATGACCATACCGACATTATCCAATTTTTGCTTCTATTCATTTACAAATTAAACCTAACTAAGTACAAGATATTATGTTGCATTTATTTAAAGATGACCTCTAGATACAAAAGATTCTAGGCATCAATTTGCCCTTTTGATTGATTCGTATGCATCTGTTTGTTTTTACTCAAGTCACAAATGGCGAATAGTCTGTTAGGAATCGTTGCACTCAAATCACATATAATCCATGTCGTGTTAACCGTTACACTGTGCCCGTTTCGCGAGCTGGACTGGTTCGCGGCTGGCTGGTAAAAGCAACGCGAGAGCTTGCACCGCACAGTTAGCGCATCGGAGATCTGTAGCGCGCACGCACCATGCTCCTTTTACCTATCGTGAGCTTGTTCGCGACCGCGGTCGCTTCGCCTATCATTCACTATGACCAAAGTCAGGGCGGCAAGATTAATAGACGAGCCGACATCTCCAATGTGTTTGTTCTTCTTGCACTTCCGTCAAAGCTTCCGTCAGCCGTACTAGACTTTTTATCAAGGAGCCAAAAGCGTACAAGCGATGATCACGACGCTATACAAGACAGGTCTGATGTACGTGTGATGGAAGCTTTCGTGGAGCCGAGTAAGCCGTACCAGGTGGAAATAGGTTCAGAGAGTTCTGGGCAGAGTGCTAAGGAAGTGGTGATCATGAGCAGACATCGCCAAGGTGTTGAAGCGTCCGAATCTGAACAGGATGACTTGAAGCTTCTAGGTGCTACAGAAAACTGTGGGCCTGATCGTGTAAGGGATTCAGTCACTCTTATGTGCAAAGATACGGAACCAGTGAAAATTGAGAGCGAACCTGAACTTCAGAAGCAATCTGATGAAAAAGTTCAAATACTAGAGTTGTTGCCTGTGCCAGATTCAGTCATTCCCTCATAGTTGTCAATTTCAATGTTATTTAAATGTTAATAATTTTAACCCGATAAGTGCGCCATGTTACTAACTTATTTATTCGTAATTTTTAAGTAAATGATTATTTAAACTGTTGAACTAATATGTTTTTTTATTTGTGTTCACTTGAAATAAGTATCTTTTGATATTGTTTTCAATTTTTGTTTAAATTAGGTACCTACATACTACATAGGTCCATGGTACATATTAAGCATATCTATCTACACACTTCAGTAAAAGCACAAGTTGCCAGGAGTAACCACGTGCCTCTATGATGTATGACTTTTCATAAATTAAATTACAAAGTACTAGCCGACTCCCGCGGCTTCACCCGCTTGACAAAGTATATAGGTACTTAAAACGTTACTCGAGAACTATCCATTGGTGAAAACCGCATCAAAATCCGTTGCGTAGGTTTAAAGATCTATGCATACATACGGAACGGGCGACTTTGTTTTATACGATGTTATTATTAAGTAACAATGAGTCACTCCATAATTTAGTACTTATAGTTATTAAGGGTTAATCGGATAAATTGAACTCTTCTTATCTTATCATAACGTTCTCTCCAGGAGCACTTCATAGGTACTTACTTACTTATATCTACTTGTTGTAAATTATAACAAGATATTTTACATATAGGTTTTTTTCATTTAGTCTTTATTATATTGCCCCCGATATTGAGTCAGTGAGTTATATATACCTACACGTATAAAAACCGGCCAAGTGCGTGTCGGGTGACGCATTAAATAGGGTTCTGTAGTTACCCATAAAAGCTTCTAATACTCCTGAACTAACAGAGTCATACCATCCGTAATAGTTTTCCTTCAAAGTTCATTACATGGACTACTATCATGAAATGAATTTTTCAGGTTCTTCACACCAGCTTTTTAGATTTTAGAGGGTGGAGGACACTGTTTTCGCAAAAATATGCTCTTCAAAGCTAAATATCTCTCAAACAGATACCTATGTCAAAAAATCACTTTAGCAACCTCGCAATGATATCAAAAGACCTATCTAATGGTACGCCACACAATGGAGTAGAAGCGAGAAATAATGTCATCCCCACTTTACATGTAAAGTAGGTACTTACCCCCTTTTTTTTTTTTTAGGTAAAAAAAAAATTTTTTTCAACATTTTATTGTAGCTCTTTGTCTGCGTAGTAAATATACATATCCGTGCAAAGTTTCATGTTTCTTGCACTAACTGTTTGGGAGGAAAGCCGAGCACGAACGGACGGACGGACATGACGAAACTAAAAGGATTCCGAGACTTTTACTACGGAACCCTACAATTCAATAGTTCAGGCTTTTTTTGTTTTAAATTAAAGCCCCGATCATGGAGATCGGTGGTTCTGGGCGTAAACGAGTCTGCGCCCTGGCCGCTGACTGCGGACCTCAGCGGGGAGGGTACGCTCCCTCTTCGATTGCAAACCCTTGCCCCCCCAGGTAAAACAGGGCGTCCCCACCAAGCTAAACAGCTGGCTCGAAAAGTCAGAAAAATTCACAAAAGTAGTCCATGTACCACCATGACCAACGTATACTGGTGTTCACGTAAAAAGAACTGGGAAAGGGATGTGTTTGTGCATCGGTACTCTCGCTCTTACTCGCTGCTTCCGCCATATAGATCGATAAATCATCTACTGCGCAGCTTTAAGGTCAACATTATTTTTATGTGACGCGAGGTATACCTAAGTATTTTATTCAAGTAGGTAGGTTAATATTTTCTCAGGTGTACAGGAAGTTAAGAACATCACAAGTCTTCTTAATATTCTAGGAGACGTGCAAAACATAAAATAAACATAAAACCCGACCCCGACCTAGCACAGCCAGTGACGAGTTTAGCCAAGGTCCGCCGGGCGCCACTGGGAATTCTCTGTGTCTACCGGAGGCGCTCGGCAATGGACGTAGGAGTGGCCACGAATAAAAAAAAAAGGTGCTGAGTTTAACTGATTGATATATTCATAATTACAATATGTACTTATAATTTGAACCAACGTTTTTTGCCACTTGGAAGAATGCGGGTTTTATCCCGCGCCGGTGAGTGAATTTGATTTGAACCTTCGTTCCAACCACCAGGAACGATGTTACATAAACCTACAATCTCTCAATGTCCGAGTAAAACATATTCAACCAACAAGTCTTTTCGCAACCCAGTTGGGGTCGGCTCTCCAGTCTAACTGCGAAGAGGCTGAACTTTGATATTTGCCGTGAAGCGACTGCCATCTGGCCTCCACAACCCATTGACGATATCGAAGTTTTAAAGTTATACCATTCGGATTTTTTAGGGCTTCAACTACCCGTAACGACTGCCATTGATGTTCACATGGCCACCGGGACGGAGACTAACGGCTTAACAGGCTCTCAAAGGTACGGATGGATTTTAAACATTAATGTCACCTATTTATAACTAGTCCGAGATGCAGACCGCATGCGGAGCCCTTCCAGGTCTTGAATTTGTAACCAATTTTAATCTTATTAACTACCTGAAAGGCCGGTATTCGCAGTAGGCCTGCAGGCGATCTATACACACACACATATCACGCCTATATCCTCGCAGTGATAGACAGAGGCGCATTACACACCCACAATTTGCCAGTATCTTTAGTTCCACGTAATAGGGAGCAAGCCTATTACCGTCACCGGGCACACATATAATAGGTTATCCTATATAGTAATTAAAAAAAAAATTAAACCTGTTGCCTTTCGATGAAATGTTGATAAAAGGCAACAAAATCTTACGTGCCAGCCGCTATAGCACAGCCAATTAAAGTCCTGGGCGTCTGTGACAAGAGTAATGTGTGGGTCCCTTTAAACTCACACTCGTTCATTGAGCGTACAATGCGAATATTACTAATGGGTAAAGAGTTGTATGTTGGTGGAGTTGAGGATACCCTTAGACCAACACGTTCAAGGATGAGGACCTATGAGGACACAACATAATGTAGGTACATGAGATATATTGATAACAAGTAGAAGTTTGTACTTACACATCATGTTTGAATGGTAGATGGCATGATGGATGTAGGTAAGTAATAGATACCGAGACTCTTACCAAGTCTATGTCTACCAAATATTCACCTTTGTATTTATAAAACGACAACTTAAATACACCAAGTATAGATAATATGTAAATAAAGAAAAAGGAGATAAGTAGACACACGATCTAGACTACATATACTCGTAATTATCTAGTTTTATCGTGAATTGACCGTTCGATCAACGAGGGTTTAGAAGGTTAGACGGTCACTGGGTCGAGTCGACGGCCTCTACCACAACTAATACAAATCTACTAGATCTATAAAAAGCATTTGACTCAAGCCCCATCGTTTTATCAACTATTTTAAGAAAAATAAAACAAGATTACCTGACCTACCTATTCTAATCGTTTGAGGTCCGAGTGGTGTAACAAACTCAGATAACGGGAGAACTTGAGTGCCTATACCAGTACTAATTATACAATTTTGCCGTGTTTACCAGTTTAACCACAACGGGTCGAGTGGCGAGCCGGATGGTCTGCCTGTACCGCTATATCGGCTAATAAATAAAAGATGCAGCGGTAAACAAACAGCCACATAGCGCGTCCTATAGCCGTGTAACCGAGACGTTCAGTGCCCCTACAGACTCTTGCCGAGATGGTCAACTATAGGCGGGTTTTGTGCGAAGTAGCCCTCCTGGGCGCGCTCGCGGTTCTTGTAAACTCAGCTCCTGTCTCTGAGGACCCCCAGGTTTACTACGACCAAAGACAAAATGGTACCGAAAACCTCAGAGTCAACGTCGATGGCGTAGTCTTTGCTGTTGTTCCTGCCGAGCCTCTAATAGCCGCACTAGGTGATGTCGAGGACCTTATGGAATTGTTATCCTTCGAAGACTTTGGCGGACAAATTAAACCTCAGTCACCACCGGTGCAGTCACCAGTCGGGTTAATCGGAGAGAAGCCTCAGGAAAAGCCTGAAGAGAAGCCACAAGAGAAACCGGAAGAGAAACCGCAAGGTAAACCGCAAGAGCAGCCAACAAATGAGAATCTTCCGGAATTAAAACCAGAGGAAGTTAAACTTGAAGAGGCAAAACCAATTCAGTCTTCTCTCAGTGACGTTGACTTAAGCAACGAATTAAACAGTCAAAAGAAAGAAATATCGCACAAGAAACAAGTGAAAGGTTCAAGGTAATCCATCTCTTACATTTAACGATAACTTTCCTGTCGTATAATTAGGTCAAAGCATTAAGTTCATCTTGTGTTTCTGTTATGAGTTCAGTTACCTTTTGCTATTCAACCTCCAAAATAAGTAATTATGCTTAAGGTAGTTTCACTCAGTGAAGTGAGTGATGGGCTTGTGAGCGTTAGTTAGTAACATTGTTTTTTTTTTTAAATTGCATGTCATTCAAATAGGCTAAACATCAAACATGTCACACATATCTATAGAGACTAAAAAGTATTATAAAAATAATTTATCTTTGAAAACCACAAAAAGTATTTTCTAAGTAGTTCCAATATATTTATACAAGTTCATTTGCTAATGTTTATTTTTCTTTTACAGGTTGAAAAATCGCCTAGCGAGCTTCCTGCTACCACTTATGAAGGCTTATCATCCGTAAATTACAATGCTTAATATTTACGACGAACAAACCAACGTGTATTAATGAACTTTCTTGTGGAAAAAATACCTATTGGTAATGTCGAGACGTGGAGATGCCATGAAATGCATTTATTAGATTAAGAGTTTTAAATTTAAGTTGTAAATTGTTATGTTGAAAATAAAATGTGAATTCTTATTGAAAAATCCCTAAATTGTGTGTTTTTTACTACTTAGGTACTTATTTCCGAACAAGTAGTATATGTACCTACAAGTTACCAATTTAAATATAATCCTTAGCATCATTTATGCATCACATGCCTACCTAGGTACCTAAGACCTAAATAAAACAGTTTAATGGATTTTGATAAAAATCCCTGAAAATGTCATCGGCAGAACTCGAACCACGGCCTTTCCCTAACAAGGGGAATGCTCTGACCACTGAGCTACGATGCCCATACCGACATCACCCAATCTTTGCTCCCTTATAATTTTTAGATCGCGCTATCAAGGTTAGTGTTAGCGCTAGAAAGACCGTGGGTTCGAGTCCTGCCGTTTACATTTTCAGTTTTTGTGATTTATATATTTAAGAACAGTCAAAGCAAACTCATTGCTTTTAAATACAGAAATATACTGATTTATATGGTAATCGTATAATTCACTAGCGAACTACCCCGAGTACACACGAGTGAGATTTTTGAAACCGAATTGGTGAAACCCTTTGATCAAATTAAAAAAAAACAGTTTTAAACCGTTATGAACATGACATATGTATCATTTATAATTCTTATATATAATGGAAAATATTGACTGTAATTAATAAATATTGTATTTCCTGTTGAAGCAATTTATATGGGTCTTCAAGGCCTGAAATAAATGATTAAAAAATATCCAATGCGGTTCTACTTTTTTAAAACTATAAAAGATAAAACATAACTAACTAGTTTAATTACATAAACATTCATTTTAAGTTGTATAGACTTTAGTAAACTTACTACATAAGTGATAGGTAAATATTTCTCCAAGAGACTCCTAAAGCCTGAAGTCTATCTTAGTACCTAATTAGGGGGGCGGGGCCCCAAGTGATTAGTGACTACGTCCTCGCCGTCCGCCCTGGACCCCAACTTGACCACGGTAACGCAGTGGCAAGTTGGGTGACCGAACGTCCTAGTCCGAACTTGGTGCCATTAAAATTGTGATTATGAATATTAGTGAACCCGACGATACCCCCGGTCCCGATACTGCCCTTTCCCGGGCAGTATCAACCGACGACTTAACGCATCCATCACGGACTCCGATGCCATTTGATTTGGGGGCTCGCGCCGCGCCGCCTAGTTGCAGCGCGATGTCGACGCCCCAAGGAACTGATGCTGCTGGGACTGACGATGGGTCAGCTCCCAACAGTGTGAAGAAGAAGGGCCGCTCTTCCGCGACGAAGAAGAGGACCCTCGAGAAGGAGGTGCCGCCGCGCGCCCAAAGCACCAGCTGCTCCGGTTGGGGGTCTCTCCTCTCCAGCGATTCGGAGGAGGAGGTGCCGGTCAAGACGGTGCGTACGCGTCTCGACGCGTATAGAAGGCGGCCGCCAACTCCTCCTCCGTCCTCTGTACTGTCCCAGCGAAGTCGCAGGGAAATCGGTGGGCCGCCCGCGCGGGAGCTGATGAGCGTTTTTGCCCGCATGAACGCTGCCATGCGGGGCAATAGGAACGTGGCGGGGAGGAAGAAGATTGTGGCTTCACTGGTGGGTGAAGCAAAATCTTCCCTCGACAAGCTCCTCGCGCGGAGCGTCACTAAGGAGGAGGCGAGGCTCCGGAAGCAGGTGACGAGACTGGAGGTGGAGCTCGCTGCTTCCCGGAAGCAGATGGACGACCTGAGGCGGGAGGTCGCTGACTTGACCAAGGTGGTCAAGGCACCTCCCGGTCCCATGCTGCCGCCTCCTCCTCCGACGGCTGGACCAGTGCCGAAGACGGCGCCTGGGACCGCGCGCACCACGGCGCCCACCACGGCACCCACCACGGCGCCCACCACGGTGCCCACCACGGCGCCCACCACGGCACCCAACACGGCGCCCAACACAGCGCCCGGATCGCCGCCACAGCCTGTGCCAACTATGGTACAGGTCCTGACGGCGATCGAGAGGCGCCTCGCGGTCCTAAAGGACCGGGCGTACCGCCCTCCGCTAGCACTTCCCGCGTTCTCATACGCGGCGGCTGTTGGCGGTTCTCCCGCAGGACCAAGCGGCACACTCGCTGTCCGCAGCCCCGCTCCGCCCCAGTCAGCTCCAGCGTACCGGTTGCCGGCCGAGACCGCTTCCCAGGCGCGGAAGGCGAAGGGGCGCGGCAAGAAGAGCGGCACCCCTGCCGCCACCTCTTCCTCTAACGCTCCCGCTGCTTCTTTACATCCCTCCGGACGGGAGGGATGGGAGGTAGTGGGGGCCAAGAAGAGGAAGACGAAGGCCGCCAAGAAAGCGGCCAAGAAAGTGGCCAAAGCCGCCGCAGCGAAGGCGCCGAAGAGGCCCCGCGCTCCTCGCTCCACAGCCGTCGTCCTTACGGTGACGACGGAGGGTGTGGAGAGGGGTGTGGGGTACGCTGATGTCCTGAGGACCGTGAAGTCCTCAGTCAACCTCTCAGCCCTCGATATCCAGGGGGGTCTCCGGTGCAAGACGACACGCACCGGGGCTCGCCTCCTCGAGGCCTCCGGCGCCTCCAGCGGCCCTACAGCTGACGCCCTAGCAGCGCAGCTTAGGGACGCGCTGGACGCAGAAGCCGTCCGCGTCACCAGACCCACCAAATGCGCTGCATTGCGCGTCTCCGGTCTGAATGACGCAGCCACGACGGAGGAGCTTATTTCCGCCGTCGTGGAGGCGGGCGGCTGTCCCCGTGTACAAGTGAAGGCTGGAGAGATCTCCTTCAGCCTCACTGGCCATGGCACGACAGTCGTCCAGTGCCCCGTCGCAGCGGCACTGAAAGTGGCGGACGGACGAGGCCTCCTCATAGGGGGCTTCCTAAAGGCGCAGGTGCACCTCCTTCGTGCCCGGGAAACAAGATGTTTTCGGTGCATGGTGGTGGGGCACGTTGGAGTGCAGTGCACAGCGGAAGTCACCGTAGGCGATCGGTGCTTCCGCTGCAGCCGGCCCGGTCACAAGGCAAGTGCCTGCGACGCCCCGCCTCGCTGTTTTAGATACGAGGCGGAGGGCAAGACTGCGGACCACCGGGTTGGCAGCACAACCTGCGCCGCCTCGAGGCCAAAGCCTCGTCCGTCCGCTGAGAGCGGTGGGGGTGCCGTTTCTGCACGGCCAGTTGTTTCGCGGCGGGATGCTGATATGGACGTCCATTAATGTCTGACGCCCATATCCGCATCCTGCAAGTGAATTTGAACCGCTGCCGCGCTGCTCAGGATCTTCTGTACCAGAGCATCCGGCAGTGGTCCATAAACTTGGCCGTGGTCGCCGAGCCGTACTACGTCCACCCGGGAAGCTCGGTGGACGAGGACGGCTCGGCCTGTTTTATCTTTGAGGGGTCCGCCGCAGACAGCTCGCGCCTTGCAATCATTGCAAGGGGCCGACCTACATCTCGCCGACACTGGACGAGACTCAGTTTGAGCTATGGCTCACTGAGCTCGACGTCGTCTTCGCTGCGTGCCGTCCTCGCCCTGTCCTGCTCCTGGGAGACTTCAACGCCTGGAGTGAGGGCCCCCGGGAAACCAGGGACAAGGGGAGGCTTCTTGAGGACTGGACCAGAACACGTGGTCTGGAGGTCCTCAACCGGGGGAATGTCGCCACCTTCTGGCGGCAGGGGACCAGCTCGGTCGTGGACGTATCGTTCGCGACCTCTGCCCTCGCCGCCCGTATTACTGGCTGGCACGTGGAGGAGGGTGAGGAGACGCGCTCGGACCATCGGTACATCCGATTCGATGTCGTCCCCCCACCTGACCTCCCACAGCCGGTAGAAAATCCCCCGGATCCGCGTTGGGCACTTCACCATCTGGATCGGGAGGCTCTCCTGGAGGCATCCATCGTGCAGGCCTGGATTCTGGCACCGGACCGGCCTGCCGATGTGGATGCCGAGGCGGAGTGGTTCAGGAGAGCCATGTCGCAAATCTGTAATGCGGCGATGCCTAGGGTTACACCCAGACCGGCAAGGAAGCAAGTGTACTGGTGGTCGCCGGAGATTGCACAGCTGCGCGCAGCATGCATCTCCGCCCGCCGCCAGTACACCAGGTTTCGCCGGAGGCATCGACGCCCAGACGACGCGGCAACCCGAGAGGCGGAGCTTTATCAGGCTTACAGGGAGGCTAAAGGTAATCTCCAGGAGATAATAAAGCGGGCCAAGACGGCGGCCCGCGAGGAGCTCCTGGAGACCCTGCAGCAGAACCCATGGGGGCGCCCGTACCTACAGGTCAGGGAGAAACTCCGACCTAGGGCGCCCCCACTGACCCAGAGTCTCCAGCCGCAGCAGCTGGAGCGGGTCATGGGCTCCCTGTTTCCGACGAGCGCGGAGGAGCACGTCCCTCCGCGCATGGCTCCGTCTCTGCCCGACGCGGATAGCATCAGTGAAGACGACGTACCCGAAGTCAGGGTGGGGGAGCTAGGTGCGGTAGTACTCCGGCTTAAACGCCGGGAAATCACTGCCCCCGGACCCGACGTCATTCCTGGCCGTGCATGGGTCCTGGCCCTCGAAGAACTCGGGCCTCGACTGATGGGGCTCTTTAGCGCATGCCTCGAAAGGGGCCAGTTTCCCAAGGTGTGGAGGACGGGGAAACTGGTCCTGATCCGTAAGGCGGGGCGGCCGGTGGACTCACCGTCCGGATACCGGCCGATCGTGTTGCTCGACGAGGTGTGTAAGCTCTTTGAGCGAATTATCGCGGAACGCCTCGTCGAGTCTCTCTCGACGGTGGGGCCAGACCTGGCGGACAACCAGTACGGTTTCCGTCGGGGACGCTCCACCGTGAGCGCGATCATGCGCGTCAGGAGCCTGACGGAGGAAGCAGTCTCGCAGGGCAAGGTGGTGGTGGCGGTGTCTCTTGACATCGCCAACGCGTTCAACACCTTGCCATGGAGCTGCGTTAGGGAGGCGCTCGTGTACCACGAAACGCCTCTCTACCTCCGTCGTATTGTCGGGGCCTATCTCTCGGAGAGGGCCATAGCTTTCCCCAGCTGGCTCGGGCCAGCTCGGCGGGATGTGTCGTGCGGTGTTCCACAGGGGTCGGTCCTGGGGCCGCTTCTGTGGAACATCGGCTACGACTGGATGCTGCGGAGTGCGTTGCCTGAGGGCGTCAGCGTAACGTGCTACGCCGACGATACCCTCGTCACGGCGCGGGGTGCAACGTACCAGGAGGCAGCACTCAAGGTCACGACGGGTGTTGCTCAAGTCGTGGGTTGGATACGGCGGCTGGGACTGGAGGTGGCCTTGCACATGTCCGAGGTTCTGTGTTTTCACAGACCTCGGAACGGTCCACCTGAAGGTTCCAGCATAAATGTGGGAGGCGTTAGCATCGGCATCAAGCCCTCGATGAAGTATCTAGGGATCGTACTTGATAGCCGATGGAACTTCGGACCACATTTCCGAAGTTTGGTCCTCAAGGTGACACAGTCATCGGTCGCCCTTTCGCGACTGATGCCCCCTAAAGGGACCCAACGCTTCCTGCAGGAGACTGTACCTGGGGATCGTGCGGAGTATGGCCCTATACGGGGCTCCCGTATGGGCGGTGCGTTTGACGGCCAACAACTCAACGTTCCTTAATAGACCGTTGAGGACCTTGGCCGTCAAAACAATAAGGGGCTACCGCACGATCTCCGGAGAGGCTGCATGTCTCCTAGCCGGGACCCCTCCATGGGACCTGGAAGCTAGAGCCATTGTTCCAATGGCGCAAGGAGGCGCAAGGAGGCGCTGGAGTGGGACCACAGGCCTGCGTCTCGAGAAATCGATGACCAGCGGTCTCAACTCAGCCAGGATCTCATGGAGTCATGGAGGGTGCGACTTGAGCAACCCAAGTGGGTTACCACCATCATCGCGGCGGTGAGACCGATCATGGACGATTGGCTGCAGAGGCAGCATGGTGAGGTCACACCCCGGTGTCAACACTGCGAGGTTTCCGACGACGACACCGCACTCCACGCGTTGGTGGAGTGCTCAGCGTGGGCGAGTCAGCGCCGGGACCTCGTAGTGGGTCTGGGCGGGATCGCCACCCGTCGTCCTTACAGAAGCAGGCTAGAAGGTTTGCGTGCTGCGGGGCCTTTGCCCCATAGCACGCAACCAGATTCACTCACTGACGCGGGATAAAACCCTACCCGAACGACGCGGGATTCTCATCCCGACCCAACCACCGCAGAGACCACAGAGGTGGTCAAAGTCCGCCGGGCGCCACTGGAAATACGTTCTGCTTGTAACCAGAGACGCCCGGCAACGGACGTTAGAGCGGCCGCGGCCCTGGGCCGCGGAACTAAAAAAAAAAAAGTACCTAATTAGGGACTTAGTAGTAACTAGTATAATTATTCAAGGATTAACTTAACTGATTAATCGTAGAAGGAAATAGTTAAGTTACAGATTCACATCTTCACAGAACTTAATAGGTAATCCTATTAAGTTCTGTGACTAAACTGTAGGTAATCCTACAGTTTAGTCCGAAGCACCCAGGACTTTAATTGGCTGTGCCATAGCCGCTGGCACGTAAGATTTTGTTTTGTTGCCTTTCATCAACATTTCATCGCAAGGTAACAATTGTTTTTCAAAATAACTTTTTAATAAATTCATTTGGTAATTTTGGACATAAGCCATTATGTGTACCCGGTGACGGCAATAGGCTTGCCCCCTATTACGTGGGACCAAAGTACTGGCAAATTGTAGGTGTGTAATGCACCTCTGCCTACCCCTTCAGGGATATAGGCGTGATATGTGTCTGTCTGCGTACAGATAAATCAATCTCAATAAACAAAACATAAACAAAAACAAAGAAGAAGGTACCGAGATAATTATTTTCTTTACGCCCCAAAATATTTGTTGTTAATAATTAAATAGTAAATAATTTAAGGAACGAAATTACTTTACTGTTCTTTTAAATGGTGTTTGTACAAAAGTTGTTATTGGACTTTAAAGATACACAATAGCGTTCTCGTTGATCGATTCTAACGGTTTCTGGTAGAGCAACAAAACTACTAAACAATATTTTAAGCAGCTTTCGATGTACGTACTTAACAAACGAATCTATAGGTACTAGGTACCTACATAAATGAGGAACAAATGGCCAATCTACTTCTCAGGACCAGAAGGCTGGCTATTTTCTGGCCCAAAGAATAAGTATCGCCATCCCACGTGGCAACACAGCCCACATTCTGGGAACCTTTCCAGTCAGCAATGACGCGGACGATTTTTTTAAAGACATTTTTTAGAGTAAATATTTTTTTTCATAATTATGTAAATTCTTATTGTAAATAAATTGAATACAAAGCGTTTAAAGTTTAAAAAAATCTACTTACTTAGATATTTTTGGAACGAAGTTCTCTAACGCGGCTTACGGGTAGTGCAATTTAGTAGAAATCGTCACGTTACGCTTATCAGTGGTTCCCAACCGGTGGTCTGCAGAAGCCAAAATATGGTCCACTTTTTTAATTTTTTTTTAAATTTAGCTTTGGCGTAGTTATTAAAACGAAAAGTAATTCAAACCCAGGTTGGGTGGCGTTACAGTTGTGTAAAGCATTTCGTTCCTGACGGGGGTCCCCCGACCGTACAATAGATTTTTTTAACAAAATACAAAAAAAAAGGTTAGTTAACCGACTCAGATACCACGCAACGATTTGACATTTAAACAGTCATGAAAAAACTGTGTTTTTGTACAGCATATTATCTAAGAAACCTTAACCGCTACATTTATGGCATCCCTGAGCGCCCACTCAGCTATGGGGCTGCTTCACCCTGAATATAGGCAGAATATACCATTACTTGAACTAATACTGGTATATTCTGCTTTACGACTATAATTGTTTGAATTAATTGTCTAATTCTAATAGGACAAGCTCTAAGTACTTTGTTTGAGGCTAAATGCAGTGGACTGGTCTAACTTTGATATCGCCCATGGGTTGTGGTTGTCAGATAGCAGTCGCTCCACGGAAAAAATCGCCGTTCAGCATCGCCGACTGGAAAGCGACCCCAACTCGGTTGGGAAAAGGCACGGTGGATGATGATTTCGAATATTTAAGTAAGTTCAGATAACGATGTTCAGGATATATAATTGAATCGGGCTTCATAACTGCACAAACCGGTCATGAGTAGAGCCCATTTTTTACTAATTAGGCATTTTATCAAGTGATTAACCCAAAACCCGGCAGCCAAGCCCAACCAGCGATTCTTTATATTCTTGAAACTAGAGCAATATTGTGAGTTAGAGTGTTTTGGCTATCAAAAACTTTCACCTTGCATGGGGACTTTCATTACCAGTTCATAATTAGGATTTCATTACTATCTAGTTACATCTTTTTACACAAATGAATAAATAACCTAGATTTAAAATAATTCAATGGTAATGTTCATCTAAAAAATCCTCTATTGCGGAATGTTAGCAGAATATCGCCCATATTGCCATGGCAATGCAAACTATTTGAACAAGAAAGTACTTAATAGTAGATTGTTAGCCAAGGAATGAAAGCCTCCCATTTCTGACGAGATATTTTGGCGGTCGAACATATTGAGAGCGTCAATAGTTCGAGGCAGACTAAAGCGTTTTGGTTTTTAATTAATCTAAGTAGGTATAGAGTATTTGACGAGTTGAAATCTGTTCAAAAATAAAACATACTTACTAATCTGCGAGAGAAGGTTATGTACAAAGTCGTAACTTAAACTTAATTAGTTTTATGAATATTACAGAAATGAATGCACATTTTACTCCAATTAAAGGTGGTTTTAACAAACTAATAATTAACGAGGTTTTCCATGTTTGTTTATTTACTCCCGATCTGCTGGTGGATACAACTGGGTGGATTTATTTACCATTTTGTATAAAACCTGGAAGAAGAAATGAAATACCTACTTATCAACCAGTGATAGGACCTTAGAGGAAACAGGTACACTTTAGCATGGGTCAGATCCACGGATGTCCACCAGTTGGTACTTAATAAGTTAATGTGTTTTCCTTAAAGCTCCGGTATTTCGATAATCCGTGTCAAGTTAACTGTTACAGTGTGCCCCTTTCGCAATGGACTGGTTCTCGGCTGGCTGCTAAAAGCCGCGATGAATCTTAAATCGCGCAGTCTTTACTTAGGACATCGTACGCGCACACGCTCTATCGTATCACCATGCTTCTTCTACCCCTGGTCTGCTTAGTCGCGAGTGTCGCCTCCTCGCCTGTTATATACTACAACCAGCAGCAAGGCGGTGAAGGCGCCGAAGATAATGTCCATATGGAGTTTTCTAACATGTTGTTTTTATTTGCGTTCCCGTCAAAAATTACTGAAACTGTGGCTGCCATTTTCGGTCGAACGAACGACGGACATGAAGGGCTCGTTCTAGATACAGCAGCTGATGCTAAGGCATTCTGGGAACAAGGTACGAGTAGTTCTACAGATAAAGCTGATTCACCAGTACAGATATTGGAAAGAAAGACGGTTCTATTGAAGAAGTTGTGAAAGACAACGCAAATATAGTTGGAAAGAAAGACGGTTCTGTTGAAGAAGTTGTGAAAGATGTACACCAACAAAATACTGACTTACCTGTAGTTGAACAAAAGGAATTGAAGCTTGTAGCTGTGCCAGCAAAGTCTGACAAAATTGTTAGTGAAAGAGAAGTTGAAACAGAACTGGAGCCTCAACCGGTAACATTAAATCAAAGTTGATCAACGTCATTTAGTTAAGTTACTTTTAAGTTTGTTAAGTTAGTAATTTATTTGTGATTTTGTAGTTTAAGAGTAAATGTTTTGTTTTTTTAAATGTATGGTGTCATTTCTTTTATAATAATAACTTGTCAAACGGAACTGCATCGATAATAGGTAATATAACAGCGATAATAGGTAAGCAATATTTTATCAATGGTACATGTCACATTTTTTTTACCTAGGTACCTAGGTAAAAATTGAAACCAAAATTCCATGTACCTACCTACAATCTAGGCAGAGCGGTTATAGATAGTGCCCATTACGGGATAAGCCTGCCTCTACATTTTTGTTCGTTGACTAAGTATATTGTACGAGTATATTGATATAAGTATATTGTATATTGAAACCTGGATTGCTTTTGTTATGTTTATTTTGTATTGGTGTACAATAAAGATTATTATTGTATTGTAAGTTATTCGTCGAGTTATCCAACGAACAAAAAATTACCTACTCTTAAATTAAGATTATGGCTAATGCAACCGACTGAATACCACGCAAAACGAATCTTATATCAGCTGGACTGGATATGGACGTGACTGAGGCTCCCAAGTTCTTAATCAGATGAAATCATTTCATCCTACATATACCACGCTTTTTTTTTTGAAATCCGCGGCCCTGGGCCTATACCACGCTGGTATTGGTATAGGGTAATAAAATAAAAAAATTAACTAAATTTAAACTACCAGTAACCTCCCCTACCGAATTACGAAAGAAAATTGCTGTATTTAATTTTTTCCGGGTTTCCTTATGTTTTCAGTTAATTTGCTTGTATTAGTAGTGTAGTTGATATGTAGGTAATTGTAGCACCGTCACACGTCAAATAAATGCACATCTGACAAGTACCTATTCCAAACTCATAGGTACCTATATCTTTTTAACATGAAACCTGAAGAAACTCACGTAAGTACATAACTTGAGGTAGGTACCTACTAATTTTATGAGGTACATTACAACTGAGAATTATGGAATTATGTAGAATGTGTATCTAGATTAGAAATATTTTTTTTGTTTTATGTACATTTTGCCGCTCAACTCAATGAAATTATAGAGATTAGAGAAGTTTTATGTGATTCTATTCCTCATGCCTATGACCGCCAGTTCTTGACAAGTCTTTTTTTAATCTACTTGGTTAGTAGACTAGCAACAAACACACAGCCAACACTGGGAGTCGTACGATATTAATTTATGTTTTGATAAATTTATTGATTGTATTTTTATAGGCATAAATGGAGGGGCAAGATGGTGGATATTTCCCATACCAGTTTCAAGAATTAAAAGCTGAAGAAAAGGAATCTATAGCGAGGGCTCTTGAAAGTAATTATAGTATTCTCCTACCTACTAGATACATGTACAATGTACACAATTAAAATAGTCTACCAGTTTTCCGATGTGTATGTATGTCATATAGATAGCTCTTCTAGCCCTACGCCGAAAGTGGCGGTGTTAATTTCCATGTCAGCCTGTATTTAGTTTAGATTACGCACAGACCTAGCAAGCCACTCGGTTATTTTTATGGGATTACAAGTACACTGGATATGACGTTTGTAGTGTTGAGTGTTGCTATGTTTTTGTTGAACGGCGTTATGTATGCGTCATTTCATTTATTGAATTTCTTGATCGTAAGGTTTGTAATACTTCTACTTCCGGTATAAAATGTTGCCAGACTTTACCAAGATTCAGCCGTAGGCTCGAACAAACAAACATGGTATAAATTCAATATCGGATATAAAAGAATAATATAAGAGCGGCCCAAGGCCGCGGCCGCTCTTATATTATTATTTTATATCATTTCCGCCGTAGGTAGGGCAACCTGGGGCATAACGGGCATCTTAAGGGAAAACTTGAATAAAACTATAGATTTACGATATCTATTTAAAGTATTGCAATTATAAAAATATTGCAGGAATCAGCCATCGGCAGTAGCCCCACTACTTCTAATAGATCTCAAAGACAAAAGGTACGTACATATTTACTCAACGTAACATGGGTTGTAAGTTGTCGGCTGGAACCGACATGTTAAAGATGTGCACCGACATGTGGCAGCCAGAGCACATTTGAAACGTTGGATCTGACATGGTAAACCATCATCGGGACATATTGGTGATGAAATGTGCCTCAGTAGGTAACATTTTAAATCTAGACTATAGATAGTACTTTACAACATCTTTCATCTCTTCCAACACCCTCATATCCACCACTCTCTTTTGATCAACTATCTCCTTGTGATGTTAAGAAGAGTGTGTTGTTTTTAAAGTTCCAACGCTATTGGAAGTGACAGTATTAGTCGTAATATGATTGTGCCGATTCTGGATGAAATTCTCCCTGTATTCTGTCATATAGCTGTATTAATCGTAACCCGTACTAAGCGTACCAACCTGCTGGGGGAGGCGCCACTGTCTCGGGCGTTTCACACTCTCAACCTAGTGGCTGAGGAGATCTTTGGTTGAATTATTTGGTTGTTCGCTGAGTGAGTTCACGAGAGTCACAATGTATGTAATTTGTTACAAATAGGTTAGTTTTTAATTTAAATATAATAATATAATGCTGTCACTACACTACCGTATTGGCAGGCCCCTCTTTCCCATTCAGCACTATGGCCACGTGCCCAGGGCCCCGCGATCGATAGGGGCCCCCTACTTCCTGCGAGGTCTAGTGAGTGCCGGGGCCTCGTCGTGGGTCTGGGCGTGGATACCATGATATCTCTCACAGGAGACCATGATACGAGTAATGGCCTCCAGCGGGAGCAAGTGGACAGTTGCCATGTCCTTCTGCGAACAGGTCATGCTCGCGAAGGAGGCGATCGAGAAGGGGAAGGAGCGTACCCGCCCAGATGAGTTCCGAAGTCTGCGGCGAGTGTGCCACAGACTCATCTACGTGCAGGACCACCGACCTTCATGATGAGAGCAATCTGTGAAACTTTCAGATTGCATCAAACTTCTTCCCTAACTACCAATTCCAATGTGCAACCTCAATCCATATTTTGCTTTTCGGGATTGATATTTCATACAATTCCTAATTTGACATTGACAGGATTTGATGAATCGCGGATAACAAAATATGGATCGACATTGAATATGGAATTTGGTAGTATGTCTACCAGCTCTATCTCGCTCTATTGAAAGCCATTAAATAAATAAAAATATTTGGCGCCCAAAAGCCCAAATACACTTTTTATTCACTTCATTTGAGACCTCATTCATCGAAATCTATCCAGTAGACCAGAGATACATACATAGATAGATACGCGTGTAAAACATAACCCTAGCTGACGCAATAGGGTAAATAGTGGTCTGTCAAGATCATAGGCCAACACCAAGGCCACAAACAGTTAAAAAACGGCCCTGCGTATTGGGTTATGCCTGTAAAGATAGATATAGTTCTTGATGAAATAAATAAATAAATAAAATATTTTTAACCATTCTCTTACCAGCACTAGCACAGCAAGAGGAACTCGTTCCACGAGGAGTTCGTTCCACTACCAAAAAAGACAAACCCTTCCTCTTTTTCTGAGTAAGTACGCCTATATCAATCTTGCCTTTGTTATCTAAAGTATTGGAACGATTAGTGCACAATCAGCTAAGCTCTTTCCTCAACCGTAGCTGTCTCTTCGATCCTTTCTAGTCGAGCTTTCGTCCAGGACATGTACTCTCCCTACTCGATTTCAGTAATGCATTTAATACAGTGGATTTCCATATCCTGCTAGGCATATTGCGCTCTATTAACATATCTCCAACAGCAGTTGACTGGTTTCATAGTTACCGGTTTGGTCGTCGACAGCGTGTACGTTATGATGAATCCTTTTCTGCTTGGTGTGAGACCATTGTGCTTTAGTTGACACCGACATGATCTTAATTGCTCTTTCAGGAGAGGTGGTCAATCAGTCGATTCCCAGTTGACTGGTCAATTGCGGTTTTATGTCCCAGTACCTACTCCCAATCATAACAATAGATTTTATTTAAAACTTATGTAAATAAATAAATATCTTTTTTTTAAATTCTGCTGCCCAAGACTGCAGCTTCTCTCACGTCCGTTACCGGGCGTCTCTGGCTCGCACGCAGGAGGTATTTCCAGTTGCGCCCGGCGGATAATTTTTAAGTAGGTAAGTAATCTATTTCCTTACCTTTTATCACGTTTTGCGATATATCAAAACTCAATTTTTCTTAGTCAATTGATTCCTATCAGTTAGATTTGTATATATAAGTACATACGCAAACAATTAAAATAGCTGAAAGACATTGATTTAATGCTATGAATAAAATACATACTTTATAATGCCTGACTATTCGACAAGGTTGCATTGGTCGTGTACACAACTTATCTACATACCTACCTACTATTTTGTGCTCACAGGTAGGTATGTAGATAAGTACTTACCTACAAAGCAGATACTTACATCGTGTACACATACTGCATGCAATACATAGGTATCCTATAGGTACCTACAGTTAAATTATCTGCCAAATTAAACATCTATCAAACATGAAATTACTCAGGATCTTTAAAAAATCATACACAATAAAACAATCCTTTCTCTTTCTTCCGATTTTACGTGCTGCGTGAGATTCGACAATTAACAGTTATAATCAGTTAACTTTAACACGTTCCCTGCGGCATTAATATATCTGTACTTTCCATTATTGCGTTACGAGGCGTTTTGAACCTTGTCCTACACCAGACGTTGTGGCGGTACGAGGCTTATTAAACCCCACCGCCCGTAGTAAACTAAAATCCCATATTTGGCGCCAAATAAGACAAACGTACGGTTTTTCGATTATCATTAACAATGAGTTGATTAACCGAAATCTGCCACCACCCGTGGTTAGTTTTTATCTAGCTAAAATAAAATGTGGAATCTAATGAACCTCGTACCGCACTGAAAAAGAGCAGTTTTTCATATAGTTTAGTGATAGGAAAAAATATCGATTTCATTTAATTGTAGGTATTTATTTATTTATCAAATATAAGTAATTTTTAGTGTAATTAATTAAATATAATCTTAGGTGTGTTTTTCGTTAAAACACGGTAAACAATAACATTTTTGACAATCAGTGCATTCTGTGAGTATTATTTGACTTTTTTGCCAACCTCACGACTTGTTAAGAGACTGCGAAGTTTTTCATAAAAATATATTTATTACCCCTGTTTTGTTTTTTTCGATCAACATTGTTCAAAACATTTTCAATAATCACAGTGACCTCTATTTCTTGTTTGTCTTTACATCTGGACAAATTAGAGTCATCAGAAATTGTACAATCATGTATCGACATGTTCGGCAGCAATATTATTATCTTGTCGCGTGCGCAGACTCGAATGCGTTGGACAACACTGGCTGCGTGAAGCTAGCACTAGGTGCGGTACGAGACACGAGGGGATACGAGATGTTTCCAACCTCGTTCAGCACTGTATTGAAATTTTATTTATTCAGTGCGGCACGAGGTGTAAAAAACCTCGAATAAAAGTAAGTATACCAAGGAACTCGGAATCAATAGTACAATCTCAGATATATAGTTATCACTTTCCTACACTGAACCAAATGAAAGTTACGCCTCCCGCACGACAGAGAAGTTTAACTTTTTCCTTACCGCACTAGAGGCGAGACACGTACATGGTGTTTTAGACCTCGTATCGCACTGAACGTGTTAAAAGTTATAGGTACCTACTTTAAATAACATAATGTGTACACTTTGTTTAAAGGTTCCTTGAGAACCAGTACAGTACAGTCAATCACAAACTCACTGTAAGTACTTATAGATAGATATTGTAGAGGTACGCAACCCGACTAACCAATAATTGTAAGCAGATAATTGAGATGAAAAATGCTTTAAGAAATGCCTTATACTAGTAGTCGCCCTATGGTCGGACAGTAGATCCTGCCAACATTAGAAAGGTTTTTTGGGATTTCCCCCCATCCCAAAAAGACTAAAACTCACGGTGAAACTATTGTTTTAAGTAAAGGAACACTTGTGCCAAGTTTCGTGAAGATAGGATAAAAACTGTGGCTGTTAGCCCGGAACACACATACGACAGACAGACAGACGAACGAAAGCACAAATTGTCTAATCTCGAAATGGCTGTAGACGCTTCTCGCTCAGTCAATTATTGGTTGTTCAATGACTTTACTCGCTAAGTGTACCCAACAAAGACATTGCGAACTGAGCCGAATAAAAAGAAAACTAATTAGGTATTCAGTCAACAGTAATATTTCTAACAATAACGCTACTTATTACGTTTAATTTTATTAGTACCTATGTATTTTTCCTCTATTTAAACTCTTTAGAACGTGTTTTACGCGTAGACTTGTATGAAGTTAAAAATTTGCTATTTTTTACTATGCATTTTGATTTTATGCAGCACACAAACAAAACCTGAAAAATCGAAACAAAGATAATACACCAGACATCTTAATGGTTCGGATTGAGCCTACCTATTGTCTTTTCCGCCATCTAAGTACCTAGGTATATCTACTAATAATCTCTATATATAAAAATTAATCCCTATTTACCTTGGTCACGACATCACGCGTGAACGGCTGGACCGATTTGGATAATTTGGGTCTTAAAATATTCGTGGAGGTTCAGGGAAGGTTTATAAGCAAAATTTCAGGCGGTACGAAGTTCACCGGGACCACTAGTAATAATATATATATGTAAGAAGAGAGTCGCTCATTTGCAGGGACCGAATGCAGACATACAGAGTAGATTAATCTACTCTTTGTTTGATGCAAGTAAGGATAACTTTAAAGAGGCTCTTTGCCAATTCTAAGTATCGGCAGAAACCTTACTACACTAAACTATGGATAGCACCTACGTACGACTACGTAGGTAAGGTACTGGCCTATATGCAAAATTTACAGGTAGTTAATTAAACTTAAAGACGCGTTCCCTTCTTGAACACGTTATCGGTATAAAAGTTAGCTTAGACGCTATTTATTGCAATAAACAGCATCTAAAGAAGCTCTAATTAGGTAGTCCTCCTTGTCATCATGAGTAAAAGTAGAACATCGCTCAAGTGCCAGATATGCTCGGTCGTGCGTGTCAAATACCTACTTAATACCTAAGTTGGAGATCGTCGTTTATGATTCCTTAAGAAATCTTTTGTAATTCTTTTTTTTTTTAACTCCGCGAGACCGCGGCCGCTCCCATGTCCATTGCTGCGGGCGTCTCTGGTGACACTGAAGGCATTTCCAGTGGCGCCCGGCGGACTTTGGCCACCGGTGTGGCCTCTTCGGGGGTTTGGTCGGAAAGAAAATCCCGCGTCGTTGGGGTTGGGTTTTATCCCGCGTCGGTGAGTGAATCTGGTTGCGTGCTGTGAGGCAAAGGCCCCGCAGCACGCAACCCTTCTAGCCTGCTTCTGTAAGGACGGCGGGTGGCTATCCCGCCGTCCTCAGGCCCCGATCATGGAGGTCGATGGTCATGGGCTTAGATGAGTCTGCGGTGCCCTGGCCGCTGACTGCGAAACTCAGCGGGGAGAGTACGCTCCCTCTCCCTCTCGGCCGCCTCCTTCGCGAGCATGACTTGCTCGCAGAAGGACACGGCTGCGTTCCACCTACTCGCACTGGAGACCATGGCTTGGAGCATGGTTTCCAGCGAGAGGATATCCACGCCCAGACCCACTACGAGGTCCCGGTGCTGACTCGACATGCCGCCTCTGCAGCCACTCGTCCATGATCGGTCTTACCGCCGCGATGACGGTAGTTCCCCAGTTTGGTTGCTCAAGTTGCACCCTCCAAGTCTCCATGAGATCCTGGCGGAGTTGGGACCGCTGGTCCTCGATTACTCGAGACGCAGGCCTGTGGTCCCTCTCCAGTGCCTCCTTGTGCCATTGAAACAATGACGCAAGGGCTCTCGCTTCCAGGTCCCATGGGAAATCTTTTGTCTAGCGGAGAACAGATGAACTATCTAGGTGACTCTTATATCTACAAATAGAAAAACAGATTATAGTAATTATTTCACCATTAGAAAGCTCTTTTGCTCAGACATAATATAGGTAAGACTACTTTTTATACCAGAATTGATTGAGTGAAGGTTATGGATACTTTTTACCCCGGGAGTGTGTTTTTGTGGGAATTGGGAAACTAACCCACGCGGCAATCGGTTGATCTCAAATAACCGCATAACGTAGCGCCAAGCGATGGCGTATACGCAGCCTATAATACAATATTATATGAGATGGGACTTGATAAGAATATTTCATGTTTCCTTTGTCAGTGTAAGTAAAAGTAATTTGAGAACGGCGTATTTAAGTAGAAAGTGGTCACGGGGCAAGATAATACTGAATCAGACGCATTTCGGCAAGCGACCGCAGGAGGTGGAATTAAAAATATTTTAGTTCAATTGTGAAGGTTGACATTTTACAATGTTCCCTTACGAGATTCAAGATGTGACTCCGGAGCAAAATAAAAAGCTATTGGAATATTTTAAAGGTAACTAAATTTCGTTATTTCTCTTACTGTACCTATAGGCTAGGTAATTTATATTAAATGTATTACGATAATACCATGACCAAGAACAGAAAATATATTAATTAACATAATGAATGCTCTACAGATTATAAAAACAATTGTCGATACGTAACAAAATCTCACAGTTTCGAAAACCGAAACCATGTTAATTTATTTTGTTGTTGGTTTCTTATTTCGGGCATGGCTAACCGCTTTTAATAACATTTTGTTTGTATATGGTGTAAGAACTCACAAAACTATAAGTCCTTTGTATTTTCTGTTTATTCTCATAGAAAATGGAACGTTTTAACGACACGAGTAGGTAGAGCCACACAAGACCTTCTTTCTGGTAATAAAACGGGGGTTTATCTTAAGTTTTGACAGTCGATTTAATCTCGGAGAGAAAGAACAGAGGTTCCAGACCCCAAGTAGGTACTATTCCCTATTATGTGCCGACTCTATCCGTTCGGTCAAAAGTCTTAATACGATATTACTTATTACAATTTGAACTTTTAGTTTGAATAAAAATAAGTCGGTACGGCCTTTTTACCAATACGTACCGACTTATTTTTATTCAAACTAAAAGTTTTGACCGTACCTAGTAGCCTACCGTACCGTAGCCTTTTTGCTCTACTTTTCGTAATCGGACACAAATGCAAAGCTCAGCTTAAGCCTTTGTACCTATAGGTACCTATGTCTAGAGATTTATTCTCGCCTCTTTGCCTCGGTGGCGCAGTGGTATGAGTATGCGACTGCCGTCCCTGAGGTCCCAGGTTCGATTCCAGGTCGAATCAAATTTTATTTGTGTGATCCACATATGTTTGTTTCGGAGTGTGGGTATATTCTATGTAAAATATGTATGTATTTAGAAATATAGTATCAGTCGTCTAGATCCCATAGCACAATTTTATATTAGCTTAATTTGGGCTGGATGACGTCGTGTAAGAATTTCCAAAAAAAAAAATATTTATTGACGTGGAGGATTTTTAAACGATATTTTGTAATGTAAAAAAATATATAAAATTCATCATTATCATAAACCAATGATTGTGTTAAATAATTTCAACAACATCACCTTTTTAGAATTCAGTTAAAAATAAAAGAACAATTACTGATAATTTCAGGTGAGTTTAATGGATTCGTCCGCATTGGTCCTAGAGGTTATTTCCTGCCACAGAAATACCGTGAAGAAGCCGCTAACATCTACAACATGCCAATAAGACCATCTGATGTGTTCGTCACGAGCTACCCCAGATCAGGTTAGTAAGAAACATCTAGTAGGTACCCCCAAAAGGACAGACAGGGTCCATTAAGATTTGGTTTCCTGGGATAGACGTCTATACTGGTGTTCACGTAAAAATAACGCTGGGCGAAAGTGGGAGTGGTGTGTTTGTGTATCGGTACTCTCGCTCTTACTCGCTGCTACCGCCATATAGTTCGATAAATTGTCTACTGCGCAGCTTGAAGGTCAGCGTTCGTTTCATGTGACGTCACAGTACACGTACAGCGTACAGCGTCTTACATCCATATCCATACAGATACAGTATACAGATAGATAAATAAAATTGAAATGTCTGTGTAATTTCTAATTAACAACTTTTCACTAAATGCATAAGTATGAACGTATTTAAGACACTTACATAAAATAACCAATTTTTAAACTTTGTCTGTTAGTTCCGGCTAGTCTTTGGAACGGCTAGACCAATTTTAACGGGAGTTTCTCTGCCGGATAACTGATGAAGTACGGTATAACATAGGCTACTTTCTATCCCGGGAACCGCGGGTGAAATGATTCGGGAACCATTTATAAACTTTTTCACGCCGCGGGCGCCTGCTAGAATGTAGTAGCAGCGGTGAAAGACATCATCAGGGCACCGCTATCTTAAGAAACCTTTTATTTTGTGCCTTTAATACGCTCACACTTAGGTCGTTGTCATCGTTACCGAACACTTTGGGTACCAATACTTATTTCTGCCAGAACTTATATAGCCAGCAATTACTTCTGTCCGCAGAAGGTACAGGTCGCGAGGCGTAAACGGAGCTTTGCATCTGTGTGAGTGCAGTGTACGTGAACGAGTTCATATATACATATGAACTCTTATACACACATGTGTTGTACACACAGCTACAAAAAGAGTTTTTACTCTACTTTTCGTGGTCCTTCGCACTTCTCTAAATCTTACTCTATTCCAGGTACAACGTGGACACAAGAACTTGTGTGGATGATCGCTAACGACTTGAATTATAAAAAATCTAATGATATACCTCTTATTGAACGATATACATTTTTGGAGTAAGTATTAACCTCCTTCTTAGAAATACTAACGGACTTCCGCGTCTGTTACATGTGGAATAGTTTTCTCATTGCCGATTTCCCAGGATAAAACTGTCCCAGGTCTCAAATGAGTCTACGTACAGTTTTCTTTACTAAGTGCCTACCTACATACAATTAAAAATCACTTAACTACAACAATATTCTACCTATATAATTTAAAATTGCAGATATTCCATTACCGTACATCAAAAGAATATAGAGAAATTCATGGAAGAGAACAGCCACAGTCCAAGAAAGCTAGAACTTCTGAAGTTCGTCTGTCAGCCGGGGGCCGAGCAACTGGCAGAAGTTTCATCACCTCGGTACATCAAGTCGCACTTACCACTATCACTTCTGCCCCCTGAGTTACTTGACACTGCCAAAGTGGTTTATGTAGCCCGAGACCCGAGAGATGTTGCTGTGTCCTTCTACCATCTGAACAGGTTGATTCGTACGCAGGGATACAACGGTGACTTTAAAACGTATTGGGGATTCTTTGCGCAGAATTTACGTAAGTATGAGTGTGTGAAGTGATTACGTGAAGTACCTATAAAATAACTTTTTTAACATGGCATCTTCACAGATATCCCTCACGGGCCCTGCCGGGACCTATCGGTAAAATCCAATATCGACTTCTATGAAGAATTAGTAGTTCCTTCTAAATTTCATTCTGATGTCCCTCCAATGTGGGAAACGTAAGTCGGTATCCTGCAATTTATTAAGATTAAGTTCGACTTGCCTACCTAGTCGGACTTACTGACCTAAAGCATGGGGTTACCTTGTCTCCATTAAACTCAAAGGCAAAAATGTACTCCCTTGAAGTTGAATGAGTTCTCCAGAACTTTTGAAGCATGTCACGCCTAACCTAACCTAACCTAACCTACCTACTTTATCCCGGTGGGGCTGCTAAGAAAATAAAATAGATATTTCATCGGAATCCCATCAAACATTGTTTGTTTACAGACCACTTTACCCCATTCTTTGAGCATTTAAAAGAATCTTGGGACAAAAGGCACCATCCCAACATGTTGTTCTTGTTTTATGAGGAACTTTCCAAGGTGAGTTTATTCATTTAGATCTAATTAGAACACCATAATATTAATCAATCTCTTCGAAAAATACAACATTTTTATAGTGACTAGCAAATATGAAAGAATTTTTAAGGTTTTCCCGGAGAATTCATCATCATTTTTGTAACTTTTTAAACATGGCATGAACTTTTTTAATTTAATATTGATTAAGTATGTTACTCACCAATTGTATCTTTTTGATTGTGCCTTAAAATAATGTGTATTCAGGAACTTGGACCTTACTAGGTACTCGTAACTAGACCTAGTAAGGTCCAAGTTCCTAAATACTGGCATACGGTTCTTTCTAAATAATATTGAAATTTTAGATCAATACACTTTTTTCCAAAAAAATTCAGGACCTAGCGTCATCAGTGCGGAGAGTGGCAAAATTTTTCGGTAAAGAATTCACCGATGAACAGATCGACCATCTGTGTAATCATCTCAGTATTGACAATTTTAAAAACAATAAATCAGTAAACTACGACGTGATTAAGGAGCTTGGTATCCTCAAAACGGGAGAACAAGGATTTATCAGAAAGGGTGCGTGATATTTTCATGTGATTTTCTAAAATTATAAAAAGGGTATAATTGATTTGTAAGAGTGTACAATGTAGGTACGTTATGGACTTATGCGGAGGACAACTTTAATTGCTGGTATCCTAGGTTCTATATGGAAACTATTCCACGCCGGCAGAGTCGCGTTATCGGCGTATTATAAGGGAATAAGACCAGCAGTGCGAGCACGGCTTGTCGACACATTGTTGGTCCACCAGGTTGCACCAATGATCATCATCATTCACCGAGCCTCTTCCCAACTCAGTTGGGGTCGGCTTTTCAGTCTAACTGCGATTCGGCTGAACATCAATATTTTCCGTGAAGTGACTGCCATCTGACCTCCACAACCCATGGGCGATATCAAAGTTCTGTAGTTAGACCGGTCGGATTTTTGATTTAGGGCTCCAACTACCCCTAACGACTGCCATAGATGTTTATATGACAACCGGGACCGACGACTTAACGTGCTCTCCGAGGCACGGAGGGGTCTCAGTGTCTTAAGAAATGGTCACCCATCCTAAGACCGGCCTGACTCGATGTTGCTTAACCTTTGCAATGTGTTAACATTTTTGGTTACCACTAGACCACGAGCCCCTCCAACCAATGATAATTGCACCAATGAATGATGATTGCACCAATGATATCGTTGAAAATGTCGCTATTTAACACATTTTTTGTCATTTTCTGCGACATCATAAACAGGCAGACCGACAACACGTCGACAAGCCATGTTCACACTGCAGAAGTATTTTAATAACATTGGAGTTGAATGAATTACTCGATCATTTTGCAAAATAACTGCCCTGAACACAACTAGCATTTGTATCAGAAATCTGGTCGGTATGGCCATAATTACGTGTGCCCGAACTCTACATAAATCAAAAAAAAATATTTTACAGGAAAGTCTGGAGGTTGGCGCGATTATTTTGACGAGCAAATGATGAAAGAGGCCGAGCAGTGGATGGCGGACAATTTGCAGGATACCGACTTACGTTTCCCACATTTGGAGGGATATAAGAAAGAAATATAGAAAGAACTCTCATTTCCATTTTTTATTACTTATAAGCAATTTATAGTTATTGGTATTACTTATTTATGTTGCTTATTAAAATACTTACTTACGGGTTTCTTGTTTTTTTTATAGGTAGGTTTCCTTTCACAATCGAACGATAGTAAATTGAATCCGCTCTTTTAAAGGTAAATAGAGATGATACTATATACTACGGTTATATAGATACGTAGTTCTCTCATTTCAGTTTAATAAACACAACAATATGATATGAAAGAAAGAAGAAAGAAAGAAAGAATATTTTTTTTTTGGTGCAAACTCAACGTTACACAAAGAAAAATATAACTTATCTGTGGTCATGATGGCCACAGACGTAAAATTGACGTAAGTGACACGGTCGTGTCACAAACTGTCACAGCACAAGTGTGGTTTGGTTTGACACTTATGAGTGACGTATGCGTGGCAGGAAATACGTGGCAAGCACGTGCCGCGTTTTTGGAACATATTATTTAATTATAGAATTACATTATATATAATTATATACTAAAAATATTTACATTACAAAATATCGTTTAAAAAATCCTCCGCGTCATTGCCGACTGGGAAGGTTCCCAGAATGCTGGCTGTGTTGCCACGTTGGATGGCGATACTTATTCTTTGGGCCAGAAAATAGCCAGCCTTCTGGTCCTGAGAAGCATCGATTAAGCGTTTAGCAATGTCTATATAAAGGCGACGAGCACTCGGACCCCATGACCCCAGTGTCTCAACCCTAAACGGCTCAAATATGTAATCACCTGCTAGGTCAGCATATTTACGCCGTTTGAGGCCTTCCGCCGATGCAGCAGCAGCGCCGGCACATCCGGATGTGCTTGGAAGGTGTGATGGTGCTAAGGTGTCAACGCATGTAGCGTCCCACACCAAAGGCCTTCCCATCTTCCACGGTAGCAACGACATACCGTCCGGTCTCTTTCCATCGCTTCGTGCTAAACCATTTGGTTCACGTACGGCCGGAAGACCTGCGGTGGAAAGAGCCCTACGAATTATGTCGTTTAGAATAGCGTGCCGAGGTATACGACCTGCGCTTCTGCTACAAGAAAGGCCATGGTGTCCCAGATTATCGACGGCTACTCCACACGTGCAATGATGCGGAGATACACAAGGTGTACCCAGCCGAAGGTAAGTGGCAATGCGAAAGGTTGTATCGTCCAACATTGTACCGATGTTGGGCGATAGGAGCGCCTGGATCCATAACCCTGTCTCCCATTCTCCAACCAATTTACAAAGCGGCGAATCCCACAGTCGCTGTGAGCCTAGGCGTGAGGGCAGGTCAGTACCGGGACAAGACATCCTCCAAGCATTTATGGCATCGGTCTTGCATCGCACCTGAATCAATCAGTGTATTTGACAAAATTTTCCTGACTAATTCTTCGGTGCTATGGACCGACGACAGAAATGCTGGCAGACTGACATCCGTGACTCTACGAATACCTAGCCCGCCCAAGCGAACTGGAAGAGACGCTTGGACCCAGGCTCGGTCATCAATATTTACATTAAAATTTTACACAAAGAATTTTGTATTAAGTTGTCTAGTCTGCCCAAAATTTCTACATTTTTCCAAAATTGTCCTGAACGGGGGGGCATGTGTAAATTTGGGTACGATAAATAGTACCTTTATGAGTTTAGATTTTTAGTTACATTGAGTAAGTAATAAGAATAGTTAAGTTCTTTACCATAGCATGGTCAACTACCAAATTAATTATATGTGTTCAATGACCAGATAGTGCACTTGATACGGTAATGAGTGTTGTTCTTAGTTAATTACTTACCAAATTACGTAAGGTATGTTATCACTTATAATTCCTCTACACTTTGTACTTTCTTTATCTAAGTATGTAGCTTAATGCCTCTACTTATCTATATTTGAGAACTTTCCCCTAGCTTGAAGATCAAACTTCAACAGGTTACTTATACAGTAAAGTAACAAATTTAGAAACGTGTATCATAAACATGGCATGTACATAAAACGAGAGTGTCTCTACTTCAACTACTTCCTAGCCTTTCTACTATCTTTAGCTAGCCATTGAGTAATAATTTCCTTTTTAGGATTCCGTAGTTCAAGCTCATTTTTTTGGTAAAATAGAGCGTCCCCCCCACCACTAACTCTAAACAGCAAGCTCGAAAAATCAGAAAATATTTTGTGATAGTAGTCCAGCCATGTAGTTAACTTTCAAGGAAAATTATAACGGATCCGATAACTCTGTTAGTTCAGGAGTTATAGAGGTATAGATATAAGTAATAAATACTACAAGCTGTCTGAAATGGAAGTAGGTTACACATACATAAATGAATCACACCTGTTTCCTGAGGTTGACTAGATTGCTTTGTGAATCTAGCTTTAAATGTAAATGCTTATGTGCTGACGTTAATAAGCGTTATCAATAATTATATTTGGCTAGATGCCCACTTATCGCCAGTAGGTACCTATCCTACTAATATTATAAACGCGAAAGTTTGTGAGTATGTATGGATGGATGGATGTTTGTTACTCTTTCACGTAAAAACGACTGAATGGATTTTAATGAAACTGTACAATAATATAGCTTATACATCAGAATAACACATTTACTTTATAAAGATATTGTGTGAATTGTTCAAAATATGACGCGGCGCGACAGGAACGGGAAAAAATTCAAATTAATACGCGGACGAAGTCGCGGGCGACCTCTAGTCTTTATTAAATAAATAAATCTTTATTTTCGTTTCTTACTTGCTAAATACATATTAGTGGTAGAGACACTCCCTGTAAGTAATAAATACTTGTGTTGGGAGGCGTCGCTCTTCACATTTTATAATAATCTATAAATCTATAGTAACATGTAAGCGTAAGCATCTTAAGAATGAATGAATCTTTGTTGATTCCATGTAATAGGTGGCGAGCCTATTGTGCGCGGGAATTTAGTTTCCTACGGGCGGTGGGGTTTAATAAGCCTCGTACCACCACAATGTCTGGTGTAGGACAAGGTTCGAAACGCCTCGTAACGCAGTAATGGAAAGTACAGATATATTAACGCCGCAGAGAACGTGTTAATGCACTTTTATACGGCCGTTTTTTTCACCGGACAACGGACCGGAGGGAAGGTCGCAGTACATTCGGCGCCATTTGTTCGACGGACCTGTGTCTAGTGCGTGTAAAGACGAGCGTATTTTCTTTAGGTAGATCAAAAAGTAACATCCTTCTGGCACCGAAAAGCGTCGATCAAAGGCTTTATATCCTTGAAAAGGCAGTGAGCACTCGAAATTTAAGATCCAAGCATCTTTACTCCAAACAGCTCAATATCCCTACCAACTTTGTTTCCTGCTAGTTTAGTGTCATATTTCCAACATTGGAAACTTTCCGTTGATGCAGTACCACAGGTAGCACCGACACTTGTAATTCTAAGTACCTTTAATTTGCATAAATGCAATTATTGAATTCCTTTCATAGTCACTCTATTAGACGCAATAATATTAAATGTTTATTGGTCACTTATGCTACAACTTGTTTATATGTATAACTGTGTTAAGGACTAGCCTAGGTTTATTATGATTTAAATACTGCAATAATTGTTGGTGGATTGTTTAGTAGAATAGTAGATACCTAACTTTAATGCCGTCCAATAGTAAATTTTGAACGTTTGGATGCTGTTGGAAATGGGAATAAATAATTGTCGCAATGGGACCAATAATTGGGAAGTACTTAGTATCTTACATTAAAAAAAAAAACAATATCCGGTCCAGAGATGAGGTAACAAACATAAAAAAGAAAAAAAAACAGTCGAATTGAGAACCTCCTGCTTTTTTGGATGTCGGTTGAAAAAGACTGTAGGAACAAAAATCGGTATTTGGTTGTTGAGAAATATTGTAGGTAACGGCAATAGGCCTGACGCCTAATTACGTGGGATCTACAAACTACTGGCAAGATTGAATATGGAAGGTTATTAAGGAATATTGAAGAGGTACCTACACCGATTTAGTCCACTCTCGACCCCTCGACCCCCAATAAAAAATGTGTCCACTGGACCCCTAACTATAGTTTACTCTCGACCCCTGGAGGTCGAGAGTGGATTTTATTTTCCAGTCAAGTTTTAGTTTCGTCTCAACCCCCATTAGTACACTTAGGATGATAAATCATTCATCAGTCAACCCCATATATGCATAGGTACTATTTAACTAAAGTACCCTCAATATAATGTATAATACTTAAGTAATTAGCGTTTTAGTAGTTATAAAGTGATTGATGCGGGGTCCTGCTGTTTGACCAAAAGTAATTTGGCAAAATTACACTTGACAAACAATGTTTGGCAAAAAAATGGTTTCGCCAATTAATTATTTTACTACTAATCGTTTTACAAATGACTTACTTTTCCAAATGATCAACACTTAAATTAACATTTTATAAATTATTATATTACTTAATGAACATTTAACAACTGAGTTATCAGAAAAAACTACTATTGGTCCAAAAACATTTGATAAAACGTATTAATTGACAAATGCTTCGTTTATTAATCAATCTTGTAATAGATATGGCATGGGTCAAATTAATACACAATATTTGGAAAACATCAGTGAGGTTTAGGTTATGTTAGAACATGAAAGACAACGCACGAGCCGAGCGAGCGAAGCGAGCGTGCCTCGGCAGCGGTCGGCGAGGTGCCACAATAATGGCCATACTGCGTCCATTGCCAAAAAGAAGTACAATTTGAAGTGGAACCCAAAAAATGAACTTGACCTTCGACCTCTGATCTCAAGGTCAAGGTCAAAACGAGGTCAAATCGAGAACGCTAATAGTGGGAGACTAAATACCAGCTGCAATCAACTCAGCATGGTCAAAGACCTCCAAAATGAACTTGACCTTTGACCTCTGATCTCAAGGTCAAATCGAGAACGGTAATAGTTAGAGACTCAAGGCCAGCTGCAATCAATTTTGCATGGTCAAATACCTCTAAAATGAAGTTGAACTTTATCATGTGACATTTTTTAGATTTTATGAAAAAAACTTTCGAAATCTCTAAAATATATGGCAAACTTTGCCATATTTTTAACTTGTTGTATAGTATGTACATGACTGTACCAAAATATTAATTTTAGATAATTATCATATCAGGGGTTGAGAGTGGACGAGATAGGTTTTAGGATCCAGAGGAAACAAATAAAGAAATCTTTGTTTAGGGGTCGAGGGGTCGAGAGTGGACTAAACCCCTACACCTCTTTCTTTACCTTCGACTATATTTATAGGCTTGATAATCATCCATCATTCACCGAGCCTTTTCCCAACGCCGTTGGGGTCGGCTTTCCAGTCTAACTGCGATTCAGCTGAACTTTGATATTTTCCGTGAAGCGACTGCCATCTGACCTCCACAACCCATGGGAGATATCGAAGTCCTGTAGTTAAACCGGTTGATTTAGGGCTCCAACTACCCCTAACGACTGCCATAGATGTTCGTTTGATGACCGACGGCTTAACATACTCTCCGAGGCACGGTCTTAAGAAATGGTCACCCATCCTAAGACCAGCCTGACTAAATGTTGCTTAACCTTTGCAATGTGTTAACATTGTCGGTTACCATTAGACCACAAGCTCCTCTATATAGGCTTGATAATGTGTGTATGTAACATGGATGATCACATCCATGTTAGGTTATAGGTAAAATGAAAAATTAAAGAGGTACTTAATGAGATTTCACGATTTTAATGTGAACAGTTGGTACCTACAGTTTAATACGAGTATAACTAGGTATAGGTCAAAATGCGTAAGCTGCTGCTGAGCTTTGCATTTGTGTGAGTGCACTCACGTGAACGCATAATGTGACTTGTTTTACACACACATGTGTTATACACACAGCCTTTTTACTCTACTTTTTGTGATCACTCACACAAATGCAAAGCTCAGCTTACGCCTTTTTACTTTTACCTACTTTAGTTTCTAATAACTCGAAACTTGATTGAAATTAAAAACATTTGATGGCTATCTGGATGCATGTACCTAATTGCTTGTATTTTTGTGACTAGATAGGTAAGTACCAAACTAAATGTTAAATTGTACTATCATAAATAGTTACATGAGTAATTTAATGCAAAACCCGTTTTGTACAAGAATGGAACAGAACGACCAATTTTCTATTGCGTTACTTAGAAGTTAGTTTAATACAAGCATTGACGCATGTTACTCGTGCGTGCGTACATTTTTTTTAAACAAGTAACCTTATCACGATTTAATATTTTATTTTATCTAGTACTAAAATAATTTATTATTAACTTTAAAATAACACATCGAATAATATTAGTCAGAAGTGTTAGAATATTAAGAATATAAGATGGATGTCGAAAATAGATTTCCATTTGAAATCGAAGATGTTGAACCGGAACAAAATGAAGAGTTATTGAAATATTTTAAAGGTAAGTTAATATATAATATAAGTATAGTATGATAATTTTGTACAGAGGATTTGCTCAAACAAAATTTAATCAAGTAGGAAAATAAGTTCCTACTCAGAAACAATATTTATAGAGAGAATCGTGTAAAAAAGGTACTGAATTAATGCGTATAACAAATACGCACTTATTTCTCATCCAGTATCCTACTTAGTTATTGGAATTACGAATTTATTATTTTATTGGATAACATTCGTATACACTTAAGTTATTAGAAAGAAACGAGAAGGTACAGTCAGAACAAAAAAAACATCACGAGCAATATCTACATGGACCTCTAATTTATCAAATCGTAAAAAAACTAACTGCACTATCGTATTAGGTATCACCTGTAATGATAGTAAGTTATTAGTTGTAAATAAAGAAATAAAAAAAATATTCGATTCAATTCGATCAAAGTAATCAATCAACTTAAAATGTAATTGTTTTAAATTATTATTTTATTTTAATTATTTATTAAACCACACTAGGAGCTCATTGAGCTGATGCGTGTGTGTCCCTGGATCTGAAGACAATGTCAAGTCAGTTCTTGAAAGCATTAACAGTGGGTGCTTTTAAGACATGTTCGGGCAAACTGTTCCACTCAGTGACCACTCGGTTCGGTAGAAAGTGTTTTAAGAGGTTTCCTTTTGCTCATGTTGTTTACCTATTTTTTTTAAATATGTAATATCTTTGCCACTTACGAGTACTTACCTTATTCATATCTAAGTATCATGTCATCTCAGCGGGTGTCACCTGTGTTTAATCGTATCTAATATAAAAAAAACTATTGCACTGGAAGTTAATGTTGTAGGTGATGGTATTTATAGATAACTAGCTATTCCGGCGAACTTCGTACCGCATTAATTTTCTAATGTTTCACGCCACATGTTTTTATTATTTTTCCCCCTGATGACCACAACAAAAAAGAATTAGAAAAATCGGTCCAGCCGTTCTTGAGCCATTAATCTCTTACTAACACGACTATGTTAGGGTTCCGTAGTAAAAGTCACGGAACCCTTATAGTTTCGTCATGTCCGTCAGTCCGTCCGTCGTCGGCTTTTTTTCCCCAACGTGTACAGTGCTAGAAACATGAAACTTTACATGGATATGTATATTTACTACGCCGACAAAGTAGGTACGGATGCACATAAAGCGGGGATTATATTTTTTTCTCGCGTCTACTCCTTCGTGTGAGGTATCATAAGATACGTCTTTTAAAAACATTGAGAGGTTACGGCCTGCACCGTTCTGACATTTCGCTCTATAGCACAAATGTGTATTTTAATAGTGGAACAGCTGACGGGAAAACTCATTGACATATAACCTTTCCAGGGCCGGATTAAAGAACGAAAAACCGTCAAAAAGATCTTTTTTTTTTCTCAAAAACGGCATAAACGATTTTCTTCACATTTTCATCAAGCGTACCTAATAGGCATATCTACTCTTAAATATTAAATATATTGACTTTTTAATTTTTTGCAATTTATCAAGTGAAAGTACCTACTACCGTCCCATGACGGTTAATTTATTTTAAATTATTTATCGAACAGTTACATAAGTTTATTGATTTCTAAAGTGAGCTAACCAGTGAATGTATAATACCTATAAATAATAAAGATTGTTGTGTGATAGTAGGTCGTAGGTATGTATTTACGTAACCATTGAATAACATTAGTAGTCAACTAAACAGTCTCTCTAATCTTTAGATGGAGTTTAAACATGGAGCAACTCTATACTCGATATGACTTTTTACTACAGCGTTAATACGCGATTCTGTATCGCACTTGGTCGTTTTTTTAATTTTCTTTTGTTTTTTTAAGTCTTCCTTTTAATATCCATTTCCTGAGACTCCCACCGTCTATCTACAGGGTATAGCTTCCTACGATAAATGAAGTGTCTACAACTTACAATGGGTATTTTTAATTTAAATAGAATATCACTTGCATTTAGGTGGGTAGGTGGGTTAGTGTGGCCTGTCTAGTTCTAGTAAGTGCCTGTGTACGTACATATTAAGTAGGGGTGCAGGGGAACAAAAATTAGCTCAGAGTTGAGCTGGGAAACTCCATACCGGGATATAGGGGCTTCAAGTTATGTGGAAAGTGGGATGAGAATTGGGAAGGAAAATTTTGTGGGAAGATGGGGTTCAAATACTTACAGGCGAATGGAACTTTTGAGGTCGCTTCAGCACCTACGTCCATTGCCGAGCGCCTCCGGTAGAGACTGAGAGAATTCCCAGTGGCACCCGGCGAACCCTGGCCACCTGCGTGGCCATTGCGTGGTGGTCGGGTGTTACCCCGCATCTTTGGGGTTGGGTTTTATCCCGCATCGGTGAGTGAAGGCGTGCGTGGGGTGCAGCCCCACATCACGCATCCCTTCTAGCCTGCTTCTGTAAGGACGGTGGGTTGCTAATCCATCGTCCTCAGGCCCCGATCATGGAGGTCGATGGTTCTGGGCGTAGTCACGATTCCGAAGTCTGCGGCGCCCTCGCCGCAGACTTCGGAACTCAGCCGGGAGGTTACGCTCCCTCACCCTACCGGCCGCCTCCTTCACGAGCATAACCTGCTCGCAGAAGCAAACGGCCGCGTTCCACTGGCTCTCGCTAGAGACCATGGCTCGTAGCATGGTCTCCAGCGAGAGACCAACCTGTGGAATGCCGTGTCTACGCCGGAAACCTCGCAGTGTTGACACGCGGGTGTGACCTCACGATGCATGCGAAACAGATACTCACCGAAGTTTCCGTGCCCGGTGATGATCTGTGTCGCACGATACGTGAGGCCACCGTGCTGCCTCTGCAGCCACTCCTCCATGATCGGTCTCACCACCGCGATGGTGGTGGTTCCCCACTTTGGTTGCTGAAGTCGCACCTTCCATGTCTCTATGAGATCCTGGCGGAGTTGGGACCGCTGAGCCTCGATTTCTCGAGACTTTCTCGAGAAATCTTTGGCTCCTTGTGCCATTGAAATAATGACGCAACGGCTTCCAAGTCCCATGGAGGGGTCGCGGCTAGGAGACATGCAGCCTCTAGGGAGATCGTGCGGTACACTCTTATTGTTCTGACGGCCAAGGTCCTCAACGATCTGTGTAAAACAGCAGTGTTGTATGGCCGTCATGATGGGAGGGGGTGCAGGGGGAACAAAAATTTGCCCAGAATTTAGGTGGGAAGCTCGGTTTCCGGGATATAGGGACTGGGAAGTTGGTAATGTCGGGAGTAACTAAATTCAACTTAACCTAATGATGATTGTACTCTGCAGTCATTCGGTTTGGTGCCTTTCTGGCGCCATGCTGGCGCGTTGCTTGTGAGTTTAGCAGACTACCAATTTTTTGACCAATTACAGTTGCAACGTAGTAGTATAGCAGTAGCATGACGTTTTACGTTTATTTACGCGACTTAGGCCCCTGACCTGATGAGGTGGCTACTGCAGTACCCATCTGCATAATGACAATTTAAACATTTGTTAAATTGCTTACCAACACATATTATTTACGAGGAGAAACATATTTCTGCAAAAATAAGGTCTACTAAGAAAAAAATGCAAATTAATTGTTTTAATTCAAATTTTGCGCTAAAACGCGACCAAATGTATAACATTGTATATATATAATACTATGTACTTACAAAAAAAAATATTATAATAGTATCGCGCTCAAAGTCACGCGCGGCGAGTGTGTGCAAAAATTTGGCTTGGCACCGAAACATGAATAGGATAGCACATACAAATAATATTATTTTATTAATATTAAAAGGTTTTTTTTTTCATTCATTAGGATTGCATAAAAGTAATTATTAAATCTTTATGAAGTTATGTTACTATGTCGTGCAATGTGAAAACGCCCAATGAGTGAAATCGCGGACTGTGGTGGCGCGTTCAATGACCGGACAGTGCACTTGATAATGATTTTGTCTATAGCTAGATAATATTGCCTGTTATTTTGTTCGTCATAATAATAATAAGTACCTACATACTGAAAAGTAAGTACATATCAATATTAATATTATAAAGCAGAAGCGTTTGTTTGTTAGGTTGTTTATTTGAACGCGCTAATTTCGATTTGAAACTTTTTTTTGTCGAGTACTGCATTTTTCGAGGAAGGCTATATGTATAACATCACGCTACAATGAATAGGAGCGGAGCAGGAGTGTGGTATGTTTCAAAACGAGGAAAAGTTATTTCTTTTGAAAACTTCCGTTGCGTGCGTTGTCCAAACAGTTAATGTTACGAGTATGTTAAAATAACGTACTAAAAAATTTATATTTCTATTTCTCTTTAAAAGCTCAATAAAAAGTCCGCGATGGCATATATCTGTCTTAACTCACTATAACATAAAATAGGGAATCAAATTCATTATAAAATAATACTATGTTGTAGATGTAGATGTAATTACGGGCTACGGGAAAGGGAAATATAATTACGGGCGACGGGAACCAAACTAAAGTCCAAGTCCGTATAATGTATGCTCCAAATTGTGGGACTATGGGCAAGTACTTACATACTATTCCTTATTCTGTGCTATGGTGCCTAAAATAAGTAGGTTCTTAGGTAGGCGCCTAGAAATGAAATGAAATGAAATGAAATGAAATGATTTATTTATTTGTATAGGTCACTAAATGGCTCTTACAAACGTCAGTAAGTACTTAAAATAAAAAATGTCATTGCTTCTATATTTACATGTACTGCCAGATTCGCAAAGCAATAAGTAGAACCGAGAGAAAGAACCTGGCAATAAAACTCTCGGTCACTCTTTTCAAATAACGACTTATTTACAATGACTCAGTTACACATTTTCTTAAGACTAAATGTGGACGAATGTACATTGGTCTCGTGTCAAAATCAAAAAGAGTATATAATACAACAAAAAAAGAAAATTTTAGTCGCCTAAGTACAAAATATGCTACAATTACGGCATTTTAGGAGGCGCCTGCACCATGCTCAAGCCAGACACTTTTATCATTAAGGTAATCAACTGTCTTATAATATGCTTTTTGACATAAAGTGGTCTTCATAAAGGTTTCAAATTTATTGTCGGGCATACAAAGGACCGATTCAGGCAATTTATTATAAAAGCGTATACCTTCCCCCTTGAAAGAATGACTAACCTTGCTAAGCCGATAACACGGAGGGAGTAGTTTATTTTTATTACGTAGATTTCTGTCTGTAACGTCACTTACTTTAGTATAGCTAGATATATTTTTCCTGACATACAGTATGTTATCAAATATATATTGGGAAGCTACAGTTAAAACATTAATATCTTTAAATCGCTCCCTAAGAGAATCTCTTTTACCTAAACAATAAATGGCACGGACTGCCCTCTTTTGTAATATAAAAATTGTTTCTATATCTGCTGCATTTCCCCAAAGTAGTATTCCATAGGACATCAAGCTATGGCTAAACTAGGTATTTGTATGCACTTACTAGTATTAAAATAGGTACTTACTTATTTTACAGATAGGCTAAGGCCCTTCAGGCAGCAGGTGACTTGCTTAGCGCCTAGAGCCTGATAACTCATAGTCACCTAGAGAGAACGAAATTTAGCAGTTTCACTGCGCTTTTGATGGCGTTTGACGACATAGACCTAGAACTAGAGGTGGTAAACGAAAAACAAACCGGCCAAGTGCGAGTCGGACTCGCGCACAAAGGTTTCCGCGCCAAAACGGCCAAAAAATACGTTTGTTGTATGGGAGCCCCCTTAAATATTCATTAAATTGTGTTTTTAGAGGTTTCGAAACGAAAATCACTTATACAACAGTAATGTCCGTGAGCAACTTTCAACTCGTGAACGGTAAGAGCTAGAGACTCAGTGTAAACGCCAATCGACTTAGCATAGTCCAAACCCCCCAAAATGAACTTGACCTTTGACCTCTGATATCAAGGTCAAGGTCAAAACGAGGTCAAATCGAGAACGGTAATAGTTAGAGACTCAAGACCAGCTGCAATCACCTCAGCATGGTCAAAGACCTCTAAAATGATGTTGAACTTCATATCATGTGACATTTTTAGATTTTATGAAAAAGATTTCGAAAACTCTACATATGGTAAATTATACTCTAAACTATACTCTACATATGGTAAATAATACTCTATATATGGTAAATTTTTGCCATATTTTTAACTTGTTTATACTTGTTGTTATAGCGGCAACCTACATCTGTGAAAATTTCAACTTCTAAACCGTGTTAGGGTTCATGAGATAACGGCTGGTGACAGACGGACGGACAGCGGAGTCTTAGTATTAGGGTTCCCGTCCAATTACCCTTTGGCCCAACCAACGAAATCCCAATATTTGAAATCGATAAAATTGCGAGAATTATCTTTTATAATAGGTGGGACTCGAACCAGGCAGCGTCCGTTTTTTCAATGATGCGTGTACCTACTAATTTGAGTTGCTTCGGCCAGGAACCAATTGCTGGATATATATCGACAATTAGTTGGCAGATTTTTAGATCCGTTTGATGCATGTACCTACTAATTTGAGTTGCTTCGGCCAGGAACCAATTGCTGGATATATATCAACAATTAGTTGGCAGATTTATAAATCCGTTTGATGCTTAACTAGTCCGAATTGAGGACTAATATTACTAATAGCACTAATAGTCTTTCAAACGAAATTATTATTATTGAAATATAGGTAGGTAAGTAAGTACATCATATGCAGTTACTAATAGTTAAACAATTAAGTAGGTATTACTAAGCCATAAATTATACGGAAACAATACCTAAGTAAATTACTTAGACAAGGTCAATTACTTTAATTTGCTAGAATCTATGTAGTACCTCTACGCCGCCGTTTAATAGAGATTGTTAGTAGGTAGGTATCTCAAGGATTTCCCCTTGTGCAATACTTGGTAATTTTTTCAGTCGGAACCGAAATTGAGGTAGAGATTATTTTTATATTGCTCCAATAAGAACCTACACATATAACTTTACTTTTTGTTATAGGCGAGTTCAATGGCTTTGTCCGAGTGGGTCCTAAACGCTATTTCTTCCCCGGAACATACCGTAAAGAGGCAGCTAACATCTACAATTTACCGATAAGATCATCTGACGTGTTTGTTACCAGTTATCCGAGATCAGGTGAGACTCTTATCTCCAACAAATTACTATGACAGTCCACTGATGGACCTCTTTCATGTCACGCCGCTTGCTTCCAGCCAGTGCCTCCTCTCCTAAGTTGGTAGGTATAACGTCGCTGCACCGATTCTTTATTAACTTTATACACGTAGTTTATGGATAGCTAGATGCTGAAGTGTATATCTAGTAATATCTACTTACTATCTACTTATCATTAAAATATGTATCTACTTATAATTTATTGCAGGAACAACATGGACTCAAGAGCTAGTGTGGATGGTTGCCAATGATTTGGATTATAAAACATCTAACTCTATACCACTCACAGAACGTTACTCGTTTTTAGAGTAAGTACCTACTCGTATATACGTAAGTAATAATATACGTAGACACTAAAAATCTGAGTTACAAAATAAGCTAAGGTCGGAGAATCACTTTCTGCCAAATGGTCACAAAAGTTGTCCTTGCACCTATTCTGATCACACAGAACAGTATGCAAAGGAATTATGATCTAAATAGCATGTGCCGTTATCGAGAAATGGGTGTGCGAACGGAAGGACAGACAGCAAGAAATAATAGTTTCTCCTTCGGAGACAATAAACTATAGGAACCTATTTTTCATCATCGTGTTACCTTTTATTTATTTTACAGGTTTACAATGTGCGTCCATCCAATGAATAAACAGAAATTTATCGAAGAAAACAGTCACAGTGAAGAGAACATTCAGATTCTAGAGATCGTCTGTCAGCCAGGAGCCGAGCAAGTGGCCGATATGCCCTCACCGCGGTTTATCAAGTCGCACCTGCCGCTATCACTGTTGCCCCCTACGTTACTCGATACCGCCAAAATGGTGTATGTAGCGCGAGACCCCAGAGATGTCGCAGTTTCATTCTACCACTTGAATCGTTCGATGCGCACACAGGGTTATATTGGCGATTTCAAAATGTTCTGGAATTTCTTTATTCAAAATTTGCGTAAGGCTATTCAAAATCTACAACTGTTATTAATTGCCTAGGTAGTTTGAGTCAGTTTGATATAAATCACACCGCTCGTATAAGAACTCGCGGCAAGGTATGAGTAACAGTTTCGGTCAAACTGTTAAAGTAGATAAAATAGGTATTACAATAAGTACATATTATATAGGTACATAGGTCACATCATGCCTACCTAAATCTCCGAAGGGGTAAGCCTCTGCTTACCTGTGCATAAAGGGTACCTAGTCACCCACTTTGGCAGTAGTTTTGTTGTGTTGGTCCCACACAATAGGGGGCAAGCCTATTACCGTTTCCGGGCACTGTAGAAAACCCACAAACACTGTCCTAAATTCGATTCGATCCAAGACGGAGATGTTACGTAGGCACCGCTAGCACAGCATAGGGAATAGTACTTACATACAGAACTTGCACTCCGACGTTAATTAAAGCACATTCTTTTGTTTACAGAGAACATAATTCGAACATTAGTGTTGTCAGTAAATATATACCAGCATAATTTGACCAATCATTATGACATTAATGCCTCAATATCAACTCTATGATCCTCGTGTCACAAACAAGAGACAACCCTTACTGACTTACAACTTTAAGTTGTAGCTGACGTCACGTATTTTATGGGATTGTTAGGCGAGTGACATAGGCCTGCCGCTAGATATAATATCTGCAATAGGTAGATAGTATACCGGGTGTTACGTAAGGGTTATATCAATCCGAAGCCAGCTCCATCAGCTGGTCGACCAGAACCCGTTTCGATATGTGGCGACCGCCAGAGAAGAAAAAAAAGTTCATAAAAAAACATTATTACCGAATAAAATACACACTTGTTTAAACAACGCTAGCTAAAATCAGCTGCTTCGGTCATCGACATCAAATAGGTACAAATAATGCGCGCCTGTGAAAAGTCTTCCGTCTCACTCCTGGTAGAAACATTTTGTCTCTGTTACGCATCAAATTTTATTTACACAAACAAAAATAATCCTTTAAGGACGCCCACACCGCTGCGACGCCCGCGCCACCGCCAAGGGCATTATGCATACGTACCTACCACGCGCTCATTGTCTAATTGTAGCTACGTCAAACCGTAGCGTTGTTGCCTCCGGATTGTGGAACCCTAAAAAAACGCTGTGTATAAATAGATTTTACTATGTGAAAAATGTATATTTTGTCATTTTGGAAAATAATCAGTTGAAGCTTAAGATCTGAGAAGTATTCTGCCGCAGGATTTTTTAGAATTAGATCAAAACTCGCCGAGATAAAAAATGTTGAATGTGACCATTTTTGCGCTTTAAAATGGTTGTAACTTCTTTACAACGCATTTTTTCGAAAAAATCACAACGTAAAAAGTGTTCTTATTTTGCCCGTTTTACCCTTAGAAATCATTTTCCAATATAAAAACCAACTTTTATCAGTTAACAAATCAATTTGTTTATAACAATTAATAGCCCAACCGCACAAATTTTATTTTCTTACCAATCGACGCCTTTTGGTCCAAGGTTTGCAAAAAGTACAAATTTGTATTGGGGAAATCACATTTTCACTGATTGGTCAGTCATTTTCATTTCTAAGCACTTTTTCAGGGGTTTGCCGCTTGCCTAATACGTACTGCTGTCTGACAATGGTATACCGATACCTAATTACAGGTTCTAGATTAAAACTAGGCCCACTTACCTACCTACCTACCTATATTTTGTAGATCACTGGACACCTTTTTTCGAGAACCTTAAAGAAGCGTGGGAGCAAAGAGACCATCCGAATATGTTGTTTTTATTTTATGAGGAACTTTCAAAGGTGAGTTATTAGGTTATTACGTACTAGGTACCTAGCTACTTATTACGCACCTACTTAATTAACTTTGAAACGTTGTGGAAATAGCTAGAACACAATCTAGCCAACGCGTGGAACGGTTGCTTGTTAAGTTATCTTGGTTTGTTAAACAAATGTCAGTTAAATTGAATTTTCATTTGGAGTGAACCCGGGAATGCCCGGGATGAACGTTAGGGCGGAGGGTAAATTAATGGACTATTGCGAAGAGTTCGATGTAAAGTGCAGCCCTTTGATGGCAATAGTAGGGTTCGGCATCCATAGACATACATGTGCATCTGTCTGCACCTACGGCTACCTCTAATTTCCTGCCATATCATTGGTTATCGACAAACTCTTCCTACCGCCATGCTCGCCCTGCTGGGAGTCCATCGGGAAGAGTAAATTATTGTGTGCCCAATAATTACTGATGACGTTGTATATAAATTTATTTTATCTTTTGTGCGTATGTACGTAATTTAACTTCTCCTGAAGGCTGGACCGATGTTTATAAAATTCATAGTGTGCGTTCAGGTGGCTTCGAGAATGGTACATACTTTTGGACCCAGTGGCGCTACCAAGTTTGCCGAAACTTTGTGGACACGGGGCGTCTCGGCTGTATCATATCAGTGACTATTAAAGATTATATGTACCTATATAACACATATAGCATATCTAAACCGAAAGCAACTGTATTTTTTGAGTCCATCTAATTATGTAGGTATATGAACAAAATATATTAACTATTTTCAGGATTTACCAGTGTCAGTGCGTCGCGTAATGAAATTCTTCGGTAAACAGTTTACAGATGAAGAAATCGAAAGCCTCTGCGACCACCTCAACATTGAGAATTTTAAGAACAATAAATCTGTGAACTATGACGTCATGAAAGTGCTCGGCATTTTGGTTTCAGGAGAACAATCTTTTATTAGAAAAGGTAGGTGAAACCGTGCACACAACGAAACATCTTCAATTACAAAATTGTTTCCACACTTAAGAAATAAATCGTTATAATTATAAATGTATCGACGTTAGTTTGTCTTGCTAAAACTCGGAAACGGCTGGACCGATTTATTAGCCAACTTTGGTCTTAAAATATTCTGCTTTCCAGAATATAAGTATTTTAAAGGTAAAACTTCAGGCGGTACGAAGTTCTCCGAGACAGAAAGAAAGAAAACCGATAAGGCGTGTACACATTAACGCAATGTACCACGCAATGAAAGAATTTACTGTCCACATGATCGTAATGTATCATGTAGGTACTGCAACAGAATTCGTATAGTGTGTGTACGTCTTGCGCGCGCGAACAGCTTGCGAACCAAAAGCAAGCTTTTGGTTATGTAGGTAGTTACGCCACTTTTAATTTGGGTATGAATTGTAAATAACCTTTTTATGGTTGGTTTACATTTGTCTCGGATTCTATTGCAAAAACGATTTTCGTTAGCGTCAGAATGGCCGCCACTGGAAATACCTGCTTGTAACCAGAGACGCGCGGCAACGGACGTTAGAGCGGCCGCGGCACTTGGCCGCGGAATTAAAAAAAAAAACAAAAAAAAGAAGTGTCAGAATGGCTGGTTACCTATAACAAGCGGCTCTGAAACTATATTCAGGAATTGCTATCCAATTGGCTTATATTTGCTTAACTTCTTTAATAATTGCTACATATAATAATACATTCGGAGAAATACCAATATTTTTTTGACCAACATTCCGACGTCAAGATGGATGGTCGCCACGGTGTTCAGAACGAAGGACGCAAAATTTCTAAAAGTATGTCATATGAATAATTGCTTACTAATTGCTACAATCACGAATTTAAATTTCTGTTTCATTTTTCTTTCTGTTTCGTTTTAATAAACGCTATATTTTTTTATCTTATGTATGTACATTAGATAAAAAAATATAGCGTTAATTAAAAATTATACGATGGGAACGCCTGCACGATTTGAACAAAACGCAGTCATAAAAAAAATTGTTGCCTTTTCAAATTTATTACTCACTTCTTCGTATAATTTTTAATAAAAGCTATATTTTTTTATCTAATGTATGTATGAAGCAGACATTTTAATTCGTGATTGTACAATTAGTAAGCAATTATTCATATAACATCTTAGAAAGTTTGCGTCCTTCATTCTGAACACGGTGGCGACCATCCATCTTGACGTCAGAATGGCTGGTCAAAAAAATATTGGTATTTCTCCGCATGTATTATACGTACGTCACACTATAGGTTTTGCGTAACTTAAAAAAACAACATGTTAACCAAAATATTATGTTTATTGCTTTTCAAAATACTCCGACCACAGATCTGAAGGCATGTTTTCTACGTGCTGATTGAACGCTATCACTGCTTCTTCGGAGTTGGTAAAAGTGAAACCTCTCATCAAATCTTTGATTTTGGGGAAAATACAGAAATCACAGGGTGCTAGGTCGGGGCTATGCGCAGAATGGGTGAAGAGTTGTACTTTTTCGGAAGCTAAAAATGACTTTGTTTTGTTGGCCGTATGTGAAGAAGCGTTGTCATGATGTAGGAGAACGCGTCTTTTGGGTCGTCTTTCGCGAACTTTTTCTAACACCCTGCGTAAACAAATGGTAGAATACCACTCGGCATTAACACTCTTTTGATCTTCAAGTGGAATTGTACAGATGGGACCCGTAACTGAGAAAAAAAACGCGATCATTTTTTTACCAACGTTTCTCGCCTGCCTCACTTTTGTTGACTTGTTCTCATTTTCAAACACCCATTCACAAGATTGCTGTTTTTTTTCGGGTTCAAAACAATAAATCCACATTTCGTCTCCTGTGACAATGTCATAAACAGCATTAGAATGTCCGTGGTCGTACTTCAGTAGCATCTGTGAGTACCATTCCACGCAAGCCCGCTTCTGCTCCGCTGTCAGTTCATGCGGTATCCAACGACAACAAAGTTTCCGAACTTTCAATTCTTCGTGTAAAATTTTCTGGATTTGACTCATACCAATCCCCAATAGTCCTCGAATTGTCTCATAGGTAATCCGCGGGTTTTCTTCAATTAACCGCTTAACCGTAGCCACATTATTTTCGTTGACGGCAGTTGAAGGCCGCCCTTCACGCAATTCGTCATGTAAAGAAACTCGACCTCTCTCAAATTCAGCAAACCATCGCCTCACTGTGCTTCTCTCCCAAAAGCAGAGAGAACTTTTAAAATCATAAAAATCGCTCTAAAATCTTTTCGACTTAATTCCATTTTCGTTGCATACGTAGAACTTTGATGTGTGATAAAAAACAATTGACAAATGATTTATTGGTTTTTTTTTATTACTAAGAAGGTTGCAACGTTTAAAAAAATATAACATTCGAAATTCAAATAGTTCCGATTAGCTAGAAGTACAAAACTTTTAGTGTACCCATGTATGTAGCAATTATTGAAGAAGTTAAGCAAATATAAGCAATTGGATAGCAATTCCTGAATATAGTTTCAGAGCCGCTTGTTATAGGCAACCAGCCATTCTGACGCTAACTAAAAATCTGCCGGAATGATGTCTGTCTACATAAACGTTTCGTTTCAGGTAAAACCGGTAATTGGCGTGACTATTTTGACGAAGAGATGATAGAGCAAGCGGACCGTTGGATCGCAGACAACCTACGCGACACCACGTTAAGATTCCCACACTTTGATATTTAGCTAATAGATGTAGAACATATATATAAAACAGTATAATAAAAGTACACATGTAAGGGTGATAAACATTTATTTCCATAACATACTATGTTACCAGTTTTCTTTGTAACACCATATTGTAAGTAGGTATACACGGATATTGAACATCAAATAAGCATTGCATCAGTACGAAGTAAACTAGATTATAAATTCCAATAGTGTTTATATATTACTATAATTATCAACCTCACTGTATCCGGTGTAATATTAAATTTATCCATAAATAAAACAATATGTCAGTCCTTCCTCACATTTTTATTAAAATAATACGGTTATACAAAGAAAATAAATTAAAAAGCCAGATTTATTCAATCATTCGTTGGTAATATAAAATTCTAAAACAGACTTATAATCATTATAATGGATAATAACCGTTTAAAGCCGGAGAGGCGCGACCGCTCGGCCGCCGGCGCCGGACAGCGGCCGGCGGGCGACCGGCCTCGCCGCCCCGCCACTACGACCCGGCAACGTACACGTCTATAAAAGCGACTCTATAATATAAAACTGGGAGCTTCGTCCCGCACCTAACGACTCGCCGCAATTGGCGACGTTAAAACTATCATACACTTATAGAAAATCACAAAATTCAAGCGGAAATTATAGGAATCGGAATCGTTCGGAACGTCTACGCGATGACGTCAGGCAGCAGCGTGGCGTCCGTCGCGGGCGGACTGGGCGGCACCTTTCCCAGCGCCGAGCCGTTGGTGAGGCCGCCCAGGCCGCCCAGGGGCTTCTTGGGCACGGCCTTCTTCACTGCCAGGGCGGCGGTCTGCGGATATACGATTATAAATTAGATTTATGGAAGCAATCACGAACTTTAAAAAAATGTAACACTGAAAGTATCACACATACATAAGATCACGGCTGTTTCCACGAAGGAGTAAGCAGAGGCACGTTATAAGCTCACTTTGTTGGTATCATGTCATAGGTGGCGAGGCTGTTCCCGCTTATCGGGAACTTTTAGTTTGCTAGAGCGTCGTCTATTGATCGGCAGGTGGCAGGTGCACCACTTGAACGTGAGGTTGGCTTGGGCCTATAAAGGACGACCACGCGGCGAGACCATTGTGTACAGTATCCCATACATTGTGTTATCCCATATTGTGCGTCGCAATTTTTACAAGTTGCTGTACGTGAGTATGTGCGAGTGGATTTATTTAGGCCAATTTACGCAATAAATGTAAACAATTATAAATAATATGTTGTATAAACGCGGCACGTGCTTGACTGACACGTATTTCCTGCCCCACACACACGTCACTCATAAGTGTCAAACCAAAACACACTGTCAGTTGTTGTGACATGAACGTGTCACTTACGTCAATTTTACTCCTGTGGCCGTTGTGACCACAGATAAGTTATATTATGCTTTGTGTAACGTTGAGTGTAAAGTTGTGATGCAACAATAAAAAAAAATCTTTCTTCTTCTTTTTCACATTATTAATGACACTTAACACTGTATATGGAAGTCACAACGAACTTGAAGAACCAGGCATCAGTGATATTTGGTGAGCTTTATGTAGCTAGTTGATAAACGTCATCATACCTTTGAGACGGCAGTTCTAGGAGGTGCGGCCTTCGCTGTGATTCGTCTGTTGGCGAGGTCTTTACTCTGTTTGTCCAGGGGTGTAGCACGCGGCAAAGGCTTTGGCGCACTCGGTCTGTAAGACACAGTCACATTAAAAAATGTTTCGAGGTACCTACTTATAAATACATCAGTTGTACAATATAACTCTGCCTACCCCTTTCGGAGAAACAGGAAATACGATTTAATTGCTAGGAATGAGGTAAGTTTTTACTCAATGAAAAATGAAAAGTGAACTGAAATACTGGCTGTTAATTGATAAAGCAAAAAAAACTACTCATATTTTTACTTATATAGTTTTAAGTTATATTCGGTCCGTTGTGTTCACCACCATATGGAAGTTAAGAGTTTGTGGGATAGCTCGTTTACTTTTGAATAATTTAGCCATTTTCTTTAGGAGGTTTCTGGAAGTTTCAATTTTAATGATACCTAATCGATTCATTGCGTTATCTTGTATTTTTTTTGGCCCAATATTCTTTGGAATTTTTTATTTGACGCCACTCTGGTAGTTTACATTTAGTTTTGCGTGGTGTTCGGTTCGCTGCATTAGCCACAATATTATTTTAGGGGGAAAATTGTTTGTTGAATAACTTGTTTATTTTATGTAGCAATTTTCTTTTGGTAAATGCTGAAAGACATCACTAACATTTAATATCTCTTTTGGCGTGGTATTAAGTTCAATGCTTTAGCTACAACCTTAAATTTAATTGTGTTATTTACATGGATTTAATTCAAATAGGAGAGAAGTAATAGTTCCAACACACTTATAAATAACCCTGACAATGGGGCGGCCGCATCATTGGGTATACCCACTTGTAAGTGATGCGCCTGCCGATCAACGGACAAGATACTGGCAAATAAAGGGCATGTACGACCCTGGTGAAAATTGGATGTACAAATGCCTCTGTATACCCTTTCTTAGATATAAATATTTATTTTGGACATTCTCAAACAGCGTCATATAGCCTAAGCTTGTATTACTTATAACCAATCAACCACATATACCGAATCACTTATCTCTAGATAACTGATAAACATACATGGTAGGTATATTTATTTCTAAATAGGTACCTACAAATAGTATACATAGAAAATATATTTAAGTAAAAGTAGTAATTAAAAGGAATTTTCTAAGTTAGACGTCATTTATTATTTAAAAAATTTACTCATAACAGTCTATAACAATATTCCTCCTTCTTATTGACTTTTACATCCACTGCCCTCCTACTAGGTAACCCGGTAGGTATAATGACCACAGCGCACTGCTTCGTTTTGTTCTCAGTGTAATATTATTTAATATTACACTGAGAACCAACGCATTTACGATCTACTTATTGCAATCATCCAAGAATAATTAATCAAGGTAAATCTTGGTGTCAATGTTATCGCTTTTGATACTCCATAGTAATCCATAGCAAGGTCTTCAGTCATACTCCTATCTCTTAGGAATGGTTTGCTGGACAAAAACAACGAGTCGAATAGTGTTTTGTAACCATCGCTTGAAACTACAATACTAAAATACAATATTAATCACCAATGTCTATGAATTTCTACGAGAGACATTAGATACCTACATATTTATCCCTTAGATTTTATAATAATTTAGAATAAATAATCTAAGACTAAGAGAATTTCTAAAAAATACCAAATTGTCAAGAGGACATTTGTTTTGACTTTTGATTTAATTGCTTTTTTATTATTTGTCAATTCAGCCTGGACTTTATGTAAATCTTCAAAACATTGTTTTACAATATTGAATTATTAAAACTAGTAACTTGAGTCTGTTATTCAATTTGCTTTATGAAAAAACATACGTTTACATACATTAAATCTGTAGTTTTCTTAAAACAAAAAAAATTCAGAATGTCGATAATAATATTTTCAAAAAGTGTAGTAAGAACTACACCACCTCTTCATATCATTCGATCCGATACTCTTATATGATATTTGTCTATGAAATTGATTCATGACATCCGGTCCGACATAGGTAGTGCATTTGAGTAAGAAGACAATTAAAAACGATTACGCCACGAATTATTATCAGTTTAAGTTTAAGTTTTTAAGTTTAATTTTTAAATTTTTTTTTTAAGTTTTTTTTTTTTTTTTTTTTTTTTTTTTAAGTTTTTATTTTTATTATTTAAGTTTACATTAGATTTCGTTCGAGTGAATTAAAAGATTGTTAAAAAAATATTATATGATTTATCAATTTACTTAGGTAGCCATACACTTTTTATTTAGGTTTTTAAAAAAGAAACGGCTTTTGAACATTCTCCTTTCTTTTGGTGACATAAGTTGCAGGTGACAATTCGGTCGGGGTGTCGCAAAGAGGGTCCCATACAAAAATGAAGTCAAAATTTTCTCAGTCCTGGATTGCTTGAAGTGTTTTTTTTTTCTTTTTTTAAAGATATTAAACTTATTTGGTCTAATATGAACGATTAACAGATGGGCCGACGTTTGTTGTTGTGTTTGTTTCGATTGGTATAAGTCCATACAGATTACATTATTATCTCACTCTCACATCGCAATGAACATAGTATAGTCTAGTCAACAAGTGTTAGGTCGAAACTTTCCTATAATACTTCGACAATTTATGATGTCATTTGATTCGGAATGGCATCTAGATATTTTCAACTTTTGGGAGAATTAGAAAAAGTTTTGACTTAAATAGCGCTTGTTGACTAAACTAATAGGAGTATGTACTTACTTAGTGGTAATATTAGGACTATTATACTAACTTGTTGACGGGTGCGGAGGCGGGCGCTGCGGGGCGCGGCGTGGGGCGCGGGGCGGGGCGCGTTGCGGGGGCTGTGGCGGGGCGCGCGGGGACCTTGCTGTCCTTCACCTCGCCGTTCGACAGCGGCTTGCGCTCCGCCGGGCGCGGCGCGGGCCTGGTCGGGGCGGGCCGCGGGGCAGGCCGCGCCGCCGGGACTCGCGTCGCCTCTGTTCGGGCCGCGGGAGGCTTGGTCGGCAGACCACTGCTTGGCCTGGGGGTCGCCTTGGTCGGGGGTACCGCTCGGGCGGTCAGGGGTGCGGGGCGAGCTGCGGCCGGCTTGGGTGCTACACCGTTGGTCTTCGCGGGTGCTGGTCGGGCGGTCGCCGGCGCGCGCGCCTGCGGTTTCGGTACGGCGCTCGCCTTCGGGGCGGGGGTCGTGCTCTTGGGGACCGGTGTCGGCGGCTTCGGGGTGGTGGACGTCCGGGCCGCGGAGGCGGTTCTGGTGGTCGCCGAGGGCACCCTGGTTGCGGGCGTCGGCGCCTTGGGGGTCGTGGGTGTCCGGGCGGCGGGCGACGCAGGCGCGGGCTTGCGAGCCGCGGTGGCGGTGGCGCTGGGCGTGCGAGGGGTGGTCGTGGTTTTCGTGGCGGGTTTCGCGGTCCGCGCGTCCGCCTTCGCGGTCGGTGTCGTCGGTGATTTCTTGGTCGCACTCGATATCTTGGTCTTGGCGACTCCGGCGGCAACCGCGGCGACCCCGAGAGCGGCAGCCCCTGCCACCACCGCCGCAGTCGTGTCTCCGAGTGACGCGGGCTCTGTGACGGGTGCGGGGGGCTCGACGGCGGGCGTGGGGGGAGGCGTGGCGACGCCTGTCGGCTGCTCGACCTCCTCGAGGTGTATCTCGTTGGTGACGGGCAGGCAGATCTCGTGCGCGCGAGACTCTGGTATGCCGATGTCGACGTCGGTGACGAGCTCGGTGCACGGCTGGTCAGGCAGCAGGTCGGGCGCGGCCGTGAGGCGCTGCTCCGTAGGTTCGTCTATATGGAGTGGGGACTGTGTGGGTAGTGGCATGTCGACGGGGAGCGGCGACACGGCCGGTGGCGCGGGCGAGCTGTGTTGCGGTTCGGGCATGTCGACATTTTTGTAGATAAAGTCTGTGACTGTCGGCAGTTGCTCCGATCCCTGTGCAACTTCGGTCGGTACGAACGACTCTGTGGGTTCTGGTGATTTTGATACCTCAATTTCAATCTCTACTGGTGATTTTGCTGTCTGGAATTCTATGTTTACTGGTGATTCGGATATCTGGAATTCTGGTTCCACTGGTGTTTTTGAAATCGGTAGTGGAGATTCTGTCGGTATTTGATGATCACTAGGCATAGGAGACTCTATAGGCATAGGGGAGTGTGCCGTTGTAAATGTAGGTTCGAGCTGTAAAGTTGATTCCGTGGGCTCGGGCGATTGTCGTGGTAATGATGCATTGTCAGGCAGGGGAGAATCCGTGGGAAGAGGAGACTCCCTTAGCAATGACGCGTCTGTTAGTAATGGAGATTCAGTGTGGAGTGGGGATTCACAGAGTAAGTCTGACCCTCGTGGAGCCGGGGACAGTGCGACCTGACCAGGCACGGGTGACTCGACCGGTAATATTTCATGTTCGATAGGTACGTCTGGTTCACTGGGCAGAGGAGACTCCTTGGGCATCGGCAACGCACTTTCAGGTACCAAGATCACGTGCTCTATTAACTCCTCAGGTAAAGGTGAGTCACTTTGCAGACACAATTCTGCTGGCAAAGCCTCGTCCACTGTTAAATGAGGTTCCTCTGGCAAAGGTGACTCACTCGGTAGTGGAGACTCTGTTGTGTCTACAGATTCACCAGGTATAATTCCCTCTCCTAACAGTGGTGATTTTGATGGTAGAGGTGACTCAGTTACTAGATCCTCCTCAGCAATATTTGTGTCTTCATTAGTTAAATGGTGAGTGTCAATCCTTATTGATGGAGTTTCCTGAACAGTTTCTTCAATATTGTCATTAATCTCACAGACTGGAGGAACATAAGCATCACTTTGTAACTCTGAATGTACATCTTGTATTAGATTTTCATCTACAACAGGTTCTGGTGTGATTGATGATTTGATGTCTTCAACATAACATGGTGTAGGAGATCTAAGATGCTGTTCAACAGTGTCAGGTGTGGGAGACACTACTTGTTCTGATTCTATTAATAGGGGAGATTCTGTTTCTTCATTACCATCCCTTGTTGGATCCAAGTTCAAAGGAGACACAGACTCAACACATGGAGAATCTTCTTGTTTACTGTCTATTTCAATATCTTGTGAAGTCTCGTCTTGTGGTGTGAACGGTAGTACTTCTCTTTCACTCTCCGATCGGTCTAGTAATTCATCATTTGTAAACCCTAATTCTGAACTTTTGCCATCCGGTATTTCGGGTATTTGTTCAAATAGAAGTTTATGAGACTCGGGTGTGTCAGTTGTTTCCTGAATAACATTACTTGATTCAAATTCTAGATTTGTGAAACTTTCAATATTGTTGCTGCTAGTAATGTTATTATAATCTACAAAGTTGTCGCCTTGTTCAAAATTATTAATTGTGGGGCCATTCGATCTATCATCAAACTGGAGGATATCATTATTAGGTTCTTGGAGTTCCCTCACAATGTCAAAAGGATCTCCACGCTCCTCAGGACTGACATTTTCTTTATCCTCATCATGTACACCATTAGTTTGCATGTCTTCATCATCACTGTCAGGTAGGAGCTGAACAGCATTGAGATCAACTGCTGATTCATTTTTGAGAATTCTATCACAAGTATCATCATCTTTCTCTTGATAAAAGCTCATACTCATTGGATCCCGTTCTTTGTTTTTTAACCTTTCAAATAATTCATCATTGTCTTCAACGGCAAAAGGATTTGTTTCTTGATGTGTTTGGAATATCTGAAAGTAGATATTTTACATTTTTAATATTTATATTTTGAAATTCTGAAATGTTAGGAGTTTACATGGAGAATCAAGGACAACAAACAACCTTTTAGTAGTAATGATGTTTTTAATTAATAATCTTATAAAATACACAAAGTATAAGGCAATGCGCATTGTAACTGTTTCAGCAATATTCTATTCTAAAGGAGCATACCTAATATATAAGATTAAGGAGATTATACACACTTCAATTCAATATGTAGTTGAGACAGTTTTGACAGCAATAGACTCTGATTAATGACCTTGAACTTTGAGCAGGTTTCAGGAAAATAAAACCTAGTATATTAGTAAACTAATCTATCCAATAGATTATCTATATTTTGTATCACTTTCTCAATATTAATATTATCCTTCTTTGATGCTCATATACAAAAGAAATAAAAATTATTACTCCACTTTATAACTCTACAATATTTAAAAAAAAGGAAAATAAAAATGTGGAATAAATGGTCGTCTCTCAGTGTTATGCTGTCTGCGTGGTGCAAAGCAGACAGCACTGGTTTTCAGAGACGGCCTGATAGAAGAGGTAATGACATATGAATCATATAGATTATAGATTGACCAAATTGATTATGTAAGGAGCTAAGAACTACATAATAAAGTAAGGTTATTTTTAAAACATGTTTGATAGACACATAATATGTGATATAGTCGAGTATGTAAAACAAGAAACATATTATATACCTGAATATTACAGAAGTCTGTGGTATCTTTTTGTATTCTTTCAAAATCTTGTATGAGGCCAGTGTCTTTCACTTTATCGGGTTCAATGCCAACATTAAAACCGAAGCCTAAACTGTCCAGGTTACACTTATCGTTACCGTTCAAATGTTCAGTAACGGCTTCTAATGATATATTCTGTAAAAAATAATAGCAAATTAACTTAGCAAAAAAAAGGAAGCATTTTTGTATGCTTGCAGCACATTAAACTTTCATTAAACTTATACTAATTAAATTATTCATTATGAATGTCAAGGCTAATATAGGTTTTGTTAAAAAAATGTTTGTAATCCAGTCAACTAATTGGGTCTAAATTCATACAAAAGAGCCTGCAAGGAGATTTAAGCAAATCTTTTAATCTATGCAGGTTATGTTTACAAAAGAGACCTTGAACAAGCTTTCTACTTGAATATCGACTAATACAATTAGCATAAAATACTTGTGGCACACACATTCCAGTCATTTGCAGCTGTTTAAAAAACTTACATAGTTATGTTAATGTACATATGCAAGAATTGTATTCCAACTTATAACAGTGACTATTTCAAATTATAATACACACAGCTCTTTGTTTTACTTTTGATAACATCATTACTTATTTTACAGTCAGTTGTACAGGAGAGGTTGTCAAACTTTTAATTAGATAACATGTAATTACCTGTCTGGTATTGCAAAATATACCTACTATACTTACTTGTGAGCCTAAAACACCAAACAACTTGTAATCAAAACTTCACTATGGTTACACAAATTGATTTTTATTTTACATAAGAAAATGGGGGCTAATTAGAAGCACACTATAACTATAACAGTATAACAAAAGTATAAATAATTTACTTACATGGTGGCCATTGAGCTGATCACAGTTATCTAAGTCTAATAATTCCGCAGGCCTCACAACTGCTTCTGTCTCAAACTGTGCTACATCGGGTAGCTCTATGTCATCCATAGGCAGTGGTTTCCTTGGTGACTCTGCTAGTAGAACATCCGCGCCTGCCACGCCGCCCGGTATGAACACAGGCGCGTCAGGGTTTAATGGAGAACTGTTCATGTCAACAGAGCTGTTTTCCCAAGCCGACTGAAATAATATTACAAAAAAGATAAAGGCCAAGCGAGTTACAATGAATTAAGTGATAGTTGCAGCAGGAAAGTGAGTTTTTTAAATATATTATTATTTACTTTGTTGAAACCGGTTTGTGAGCCATAATTTACCCTTAGAAGTACATAATTTTATCATGAGAACGAGTCACACTGTACTATGTATAATATGCCTAGTAAATAGTTATTTAATTTACCTTATTCTGAAAAAGAAACGGAACAGGAAATATTATACTTATTGTGCACAACTCACATTATCCTGGCAGGGTGTTTCGGAGCGCGGCGCCTCGTCAGGCTCCTCGCTGGGATTTTGTTCCTCTCGTTCACCCTCGCCTTTGTAATAATTCCACTCGTCTTCAGAGTCCTCGCCGCTCTCAGCTACATTATCCAATAGAGCACCGTCGACGTGGCTCTCCTCCACTGCACAAATCACAAAAACAAACACTATTAAGTTTTTTATGTGTAAGCGACACGTTTTTAGTTACTGCTTCTTGTTCCCTGAACACCTGGCACACATGAACATGACACATACAACATTCACCCTTCCGTTCGATCCACGATATCAACAGGTGACACACCCTTGCCGGAAAAACGCGATCTATTTGAAACAAAACAGTATCTAGATATAAACGTAATAAACGAAACGCCGGCAACGTTGTTAACGAACGTAGGTCACCAACGATATTTTACCGGTCGCAATTTCAAATGCGAAATATTAGAGGACGCCATTTCGAGAATGTCTGTGAAGTCACGCCCGGTACCGAACTTGGCACTTTTCGGTGAGTGAAAACCCGACAGGAGTCAAACCACCGGAATCCTGCGCTCACCGACGTCGGAGGGATGTGCCATCGTCCCAACTGTTTCTATTTCCAGAACACCGCGCCGCATGAATCAACACAGAAATAACCTTTCACAAAGCATTCGGTATGTGAAAATAATCAACAATATTTGCTAAGAACCACATACCGTAAACGGTAATTTCACTTTACAGTTTATTATCTTCTCAGGCGATGTGATATTCCAGCTGTAGTTATAAAGACAAAGCCCGAATGAACACAATAGCAGCGATTATCGGAGAATAGCACACACCGGTCGGACGTTCAAAAAGCGACTGCGAGGCGGCAGGCGGCGAGGCGCGAGCGAGAGGCGAGGCGACGGCGAGTACAAGGTTCCGAGGGGAGTGAGCGGGACGACGCGGTAAAGCGTAAAGAGGGCGAGGGGCTGACTGACTGATTGGACAGTTCGCCCGCCAGCTTGAATTCAGTGTGATACCATTTAAAATTTCTAAAATTGGTACAATTATTATTTCTCTTTGAAACTATGTATGTTATTTGCGATATTTTGTTAAGGTAGGTATTACACCATCTTCATCTCTTATGACCTAGGTATCAACAGAAATGAACTTACTGTTGATAAGAAAATAAATGTGCTTACTTCGCAAACAGCTGTTTACTTATCATTATCAGCTGTATCTTTAAAATACTGAAAATTACTTCCATTAATAATTCGGAGGTAAAAACTAGTAAGAAATGAGTAAACAAACTATAACGAGGGTGGGTGATCTTTTGGATGTGAATGGAACGATCCTCATTTCGTTTGCAACCGAGCAGTAACTGTCAACTGGCAGAGAATACAATTAGTAAAATATAGTTCATAAAAAAAAAGTACCTACCTACATTAGGTACCATACCAACCGACATTATTTTTAATCAAGACTAGAAATTTTTTAATAAGTAGTTAGCTGCTTTTCCACCAGAGATGTGCTATGTTACGTTGCTATGGACGCGTTTGATATCGACCAATCATATTCCAAATATTCCAATTAATATGATGGGACAACACAGCGCACACCTCGTCTTGCAGGCCACAGCATAGCTGCATAGCACATAGCACATCTCTGGGTGAAAAGCACCCTTAGGCAGTGTTAAGTATGTATTTAAAAATTTCCAAACTCATATCTTCTATTGAATCGTTCGATAGTTCATCTACACACAATTAGATTGGTATCTAAAGAAACGTATAAATAAGCCAAGCCATGTAGATGTTGGTAAACGGGATGCGTGGCGTGAGTGAATCACGAGTGAATGTTGTACAACAATCGATAAAGCGTGACACTCAACATTCTTACTTTTTCTTTTGCTCTTATTGAGATGTAGTTCACGTGCTTCGGATAATGCGTTTGAATTCTATGAAATTACATGGTTTTTTTATGTAGGTCTGTATATTACAAACGCCTCATATAAAGTTGTGACATCAATTTAAGGAATTTCGACTATAAATCGACACGATATTTTTTTACCTGAAAAGAATTCGATTCCAGCACTCAGGCCGACTGACAGTACTTTTCTACGCTGTCCATTGCTAGTAGGTACCTACATTCAAAGATTTGGAACATAGAATGTAAGTAAAAGACTCACCAGTACGGGCGGGTGGCGTAGGAGGCTGTGGTTCTTGATGTCTCGCTTCGGCGTCAAGATCGTCAGCATCTACTGCCGTCTCAGGACCAAGGTCTTCACTGTCAGAATCCGAGTTATCGACCCCGTTGCCTCCGATTTCTGCATCCACCTCTGCACAGTCACTACTCTCGGAGACTGCAGCAGCGTCATCCTGCTGCTTGCACGCCTCTCTGTCGATGGTGAACGGCGGAGCGTTCATCATCGCGTTGTCCAGCCTAAAATGTCATTGATCATTGTACTATGAAAATTTGAGATCACAAAAAATATCACTAATAATAAGATGTGGTACAACAATCACTAGGCATCTCAGTCAGTAGATAAATCATTTTACTTCGATATATAACCAATCATCAGCATCGGGAAAACTATGCATCCTTAAAGAAATTATGGTTCATATATCGATCTATTGTCATCACAGAAATTAATTAGGATTTGTGATAAATTTCTAAAGGCAACATTAATTAAGTACCTACCCACTATTTACAAGTAAAAGCCATAAGGCAGAATCGATACGATTAGTAATTACTCTTATAATCACTGTCTAACGTCATCCAATTCGATTTTTGTATGTATTTTGTATCGCCATTAAAATTAAGAGAAGAAAGTTATCTTTCATTTTATGCGGATGAACCTTGAAAATTGTTGAAAACGAAAACATTAAGATCGTTTAGTACAATACAGATTCTTAGTTATTTTATTATACCTACCTACTAATTTTTTTTTGCAAGTTCCATCATGGCTAATATACTCGTACTAACCGGTTAAAGTTGTTTTAAACCTGTATAGTTAAGGTTATTCAGGAATGGATATGAGTCATAATATGAAATTTGGTTCTATTAGGTAAAATAAGTCATGTGAAGAATTCCTGTGTCTTAAGTTCGCATTACCTTCGATGGTCAGATATTTTAAAAATTGATCCTATTTTAAAGGAGAACTTGCCCCATAACTTGGATGTACTTATCGACTATAATGTAAACTAACGTTTATTATTAGGATTGGCTGCAGTTCTTGGCATTTCAAAAGAAAAAAAAAATTACAAAATCGAACAGCGAAAATCCATGACAAAGCAATGGTAAGTAAAATATTAAAAAAAAAACATTTAAAACTTATTTTAAATTTCTTAATAGCACTATTTTCTTACCATTGCTTTAAAAAATTACATATTACATTAGCCGTGACAACTTCTGCTTGCATGATAAGTAAGATATGCCTCCAAGTTTAGCATTTCGATTTATGTCAATGTGTTTTCTAAGCATTTGACACATTCCTAAAGATACAACAGTTTTGTAACTATAATTATGTAAGTATATAAAATTATCTTGTCATAGTGTTAGTTACCTTATTCCTCCGAAACAGCTCGATCGATTTATATGAAAAAGTAGGTCTGAGAATAGAATACTATCTATTTATTTTTCATACCCTTAAGTGATAAGGGATGTTCACCCTTAATATTTTACTTTTATTATTTGGCCAATATCTTAAGTTATAATTTTTGTGGCATTAAAAATACATACAACCCTAAATTTTCACCCTTCTATTACCAGCCCCTATTTTTAATAGTCCCTATTTCACTTGGTCACGACAGTTCATATAAAAAAAAATGCGTTTAGTAAGTTCGCCGGGACAGCTAGTAATTATGTATTATCTTACCCAAGATCCATGGGCGGGCAGTTTTCGGCGGCAATGTCCCGCGGGTCCTTCAGGAACACCACGATTACGGAGATATTGTCCGCGGAGCCCTGCCGCTTGGCTTGCACGATCAAACGCTTCGTAATCGCCTTCAAGTCATCTGCGCAACAAAACATATCATTATTAGCTTTCAGTTTTATATCTAACGTTCGTGACACATCAAGTAATTAGGATTTCATTCGTCATTGAAACAGAGCGTTTAGTACACTGTTACACACGTAACACGTAACACGTAACACTGTTATTATCCTTAAAATAATCTACGTGTCATCTAGCACAGACAGAGGTGCTCGTAAGTGTTGCAATGCAAGTCTATTATTTGTGCAATTTGTTGCGGCACAATGGTGAATAGCTCCGACGGCGACGGATATGGAGTAACTTTGTTTATGTTTCGATTTGGCTCAGTTTCGGTTGTATGTGAGGACGTCCTTGTTCTGTCTCAAGCATGTCCGTAGCGTGAGTCAGCGCTCCGCGTGCCGCTGTATTGTGCTTGTTCCCCATAAATATAAAACGTACTTTCACATGTATGAAAGCTACCACTCCTTTTATTTCAAAATGAGACTTGAGCACGCTTTATAAAATATTTCCTCGACTTTCCTAGTACCAACCCTAATTAATTATTATTGGTCAAAACCAATTAATGCAACCTTTACAAAATACTCAAGAGACTTATTTATTCATAGGAAAGCCTCAAACGGCCCAAATACTCAAATTTAGTAAGAGACTACATATTTGAGCCGTTTGGGCTCATGATCGACTCTTCTCAAGACCAGAAGGCTGGTTACTTTTTAGCTCAAAGAATAAGCATTGCCATACAACGTGGCAATGCTGCCAGCCTTCTGGGAACATTGCCAGTCGGCGACGAGGCGGAGGAGTTATTTGACGCCTGTATATAGTGTAGATTTTAATGTGTATAGTATAGTTTGTAGCAAGTGTAAATAGTATTTTCATATCTTATATGTATATTTTATTAGTACATAAATAAACTTCATAGGAAATAGTAGATATTAGGTTACCTAGTTTATTTATATCCACCACATTAGATATTATGTAGAAAAATATTGTGTGGTTCTTTCTCTTATGTTTTATATATACGTCGGCGTTGCACCACCCAGGGTCGGTTGTCTAGGTCATTTAGTGAGTGAGCACGCCCTATTAACTATTGCTGGGTGTGTCTAGCAAGTATTTTAAAAGGCGTAGGCGATTCGTGCAGTGATGTGTTTTAAAACAGTAAACTGCTAGTACATTGTCTATTGTACTTTCACAGGCACGCCTTGACTTTGCCAGCTATTTCGGGGCGCGGTCGTAGCCGCCGCCCTTACTTTTTACCCTGTTTTGCGTCTGGCTTAAAGCCAACCGCGCCCTGTCTACTCTTATTTCTTTCACAGATAATTTAAAGTAAAATAATGCTATTAGTAAACTTCTCACGTTCGTCCCCTTGTCACGTTAGATACGTCGGGCCATGGTCTCCAATATATCAGCTAAGTACAGCGAGGGCTGCAATACTAACTGGGGATGGCAGAGAACCCCAGTTTCCAAGATAGAAATGAAGTTACATTAAGTGATTTTTCATACCTTAACTTATACGTTAATTACAACCAACTTAAAGTACAGAATTTACTTCATGCAGTACAAAAGTATCGATGTAATGTGCTTTGTATATTGAGCAATAAGAAGCGGATGCTGTAATGTTTATTAGTGTGAGGCATCAAGTTGTCAGTGGCGCAAGAACCATGTGACGGGCGAGGCACACCGGCAGCGATTACAGGCGGTAACTAACGGTGATGTGGATGGATGGAATGCACGTCGTCGGCCATTGTTCCCTATCTACGCTAACACGTAGCAAAAACCGATCACAGCTTATTGACGCATACTAATGCCGCTACTGTGGGCCACCACACCACCTGCTGACCAATGTTATGTCATGCTGGAATGCCGGTGATTAATTATTATAGGTCTGTACTAGGTAGGTACTTCAAATACCTGGGATCGATGAAGATATGAACTATGTATAGGTCCCTCTAAAATGGTATACGCAGGCATGCTGACACAATCTAATCATAGAATGTAGACCACCTCTGTCTCCCTATTCTGTAAGATCAACTCGAGACGTCTAATATATCTTTAGGTAGGGTCTCTTCAGATGGTGGAATGAAGGGGATATGCGTACAAATCATACTCTCGGGTATTATACAGACATATTATACGGGACAATAATCTCCATACGCTCCATCCTTAAGATGAGGTTAAGTTCAGAGATGGGTAAACCAACATTTTCTGAACATCAGAGTAGACATTTGAAAAGCACTGAATACATTTTTTTTAAAATTGCATTGACTTTGTGGTTCACCCCTTTTTTTTTAATTCCGCGGACCGAGGCCGCGGCCCCTCTAACGTCCGTTGTCGGGCGTCTCTGGTTACAAGCAGGTATTTCCAGTGGCGCCCGGCGGACTTTGACCACCTCTGTGGTCTCTGCGGGGTTTGGTCGGGATGAGAATCCCGCGTCGTTGGGTAGGGTTTTATCCCGCGTCAGTGAGTGAATCTGGTTGCGTGCTATGGGGCAAAGGCCACGCAGCACGCAATCCTTCTAGCCTGCTTCTGTAAGGACGGCGGGTGGCGATCCCGCCGTCCTCAGGCCCCGATCATGGAGGTCGATGGTCTAGGGCGTAGATGAGTCTGCGGCGTAGATGAGTCTGCGGCGCCCTCGCCGCTGACTACGGAACTCGGCGGGGAGGATACGCTCCCTCTTCCTGTCGGCCGCCTTTTTCGCGAGCATGACTTGCTCGCAGAAGGACACGGCCGCGTTCCACCTACTCCCGCTGGAGACCATGGCTTGAAGCATGGTTTCCAGCGAGAGGCTATTCACGCCCAGACCCACTACGAGGTCCCGGCGCTGACTCGCCCACGCAGAGCACTCCACCAACGTGTGGAGTGCGGTGTCGTCGTCGGAAACCTTGCAATGTTGACACCAATGGATGCGAAACAGATAGCTACCGAAGCATCCATGCCCGGTAACGATCTACGTTGCACGATACGTGAGGTCACTATGCTGCCTCTGCAGCCAATCGTCAATGATCGGTCTCACCGCCGCGATGATGGTGATACCCCACCTGGGTTGCTCAAGTCGCACCCTCCATGACTCCATGAAATCCTGGTGGAGTTGGGACCGCTGGTCCTCGATTTCTCGAGACGTAGGCCTGTGGTCCCGCTCCAGCGCCTCCTTGCGCCATTGACGCAAGGGCTCTCGCTTCCAGGTCCCATGGAGGTCGTTCACCCCTTGTGAAAGCGCTTCCTTCCACCTATGCTTCGTAAAATTACAAATGCAACTCCTTTTACTCTCGTCACAACACAAAGGTAAATATGTAGGGTATTTCCTACCCTACCTCCATAGGATAAATTCAATGCCCCGTCGCAGACAGGAGTGTCAGCATCGGAACTTAATCTTTTTTCAATCTTCTATAGCCTTGTGAAACAAGTCTTTTATAATTATTTATAACAAGAACTGCTACAAAATAATCTTTTCATGCTTGTCCGCTGATAAGCGAACATAATGACTTTGGTATTTTTTATAGAAAAGCATAGCACACTAAACAGCAACAAAAACTTGATAACTGTCGATTAAAAGATATTATTAAGTAGGTAGGTATATCTTGGTTTATACTAATTATAATTTATAATACCTACCTAGAATTTTGTTAGTAAGGTCAGTGAAATAATCCACGATAAAATAAAATGCATGTAATCTAGGTATATATAAGAGCTGAGATTACTGATATAAGTAATGATTGAATTCAGAACCAATTACGCTGAATATGCTTGTGCTGTAGAATCTAGACAACTGATACACATACAAATAATATTATACCTACCTATTTTTAACTTTAGCTTAAGCACTATTTGACAAAAAAAAATACGCTCGCTTACACAGTGAGGTATATTCTCAGGGGCAGGTTTATCATTATCAAACATCATCATCCACCGAGCCTTTTTTTTCCCAACGTAGTTGGGGTCAGCTTTCCAGTCTAACTGCAATTCGGTTGGACTTCGATATTTTCCGTGAAGCGACTGCCATCTGACCTCCACAACCCTTAAGCGATATCGAGTTAGACCGGTCGCATTTTTTATTTAGGGCTCCAACTACCCCTAACGACTGCCATATATGTTTGTATGAAAACAGGGACCGACGGCTTAACGTGCTCTCCGAGGCACGGAGGGGTCTCAATGTTTTAAGAAATGGTCACCCATCCTAAGACCGGCCTGAGTCGGTGTTGCTTAACCATTGCAATGTGTTAGACTACTAACAGACGTTCCGATTTGGTCGGCCCCGACCAAATCGCGGCCGACGGAGCAACCAATCCAACATTACTACAGACGTTCCGACGGTCGGCCATCCAACCGTCAGTTGCCTTTGCTCTGTAATAGTGTACAGACGTCATGCCACCTTTGATTAAATATATCTATATCTTATATTATAGAGGAAATATTTGTATTTTTGTGTATGTTTGTAATTAATAAACTCAAAAACTACTGTGCCGATTTCTTTCACCATTGGAAAAATTAAAAATTCTTTCACCATTGGAAAGCTACATTCACCCTGAGTAAATAGGCTACTTTTTATCTCGGTAACGTGTTCCCACGGGAACCGGGAACGAGTAAACTAAATCACGCGGGCGGAGCTGGGGCGATCAGCTAGTACATCTAAATATTCAAAGCATGCCACCTGCTCTTTCAAAGCAAGCGATAGCCGCTATAGTGGCAGCTACATTGGTGCCCCAAAATAAAAAAAGAAAGAATTATACTTATATTTTGTAATATATAACTATTGTAATATATAATTATACAACTAGCGGACCCGACAGCAAAAAAAAAACCAAATTGTGAATCTAAACCATTTTTCCATTTTCATTGTTTAGGAGGAGTTCAGTGACATACACACGTACAGTAGAATTATATTTAAAGATAAAGATAGTTCTTGTGGGTTAAGTCCCACAGACAAGGAAAGTCTTTATGTAATTCCAAAATGTTCACTATTATTTCGCGCTCTCTCCGCGTCGTCCATTTGACGTCCTCCGACGGCTGTGTCGCGAATGCGACTGAGCTGCATTTGGTCGGATGGAACGCTCCACACGTACCAATTTGGTTGGATGGTTGTCGGTTACCACTAGACCACGAGCCCCTCATTATCATACATAAACATAAAAATTCAAGGGAAAACTTCTGAAAATATAAGGTGTAAGCGACATTAACAACAAATCTTCGTGGACCAAAATAACTAAATCAATTAACAAAAGACGTAACCCAAGATTCAAAGTGATGATTTGAAGGCAAACACCACCTACAACCTGATCTCAACGAGATTGTACAGAAAATATAGAGTTACAATTAGAAAGATTAATACCACTGCATAATGTTGCTATTTCTATTGAAACTAAAATGTGTTTTATGTTAAAGTTGAATCTGTAGTCTTTGCTTTTATTAAAATAAATGTAACGTTTAATTTATAGTATACTAGCGGACGCCCGCGTCTTTGCCCGCTTGACAAACTATCACAAAAACCTTTCTCCAGGACCACTATACTCATTAATGAAAACCGCATAAAAATCCGTTGCGTAGTTTTAAAGATCAAGCATACATAGGGAACGGAAGCGCCTTTGTTTTATACTATGTTATGATTTAAGATTTAACACATTTTATATGAAGACATTGTTTTTATATTAGAACTACTTACAATAAATACATTAGTGGGAGTATAATTTACTAACCAATTCAACATGCTTTGAAATATCATATAACTGTTCACAAACATGAGTACTCTCATACCCGTTACATTACATTATAACTATTTATAATATGAACCACTTGAGATAATGCCTGCGAAAGATATTAACAGCTGCTAAATTTATAACCCGCATGTATTCCAATATGCAGCGCTCGGATCCACTCTGGTGTTGAAGTGTTAATTAAACGTATACGTAAATAAGCTTGGAGTGTGTAAAAGCTTCTGAGGGGAGGCTGCTATTTACACAAGCATTACGGGAGGAAAACAAACTTGATAGGTCTACTTAGAGAACGAGACTTACGATGTTAACTATGTATAGCCTAATTTTATTAGTGAGACGCGACTTAAAAGAAAGTTGCGTCAAATGTAGAATCACGAAAAATTCGATCGTGATTTGATAAAAGCTCTTTTGGCTGTTAGCTTGGAGGTGTTTACGGTAATGCTAGTAAAGCGTAATTTGCTGTTGCTAGTAGGTATTTTAGCAGATACGTACATAGGTAGTAAGTTTTGCAAAATTTATAAGGTATATCGAATACTAAATTGACTCAGGCCTCTTTTTCGATTCTGAATAAGACAAAATATTACTGGATACGTAATAATCAGTATCTCAATCGCATTCAAATTCCATTCTCGATAGATGATATGCAACATAAAGTGCGGTATATAGCTAATCAATGAATTGATCGCGATTATAGAAACCTCTCTAATCGTTAGTGCGCACAGCGAAGCGTAATGAAACCGAGTGCGAACTTTCGTGCACGCTCGACGTTCTTCAGCTTGGCCGGTAATTGGTTGTTGAGCTAACATGCTTCCGAAAGACACGGAGTCGAGTCAAGGAGTCCGGTGGTCTGACTAATTAACAGTCGTGTTACCAGATCATATTGCTTTTTTAATTGGACGGGTATCTGGCTGTCAGTGTCGTACCAAGGTACGACAACTTGGTAGTTTTACTGCTGACCGGCGTGTTTATTTTGGTATCTAGTCCTTTTTTAAATATTAAGTACCTATATATTTAAATTTCAACTGGAAATACTTTTTATTATCAGAGCAAAAGGTTAAGGTACATTCAATAACCGTATTTCAAGAAACCCATTACGTATGCTCAGATTCCTCTGCATAACGAGTTATGTTGCTTTATTATATTCAGTGCTTTTAGCGAAGGCGAGAGGTCCGGTACGACAAATCACGACTGCATAAATTAAATACACATTCTGTATTTAAAACAACTCATCCCACGCATCAAATATCACTTGCTGCACTTAATAAAATCATAGAATTGTATTAAAATGAGAAAATCTCATCTTATCTGCTGTCAGTCTGTCCCTATGTATGCTTAGATCTTTACAACTACGCAATGGATTTTGATACGGTTTTCACCAATAGATAGAGTGGTTCCCGAAGAAGGTTTTTAGTAGATTATACAACAAGTGAAAAAAAAAGAAAATTTAATTCGAGTTACGAAGTTGGATCCCAAGAGTAGAGAAGGATCCTAGAATAGAAGTAGAATCCTGAGCGGAGCGAGGGATACAAGGAACGAGATAATTTTTTTTTTTCACGAGTAGTCTACTCTACTTTATACCATTGACTGCGAGAAAATAAGGTAAAGGTTTCCAATACCTACATTGTCTGATAGATAATTGCTGCTTTCGAACGAAATGATTCCGGAGTAAGCGACCCATTTTCATCACTGGAAGAACTCATTTTATTAGTTATTTTAAATTTTCCAATGAAACACTACGATCTAAAATTGGCGGGTTGTGTATGTTTTTTATACCATTGCCCCTTGTTTTTTTTGTCAATGGAATGACTTCATTCAGCCTGCCAGTAGTTACATTCAGCTTTCTTTCTTTTTTGTAGTATACTTAATTCGTCTATTGAAGCTCGTTCCAAATTCAAATGGCATTATTCACTTGTGAGTAAATGAGCGTTTTATTCACTGTTATCGATGAATAAAGTTCATTTTTTCGAGGGGCAATGGTATAATAGTAGATTATTCAACAAGGGAAAAAAAGAAAATTTAATTCGAGTTACGAAGTTGGATCCCGAGAGTAGAGAAGGATTCTAAAGTAGAATACTGAGCGGAGCGAGGGATACAAGGAACGAGATAAAAAAAAATTTTTCACGAGTAGTCTACTCTACTTCATACCATTGACTGCGAGAAAATAAGGTAAAGGTTTCCAACACCTACATTGTCTGATGGGGATGGGGGGAGGTAACCTGTCCTGTAAAATATCTAGTCTAGGAAATAATGACTTCATTCAGCCTGCCAGTAGTTACGTTCAGCTTTCTTTCTTTTTTGTAGTATACTTAATTCGTCTATTGAAGCTCGTTCCAAATTCAAATGTCACTAATCACTTGTGAGTAAATGAGCGTTTTATTCACTGTTATCGATGAATAAAGTTCACTTTTTCGAGGGGCAATGGTATAAAATATATTATTTGTCAAGCGGACGAAGCCGCGGGCCGCGGGACTAGTAAAATACTAGGTCGCCGCAGTCGCGAAACGTACCGTTACGCTGCAGCATATATTTGAGCGAAGCGAGTTTAAATTCAAAATTCTGGCATCGCTCGTAATAACCTGGGTAATTCTGTAAGCTATTAATGAGTGCAAGAAAATCCGAAATCGGCTGAGTATTCGCCGAGAAACAATTTAACATAAATCGTTTGAAAAATAATTTGTGTCACCCGTTGAGAGCTCCGCTCGCCTTCGGCTCGCTTCGCTCAATAAAACAAACTAAGTATCATGGTTTAGAAATAAATTACGACAAGACAAAAATACTACCTTTTCATCCTCATCAAAAGAAACCACTATCAATCAATATTAATTTTAATAATGTCAAATTAGAGGTAGTTAATGAATTTCAGCTGCTACGTTTAACCATAGATACTCACATAAACTGGAAGTGTCATAGCAAAAAAAATAAAGAGCAAAAATATCAAAATTCTCCTACGCTCTACGGGAAGTCAAGAAAACTACTGATTTGGCGACAGCAATAGTCACCTACTATGCCTATGCATATTCTTGGCTAAGCTATGGCGTCATTTTGTGGGGAAATCGTACAGATGCATCTACCATTTTTACCCAACAAAAAAAGCTTGTGAGAATTTTAGTCAATATAGATGTAACGGACACCTGTAAGCCTCATTTTCAAAACCTGAGAATATTGACCTTGCCATGCATCTATATTTTGGAAATATGTAAGTTTGTCCGAAATTACCCTGAGCATTACACCACCCGAGAAGACTTGCAAGCTAGATATACACTGAGACATAAAAATAGACTAAACCTGCCTACATCAAGGCTAGCAATGCATTCCCAGGGTCCCTTGGTCATGTCGATAAAGGTATATAATAAACTGCCAGAATCAATAAAAAACGAAGAAAAATTTAACACATTCATAAATGCATTAAAAAACTTTTTAATAAGTAAAAGCTATTATAGTGTAGAGGATTACCTAGATGACAAAAACTAACCATACTTACCTAACTACCATACATTATACATAATATAATTATCAAACAAATAGGATGATATACAAACTCTAATTAATTAAATAAATAATCAATTAATAATGCTTAATTCCAAATAATAATAAATAACATTCAATAATTTAAAATATGTTGACATGAAATAAATAATTGCAATTGGTTTATGAATAACTGCACTCCTTCTAGGAGAAGGAATTGAATAAAATAGGTAGGTAGGTACTTAAAGAATAAAATGTTCAACTTTAGTATATTTTTGTAAAACTATACATCAATACTAATACATCTGTTATATTCTATTAAAGTTTGTATGTGCCTACTGAGAATTGTGAATGTAATGACATTTAGGTGTTTTGGATTGACATATAATATTATATTTCTTATAACCGGGATGTTTATGTATGAACTGTTCAATAGATAAATGTAATGACATTATGAACTAATTTGACATTTTTGTAAACATTGTTTTCATTAAACATATTTAGTGTTTGTATTGTGTAAATTGTGAATAACATTAGGAATGTAATGAATGACATTAGGAATTAGTTGGGTGTGACATTGTTAATATGACTTTTGTATAGCCTTGATGACCATAATATTTAGATAAGTTTGTATTGCGATATTTGTGACATCCAAGAATCAGATTGATATTTCTATTAAATGTACCAAAATTGCAATTTATATACATCATAATAATAAAATAAAAACGTAATATAATACATAAAAATAACCAACAAAAACCTTAAATGAAATAAAATTATGCGTAATTAATAAATAAATAAAATAAAATTCCTCCTCTCTCCAGACAAACATTGTGCTGTGCCCGACAGGGTCCATAATTGTAACTTTACCTATTCTAACATCTGTACATACCACATTATGGAAGCAATAAATGTATTGAGTATTGAGTATTGAGTATCAATCTACATTGTGATGTGATACTGATCAATATGAGTCTATATCTATATATTTAATACGACAATTTGTCTGTCTGTCCGTCCGTCGCGTTTTTCAATTATAATTAATAATACATACATTTGCATGAAATATTAAAATATTCTTATTTTTTTATATATATTTGAGGCGATACAAAGTTCGCCGGGATAACTAGTTTTAATTAATTAACTACACTCTATTTTCTGTGCTAAGATGCTTGAGTGCAATAATCATTGTGATGTGCAATCTGGCAATGAATAGCTGGTAATGATAAATCTAACTTTGCATTTATCTGATATGACCACCTCCGCGTCTTCAGCTTTATTCCCATTATAGGTTAATAAACAGATAAAATAATAGTGGCTCTACTTCGCTCACGTTCAGCCTCTCGCCAAATGTCAATGCACTCGCTACGAATACACCCGGGCATTTTGTAGACTGAACGTTAAAATTGAAACTGTATTATTTAAACATTGACCTGTCTACAGCTTAACACCTATATTTGAAATTTCTCATTATGAGAATAGTCTACATTTCATCACAAGGCATTAAATTTTTTAAATTTTTTTTCAAAAATACATTATAGCTGCTACTTTTAAATAAATTCATTTGGCCATTTTGGACATAACCCATTATATGTGTGCCCGGTGACGGCAATAGGCTTGCCCCCTATTACGTGGGACCAAAAATACTGGCAAATTGTGGGTGTAAAATTCACCTCTGCCTACCCCTTTGGGATATAGGCGTGATGTGTGTCTGTCTGTCTATAATCAGAATCAAGTTCGTCATGCTATCACTCAAGATGCAAAAATAATCTTTTACTATTCTATTCTAGTTCAAGGTTTTGTATTAGCTAATCAACCTCCCACATGTTTTGGAATTCCAATGTTTTTTTTAATAAGTAGGTAGGTACAGCAAAGGATACCATAGAACTTTATATATTCGGATTACACTTAAGTATTGAAACCTTATCATTTCACAGTCACATGCACGGCTCTAAAACTAAACTCAACATTTCAAGGCTTTTATTATTAACTAGCGGACGCCCACGGTCTTGCCCGCTTGACAAATTATAAACAAGTCTTCTTCAAGAACCACTCTATCCATTGGTGAAAACCGCATCAAAATCCGTTGCGTAGTTTTAAAGATACATAGAGAGACGGACAGACTTTGTGTTATACTCTGTATGATTATGATAAACTTTCTAAAGAAAACCTTTTAACAACACAGGGTTACTACAATGTAACTTTTATTACATCCATGAACACGGCGCTTATAATAGGTACCTAATGCACTTACAGTAAAATTAACAACGACCTGAATAACTTAACCAGCACAAGTAGTTTCAAATGTTCTCAGATAGAATCAACTTCTGTTTCATAAAGTGTCACTAATTAAATAGGTAATTTATTTTTCTCTCAAGATTCATTCACAAACTATCAATTCGGCATGGGTATGTGTGAGCAGGGAGACAACACCAGTACATACGCGAAGATAATTTATTCGAACTACTTGCCACCGAGGTCATAAATGTTTGTCATATGTGATTCATTCATGTGAACAATAAACTTCTCACAGCTGCTCGAATGTTCAGGCTCGTTTTCATGCGAGGAATTAGACGTACTTAAAGTTAGTGGTACAGCGATAAAAGCCATCTTATCTGGCGGTCAGTGCTGCTGGCCTATAGGTGCTATTGTGTAATTTTTGTGTCCGATGACTGAGGGAACAAGGGGACTATGATTAGAGATGCCAATTTTCTAAAAATATTGAATTAAACGTAAGTAGGTAGAGGTTTCATTTTTGTTAATGTTTTAGACCCATTTATGCAAAGAATTTTCCTAAAATATCTATTTTACATAGACAAACTTAACAGTAAGTATTGAAGTACCTAAGGCCTGTACATGTTAAATAATCCAAATTAATGTTATAGCAAGTGTGACAAAGGACGTCAGAGGCCTTATTAGTTATCTCCCCATAACGTTAACTGTAACCATTCTACGTGTATTTACAAGAAACCAGCCTATAAGCCCACGTTTCAATTGTAACAAACTCTATAGCTTAGTTTCTATGATAAAACAGCTTATTATAAGATAAGACCGGCTATAAATATTCAGATATGCATTACGGGCAGCCCTATCTGTAATTGCATAGCCAATATCGGCAACATGCGCCATGCGGACGATGCGGAGTATTGGACGTCTACTCATCAGCCCTGCCCAACTTGCAACGCAATCATTTCAATTTCCTATTCGTACAGTTATTGAATTATCTCGGGCAAATTGCAGGCCTCCATCTATTTGGAGCTTAAAGATGTTATGAGGATAAAAACACTAGGAACAGGTTTTATTTTCGACGACAAACGTCAAAAGCAATAACAAGGTGAAGGTAGGTAAAAGTTTCCGAGTTCACAAAACACATACGGAGGTTATCAATTCTTTTAGTTTTATAAGCACTGTTGCGTGTTGATAAGAAGGTAAAAATTTATATTTACATGTGAACAAAGTTGACACTGATAATAGTTCACAAGTGAATGTCAACTTCCAGTTAAGAACAGTCTTGCTAGTTTATCTTTCTTTCAGCTGTTGGATAAAATTTATTTTCCCGAAACAGTTAACAATCTCCGTCGCTAATGATTCTCTCGCTACACGAGGTTTTAGTTACACAATTGCCGTTTTCTCTAAAGGACACAAGTAATAACAGTTTTGCTTTATTTGCGAACTTAGTAAAGTTAAGGACTTTACTAAGTTCGTAAATAAAGCAAAACTATACTATACTAGAACAAATAATTGACCAGTATGTCTGCTACATGAGTTAAGGGTAACTAGAAATAGGAAACAATGCGTTTTGCATGATTGTAACAATTAGCAAAGTGCACGTAAATCGCATTTTCATGATGAACATTAGGAATTACGACGTAACGATAAACAATAACAAACTAACAGCTTGTTGCTGCGTGTTAATAACTTGAAAACATTTAATTTGTGCCGGTACGTTTACCTTTTAGTAATTGGGCCAATTTGAGAATTGATTTCGTCTACCAATGTGTTGCACAACTTGCAGACAAATTAAGAGGTATATCGGTATATCGGTCGATACGACAGCTGCGAGGATCAAAACTACTAAGATGTATCTAGGTTTTATAATGTACAAAGGTCCATCCTTTGCCATTGTCCATCCCGCCTGCAATATTTAAGTAGCAATGTTGAAAAATAACTAAAATTATTAAATCGTCCCAAACAACCTCAACAACGACTGCAACAGCTGCTAAGGTTACCAGATGCGCGTGGCTCGCAAAGAGACCACAGGACATTAAGTATCGTCGTCGTGGTTTGATTTAACGTACTTACGGTTTTTCTAAATTCCTGCAACCTTGCAAGATACTACAAACCGTCGGTTATTGAACTGTTCGGTTAAAAATACACCCGCGTGTCCCTCCCACGCCGGGTCAAGGGTATTATACTCGTAATATTGCACGCCGATGCTTCTTTCTACAGGTAGAGGTTCCTGACGTTCCCGTCTATAAAAATAATAATATGATAAAAGATAGTAAATAGTTCACAACAGTAGTAGTTTATGTATGTTTATCAGTCGTTTCGATCCCATAGCACAAATTTATATTAGCTTCATTTGGGCTAGATGACGTTGTGGAAGAATGTCCAAAAGAAATGATTTATTTATTTACTAACACTTTAATAATTCAGAACCAACGCAAGTATATATGTATAGGTATACAATGTAAGGTATTGTTACGACAAAGAATATTGTATTGACGGTATAAGACAATTGCTAGATAGGTACTGCAAAACAACGAACGAAATATGTACATAATCAACTCATGTGCAATGGACAAGAACACCTTCAATACATTTCTATATGTGAAGAATGAAAGCTATTGGTATGCGCCATTAGCTCACCATCCGGCCATCCATGTGTGCCATCTTGAATTATTTATACACCTAGTAGTTACATTTTTAATTGTAAATATTACCAACAGTGTTGCTGAATCAATAAAAAAATTACATGGGCGCAAAGTAAATAAGTTTAAGATTTTAATGTTTAGATCTACTCACGAACGGAGGCAAATTATCATTTCGTGAATCTGTGATCATCTTCATCACGACGCAAATCGTGAGAGAAAGACGCGAACGATTCGACAAAACAAACAATAACAGAGTGTTTAGTGAATGAAAGTGAGCCTATTCGATGGCAGCATTAACGATTTTCGAAACAATAGCTTGTTTTTGGTCTGGAGCCAGTTGCAGTTTTCACTATTTAAAACGAATGTAGAAATTTTAGTACTTGTTACTTACAGTGACAGTACAGTAATGCTTTCTCGTAGATTGTTGGTGCGTCAGTGGGCGACCGCTTGCACCTTCTTTACATACAATCATAGCGCCACACGGCCTGTTGGCGCTCTGCACAATGCCCCAGTAGACGACCCACATCGCGATTATGTGACTCACCAACGCGACGCCCGCGGCGCCGACGACGGCAACGCATACGGATTTGTTTACACCCAATGAGATTAATAACATTCACTAAAGTCATTACTCAGAGAGAGGCTTACTAGATGCGTGGTGAAAGCCATTGCGAAATCTAATAAATACAATTTACATCCAATCGAATGACGAGCGACACTGAAGCGGAACAAAACGCAATGAGGCTATTTGTGGGAGTTTGCAGACGCGTTTTGTAAATGATGAACGTTTCTAATAAATTGATAACGAATACTGAACTAGAAGAAATGTGCTGATAGCTCACGAGCTTATTATACCTTATTGGTTTGATTTGATGTAAAATTGCAGAACAAATGATAGCTAACCAAAAAGCAGACACCTATGAGCCATGAACCATGGATAAAAGAACCCTTTTCTGTTTAGTGTACGTAGGTACTGAATGCCACATTATACTCGTATCGATTAGTAACCTTCTTGGGTCTGTCCACAAACACATAAAGCAGAATAAATGACTTAATCTAAATCAATGTCTTAATCTTGAGAACATGCTGCTACTTTACGGCCCACTGAAGCATGATGGTGCACTAAATGAGCCACAACGAAATTATAAGGAGCCCCGACTACATGCTCAACATAAAGGTGGCGTTAAGGTTCACGTAACGATTTTGTCTACAACCATAGTAAACTCTGATGAATCATAAACTGGTTCGTATAGAATTGCATTTATAAAAAACCCGTTTCGATTACACTAGGTTTCGTAGCTAGTAGCTAACAATTACGGCCATTATTCAATTTAAATAAATCGGTAATATCGGCACCTAATTGTTAACATATTGGTATTTTTTGCCTTTAATTCGACTCGGTTACCACTGTTACTATAGTAGACGACAAGTAAGTATATTACAAACTTGCAAATCAGTTTTTCTAGCCGTTATTAGAGTCAAAGACTCAACAAGAATATTATGAATATACTGAAGAATACCACATTTTATGAAAGAATATACAACTACTTACATATTTATAAACTATAGCAGAAGAACCGTTCTTTTAATTTCATGACTAATTTATTTATATGCTATAAATGAATAATAAGTCATGAAATAAAATATATGAATTAAAACTAAATTGTGCACCCTTTTTTTGTGGTACTGAAGGTTACATAGACACAAATTGTCGATTTATTTCATAGCTTCCTTTAGTTAGTGAAAAATGCACGCTTTTTTTGTGGTACTGAAGATACATCGACACAAATTGTCGATTTATTTCATACTTTCATTTAGTTAGTGAAAAATGCACGCCTTTTTGTGGTACTGAAGGTACATCGACACAAATTGTCGATTTATTTCATAGCTTTTTATAGTTTGACGTTCCCATCTATTCCCAGTATATATGTTACGGCACAGATATAAGAATACTATACTAGTACAGATGAACCATCTCATAGAAGAAATTGGCGACGTTTTAAAGGCGTCTTTAGGGCTAGCTAAATAATTTTCGATAAATTCCTAATAGGCCGTGTATTGTGTGCGAAAAATACGTAATAGATGGCGGTATATTATGTGTGCGAAAAATATATAATAGATGGCAGTATTTTATTTACGTTATAATCCCTCATGAATGAACATTTTCTATTGTCCCGATAATTTCCTAATAGATGGCAGTATTTTAACTTCTTATCAGAGTTCATTGGAGAGATTATTATTAGTTATTATTACCCACATTTGGACTTTTCATTAGTCTTGATAAAATAAAATGGTAATAAGTACCTACTTACATAATAGAAGGTGGAGGAGATTCAATAATTTTATGATAAAGCCATCGTGTCTGAGCTTGTTGATTTTCTTATTTAAACATAATATAAGTAGGTACTTACCTATAAATATGTTGTAAGTAGGTAGGTATACTACGGTTGTGTATTCCCGTATCAGTATTCGCTTAGCATAATAATATCATCATCATTCATTAAAATCTTATTTAATAACTAGCTGTTGCCCGCAGCTCCGCCTGCGTGTTATAGCTTTCTTGATCACCAGTTACTGATTTATTATGTATAGCTCTTGAGCGATATCGTATCTTAAGATAAAATATTATTGAGCGAAGCTCAATCTTAGGCGACTCATGTATTTCGTATCTCCGCATACTCCTCCTAAACGCCTGAACCGATCTCCTTCAAACTTACCACAGTGATAACGTGTGGCGTGATGGTGGTTTAGAACATAAAAATTGAAAATCGGACATAACAAAAAAAAATCTCATAAATCGTTGTCGTTCGAAAATTTAACACTTCGCTCAGTTTTTTGCAGCAGCAGCATGCATTGCATACCTAGTAGTATCTTAGTCGTGTGCAGCGCCCCTTAGTGAACTCCACTGCGGGTGACGTAACCTACGACAAAGTTATTACAGTAATCGGGTCTAGGGATCGAACCGCAAAATTAAGTTTGTTTTTTATTGTATAGACTTTTCCGGGATAATAAGTACCCAGCGTGGTGCCCAGGATATTAAAGAATAATTATACCAAGTTTCATCATAATTGAACCAGTAGCTTTTGCGTGATGCCTGAACAAACAGATAGACAGACAAAAATTGTTATTAATTACATTTTTGGGTTCGGTGTCGGTCTAGTAACACCCCCTGCCATTTATTTTTTTGATATTTTTAATGTACAGAATTTTCACTTCTACAGATTTAATATAAGTATAGATATAGATATAGATAGCTGTTGAGCGATATTGTATCTTAAAATAAAATATTATAGTCTCATAGCCATGTGCAGCGCCCCTAAGTGAACTCCACTGCGGGTGACGTAACCTACGACAAACTTATTACAGTAATCGAGTCTAGGGATCGAACCGCAAAATTAAGTTTGTTTTTTATTGCATGTACTTTTCCGGGATAAATAGTACCCAGTGTGGTGCCCAGGATATTAAAGAATAATTGTACCAAGTTTCATCGTAATCGAACCGGTAGTTTTTGCGTGATGCCTGAACAAAAAGACAGACAGACAGACAAAAATTGTTTTTAATCACATTTTTGGGTTCGGTGTCGGTCTAGTAACACCCCCTGCCATTTATTTTTTTTTGATATTTTCAATGTACAGAATTTTCACTTCTACAGATTTATTATAAGTATAGAAGATAGGTACAGTATGTGGCGAAAACTGTGCATATAAAATATCTCTGCTCACGCCCTTGGAAAAATAAAGCACTTCAAAAAATTTACTCAACAACCCGACCGACTTCAAATTACCGAAATGGGACCAAAATGAAATAGGACCACTTGGGAATTAGACCCTTTGAATTAAAAAAATAATTTTCTAAATCTGTTCTCCCAGTCAAAAGATATGAGGTAACAAACACCTTAACTCGTCCTTTTTTGGAATTCGGTTGAAAATAGGCTACCTTTATATCCTTCCGCCGGGCGCCACTGGAAATAAGTTCTGCTTGTAACCAGAGACGCCCGGCAACGGACGTTAGAGCGGCCGTGGGCTTGGACCGCGGAATTAAAAAAAAAACCTCTATATCCTTTTTTTTTTTTTTTTTTTTTTAATTCCGCGGCCTGAGGCCGCGGCCGCTCTAACGTCCGTTGCCGGGCGTCTCTGGTTACTAGAAGAGGGTATGTCCAGTGGCGCCCGGCGGACTTTGACCACCTCTGTGGTCTCTTCGGGTGTTGGGTCGGGACGAGAATCCCGCGTCGTTGGGGGAAGGGTTTTATCCCGCGTCAGTGAGTGAATCTGGTTGCGTGCTATGGGGCAAAGGCCCTGCAGCACGCAACCCTTCTAGCCTGCTTCTGTAAGGACGGCGGATGGCGATCCCGCCGTCCTCAGGCCCCGATCATGGAGGTCGATAGTCTTGGGCGTAGTCGCGGAGTCTGGGGCGCCCTGGCCGCCGACTACGGAACTCGGCGGGGAGGGTACGCTCCCTCTGCCTCCCGGCCGCCTCCTTCGCGAGCATGACTTGCTCGCAGAAGGACACGGCCGCGTTCCACCTACTCCGGCTGGAGACCATGGCTTGAAGCATGGTCTCCAGCGAGAGGGTATCCACGCCCAGACACACTACGAGGTCCCGGCGCTGGCTCGCCCACGCTGAGCACTCCACCAACGTGTGGAGTGCGGTGTCGTCCTCGGAAACCTCGCAGTGTTGACACCGGGGTGTGACCTCACGATGCATGCGAAACAGATAGCTACCGAAGCATCCATGCCCGGCAACGATCTGCGTCGCACGATACGTGAGGTCACCATGCTGCCTCTGCAGCCAATCGTCCATGATCGGTCTCACCGCCGCGATGATGGTGGTACCCCACTTGGGTTGCTCAAGTCGCACCCTCCATGACTCCATGAGATCCTGGCGGAGTTGGGACCGCTGGTCCTCGATTTCTCGAGACGCAGGCCTGTGGTCCCGCTCCAGCGCCTCCTTGCGCCATTGGAACAATGACGCAAGGGCTCTCGCTTCCAGGTCCCATGGAGGGGTCCCGGCTAGGAGACATGCAGCCTCTCCGGAGATCGTGCGGTACCCCCGTATGGTTCTGACGGCCAAGGTTCGAAGTGGTCTGTTTAACAGAGTCACGTTCCCCTTGACCGCCAACCTATCCGCCCATACGGGAGCCCCGTATAGGGCCATACTCCGCACGATCCCCAGGTACAGTCTCCTGCAGGGAGCGTTGGGTCCCTTTAGGTTGGGCATCAGTCGCGAAAGCGCGGCCGATGCCTGCGTCACCTTGGGGACCAAACTTCGGAAATGTGGTCCGAAGTTCCATCGGCTATCAAGTACGATCCCTAGGTACTTCATCGAGGGCTTGATGCCGATGCTAACGCCCCCCACATTTATGCTGGAACCTTCGGGTGGACCGTTCCGAGGTCTGTGAAAACACAGAACCTCGGACTTGTGCAAGGCCACCTCCAGTCCCAGCTGCCGTATCCGACCCACGACTCGAGCAACACCCGTCGTGACCTTGAGTGCTGCCTCCTGGTACGTTGCACCCCGCGCAGTGACGAGGGTATCGTCGGCGTAGCACGTTACGCCGACGCCCCTAGGCAACGCACCCCGCAGCACCCAGTCGTAGCCGATGTTCCACAGAAGCGGCCCCAGGACCGACCCCTGTGGAACACCGCACGACACATCTCGCCGAGCTGGCCCGAGCCAGCTGGGGAAAGCTATGGCCCTCTCCGAGAGATAGGCCCCGACAATACGACGGAGGTAGAGAGGCGTTTCGTGATACACGAGCGCCTCCCTAACGCAGCTCCATGGCAAGGTGTTGAACGCGTTGGCGATGTCAAGAGACACCGCCACCACCACCTTGCCCTGCGAGACTGCTTCCTCCGTCAGGCTCTTCACGCGCATGATCGCGCTCACGGTGGAGCGTCCCCGACGGAAACCGAACTGGTTATCCGCCAGGTCTGGCCCCACACTCGTGAGATGCTCGACGAGGCGTTCCGCGATAATTCGCTCAAAGAGCTTACATACCTCGTCGAGCAACACGATCGGCCGGTATCCGGACGGTGCGTCCACCGGCCGCCCCGCCTTACGGATCAGGACCAGTTTCCCCGTCCTCCACACCTTGGGAAACTGGCCCCTTTCGAGGCATGCGCTAAAGAGCCCCATCAGTCGAGGCCCGAGTTCTTCGAGGGCCAGGACCCATGCACGGCCAGGAATGCCGTCGGGTCCGGGGGCAGTGATTTTCCGGCGTTTAAGCCGGAGTACTGCCGCACCTAGCTCCCCCACGCTGACTTCGGGTACGTCGTCTTCGCTGGTGCTATCCGCGTCGGGCAGAGACGGAGCCATGCGCGGAGGGACGTGCTCCTCCGCGCTCGTCGGAAACAGGGAGCCCATGACCCGCTCCAGCTGCTGCGGCTGGAGACTCTGGGTCAGTGGGGGCGCCCTAGGTCGGAGTTTCTCCCTGACCTGTAGGTACGGGCGCCCCCATGGGTTCTGCTGCAGGGTCTCCAGGAGCTCCTCGCGGGCCGCCGTCTTGGCCCGCTTTATCGTCTCCTGGAGATTACCTTTAGCCTCCCTGTATGCCTGATAAAGCTCCGCCTCTCGGGCTGCCGCGTCGTCTGGGCGGCGATGCCTCCGGCGAAATCTGGTGTACCGGCGGCGGGCGGAGATGCATGCTGCGCGCAGCTCTGCAATCTCCGGCGACCACCAGTACACCTGCTTCCTGGCCGGTCTGGGTGTAACCCTAGGCATCGCCGCATCACAGATTTGCGACATGGCTCTCCTGAACCACTCCGCCTCGGCATCCACATCGGCAGGCCGGTCCGGTGCCGGAATCCAGGCCTGCACGATGGATGCCTCCAGGAGAGCTTCCCGATCAAGATGGTGAAGTGCCCAACGCGGATCCGGGGGATTTGCTACCGGCTGTGGGAGGTCAGGTGAGGGGACGACATCGAACCGGATGTACCGATGGTCCGAGTGCGTCTCCTCACCCTCCTCCACGCGCCAGCCTGTAATACGGCGGGCGAGGTCAGGGGATGCGAACGTTACGTCTACGATCGATTCCCCCCCTCGCCGCCAAAAGGTGACGACATTCCCCCGGTTGAGGACCTCCAGACCACGTGTTCTGGTCCAGTCCTCAAGAAGCCTCCCCTTGTCCCTGGTTTCCCGGGAGCCCCACGCCTCACTCCAGGCGTTGAAGTCTCCCAGGAGCAGGACAGGGCGAGGGCGGCACGCAGCGAAGACGACGTCGAGCTCAGTGAGCCATAGCTCAAACTGAGACTCGTCAATGTTCGGCGAGATGTAGGCCGACACCACCGCAAACCCTTCAAATTCCGCCGCAACACACCCCCGGCCGCTTGCAATCAATGCAAGGCGCGAGGTGTCCACGGCGGAACCCCCAAAAATGCAACAGGCCGAGCCGTCCTGGTCCACCGGACTTCCCGGGTGGACATAATACGGCTCGGCGACCACGGCCAAGTTAATGGACCACTGCGCGATGCTCTGGTACAGAAGATCCTGAGCAGCGCGGCAGTGGTTCAAGTTCACCTGCAGGATGCGGACATGGGCGCACATTAATGTACGTCCATGTCAGCATCCCGCTGCGAACCTGGCCGCGCAGAAGCGGCTCCCCCGCTGCCTACAGCGGACGGACGAGGTTTAGGCCTCGAGGCGGCGCAGGTACGGCTGCCGACCCGATGGTCCGCCGTTTTGCCCTCCGCCTCGCATCTATAACAGCGAGGCGGGGCCTCACAGCCATTGGCCTTATGACCGGGCCGGCTGCAGCGGAAGCACCGATCGCCCACGGTGTCTTCCGCTGTGCACTGCACTCCGACGTGCCCCACCACCATGCACCGGAAACACCTGGTTTCCCGGGCACGAAGAAGGTGCACCTGCGCCTTTAGGAAGCCCCCTACAAGGAGGCTTCGTCCGTCCGCCAATTTAAGTGCCGCCGCGACGGGGCACTGGACGACTGTCATCCCATGACCGGTGGAGCCGAAGGAGATATCTCCAGCTTTCACCTGGTCATGGGGGCAGCCGCCCGCCTCCACGACGGCGGAGATTACTTCCTCCGTCGTGGCCGCGTCATCCAGACCCGTGATGCGCAATGCGGCGCATTTGGTAGGTCTGGTGACGCGGACGGCTTCTGCGTCCAGCGCGACCCTAAGTTGAGCCGCTAGGGCGTCCGCTTTGGGACCGCTGGAGGCGCCGGAGACCTCGAGGAGGCGAGCACCGGTGCGGGTGTTTTTACACCGGAGCCCCCCCTGAATATCGAGGGCCGAGAGGTTCACTGAGGCTTTAACCTGCCTCAGGACATCGGCGTACCCCACACCCTTCTCCACACCTGCCGGCGTCACGGTCAGGACGACGGCGGTGGAGCGAGGAGGGCGGGGCCTCTTCGGCGCCTTCGCCGCGGCGGCTCTGGCCGCTTTCTTTTTGGCCCTCTTGCGCTGCTTTTTGGCACCCACTACTTCCCATCCCTCCCGTCTGGAGGGATGTAAGAAGGCAGCAGGAGCAGCAGCGGGAGTGGCCCTGAAGGCAGCGGGGGTGGCACTCCTCTTGCCCTTCCCCTTGCCCTTCCGCAAAATGGCCGCAGCTTCGGCTGGCGTCCGCCTCGCTGGGACAGCGGACGGGGGCAGGGTGGGGCGGCGGCTAGGAGGCCGGCCTCTCGGACGGGGCGCAACGCCAGCGCCAGCAACAGCCGCGTAGGACAACGCGGGCTGCGTCAGCGCAGGGCGGTACGCCCGGTCCTCAAGGACGCCAAGGCGCCTCTCGATCGCCGCCATGAGCTCTGTAAGAGTAGGCGGCACAGGCTGTGGCGGCGATACGGGCGCCGCATTGGGCGCGGTCCTGGGTGCCGTCCTTGATGGCCCAGCCTTCGGGGAAGGCGGCGTGGGTTGCTCCGTCTGGGTCCCGGTAGGCCCCTTGACCAGCTTGGTCAGGTTCGCGACCTCCTGTCGCAGGGCCTCCATCTGTAGCCGGGACGCGGCAAGTTCCGCCTCCAGGCTGGCCACCTGGCCCCGTAGCTTCTGCTCCTCTGCGGGGACGCTCCGCGCTAGGAGCTCATCCAGGGAAGACTGGGCGTGTGTCACTGCCGTCTTCACCACCTGCCTCTTACCCTGCAGATTTTTGGTGCCACCCTTCATGGCTTCTGCAATTCGGGTAAGAGCCAGCATGAGCTCCCGCGCGGCTGGCACCTCCTTGTCCCTGCCACTGGGCAGGAACGGCACTGTAGGGGCGGGGGCTTTAAATACCGGCGACTTTCGGTATTTACCGGACGTCGTAATCGCCAGGTACTTCGTCGGAACCCCCTCCTCGGTCTCGCTGGATGCGGTCCCCCCAGAGCAACTGGTGCTCCGGTCACGCGACGACCCCGCCTTCGGGACCACCTTCTCCCGAGTCCTTTTGACTGGGGTCTTCCACAAGGAAGAACCCTCCGTCTCCATGCTGCTGGGAACGACGTCTGTCCCAGCAGCGGTCGACGCGACCTCCGCGTCGGTTTGGGGGGTGGTTTTGAGGCACACCCCCTGGCCTGTCGGGCTTTGTTGACCCCTCCCAAATACCTGATGGGGGTCGCTGTGACTGGTGCCGGGCCTGAGCCCCGCATCAGTCACAGCCGGGTGTTCGTGGAGGGATTCCTCACCTCCAGTTCCCCGTTGGGTAATCTTATTATTCGCACTTTGCAAAGCCATTTTTTATTAGTTTAACGTCCTTCGACGGGCGACACCCTAGGCGTGACAGCTCCCCTGCACGATTCATCCCCTCACCGGGTGTCAGAGCTTGGGATTGGGTTAATTTTTTATAGAGGTGTTCATCCTCGCGGCCCCGAGGGGCCACCGGTCCTGTCAATTCAGGATTACGGCTGGGCCGGGCGGGGGTCTTTACAAGACCGTTCCGCCCGCCCCGTTGGTGATTTTTTAACGAGGTTTTCTTCCTCACGGTTCCGAAGAACCGACTTCCCGCCTGAGGTCAGGCGGGGTTCGGCCGAACGGTGGTCTCTGCGAGACCGTGTCCGACACCGCTGATGAGCTCAGTGATGTCGGACCCGTCGCCCTGGTGGTTTCTCCGCACAGCAGCACTCTGCTCTGCAGAGTGTCGGCGGAGAGACCTGGGCCGCACTAGGCCCCCGTCGTGGTGGGTCTGCGTTCCTCATGCGAGGCGGCAAGACCCCCACCTTGGCCAGAATTAGCCGTAGTAGCTACAACTCTGCGGTACGTTGCCGCAGAGTTGCAGCCACTGCCGTTGCCCGGGGTGCACCACGTGGAGGAACTGACCAAAGCACCCCAACCTCTATATCCTACTAATATTACAAATGCGAAAGTTTGTATGTATGGATGTTGTTACTGTTTCACGTAAAAACTACGGAACGGATGTTGATGAAACTTTACAATAATATAGCTTATACATCAGAATAACACATAGGCTACAATTTATAAAGATATTGTGTGAATTGTTCAAAATATGACGCGGCGCGACGGGAAAGGGAAAAAATCCAAATCACCACGCGGAAGAAGTCACGGGCGACCACTAGTAATTAATAAAATGTTAAGTACAAATCGTGTAATTAATATTATATATATTATATTATATATATATTATATTATAATAATAATTAATTTAAGTAAATTAAGCCGTTAAGTGATGAGACTAATTAGGAATGAATGACGCAGCGAGGTAAAATTAAGAGTAGGCGATAAATAAAATTAATAATTAATAAAACAGGGCAATGTATTTTTATTTATTACTTTTGTCTGCCTTTTTATCTGTCTATACTAGTCTATTCTTGCAGTTTTTACAGACAGAATAAGGACACTAAGCTCGAACTGCTAAGATTATTATTAGTTGTAGGTATGTATGTATGTATGTATGTAACATCTGTCCTGGCTTAAATTACAGAGTAGTTATGGATTTTCTATAGTACCCGGCAACGGCAATAGGCTTGCCCATATTAGGTACGTGGGATCAACAAATTACTGGCAATTTGTGGGTGTATAATGCACCTCTGCTTACCCTGTTTGTATGTATGTATGCAAATTGACTTTGTTTCCTCTAAATCGGCTAAAACGAAAAGAACATCGTCAATCAATAAGTCATTCCACGCGGGCAGAGCCGAGAGCGTCACTTAGTATGTAAGTCAACCAAAAAAGTACATGAACGAAACGCACAACGTGCGAACAACTCAAACTCGGCATCTAGGCACTCGGCAGTGGCACGCGCTCGACAGGTCGACACCGACACGGACAATATAGGTAGCTACCTACCTAGCCAGTAATTTCCACGAACTTTTATGTTTGTCAGAACAGCCACGTCTGTTGATCGGTCGTGCGGCAGATGAGGTTGGTTTGGAAAGTAGGTACTTTCCCTGAGAGCTACCCCTAGCTACTTTTACTTTAGCTACCTAACCTACCTAGGCTAAGTAGTTACATATTTGTAAACCTTCAAAATCAGTGTAGTATGTGGCGAAAACTGGGCAAATATATCTCTGCTTACGCCCTTGGAAAAATAAAGCACGTCATAAATTGACTCAACAACTCGACCGACTTCAAATTACCGAAATGGGACCAAATAATTGTCAGAATGGGACCAAACTGAAATAGGACCATTCGGGAATTAGTCCCTTTCAATTAAAAAAATAAAAAATTTCAAAATCCGTTCACCCAGTCCAAAGATATGAGGTATCAAACACCTTAACTCCTCCTTTTTTGGAAGTCGGTTGAAAACACTGGAGCGATGAAAGAGGCCTTTTTAGGGCTAAAACTACTTGTAGTTTTAGCCCTATAAAATTTTATAGTGAATGTTTCTTGAAACATTCACTATAAAATTTTATATTATTACCGAATCATTTCCCCGTTTGTGATATATTACAGTATTTCACCAACCCTTGAAAATCCGCAAGACGCCCCGGTGTCGCGGCGCGCGCCGTTCCGTCAAGCCCCGAGAGACACCCGGGTGTCGCACCTCCCCAGGCGACTTTAAGCCTTATTTTAATGAATTTACGTTCTACTTTTGTATGGAGAAGTTTGATGACATACGTTCTCCATAACATTTCCTTGCAATTTGAAGCATAACTTTATAATATCTGTGGTTCGATTTTTTTTTTCACGGCATTGAAAGTTGATGATGTTTGGAGAGTACGTCAGTCAGCGTCAGGTCTATAGTGCGTGTATTTTGAGTGAAATACTGTGATTTATTCACGTAAGTAATGTTTTCTTATTAGAAATATGATTATTCGGTTTATAATGATTCTATTTAGGTAGTAGTTTTCAAAAAAATACATCGTTATAACTAATATATGAAGCCCTAGAAAGTTACCGATTTCCGAGTTATTTTTGCGATGTTTGTCAGTGAATACAGTGAAAAGTATAAAAAAGTATAAATAAAGATACTTTTTATCTCTGTAAATCGTTTTGAGAACGATAATGTACGTAATTATATATTTCAGTGTAATAATAGCTAGAAAAAATTTGGTGGAAAACCGTTATAAATTGGCCCGTTGATTTTACGTTTCGGCGGGTTGAGTTTTATGTGGTGTTATTATAAACACCTTGAGGTCTTTTATCAAAATATTTACGTTATTAGATAACATAAGTCCTTGTTCTTGGAAATTCATTTGAATTTTCTTGAAATTCAGTTGAATTTCTTGAAATTCATTTGAATTCTTGAAATTTAGCTAACAACGTGGTTTCCAAATTTTGGACAATTTATAATAAATAATTTGTTTGCATTATTATTCATTTTTTGATGCTTGATCATCAAATATATATCAATAAAACTATTGCCGTTTACAGAATCGTAAAATATGGTTTGGTTGTAGAGATATTCCTTTTTTCTACGAGATGGTAAGACAACGTCACGATGTCATCACCCGCCCGTGCTCCCAAGACTTTTTTTTTTTTTTTTGCGCGTGGGTTGAGTGGCTGATTAAATTCCATAAATAGCGTAGGTGCATGACACTGGATATAATATTTAACATACTGCAAACATCAAAGATGATCCGGGTTCAAATCCTAGGAAATTAGTTTTTGTTTTTGTTAACAAATTCTTTATATTCTCAACTGACTTCTAAAAAGGAGGAGGTTCTCAATTTGACTATATAGCTTTTTGTTCTTTTTTTGGCCAGTTTTTTCTTGTTATTTTTTTTTATTCAAGACAAGTATGTAGCTATTTCATTATTGTTTTTATTATTAAGTTGCTTTAAAATAAATATAAATAGGTATCAATAGGTGAAAATGTATATCTATATTATAATAATATTATCCTATTGTGCAAAAGTTAAACTAAACGAAGCATTATCAATTTACTTATAAGCAAATATGTTCTAACCACAAATTTTGCTGTTCTCTCTGAGACAGTCTTGATAATGCTTCGTTTAGAGGCGAAACAATTGTCGACGTTTTGTTGTCTTTTTAATCCTGCGGAAAATAGTGCTATTAAAAAAAATTAAAATAAGTTTAAAACATTTTTTAATTTTTTTTTTTTTTTAATATTTTACTTACCATTGCTTTGTCATGGATTTTCGCCAAGTAACGCCTGGTTCCATCCAATATTTTTTATTTAGTCAAATATTTCAGTTGGAATAACAGTTTTTACGCAAAATCATCGTTTAGGCGGTTACAGTTTTAACCTAACCTAACCTACCCATTTTGTTTAAAGAAGAAATTAACCTACTCTAAATAATTCAGTTCCGGGTAACCTACTAAAAACAAATTACAATTAATATTTTTTGTCTTAACAAATCATTTCACCAAACGTTTATTGTCTGAAGATTGTTTGCTGTAATAAATAATTTGATTAAAGACCAAATGCCATAAGGACATTATACTTTGTAATATTTTGCCAAGTAAAAATTTGACCAAATAAAAATATGCGTAATAAAATCATTCGAAATATTGCATATAAAAAAGGTTGCTAAAATTTGTTTGGGTAATGAAATTTTGTCAAAATCTTTTCGGCAAAACGGCAGGCACCCCCTTATTACCCTTACATACTCGTTTTTCAAACATTTCTAATCGGTATCCATCGACGACGAAAATTGTGTAGGGTGTCTAGTAATGGTTTTATGCCTAGAAAGTTTAAGCAAGTAGGTACTAGACACCTATTAACCAATACCAGCTAGGAATATAGATTTAGAATGTAAACTGTGTGTTAGTGTTAGGTAAGTGGCCGTAGTCTTCGTTATGATAGATGATTGTACAATAAAATGCTTCTACAGGTACAAGAGACGCCACGTTTTAGCAACATTTTCATTACTGCTACCAAGTTGAATAAAAGTATTAAAGTTCCTAACTAGATTGGGAAAAGGCATAGTAGATGATGATGACTTAAATTTGAATTAAACAAATTAGGATCTATTTGTTTTATTTAATTCTATACTTTTTAAATGAAATAAAAACAAATGAATCGCAGCTTTTGATTAGTTTGTTATGTTTAAATAGTTCACTAAACTATTAAAAACAAACTGAACTCAGTCAAAACAAAACCGTTGCCGGAAATCAGCTGTTCACACTCAGGTATTGGTTACCTGTTCTTATTTAGCGGAACTGAAACCACTACTCACACACCGGACTCACATATGGCTTAAAATATGGCTAACCGGACATAACATCAAAATAGACAGATGTTCTAATTTTATAAAGCTTGAAGAGTTTGTTTGGTTAAACGCACTAATCTCAAGCAAAAATATTTTTGTATTGGATATCTAGTCCATTTATCGGAGAAGGCTATTGGCGGGTGAGATATTAGTTTATAATATACGGGTAAGTTGCGGGCGTCCGCTGGTTTAAAATATTATATGTATATTTGATCTTTGGTATGAACGTTAAATACTCTAAGAATGGCCGTCATTTAATACATCTTAATATAAATTTTATGAAAAAAAAAATTTGTTCATAAAATTTTTTTTCGAACTTAGTTACATTTTGTATTTTCTTGGAACTTTGTCACGAAATTAAAATTTAATAATGTAACACCTGTACTTATATGTTCTCCGAACGTTTGCGTGAAATATCGCATTGAAATTAACATTTAATTACGTTACATATTATTATGAATGTATTGCTATACCAAATTCTAATAGTTTATAATTCGTACCACTTCCGACGTTTCGGGGCCGTGGGCCGTGGTGGGTAAAGTATTTGGTAAGGTTTTAATGTATTGGGAGGATTATATGAAACCTTGATAGGCATCTTTAAAGCTTAAGCAATTTTCAACAAATAATTTTGTATTTACAATATCTAAGCAATGGTAAGTATGATGTTCAAACTGTGTAATTGCTTTGTCATGGACTTTCGCCAAATAATGCCTGATCTATCTAATTATTAAATATTTGATTAAGTAACCTGTGTTGACACATTCCCTGGTCTCAAATGGTCAAATAAATGTTAACAAATAAAACTGATGCTTTAATATTTTATGGATTTATGTTATAGTAGGTATAGACCTTTAAATGTCAGTTGAATGTTAAGTAATCAGTTAATTACAGTCAATAACCTTTCAGAGTTCCATCTCTTGGTAAATGCATTAGATTCAAAGATAGTATTTCATGTACGAAATCAAACTATATTTATCTATTGTGAACATTCAGCTCACCCGATCGACATACGTTGATCTGTCTTAACTAGGTAAGTTTTTTTTTAATTTTCCTTATGTCCCGCATAGTTTTTTTTTAAGTTTTCTTTTGAACAACCTTCTCCTGACGCAACAAAAAATTAATTAGCTAAATTGGCGCTGTCGTTCACGCGTGATGCCCTGACCAGGAAATTAATCATAAGTCATAACATAGTCGAAAACAAAGTCGCATCCGCTGTATGTCCGTCCCTTCCTCTATGCTTAGATCCTTAAAACTACGCAACGGCTTTTAATGCGGTTTTCACCAATGGATAGAGTGGTTCTCGAGGAAGGTTTTAGTATATATTTAGCTAGTAAGATATATAAATAAGATAATAATATAGATTGTGAAACGTTATTTCTATTTTTTAACCTTGGATTTTTACCAGGACACTAGTGGCAATGACATTCGGCTCATACAAGTCATAGACGAATTTATCGATTTTGTTTCGACATCTAAAGGCACACTACCCCCTGAAAGTCACATTGTGATTATAACTGCAATGCAAGTCAATAACTAATCCAGGCTGCTCAGTATTAGTACTAAAATGTTGCATCATTGGTATTTTAGAACCGCCAGTTAATATAATGGTCATATCGAAGTGAAAGTATATCAAAATGGGTAATATTTAACTGCTCATCAAAAAACTTTCCTTTTGTACAAAAAAAACCCTTTCCTAAGAAAAAATACTGATTGCGCAGCAAATAATTACCTCAAAATTTATTATTTTAGCTGCAATTTAAGTTCGTTAATTTGAAAATACTAAGCTAATCTTACCTATCCAAGTTGGATTGATCTAAGAACATTTCAAGGTTTAAAAAAAAATAACCATGAAGAACGCGAAGGCGAAAGACTAATCTCTCCAAGTCGATTGCCCTAAGACTTTAGTAGGTTTTGCCGTGCAATCAGTATATTTTGATAAGCAAATCATATTTTTTATATGTCAAAAATCAAAAATACAATTGATGTCTATTTTTGAATTATTTCTAGTACTAGTATTGATAAATAACTTGGTTTATTTGCAGTGAAAATAATTATTTGCTGTAAAAAAAAAGTTTATCTGATGCTTATAAATAGAGGCGATAAGTATTTTGCTGAGCATTTAAATTTATACCTATCAACGACCAAAAAGTAAATTTAGTAGGTTTATTATAGGCCGGCTATTTTATAAGACAACTTCATAGAATTAGCATCCCTTGATCACATATAGTTTTTAGTAGCCTATGAACAACGTACCAGCCGTCCTTACAGAAGTAGGCTAGAAGGGTTGCGTGCTGCGGGGCCTCGGCCCAGATTCACTCACCGACGCGGGATAAAACCCAACCCCAACGACGCGGGGGGATTTCCATTCCGACCAAACCTCCGAAGAGGCCACGCGGGTGGCCAAAGTCCGCCGGGCGTCCACTGGAATACTATACCTTCGGGTGTACCAGAGACCCCGCAGTAATGGACATGGGAGCGGCCTATGAACTACGTAGGTAATGATTGATGGAATAATTTTATAATAACTGTCTATGTCGATTCTTATAACATTTACATAACGCACCACAATGAATCGGGTCGTTAGAATTCCTGGAATGTTTTCATAACAAAGATCGCACGATCTGGTCCAGGCGAGAACTTATCAATATTATGGCTGATACGATTTTAAAATAGCGAAGTATAATATTTTGCGTGATACACGAACATATTTTGTGGTTGCTCGAGGCCGAGGTCGAGAGAAATCGAATCAGACACTTCGGCATAAAGTCCAATTTAGGCCAAATTAGAATACGTGGCGAGCGGAAAATATTTACGGAAGAAAATAATACGTGTTCATTAGAGCAAACCCTCAATGCTTGCGGTATTACGTAGCAATTTGCTTTCTCATTTGGAAAGAATAGTATTTACCATATTTGCCAACTTATCCGAGCGTTAATCATCATGAGTAACCCCGGTTGTAACATCCGGAGACTTTTGAACCCAGATTCACGTTTCTGCAATTAGTTTTTATGTAATAAGTACAGTATTGTGTAAGAAATGTTTTCCCTTTCGTTCATCTGTCTTTTAAGCATCTGCACCAGTTAGTAGTTGATGAAGAGTACAAGAACTAGAACTGGGCTCTCAGACCTTCTTAATATTTTAAACTTACCTATTAATATCGGATGTCAAACACGAAACTGCTTAATTATTTCCTTTGGTAAAAAAGTAGATTCACTTAGTAATGTAGTCTTGTAGTATGTCAATTGCAAACTGGAGCTTCAAAATTGTGCCTTATTATTCATATATAATGAAACCAGTCTACAGAGGAAGTCACAATATTAATTCTTCAATTAAACACGTCGCAACATATTTATAGATGAATTAGACTAATTTTTATAGTTGTTTTAAGTTTATCTTTGGTGACAACATAAAATTTAATAAGAGCTTTTCAAAATTAACCGACTTCTTATAATATTTTAATCGCATCAAAGTTGGTAGGTAGCAAGAGGAACCCTTCGAGAGGTTCTGTCCTCCAGCTTAAGGCACTTGCTAAACAACGATGGTGTTTTTTTTTTAAATCCCGCTCTTTCCGCTATTTCCTGTGGCTATGTATCCCTCCATGCACAGGCATTATTAGTAAGGACACTTAGTACGTTATTCTTGAAGTCTACTAGAGGTATTACAATAATATTTCCCATCAGTAAAATATTATTGAAAGTAAAATAGATATAGAAGCAAAAGTGTAAGTCGACACGTCGACACGTGTCGTAAAGATAGAATTACAAAAGAAAGTTTCACTCGTCACACCTCATACAGAGAGAAGTAATCTAGTTACAAAATTGAATTCGTTCGATATTGAAAGTCAGTTTAAACTAAAATACTGCAATAGTCTCCAGCAGCGAGATGCATTTGGACTGTTCTGACGGAATTATCGAAGTGTTCGCGTTGTGGGGAGGCGGTTATTTCGGTACATTTTGCGAGAACTGTCGTTACAGATGTAACGGTGAGCATAACTTGTGGAACATCGTCCAAGTCGCGGACGATGACCAATGCCCCGGATGTTGCTAAGCGACACCGGAAATCATTTAAACCCCTATACCAAGTTTCTATATTATATAGAGGGAGAGTGTCACCCGTTTTCTTCGTGGCGAATACTAAGCGGCTTAAATATAGGTTGGCCAATATATGTTTGCGTTCCACTAGGGGCGCCACATTACATTAAAACACGTCAAAAACAATATCTCAGAACTACAATAACTAAAAACAATAATTAGTTCAATTTTTTTGCCACGCAACAACTTAAACTGGGAAGCTGTAGTGGACCTTACGACATCCTCTATTGTTTGGCTGTTCTGACGTGCAGAGTGGTTGTTAATGGTTCAGACCGGTTATCAGAGCTGTATATATACATAGTATAGATATAGTTGCCCTGAGATCATAGCCCTATACATTATTTACATTAAGACAAGTAATGCCAAATGACTATTACATTATATATGTACCTTCATTAGTTCACAAATAGTTGAAGTTCCATTCAATGACCTGAATGAGGTTTTACCATCTATTAATCGAGGTTTATCAAAATTTTATAAATCATCTACTCGCTTAATATTAAGTTAGTGAAACAACTTTATTCAGTAAGTAAAGCGTAACGTAGTCCAAAATACAAATTGACATACACCAGGCACGCCCGAGTACATCAAAGCGATGTTTTACTGCTTACTTTGAACGTTTCGAAATAGAAGTTATAAAATTTTAATGGTTTGCTGTCGAGTTTTGTTTCGTTATCAAATATGCAAAACACATCCTTCACTCCATATTTTAAACATCAACACGGCCACATAAACAATAATTATCTTTCTTTTTAAACATGAAGTCAGGGATGCCTATCATGCCTAAAAGCAGACGTGTGTCATATACCTACATGTCATAGCGATCAATCTGGCCATCGGCGATTGAGAATATTTGACTTAAATATTTGTGACACACCGGTTCTCGAGAACAAAACGGGTTTAAACGAAGCCAAAAAATAAAGCTTCTGCGTCGCCATGGTCACATAAATCAAGGACAAGTAATTGCAATCACTACAGTCAGCCAGAACATTACCTGTGGGATGTTACGAAATTAAGTATCGTTCACACAAAAACACTCTGGCGAAAGACCCAAAACTCGTATTGTAAATACAAACTGAGTGGCCATGGCCTTCTAGGGCATCGGGAGGAATATGTTTTTGGGAGCTTTCGGACAGGACTATTCAGTACAATGACTTCTGCACCATTGTATCAAATAGTAATGTAAGTAATAATAAAGTAAATGTAGTACAGTTACGTATAATTTTGTTATACCTCCTAGTGTTTACGAGATAAGGTTGACGTTAATGGAGGATGCATCGAATACTGCAAAATAATAAATAGAGAAAAATGATACATAAATTCGTCCGTCTCCAAATTGAATGTAGTTAGCAACCAAGTACCAACAAGAGTTTTTTCACTATGTTGAACAAGTATGCACCCAAGAACTGTATTTTCGCTAAGTATCAACAACATTTTTTTCACTGTATCACCGGTTCATACGTAATGCCATTTCATGATGCATTCCGGTTGACAATCTCGCGTGCAATACGTGGAGTAACGATATACCGTGAGAATGTCATCCGTTGACACAACCTACCTACACTAATGCCAGGCAAATATGCGTCATATACATGTATGGAAACACAATAGCATATAGGTATACCTATTCGTTACGCAGTATGGTATATTTAGAGTTGCGTATTGTAAATATCACATAATAAACGTATTTTACTTTATAGAAACTGGTAAAGGAAGTTAGTCGGTTCCGTTTTTTGAAGGAAAATGTCGAGCTACATACATGAGGATAAAAAAACCACACTTAATAGTGATGTCACTCCTAACATTAATACATTGTTTTCCTGATGGGTTTAATGATAATTGGTAATGTTTTACTTTAAAAAAATAATAAGAAAGAAGATGCTTCTCAAAAATATGACGCTGCAGCATATTTAGCGAGAATTATCATGGGGAATGTCGCCCTTAGCTCTCGAGAACTGCTTATGCTCCAATGATGGTTGACCCCTCTATGGATAGCCCTCGATCTGGAGGCAAGCCAAAAAATCGAAAATTTTACCTAGCCCTAAGGGGTCAAAGTTATAGGCCAAAACCTATGGCGTGAAGCACCGCGCAAGACACCGTACTAGTTATTATAGAATACGTTTTATCTCAGAACTAGGTTCGTCCTATACGGGGCTCCCGTATGGGCGGATAGGTTGGCGGTTAAGGGGGAATGTGACTCTGTTAAACAGACCACTTCGAACCTTGGCCGGCAACAGACGTTGAGCGGCCGCGACCTTGGGCCGCGGAATTAAAAAAAAAAGAACTAGGTTCGTGTAAAGGAAACAGGAAAAATAAGCCTCGCAAACGGAAGTCGGCAGAATGATGTTTCATACTGACAAGACTGCTAACTACGAGATTCATTTTTATAGTTCCAATTAGTCAGTTTATAAACAAAGCTCTAACAGTTAATTAGCAAAATAATTGCTAAGCTTCTCTAGAGAAGTCGCACAGTTAATCTAAGAAAACAGTGTCAGTATTATGCAGTTTTAGTTCTGGTTTGTTAGATTTCACCGAAACATTAGGAATAAGTGTAAAAAAAAACCCCCGGAATTCACCAGCATGCTCTATTTAAAGTTCTAACCAACTAAGAAATTTATTAAGGTTGGATAATCCCGTGTTCTTATTCATGAGGGTCGCTGTTTTTAGACAAAACAAATCACCGGTTGGGTGGGTTACATTATGCTTTTACATTCAAACATTTCGCATTTTGTTACACATAGAAACAAAATGATTATACAAACAGTTATGTCATACAAAGGAAAGAAAAACAACCGGAGATTGGAAATGGTAATCTGTTTTGGTACGTATACGAAGTACAATTTCGATTGGCTTAAGTTATGCAAAAATATTTGTATGTTGACGGTCGTTTCAATATTTTAGTTAATCAGTCATAGGTATCCGTAGCTATTTATAATTTTGTAGATGAAACTTCCTCCTACTTGCAGACGGGTTTCTCGCACAATGGTGATTCATTCGCATACGCAACTCTGTCTGTCAATCTGCAATCTGTTAATTCAATACAAATGAATTACACATTGTTCTCGAAACTATAGTGAGGATAATAACACATGGAACTCTTCTGAAACTTAGTGGCAGCTGTTCGTCAGTTTCTATTATGGAGGTCTTCTGGCTGTTGCACATGAGACTAGACCAAATAAATGATGTACCGACCGATATGGATTATTTGAATAACTGATTAAGACGCTTGTTAACTCGTTACCATAAATATGTATTCTCCGAAAGGGCATGCACTCGTATGTTTACTTATAGAAATAGGAGATTGGGATCATGTAACTTTACATATAGGTGGGTGACGCTGAAAATGAGTCAGCGAACTAAGGCGTAGGGTCCAGACGACAGCGACGATACTATGTGGGTGTAGAGGTGTGGAGAAACTTGTAACAGAACCTGTTCGGGTCAGCCAACTCATGTGCAACTATAGAAATTACAATGCATTTTTGCAATCGACTAATATTAGTCGATTGCCCTTGCTCCCCTTTGTGTGTATATACACACAAAGGGGAGCAAGGGCAACACGTTGTATGATTTTTAGCGTCTACGTATCTACATAACTCCTTGAAAAAAGTTTATTTCAGCTTGTGTCATAGTCAAGTTTTATTATTATTCAGTGCCATTATCTTTGTAGTAGATACCTGACCCAATAAAGGTCCGGTGGTCTTTGATCCAACGAAGCTTCGTTCGTGTTTTTAGGGTTAGAATTGAATACAAATTTTTATGCATTGCATCATAGTGCTGTCTGTTGGCATCACCAACATACGAATGCAAACATGACGCCATTACTATTAAAAATTCACACTGTATTTGCCTGTAAACCAGTTGAGCGGTAAGTCAGCAGTGCATAGGCGGCGTACTTCTAACACGATTATAGTAGTACTGCCAGAAGCATTAAATGCATTCTCATCAGAACATGTCACTTTTGGAAACTCTTTTTATGATTCAGGGTTAGACGTATCACAAGCTTGCTTTGTACAATTGGAGATACCTACCGATATGATAAATGAAAAAAAACCATCAGATTATACCTATTTAAATTTATAAAGAACATAATAAACTTTAATCACTAAAATGTAACTTACGAGTCACAGGTGTGATCTATAAAACTTGATGAGTGGCGAATATGCTGTCATACTTACCTGGAAAGAAAGATTGCATAGATTAATATAGATTAATTACAGATACCATGAGTGTTGTTCACTGACCTCACCACTCAACGATAGTAATGCACTGATAACTTTGATCCCTTGCAATACTTATCGTTGCGATTACGATCGATAATTACATACATAAAAGTTACAATTTAGTAATATATTTTATATTACTTTCCGCCATAGCCGTCACCACACATTGAGTCGATCGATGAGTGTTATCAACTAAATGGTCGCAGTAATTTCAACTGTTGATTTGTTTATCCAGTTAAATTCTAAACGGGTACTTTCCTCTAGGTCCCTACAATCACACACACACACATATCACGCCTATATCCCGGAAGGGGTATGCAGAGTTGCATTACACACCCAAAATTTGCCAGTATTTTTAGTCCCACGTAACGGGGCAAGCCTATTGACGTCACCGGCCACATTTATAATGAGTTATGTCCAAAATGGACGAATACATTCCTAGGTCCGTACAATCATTAATATTATTTACTTTATTATTTACTTATCTAGATGTTAAATTCGGCTATACATATTTTGTAAGTTAGTTTCACTTTTAGCGGTTCAATTTTATATTTTATATAGTGTGATTATAATAACAAAATCAATGTGGAGTTCAAGAACCAAGACATTGAATTTGCTAATTATCTGATTTCTTCTAACCGTTTGATCACCAGCCTCCATCGTTTAATCACTTAAAGTTAGCATTTAATAAATTTAAATCAGTTTAGCAGGCAGGACAGCCACATCGCTATCTCTGTGCCGTCGTATTTTACGCGTAATATCGCGTATGCAGTAGACAAGCGTGCTTTGCTGAGGTTCAGTAATTACCTCGGCAGCCTACAGATGACGCGTGGGTTGACACTCTGACTTATCCCCTAGTCGACACTAGACTGCTACTTGTGAACACAACTACTCACAACAACTTACAACTTTTTGTCGTAGAATTAAACATTACAAAGTTATTAACAAAAACAGATAAAAATTTGAGAACGAATTTCCTTTAAGGGGTAATATTTTTTTTCCTGATCATTTTACAGATATTGAAATATTACTATTGGAAATTATTCCTCGAAAACTCCTCTACAAAAATGCCCTGATGAATTTTACTGTAAAATGATCAGAAAAAAATTATGACCCCTTAAAGAAAATTTTCATCTACTTTTGTTAATAACTTTGTTATGTTTAATTCTACGACAAAAAGTTATAGTAAGTACAAAGTTGTAGAGAATTTAATTTGCGACAAAAATGTTGTCGCAAATTTTTTGTGCGATGAATAGTTTGCCCAATAGAGCGCGATAACCATTTGCAACCCTTTTTCAAGGTTGTCGTTAGGCAGTGTTATCGTTAATTTCGGAGCGCTGTAAAACCCTTATAAATAAATGAATATTGAAATGTTAATATTGGAAATTATTCCTCGAATACTCATCTACAAGCATGCTCTGATGAAATTTACTGTAAAATGATCAGGAAAAAAAATATAACCCCTTAAAGGAAATTCCTTCTCAAATTTTCATCTGTTTTTGTTATTAACAAAAACTTTGTAATGTTTAATTCTACGACAAAAAGTTATAGGACAAAGTTGTAGAGAATTTAATTTGCGACAAAAATGTGGTCGCAATTTTTTTGTGCGATGAATAGTTTGCCCGATAGAGCGCGATAACTATTTGCAACACTTTTTCAAGATGGCGGAAAACCCATAAGGGTTGGGACTCCACAAACTTGGATTTAGCTTTAAACTACACTCCCCCCTTGATATATAAAAAATAAAATAGCGTCCTCTGACTTTTGCACACCCAAATGTAACATTTCAATGGACTAAACTCAGATATTGTTAATCGTACTCAATCCTTTATAAATATATGGTCTCCGATTAGACAATGGATCATAATTAAAATTGTTACGTAAATTACTCTTCCTATCTAAACACAACGTAGGTTTTAAAATTAATATTATGAACGTCAAGTGCCGTTAATAAATTTTATCTTTATTAGAATAGTCAATTAAAATTGAACGTTTAATTAATCGAAAGCCTTCATTGTTTGTGTCGAAAGTAACTGGGTATAGGAAGATATAGTTGAGATTACGTATAGCGTATCTGGCAGACCGACAAGTTTTTGCAATCGATAAAATCTGTGCGATATAAGGCCAGTGCAGCCATTGTGTACTGTAAGTAGCAAAATATGATGATAAGTGTTTTAAAACAGTGTTTACGTTACTGCAAATTTGTATAAGGTGTTTTAGGCGGATGAATGATATGCCTTGGTGAACATCCTCCTTCCAGATATATAAGTATCTATGACATCCAAAACGTATGCATTCATCGATCTATCAAAGACCCTTTTGATTGAAGTATGCATTTAACTTAGTGTAGTAGTGACGAATGATCGATAAACTTGATGGAAATAATTGCTCTTCTCCTACAATCAATACTGCATCTGCATCACAGAATATATAATAGTACTATCGGAAGATATGCATGTTCAGTCAATTAAAGACATTCAAAAACTTACAATGACTTTATGTACTAAAAGTCAAGGGTATTTTTGGGTTATTTTCAGTGATCGCCGCGACGATGCACGTATATTATAACTTGTTATTTTTTATTTGTTAATTGACATAATATAAAATGTTGAAATTGAACCCGTTATTATTGTTAGAAAATTGTAAAAAAACTTCACGTCAAAAATTGACACGTAACCTACTTCAAACTACCGAAATGGGACCAAATTAAAATGAGACCTGAGAAAAAAGTTAAAAATCTAAATCTGTTCACCCAGTCTGAAGATATGAGGTAACAAACATAAACATCTTACATTCGAATTGGGAACCTCCTCCTTTTACTTATAATTAATTATCACTGTGCACTAACTGCATTAAAAGCTTTTTGCTATTATTATTAACATTTACAGAACTGGTATTTGGGGCAGGACATTCGAAGCGTGAATTCCAAGCGTACCTATATTATGTTGTGTAGGTACATTTCGGTATTTTGGGTGTTACATTCCTATGACGGTCAATGACTTTGTGAAATCGAATGCAATTGGTTCATATCTTTCAATAACAATGGTTCTGATACGATCAGTCTTTGAAAACATATCCGAGAACTATTCTAAATATCAAATCTAGACATTGGCCAGTCCAGTTATTTTAAAGTAACAGTCACAAAGAACAACATATTTTACAGTAATACTTTAGTTAGAAAATACTATTATGATATATACGACTGCTTAATTTGCACAACATTTGTTAAGACTAATAAGAGAGTTAGGAGATACAGCAACGTGCATTTGTGTATAATTTTTAGTTGACTTTACTCCATACATGTGACAAACAGTAGTGACTGAGGCGAGAAGGGAGACTATTGAACAACTTGATGACGTCACTATTACAATGATTCATCTACCTAAAGCATTTGCGAATTCGGTACAAGCAGATAAAGAACGAAAATAATTCAGAAACCGCATTAAGTTTACTTTCAAGGAGTTGACACAACAGCAAATGAAATAATGACTTTAGAATATTAAAGTGTGATTCCTAGCGGCAGATCGCAGACCACTTTTTTTTTTTTTTTTTTTTTTTTTTTTTATATTTGGTTCGCCAAATTGACGCCGCCCGCCTGGTGGTAAGTCGTGACGACGTCTAGCGATTGTGGGCCACTCTCACAGCACACATTACTATTGAGAGTGGCCCTCAACTTGACGACCTACTGATGTGCCTCTTCACGCTCCGCTTAAAGAACCCAGGATTATATGTGGGAGGAAACACGTGCACAGGCAGGGCGTTCCAGGCCACTATCGTTCGGCAGAGAAACGAACGTTTAAAACGTTCGGTTCTCGCGAACATGCTATCCACTGTGTGGGGGTGGCATCTCTGCCCGGCACGAGTCGTTCGGGATCGGAAGGAAGAGGGTGGGATCAGATTGAAGAGCTCTTCAGAACACTCGCCGTGGTAAATACGGTAGAATGCGGCCAAGGAAGCTATTGTTCGGCGCTGAGCTAGCGGCTCAAGGCTTCCCGTTACCTCCGGACAACCAATAATACGGATAGCCCGTCGCTGCATAGCGTCGAGAGCGTCCAGCAGATACTTCGCGGAGCCGTCCCAGAGGTGAGAGCAGTATTCGACGCAGGGTCTAATCTGCGTCTTGTACAGCAGACACCTCTGGTCCGGTGTAAAGAATCTCTTTACCTTATTCAGTATTCCTAGTTTCCGCGAAGCTAGCCCTATACATCTTTCGATGTAGTTTTTATTATTGAGCTCTCGACGAACGTCTATGCCAAGGATATCAAGGTTGTCCTTCATTGGTAATAATGCATTCTGAAGAGAGGGTAGGGGAAGGAAAGGGGATTTCTTCGCAGTAAATGCACACGCCTGTGTTTTGCGGGCATTGAACTCGACCAGGTTCTCGGTACCCCATTGAGAGATACTGTCGAGGTTACGGTCGAGATCAGCCACGAGTCGTCGTCTCTCCTCCTCAATCTCAGATCGCCCCGCCGTCGGACGAACCGAGTAACTCCCGTGCAGTGTGCTGTCATCTGCATAGCAATGAATGTTCCCGAGGGATAGCATATCATTGATATGCAGAAGAAAGAGAGTTGGTGATAGTACGGACCCCTGCGGTACCCCGGCATTCACTTGCAAGAAGCGAGAAGCCTGGCCATCGCAGAGGACCCGCACTCGGCGCTCGTTTAAAAAGCTGGCAATCCAGCTGCACAGTTGAGGAGGTAGACCATATGCCGGAAGCTTGGAAAGGAGCGAAGCATGCCAGACCCTATCGAAGGCTTTGGCGATGTCCAGGCTAATAGCCAAGGACTCGCCGTGCCTTTCCATAGCCCCACCCCAGACATGCGTTACGAATGCCAGAAGATCACCCGTTGATCGCTTTGGCCTGAAGCCGTATTGTCGATCATTGATTAGCGAGTGATCCTCTAGGAATTGCATGAGCTGCTTATTTATAAGGAGCTCAAGCACCTTGCAAATGACTGAGGTGACAGCTATGGGTCGATAGTTGCCTGGATCGGACCGATCCCCTTTCTTGGGGATCGGTTGTACGTTCGCCTCCTTCCAGACCTCCGGCACGAGCCCTGAAGAGTATGACAGGCGGTACAGACGCGTTAATACTGGAGACAACTCAGCTGCACATTTTCGTAGCACCACCGCCGGAATGCCGTCAGGGCCACTGGCTTTCCGCGTGTCGAGTGACCGCAGCACTGCCCGTACATCACATTGCCTGATAACAATATCAGGCATTGTGTGGCCACAGTTGGCGATGGCGGGGGGCTGCAGGCCACGGTCGTCGACCCGGGAATTAGCCGCAAAGAGGTCTGCGAGCATATCCGCTTTCTCTTGGGCTTTGTGAGCCAGTGTTCCATCTGGGTAACGCAGCGGTGGCAGCGAGGGCTGACAAAAGTTAGATTGCACGGCTTTGGCCAGTTGCCAGAATCCACGGCTGCCCGTGGGATGGGAAGTGAGCTCCTGACCAAGCCGCGCGACGCGCTGGGCATCCGCTCTCTTAAAGGCCCTCTTACTCGACTTTGTGGCCCGGTTGTACGCTGCTTTGAGGTGGCCCACGTTTGGGTCGCGCACAGCCCGGGCCCTGATCCAGGCGCGATATGCCGACTGTTTTTGTCGAACAGCTTTGGCACAATCTCGCCCGAACCAGGGACGGGCTCTGCGGATACTGGCGACATCAGTGAAAGGGATGTAATAATCCATCCCTAAACTGATCTCGCCAGCAATAGCAGAAGCACTATCCGAAGGAGCCTTTCCTACAAAGCAGCGCTGGCTCCAGGGGACGGACGCAAAATAATCGCGTAGACCGTCCCAATCCGCTGACGAGTAGTGCCATAGTCGTCGTGACGTTTGCACAGGACGTGCAGGAGGTGACACCTTCATGCCAGCGTGAACAACACAGTGGTCGGAACTACCCAGTGGGGCTCCTACCGAAACACTGTACTGGGCTGGGCGACTCGTCAGCAGTAGATCCAGCAGAGCGGGCGCGTGATCTGACCTGTCTGGTATCCGGGTGATCCCGCATACCATCTGGGTCAGACCGTGGGAGAGAGCGAACGCATGGGCGGCTCTACCCGCATGATCAGTCTTGAGGGACCCCAGCCATTCAATGTGATGGCCATTGAAGTCCCCCAGAAACACTAGGTCAGCGTTCGGGAACCGCACCTGCGCTTCATCAGCCGTCTCGCTGAGGTACTGGAAGAGCTTTGTTGTCTCAGAATCCCCTGTGTGGGATCGGTAGACGCACACGTAGATCTGGCTCATAGAGCCATGGTCTACGTGCAGCCAAAGGACGGAATTGGAGGGGTTCTCTAGGCAGCGCAACCGGCGGCAGCAAACATCCGCCCTAACGAACACGCACACCCCGGCTTTGTCTCGAAATTGTTCCTCGATGACATAGCCGGGGTAACACAGGTAAGACGTGTCGTCAGGGCGGCGTATTTGTGTCTCCGTGAGGAACATCACAGCGGGCCGTGCCGTCTCAAGGTGGTGGTGGACGGTATCGAGGTTCGCATGGAGTCCACGGACGTTAGTGAACTCCACCTCGAAATGTGAAGTTGTGGGGTTTCCTAGGGCCGCTGTGTAACGTTTATTTCTTTTTTGTTGCACTGCCATTGTAGATTTTGAAGAAGAAGCGTGAAGACAGGGCGACATTTGGTGCAGCAGTAAGTGACAAAGCGCAGGGGCTAGCTTTGTCTAGAACCGTGTGGTTAGGTCGGAGCCGACCCGCCGGACGGAAGGGCTCCCAAACCCCCCTGATGCAAGGCCGCCGCTACCCCACACCGGTTACCACCCGGAGCGGCGATCCCACATCAGGATTATGCGCAACATGTGGGGCAGCCTCCTGGGGTGGTTGGCCCCAGGCGGGCCCCATGACTGTGTTGCGGGCGGCCGCGGCAACGCCGTTGCTAAGGGTCTCCCTGGCCGGCGAATCGACTCACACCACCCACACTAGACTCCGTTTCGCCCCCACTGGTCCCATGCCTGCTGCACCATACATCGCCCCGGGCCCGGCGGTGCAGCTGCTGAACCCCTAACGCAACCCAGCCTGGGCTGGGTTACTTGGGGGGCTTTAGCACAGCTGCACGGTGGTACCCCCCCGGACCAACACTGTTGTACCACCTGGTACCCACGTAGGGGCCGAAGCCACTCCATAGGTACCGTAAATTAACGAGCCTCGTCCGTTTATCAGCAGGTGCGCCACTAGCAGGTGAGGTCGCTGGGGCCCTATAGATGTTGGTAGAGCCCCTTTGCACCCAAAAACCACGCACCTACGTAATATTAAAACCGTCTGTAATTCATGACCTCTCCTTGTAAGCCGTATAGATGGATGAAATATTCTATTCTACGTTTATCCGGCTAAAATTCAGGACCGGCAAAATTGATGTCAGTAGTCTTTCTATTATTTTATTTTCCTTTTTTCTAATGATAAACATATCAACGCGTGCAGGGATATCACCAAATTATTTACACACACAAACACATATCACGTCTATATCCCGAAGGGGTAGGCAGTGGCGCATTAACACCCACAATTTGCCAGTATTTTTAGCCCCACGTAATAGGTGGCAAGCTTATTGCCGTCACCGGGCACACATATAATGGGTTATGTACAAAATGGCCGAATTAATTTAATAAAAATAAGCAGCTTTATTACAATTTTGAATTTTGAATAAAGTAAAAAGAAAGGCAACAAAATTTTACGTGCCAGCCGCTGTGGCAAATTATTTATGGAAAGGAATACCAGCCTACTTTATACTTTCTGTGATAGAACCTTTTCTTTTTTTCGTTTTTTTTTCGTTCGGTACTCGTATTTACTGTTTTAATATTTTATAGCTGTTTTAATATTGCAGAGGGGCGAAAAATTATCCTAAAATATGACACATTATGTTAATTTTTTGAAAGGGAAATGAGGTAGTTTTATTACAATGTTTACGTCAAAAATATTCTTGATTCTTTAGAAAAATATTGAAATATGTTTGAAATCCGGTAGGAAGTAAAATGTTGTAATGAAGTAAGGTAATTAATTAGGATACAGAAATAATGAAATAACCTAATGTTTCCTTTTTGAATAAGTATTTGTTGGTACTTTACCTATAACAAATTGTCTCATGGAATATACTAGTGATATGCTAGTTATTACTATCTTAAATAAAGTAATATGAAAAATAAATAATGTGACTTTTAAATATTATGGTAGAATATTTTGCATAGGTTACTCATTTACCTTGCCCTCTGCTGTTGGCAAAAATCTAAGGTACAGGAGAAACAAACTTGTAAAACAACTATTTGTGAAATAAAAATAGATAGAAATATACCTCTAAATCATAAAAACTGAAATGCCATCGGCAGAACTTGAAACCACGGCCTTTGCCTAACAAGGGGAATGCTCTGGCCACTGAGCTACAATGACCATTTTGTAAATTTACTTAATTGCTCTTGGTTGTTTATCAAGTTAGTCGATAACTTAATTCCATTCAACCTTGTACAAAACGGAAATTGCTCCAAATTGCTCCTACGAACAGAATGTCTACGTTTTCTGGCCATTAGCGGTTAGTCAGTCGAACCGGCAATAGTTTTTATCTCACTTCTTACAGTATTTTCCGACCTCATTAGTTTAAAAAAAAATAGGATTTCCCTTTGTTTGATTCAAGACAGCAAAATGCAACTGCATCGAAGCGACAATCGTGGTTTGACCTTCAATTGTTACTCAAATTCGCTAATCAACCATAGTGACGGTTTAGAAGGATTCGCAAACGATGCTAGAATCTACGATTGTGCAAATTTTTTTCCATAAACAATGACATAAAATGTAAGACAGTAAAGCATGTTTTTGGGTTCTATTCCAATTTTGTACTCGTTTCCAGCAAAGCTAAGATAGACGCGTATGATTCTTTACAGATAGTCTAGTTGCGAGTTGCTCCGCGTGCTGTCGTAATTGCAACCATTAAGATGAGTCACGCTTAGCGACGCGCCTGAACTCCGCCTATTTTATCAACACGATCGTTAGATATCGACGCCTTTCTGCATAATCTTTTACTATTCCTTATAGAAAAAGTTAATAGACAGTTGTTAGACACGCAATCAATTGTTAGAGGACAGCGCGCTTAGTCAGAGTTTAACACTCAAGGTAGAATGTGTCATGATTTTGTCGTTGTGACAGTTTTGACCTTGACAAGTGGCTCATAGCCTAATAGCGGGGCAATGTGCACAGTTGGTGCAGACGGCAGAGAAAGCGTCCGCCTCGGTCGGCCGTTGTCGTTTCCGCGCGAAAGCCTCCGGTAATGGCTAGTCGAAGTTAGGCTCCCCACGGGTGACGTCAGCTGCACTAATTAGCAAGCACGCGCACGCCGCCTGCTTACCTAGCAGTGCTTTGCGCTACTCACAGGAAATCATCGCTTACATCATATTCGGACGTGACCCTATCTATATTCTATTGTCCAACTCTATAACTATCAGCTTCCAAATATGCATTATCATATCAGATTACATTGGCCATAAGAAAAATCGGTACCTGTCTAGGTATCATCTATTTTTTTGCTGTCTTACAGAATCTCCATTTAAACAGATGTTTCAATTTTCTACAATAAAAGTTCTAACTGTAAATCTAATGAGCGCCGCCGCCGGCGTCTGCACGTTACTATGTATAACTTTTAAATAGTCTGTTCTAAAATAACAAATTTAGATCTAAAAACTAATTTAGATCTAAAAAAAACAAATTTAGATCTAAAAAACAATTTTAGATCTACGTAATATAGGACTTCCCACCTTCTCAGTAAGAAAATTTCGTAATATTTTGCCTGAATCGAGAACTTCCTGTGCGACGGAACTAATGAACGGAACTATGTCTTTGTGTTATTATGTGTGAATTAGGCGATATATAATTTCATAATTTACAGTGTAAAAGCTACCTGGAATTCATTTTCAAATTGTCGAGTAAAGGGTTTTATTTATTTCCACTTCTACATCTATCATTACAAATACAGGGTAAGTCCTAATACAATAGAGTAGGTGAGTAGGAATCAAACGATAACATATTATCTAAAGTACTTCTATAGCTTGTAGTGATCTGATCAAACACACAAACTAAAAAAATGGATTTCTACGTTTGATTTCGTAGGCGTCTGCGTTATGTCAAGGGGATACTCCGAGCGTCCATCACTCTCGCCTCTTTTGAAGTGAACCCCACTTCCAATTAGTTATTGACCAACGTAGCCGCAATCAATCTTGTCACTTCTCTTCTTTTTAATAACATCTCGAGTGACACACTGAATGTAATGAATCTGGTGGTCATGGTTATTAAATCACCTCCAGCTTCTAGGTAAGCTGGAGGTGATTTAATGACCATGCTATAACTACTAGCCAAGACAGCGGCTGCACTCGGAAAGTTCTCCCGTTACCGTTTTAAACAGTAAGGACAAACACATATGAAGCATCATCAAGATCTTCTATTCTCCCGCTAACGCATCTTTATGCACTATATTTTACGGTTGGACAACGGTCATAAAACTTTGCGACTTTATAGAGAACCGAAGTCGAATATTCCAAAGCATTTACACAGGCAAATACCAATGTACTCGTATCATCAGTGGTAAAATATTGCGTGTCGTTAATGCAAAGCGTGGCAATGGAATATACTCAATCTTTAAAAATGTAACTGACTACAGAACATCTAAATATGGCACGAGTATAAATAGCGAGTGACAAACTTAACAGTATGAACCAGAAAGAACCATATTGAGTGAAATAAGCCTAACCAGCTTCAGTACAAGCGAAGCAAAATAAAATATAGCGTGACATATGACAACGCACTAATTTAAGTCCCCCGGCTGACGTCGGAGGGCCAGTATATCAAGCCGCTCCTGTGCACGAAATGTAAATATGGATATGAGCGCGCACGCCCTACAAAACACCTCATATAGGTCTACCTCGTTAACAAACGCCAGACATCCATTAACATTAACAAATACTTTTAGTGGTATGAACTTTCTTTCATATATCTGAAGTATATCTATTACTGAATGTGAAGAAATTTTCTGGAATTTGCAAATTGGTTGAATTCAAAATCATTTTCATCTTTGTTATCTTGACTATCTTTAACATAACTATAGCTATGATAAAACATTACTTTAAATCTGTTTTAGGCAATATTTTTTAAAGTCACAATTAATGTTCTAGCTCAGAAATAATGAGATAGCGGTAAATTGTAGCAAGAAAGTTTGTCTAGATTTTATTGTACGTATTTAGCTATACCAAGCACAGTATTCTAATACATAATATAATATTTAACTACATGATAATCGCGTAGAAACGGCGCATATTTGGTTCCCTTATTAAATACGTTGCATGGTAGGTATATATCGAGGCGTGGAAGGGTTGAAGCACTTGCAAGTTGTTCGTATTTACGGGATATGCGCGGCACGTGCGCCAGAAAACTGTTTTATTTTATTATAGATGTTATTTTTAAATTCAAATTAGAAACTATTTATTGTTAGTACATTCTTGTTGTCTCTTCTGAAACGTTAAACGAAGTGTAAAACAACAAAGGCGTTAATAGTAATTTCTAATAATAAGATATTTGGATAGCTGATGGCACCTTCATATGTTATGCGTGCACATTTATAGAATAATTATCTATCATTAAATGTGCATTGAAGTCCTTGAAGGACAATATTCACAAGTCTAATGATTAGTGATTTTAATGGAAATTCAAAAACCAGAATACAGAAGTCGAAATATGCAGAAGATTATTCAATTATGATCGAACGATCTCTATGCGTAACAACAGTATAAAATGCAATTTAATGTGAATGCAATTGCATATCAAAAAATCATAATTACATAAAAATTATCAAAGTGGGATCAAGAACTAGGAACTAAACTCTTTTTTAAATTGCACTGCAGTGCCTCCAATTGACATTAATTAGAGTTATTTATTCTGTTCTGACGATAAAATAAATTACAATTGTATTACGACGACGTTAGATGGTCATAAGGATGAAAATAAACAACTGCTCTAAAATGGCGTATTAAGAGTTAGAGTTCTCTTATTTACGTTTATTTTACATTTGTGAGCAAGTAATATAATTTCTAAACGGAAATAATCTACATAAATGTAATTAGACATCGCATTTACGCGTCTATGGTATATATGCGAACAGATAACAGTTTATTACTTTCAGCGTACTTTGTTGAGATTTATTTATTATCTTATGATTTTTGTAAAAATAAAGAAAATAAGGTGAACCTTAAATTAGTCAAGATTTAATCCAGTATGCGTTAAAAGTAAATTTCATTTTAATAATAAAATGAAAAATATGTTAGGACAATTGACACACCGCCATCTAGTCTCAAACTAAGCAGAGCTTGTGATTTGAGTACTAGATAAACTGATATAAATACATTTTTTTCGTGTCATTATCACACAAAGTTTGTCCCGACCGGGAATCGAACCCGGGACTCCGGCGTCGAAAGCGGATGCACTACTACAACCTACGCCACCGAAGTAGTCAAATAGCGAATTGCATAGGAAATACTAGAACTAAATAAATTTTTAAAAAGCTAGTATATTTGTTTAGTTCAATGCGCTCAGGAAATACTGATTTGAATTAAAAAATATGTACTTATACAAATAAATAATAGTTTCATCAGTATGAATCACGAGTATGGCCTCACAAGTCACACGGTAACACGCGTACAATAATTATGTAACCTTCATTATGAATATAAAAGTACTAAAACGCACTCTAGGTACTTCCCGTCAAAGAATATCATAATCATCATAATAATAACATAGTATAAAACAAAGTCGGCCGTTCTGTATGTATGCGTAGATCTTTAAAACTACGCAACGGATTTTGATGCGGTTTTCACCAATGGATAGAGTGGTTCTCGGAGAAGGTTGTATGTTTATAATTTGTCAAGCGGGCAAAGCCGCGGCGTCCACTAGTAAAATATATATATACATACACAAAACAGTAAAAATAATTGTAACTAAACATGGGCGCTAATATCTGAAGTTACTGATCGGATTTTCTTGTAGTTTTAAGATATAGAAAGCACCATAAGTATAACATTAAATCTGACGGCAGGAAAAAGTTATCGTCATAAAAGCACATCACGCGGGCAGAACTGTCGGCGTCAGCTAGTGTATAAAAAATGACGCCCGCCGGTAGAAGCCTTCTTACTGAGAAATGTATTTTATCTTTGGACTTATTTAGTTTTACTGTAAACTTTCTTCTATCTTTGAATTGCTTTCTGCAACTCAGCCTGCAGTACCCTTGCATATCAAATCTAACCATTTATAATGTTTATCGATGACTAACACAAATCTACTCAAACTCGTTTGAGTACCACCACTTAAAGAAAAGGAAATCATTAAAGCACTCAACTCTATTAGGTGTCAGTGTTTAATGTAAACATTATATTGTTGCTTTTGTTTCGGAGCTCGATATTTATTTATTTTACAGCTGAATTTTCTTTTGCATGATATATTTTCTTTTTTGGTGTATGAGACTGAGTGCCATCTAATTTCACAAACATGCTTTAGTGGATGTCCATCGGTTGGTGCTAAATATAAATAAATTAAATTCAAATGATCATGGTATCCATACCTAATTGGTGAACGAATACCCCCAATTTCAACAAAAACTAACTCAATACGTCGTCATCGTAGGATAACTTTTGCACTAGGGGAACATTTCGTCACGTAGTAGCTCGCTTATTGGCAGTCCTTATTGCTGGTGCGATGTGTACGTGCATGTAATCTACAATACAGTTCAATACACCCACACACCTTTGAACAGTTTATAAATCAGATGCCGGAATCGATAGATACCTTAAGTAGCAACGAAACTGTTGGCATAAAAACAAAGGCCAATGTACAGTTCGATATTGAGACAAAAATGTATTATGAATAACTATTTTATGGCAAGTCAAAGTGCATTGTGTGGCTGCTTCTCTGGTTTTTCTACCAATGACAAGTGCCTATCTGATTTTGAATAGAAAGACATGGAGTACCCTTTTACTAGGCAACAGAGGTTAATGGTAAACATAAGCCACAGTTACCTACTAAAGTTGTAATGGTTTGATGTTGTATTTCCACTGAAATATCCAGAGGTAGATATTATAACAGTATAATAAACTAATAGACATGTTCTTTTCTCTACGCAAAGTAATAAAATCTCTATTAAACGAGCAATGCCTAATATATACTGCAACCGTTTAAATTTATGCTCCACTTCTCCCGGTACCCGCGTGCCAAATGTCCACAATCAAAAAGATAAAAGTCCATACTTTTTTTTAATAAAAAGTATAAGTATATAACAAAGAGATTTATAATATATTTATCATTCTCTCTATGAGTGTGTAACAGATGTGAAAGTTTTCTGTGAAAAAGCAAGAACGGTGAAATGACAAAAACGAAAGCAGTTAATTATAAAACAAATGTATGTTTTATGTACAACTTTTAAAGAGTATGCATAAATGTGATTGAAGGTTGTATGATGGAGATCACTTTGCGTGACGGCTGCTTCCTAGTGTAAATGTAAATGAAGCCGCCTTATTAAGTAAGTGCATTGGTTTACCTTCATCAAAACAAAATAAATCAAAAGTGCGAACACAGCTACAGGGCGAGCATGGCGGTAGGAAGAGTTTGTCGATAACCAATGATATGGCAGGAAATATCAAAAAAATGTGTTGATTAGGTCACGTCATTGACATTTTCTACGATATCATTGGTTATCGACAAACTCTTTCTACAGCCATTCTCGCCCTGCAGAAGAGGTTCGAAACTAGTCATGTGTTTATTAATTTATGAATTACGCTCGTTTTTATAATTCGAACTATGTACATACTTAATCTATTACTACATATTTATTACTTAATAGGGTCATTCATCAACTCGCAGGTGAGAAACTGGTGCGCACCCGCGAGTTAGCACCTTCTGATTTTACCTACTTTTATTGTCATCAACTCGTGCGCGCGTGATATTAGATTAAAATAAGTACAGTTGGCTACATAATTTTTAAAACGTATATATATATTTTACCTACTTAGTTTAAATGTATTGGATTCTTCTCTGCCTACCCCAATTGTATGACGTATTATGAACATTTGTACGACGTATTATGAATTGATGAACAACCCACTTAATAATTATTATCTATATATATTTTTATGCATATTGTTTTGAATTCATCTCCTTTAAAAGTAAACAGAACAGAAATGTATTTTCCATATACACATTCTGATATGTTATTCACTTGGGCGTAAAAAGAAGTGCAATAACTATTTATAGCATTGGAGCTGTGAGGAGGGTACGGTATTTCGTACGTATCAACAACAATAATATCTCCCACGAGAAATTTTCCAAGCCAGGTGGGGTGGAAAAAACCTGGGGTTGGGATATTACAGTGTCATTACATTACAACACAGAACATTCCATCAGGTATAAGGTATAATACAATATGTATCTAGAATCTAGACAAACATAGCTGTTTAAGCCACCTAATCAATAACTGGTAAATTAAGTGAAATACATTATTTACTATAAGCGGTTTTAAAATACTGTAGAATAGGATGATACTAGTCGTTTTTTGTTGCCTTTAATCAACATTTCATCGCAAGGCAACTGGTTTCATTTTTTTTTTTTTTCAAAATTTTAATATGGCTGCTACTTTTTATTATATTCATTTGGCCGGTGCCGGCAATAGGCTTTCCCCCTATTACTTGGGGCTAAAAATACTGGCAACTTGTGGGTGTTTAATGCACCTCTGCTTATCCCTGCGGAGATACAGGCGTAATATGTGTGTAATAAAATAATAACCTTAAGATGGTTGTTAGTTAGTGTTTTAATAAACAATTTGGGGGGTTGACTTTTCTATCGCCTCAAATCAATGATTTTAAATACAATGGATTTCGGATCATCGCTCAAAAGTGTCCGAACTAAAAGAGAAACAAAACGCTAAAAGAGAAACAATCGCGCGCCAGTCTTGATTTTGACAACTGAACGACAACACGTTGCACAATGCCGTACTGTATTGTAAAAACGTGTAAAAACTACGAAAAAAAAGCAAATTGAAGACGGTGTATCATATTTTCAGTAAATAAGCTTTTGTTTTATTATTTGCAATTTATTATTTCACTTAAAATACAGTATTTCGTCGATAATAAATTAAAAGACAAAAGTAAATATTGCAATCCAGTCCAATACCGAAGTACCTATCTGTCTCTTTCGAACTCATCCCAAGCTCAGTAAAAAGAAAGAGACCATTTCATTTTCACTGAATAATGTACTAACAAAATGACCATTCAGATTTATTCGGATTACCGATAGCGATAAAACTATTTGGAACAAAGATTATAGTGGAGACGCCTTGGCTCTTTATGATTTTTTTTTCGTTATATGAACCAACATCTATTTCAGTTTTCCTCGGGATCCAGTACACTGTGCACAATGGAAAAATATTATTGCCCTAGCACGGCGAGAAGAATATTTTGATCCAAAAAATAACAATCTTGTTTGTTCGGCTCATTTTATGGACATAACAAAAAGAGGTCCGATCTTTATGAAACTTGTACAAGAATCCCTTGATTGAATGGAGGAGATAAGCCCAAAAATGTTTTTAATTTTCACAGGGTATCATTGTTTTGTCATAAATATAATTACACATGTCATTTTATTTCGTGTATGTACTGTTATTTTCTTTTTATTTGGATTCTCGGTAATGTATTCCCACGGGAATCGGGGCCGAGATAACTATATCTCGCGGGCGGAGTCACGGTGATCAGCTAGTAGCCAATAATTTCGTATCCCAAAAATTAACCATAAGATAAAAATAAATTAATGATGCGCAGTTTTAGCAACTAATTCAGTCACTTGAAACACGGCTATCTTGTAGTAGACGTAGCGACATAGCGTTATGAAAATAGTAATGAAAGCGGAAGAACTTTGACACCCGCAAGAAGTTTGGCATTTATAATATTATAATTAGTTAAATTCATTAATTCCCTTTTTGTTATTCATACACTACAGTTACTTATTATGAAACTGACTCGAAAAAAAAAATCTTTGTCAGTCGTTAATTAGTTTTTCAGCTTATTTCGTCTAACATAAACAAGTAATTACAATTTATAAGATTATGGAATTTATTGTAGTCTTACATTAATTATTACGCCTACGTAGGTACATATCATGGAATCCTTAAAAGACTTTAACAAAATAAACCTACTCCATTGTTTCTATGTTCACGTAGTTCAAGTATACGCTGCATAAGGTGAATTAGTCAGGCGGACAGATAGAAGCTACGTAATGCGATAAATTAGTGCAAACAAAAGTGAACACTATTCCGTTGAATCAAGGTTTAAATTTTAATATGAAATTTGTTTATATCTATGTATGCCTATGTATAATGTATAGGTCGACTCGGGACATTATTTTCTTGCGATTTGTTCTAGATCCTATGTCCGTTGTATTATAAGGTCTTTGCCTCAAATCCACTGAACCCTGAAAGAAAGGTATCTATCACGTCCTAAAAAAGTGAATTTTTTTAGGATGCTGGAACACCAATAGCTGCAATGTACTAACCTAAAACATAAGTAATCTTATGGTCATGTCACCGCGTAGTCTGAATGAAAATCTTGAAATACATGCTATGAAATTTCAGCATGAGTTGCCCCAGGTCGGTACTGTGTTCAGGTCGAATGAATATAATACAATAAGTTATTCATGGCTAGGTATAGGTACTGTAGAGCGGCGGTGAGCGCCATGAGCGAGGGTTGAAGGAGGGTCAACGGCCCCGACGAGACGTGACGTCAGCCGCCCTACAGCTGTATATGACGTCACCCGCCCTGTGCGCCGCGCCGTCACAACAAACCAAAACCTTAACGTCGAAAAGTTACGATTCAATCTCGTACCGCCCAGAGCAATGTGGTTACCATATGTCCTCGTTTATTATAGTAAAATCCGATATCGTGTGGTTACTAATGCACATGGCGTATTCAAACACTTGTGCCTCGATGAGAACTTTATTAATTTTATGTGTAATTAACGTCAACAATTATAAAACAAGACAGGACGTACCTAATGAAATACATAGGTATATCGTAAAATTTCATATGTAAATAAATCAAAAACCGGCCAAGTGCGTGTCAGGCCACGCATAATGTTGGGTTCCGTAGTTACCCATTATAGGCTCTAAACAAAGTTATCTGGTCCGTTATAGTTTTCCTTCAAAGTTAGACACACTATGCTTTCAAAAAAATACGATTTAAACTTTAAAGTTGAATATCTCGCAAACGGACCTAAATCAAAAAAATGTCTTAGCAACTTCCCAATGTTTTACAAATACCTATCTAATGATACCCCACACGATTGGGTTGACGCGAAAAAAAAAACGTCCCAACTCCAGAAAAAAAGTAATGTTCATAATTTTATTGTAGCATTTTGTTGGAATAGTAAATACACATACCCGTGTAAAAATCTTTCTAGCACTAACCGTTTCGGAGGAAAGCCGAAGAAGGACGGACATGGCATGACGAAACTATAGGTAATGGTTCCACAACTTTTACTACGGAACCCTAAAAAAACACAACTCTAAAGGTATTGGTTATTGGTAAAAAGTAAGTAATTGACCGCATTGATAAAACGAAAAGCATAAAATGGAGTTGAGCTACTGCTAAAGAAAGTACCGTAGCAATGACTAGCGGGTTGCCGTGAACTCTCATCATAACCACCGCAGTAACGCGGATATTTAGCCGTAGCTGTCAGCAACTCCGAATTGTACTCTCAAATAAAATAAGAATATTTCATGACCAACTGTACCTAATGACGACACGGCCAGCAACGGTAATAGTCTGGGAATCCGGTCTGCAAACAGTATTTAATATGCAGATGCTAGATTAAAACGAAAAGATAGAACAAACAATGAAGGTACCGAGTGTTACAATGCAACTGGCATAGAATATTAGATTGCTATTACAAACCCCTGTTACTATAAAATGATCGAAATGATCGTATTTATATTTCACAGCGGTTTCTCGTAAAATATTTGAATCATCCTCGTTATTGAAAAATATTATATGAATCATAGTTGCTACTTTTGTAACAGCGTTTGTCGAAAATCTACTGTGATGAGCCATCTTGAAGCTTAAATAACATACTGCACGAATCATCTAATAGACCTGATGATGACTGATGAGTATCACATATTTATGATAGAATTGGATTATCTATCATTGTACAAGGCGATAATTTGTAAGTTCTGTTTTGATTGGTAGTGAAAACTAAAACATTATGAATGCAATTTGCAATAAAAAACAAGTCAAAAATTGAAACAACAACCGACTTCAAATTACCGATATGGGACCATTTGAGGTGTCGGAATGGGACCAAATTAAAATGGGACCACTTGCGAAGTAGTAGCTATCATTTAAAAAAAAATCAAAATCGGTTTACCCAGTCCAAAAATGTGAGGTAACAAACATAAAAAAAACATTCAGTCGAATTGAGAAGCTCCTCCTTTTTGGAACTCGGTCGAAAATGGCAAAGCGGACGTCAAACCAGAGAAACTGACAAGCATGCAAGAATACTTCTGAACGTCATCTGACATCACTATGTTTATTATTATTATGATTTTTCCCTCGTAACAGTTTGGATTCTTACTCGTATCAGATAAGAAATAAGAATCAAACCATTCTACTATGCCCCGGGTAGCTATACATTGCGGTGGCTAAGATACAGCAATGAATGATCAGGTGGCCTGAATTACGACAGCTCAATAGGACATCTGTCTCATGTAGCCGTCATGCCGCAATCAGGTCGATTGCACCGACCTGACGATATGCTAGATAAAAAGCTGCATGTCATTAGAAATCGTTTTCTGATAGAATGCTGAATACTACATTGGTGGTCAATCAAACATGAATCTGGGTGATATGAAAATGTTCAACACGATAAATAGTAAATGTATTTCATATATTTTTTGTGTGTAATAAAATAAAACACACCAATCTCTGAAGCTGCTGAATGGATTTCCTAACCATTTTCCCAGACAGGGTCAGCAAGCTTGATTTGTTCATCAAAATCGGATATGTTGAATTCCCAAAGTGTTGAGTCCCAAATATTGTTGATTCAAATTTAAAATTGACACGTTCTGGTAGGTTATCAATATTTGATGAACCCAGTTGTCTACTGTAAACAACTAGGGTCATTACGAGAATACGACACAGCTTTCTAGAGGTAAACTGTGGTAATCCATCTTTGTCTACTAAAAGGTCGAGTACTTAATGGTGATCAACTTAAAAATCGTTTTGGGTACAGCGTAACGGAAATAATAATAGGCTTTCAGAGAAAAGTTATTATAAGCCGAGTAAAATATTATGTAAGAAGTTTGTGCTTTATGAGTTGATCATGTGTAACCTTAAAAAATTAAAACATTATTTTCTACAAACAGGTAAACAAAGTTTCGGAGCAAACCATAGGTTCTTTCAGACTGCGATCAATCTGAAGTGAATATTCATTTTAGTGATATTGAGGAAACCAAATGATGTTACTGGACTGGATAGGCTAGGCTACTTACTGGATAGGCTAGGCTACATAGTTATCTGTTCAATAGTACTTAGTAGAAATCTTGGAAACTGATTGGTCTGATTGCGGTTTTGTACGTGCTTAACTTATAGCGGTTTTGTGGACAAAATAACCAGGCAGCAAGCAAGTTCAGACAAAATTGACATATTGAACTATACTTGGCTAGAATAAAAAGTAGACTCAGGTTTACGGAAATAATCGATCAAATATTAGAAAATAATCGACACAAGTTGAGGCTCTATTTTTCAATATTTATTTTCTATTTTGAAATTCAATCACAAAATTCCTCTTGGATTTATGGACTCGCACGATGGTTATAAAACAATTTGCACATTTAAAACTGTACTGAATTAGTATCAGTTAGTACTTCATTACAGAGCAGAACGAGCGCGAAATAGCATTATGTCCATCGTGCAATAATCCCATTTCCACGGTTGGTTCGTAGACCTCTGAATCCCCCGGTCTAACGGGTGATGGCCGGTGCGATTAAACGCCGTCCGGCTCAGCCGCGGCCGTGATGAAAGCATCGATGGAAAAGCCGGCACGCGTTCTATGTTCCAAGAACGAGAATAGTGATCGCGTGATCCTACTGCATCCCAACGGGAATTGCATTAACCGAAAAATAACCATTAACCGTACTATTGTGCCGTGGCTACATTTTCACTGTAGGGATTAATTAATTAATTAGAAATACCATTAGCTGTGTTACTATAGCTGCCACGCGATGCGTCGTCCAATAACCACACAAGCATGCTCATTTCTACTTTTTTTTCCTACCTACTTAATTAAGTACCTAACTTAGAGCTCGATATTTGCTTACATTTTGAATGTGGGTAAACAGACAAAGGTACACAAAGGACATCCTTATGTAAGGTACACATAACCATTAAATGTTGACATTTTATTGTTATTGTTTGGTATGTACAAGATGCGTTGCAAAATCACCAATATTAGGAATTATTTTATTATTAAGTAAGTATTCTATAAAATTAAACAATATATTCTTAATATACAAATAAGTTACTATAGGTTCGTAACTTTCTAACTTAGAAAATCACAACTTTCTCAGCATTCAATCATCACTATAAATAAAAAGCGCTAATTTACTAATCAACACCGTTCACTTAAACTTAAGGTTTAGTTACAGAAGCGCACCAAAGAGGTTATATGAAAAGCCGGCCGGCGTTTTAGCCATCACCGGCGGCCGGCGCGGGGCAGGCGGTAGTCGTCGCTGGTAATCAGCACGCGTGAATTAGTGAATTTTGTCTAGAGGCTAGACTCACATGTATACAGCACAGAGGTGTACAATCGCCGCTGGTCCCGGACGGGCAGGGAAGGCACTAAACTGTATCAAACGCAAGAGGGTTGTAACCAAACCAAGCGGCGGTACCGCGGTGGCCGTTCGCGCGGCCGGTGTCTCGTGGACTGGCGAGTGGTGCGCGCCTCTCGCCGTTCGCCGAGCCCGGTGCAGCGCCCGACAACACCCCGCTGGCCGCGCGCCCCTCATACGCCCGCGCATTTCGCCCTCCAGATGATTATGCCCACAATGTCTCACCACTCGCAGAATTACCAGAATCTAAACCTTAGTTATCTACAACATCTATCATCGATGGTGTTAAGTATCTTCCTTCATAGGTAATGAAAATGCTTTGATAAGCTTTACCTATTCTTTACAACAATCTTCCAATACTTATGTTAGTAGTACTTGTGGGCCGCAATAGGCGCCCTGGAGTTATCCTTCCGAGGGCGTACCCGGGACGCTCGGCAATGGACTTCAAGGACAATTAATAAAAAAAAGTACTAGGTACTTATGTGATAAGTATAAAAAAAGAAACAGCAAGATTATATAGCACATAACTTGAGAACAGTGATAGAATGTTATATCGTCGTCGTTAGAAAAGACGTCGGTAGTGGCGAGCAGGCGACGACCCCGCGGTGGCCACGCTCCGCCGCGCTGCACCGCATCGGTCGCCTCGCCGAAACTTCGCACTTCACTTTTCCACAACGAACAGTTCAAAGGCGCGCCAGCCGTGAAATTACCGCAAAACTGTCGTAACAACAGTCATCTTTGTCTGTCACTCCACTGAAGCGACAATAGTGTATATAAACATAAAAACTACTGCCTTAAATTACACAACCTCTTAAAAAGAAAATTGTTAATTGCAACACGATATATATAAAGTATACTTAACAAGACCACTTAAATTGTTATATTCAACGAAAAACTCACTTTACTGTGACATTAATCATGATCAGATATCATAATATAATTTAAGAAATATCATCATTCAATAATCCGCCAAACCATCATCTTTGCACAAAACCGATCCTCCTCCACCACGACAACGTTTCAGCTACACAAATCTTTGTCTACCTACATCTTTAGGTCTCATGATCGGAATTCCTCTAAGTTTGTACGAGAGTGGATTGAAAAGTAGTCGGCCTAACACTGTTCCATTTAGTTCTAAAAATCAAATCTAGCCACATTATTTAGTTCAGTTCAGACCTGTTAATTGTGTGAAGTTTGAAACGTGTGCGATAACTAGTTTTAATTTTATAAATTAATTAACAAAGCAATCTGACATAATTTCCGCAAATGGAGCAAATCGAGCAGCGTGCCGTCATTAAGTACCTCCATAAGAAGGGGCTGTCATCAAAAGCCATCCATGATGATATGGTCAGTACATTAGGGGATTGCGCTCTTTCAAATTCATCCGTCAAAAAATGGATAGCAGAATTCAAGCGTGGTAGAGAGAGTGAGAAAGACGAACCCCGCTCTGAAAGGCCTTCGACGTCCACTACTGACGAAAATGTTAAAAAAATACTGATTATCTTGAAAGAGGTCAGACTATAAACTCTGATTATTACTGCACCTTACTACGTTAAAACGTGCAGGAATGATCAGAAGAAAAGTCCTGTTTCATCAAGATAACGCTCGTGTTCACACGTCTGTCCAATCAATGTCATGCAGAAATTCACAACTGTGGCTTTGAACTGTTACCGCATCCACCTTATTCACCTGATCTGGCACCGTCAGACTGTTTTCTGTTCCCTAACCTAAAAAAGCACTAGGGAGGTCAAAGATTTTTGACAAATGACGACGTCAAAGCAGCAGTAGACGCATATTTTGACTCTAAGGAAGAATTATTTTTTTTCAACGGGCTAAATGCTTGGAAGGGAAGATGGCAAATGTGCATTGAACTTGATGGTGATTACGTTGAAAAATAAAAATATATTTCATTTATTATGTATTTATTTTCTTGGTTAGGCCGATTACTTTTCAATCCACCCTCGTATACTACAGACTATAACGTAGATGACTCATTAACCATTATCTACACATATTCGGTAGGGCCTACCTAATGTGTGTAGTAGAGGCCTGAAGATGTATTTGAAAAAGGTGTGCATTAAATCCCTAAAGAAAAATATTGCTCAGATTATGGCTCCGTCGCATCGCGAATAGAACTGAGATTACTTCAAAATGCTATAAAAGTCAACTAAAGCTAGAAACTTATAAATTTTTCATCGGTCCCTAATTTTTTTTTAAACTTTTTGACCACCGTAGTTACTGCGAATTTTATCCAGAACTTTATACATGCCATTGCACGGTAGGATTTTAAGTAGTCATGCATAAACCAGATTGGCTCGGCGTGGTAAACAATGGAGACGTTACGAGCTGTCCGGATAAGGTATAGTTTGACTACATCGGAGCGTACTGAATCCCAATGAGGCACAAGGCAGCCTCTTACTTGGGCCTGCTGCTTCAAAAACGTCTAGTCAAAGCCATTATTTGTAAGGCGATATGAGTCACTCCTCAATCAACGTCAAACTATTTTGCACTAGGAGAGCCAGTCACAGCTTGAGTTGCTAAGCAATTTGATTGCGTTGAATAAAAGTTAGTTTGAATTAAAATCAGAATTTTAGGCTTATGAATGAATCTACTGTTTTGCGAACTTTTACATTGACTAGATTATATTCAGATTTGTTTATTGTATATGCAACTATATTTGCGATATGAACACAGGCGGATGTCACGATTGCGAAGTCTTTAGACAGTAGCGATAGCCTCTGTCTCCAATTACGGGGTATTACTCATATGTGTGATAATATTATTAATAGATAAGTGTACACGCATATTTAAATTATAAGAATACCATCCATGAGCACGTGATCATCATGTAAGTAGCTGCAATGCTACCTACCGTCTTGGACTTGGAACTGAAATTTTCAGCAAATACAGCTTCTTCAATTTCGCAAATCGTTAGACCGTCTCTCAACTTATAACTTTAGCGTTTTTAATAATTTGGAGGCCGAGAGTACAAAAATTGTTCGGTCGTTGAACTTACGTTCGCAAAAACAACAGTCTATTGTGGAAGTGCGTCGCACGAACCGTGTTGGACCGAATCGCGGTGCTAAGCGCACACATGCCGAGTAGATATCGGATAAATCAACAATATTTAAACGATTTGAGAGAAAATATACAATGATAAGTAAAATTAAAAAGATTTCTTCTTATTGGTTAGTGGCAAAGTAGAAACGACATAATATACCTACTAGAAAATCAAAAAAATAATCATCAGTCATCGTTGCCTAGCCACTTAACTAGAACATCGAAATAGATCACACACACATCAACGTCAATTAAGTTGGTTAAAATGTCTAGATACTAATCTGATCTATAGATTCATTATTTCAAATACATTCAGCAAAATCCATGGGATCCCTTGTCAGATTACTGTCTGGGCCCCGATGATACAATGGCGAAACGCAAACATGGATCAAAGTGAACAACGTTCGACAAACACAGACTGCTTATTTCATGCAAATTGATCCGACGAACAGCGTCCGCAATTTGAAAATAAATTTTTACCGAAGTCAATGACTGAGGTCTGTCTTTGAAGTAAAAACTATTGTATCAGACAGTTTATACTGATACCTTTTACTTTTTTAAATATTATCAAATGATTTTTAGAAGGAAGTATCACAATGTCGTCTGCACTGCGGATAAAGATAAATCAAGATAGTATAAATGATATAGAAACGGGACTTACGAGTAATCATGATAAATTGTTCTTATCAAATGTGGGTGGGATAAATCTGATAAAGCGGGATTGTCAAAGCGTGAGGAAGATGGGTAAGACCTAGACCTAACCAAGCCATTTGCCAGAACTCAACTGGTCGCAATTCCGCTTACATTACATTTCAACACGTTACATAATGTCGGGAACCTCTGTACAAATCACTGTTTACATTACCAACCTGTACTTAAAACATCAATCGAGTGCTAATCAACACTTCACAGAGCTGCAGATGCTGCATACGATTCCGCAGCGAAAACGCTGTGGTTAGTTACGAGAAGATATACCAATAACAAGGTTTCTTTTAGTTAAAAGTCATGGAAAGGAGCAAATAGCGCATTTCGAAGTTGTGGATTACAGATATTAATGTTGTATGTCGATGGTGATCATGTGGTCATCTACAAATATTTGATATTTATTAAACTTTTACAGTTTTCCTTGTTAGATATTTTAACTGCTCCGTATGCTCCGTTGCCATGGCAAAATAGACTGATATCATGCATTTTCATTGGTGGAAAGTATCGACAGCTGAACCACAACACTGGAAAAGAAGATAAGCTTCTTGATTCACTTCTTATTCCACTTGGCTCTCAATCCCCTCAATCTCAACGTTCGATGCTATACATTGGTTGGATCGTTTAATTTGGTAACAAGCTATAACAATTAGTTATTCAGGTCCCACACACCAATCTAACTGTATATTGAAATTGCTATCTGTAAATGCAACAATTGACTGGTGCAATATTCGACTGCGTGTAACTAGGTAACTGTAAAGCTATCTAGGTCAAGTAAAATTGACTGCAATCTGATGTGTTTAAGTCATTTATCTGGATCGAAATCTATTACATTCCATAGAATGATGAATCGAACCTTTACACCAATAAACATTGCTTCAGCATATTATTATTATTATTGTGGCAAGTGAAGGCAGATCTTTTTTTTATGAATAAATTTGAGTGCGTTTGACCGCAATCTTACCTTATGTTAAGTAACGATGCGGTCTAAGAGGAAGCACGCAAACTCAAATAATGCCTATTTACTCTTGCCTTGAAAATCCCAAGATTATATGTATCGGGGAACAATGACGCTGGAAGGGAATTCCATTCCTGAGCGGTTCGCATTATGAAAGAACCGAATCGAGAGGTACGAAGAGGTGGAATATCGACCACATACGGATGGAATCTCAGATCTATCATTAACGTAGTGATTTGAGGGATACATACGTCAAATTAGTAATGTATCTTAAATCTTCCAGTTGCAGCAATGAATTCCAGCACAGTCTATTTCCTTTCAATCCCAGGCATACATTTTTGAGTAGGTACCTAACATTAAAAGACAAAATATTTAAAAAAAATTAAAAGATAAAACCTATTTGAAGGCAATTTTTAAAAAAACACGTGTCGTTGTAAAAGTTCACAAGTTCTGGCATGATGTATTACTTACATTATACATAGTTATGGCGAATGTATGTTTTGGCTATAAAAGGTTTACAGAACCAGATTGTTCGAGCCATATAATTCATGACAGTGCTCACTGAACCGCGAGATATAAAGACGAAAATATCGGACAATATGGCACACATCAGAATATTCATGAGGAAGCTCTTTGTGAAAGTTTACTTATTGTCAAAAGTTGTCCAATATATTCGGTTGTTAATAATTTATTGGCACGATTCCATTACAGCTTCTTCAACATATATTTTGAGGTTACTGTCACATTAGAATTATATACATACAATCACGTATTACAAGTCCTGATGTGGCCAGTTATTTATTTACTACTAGCTATCCCGGCGAACTTAGTACCGCCTGAAATTTTACTTTTAAACCTACACTGACTCTCCATGAATATTTCAAGACCAAAATTAGTCAAATCGGTCCAGTCGTTCCTGAGTTTTAAAGACAAACGAACGACGATTCATATTTATTTATAAAGATTATTTAGATTACCCTGTTTAATTGCTGTATAACTACGATGTGGTCAGAAGTTCATTTATTTAGGCAATTAGGAATTAAAGATTTGGAAACGTCAATATGCTATTCCAAATATTTTTTTAACATCAGTGGATATGTGGAGCTGTGTCCCTGACTATGACACATCTGATGCCATGTCCTGCATACATACCCCACTAGGTGCAGGCATTGCATGCAGGCAGATCCAAAATGGCCGCTACTCAGAAGAAGAAGAACGCTATTCCATCAACCGCCATAATATGCGTAAAGGCAAGTAAAGACCACAAAACATCTACGGATTGCTCTCACTGATATCATATGTGTATTATGTCAAAGGATAGGTTTTCGAAGCTAATCTCATTCAGTGACGACCACCCACGTGCTCCCGGAACTAGTAACACGTCGCGATTTTGGACCCGATCCAATTAACAATTTACGGCTGAGTAAAATTAAAGGTGCAATGTTACTAGACGTCATCGTCAACTAATTTTACTTATAATATTATCTCAACCATTTTATGTATGATTATGTAAAAGGACAGAATAACGAGAGGGAAGTCATTATGCAAGCCTGTCGTTTTGGGAAAGTTGAAAGTATTTAGCAAATAAGGAAGCACAACCTGAATCGATGTTTATTAATTTTAGCAAAAAAAATTCAAATTACCACAATGGGACCAAATAACTGTCTGAATGGGACCAAATTAAAATGGGACCACACGAGAAGTGCTAGCTTTCAATTAAAGCTTAAATTAGGAATCATAAAAATCGGTTCATCCAGTGGAAAGTTTTTTTTTTTTTTTTTATATTTGGTTCGCCAAATTGACGCCGCCCGCCTGGTGGTAAGTCGTGACGACGTCTAGCGATTGTGGGCCACTCTCACAGCACACATTACTATTGAGAGTGGCCCTCAACTTGACGACCTACTGATGTGCCTCTTCACGCTCCGCTTAAAGAACCCAGGATTATATGTGGGAGGAAACACGTGCACAGGCAGGGCGTTCCAGGCCACTATCGTTCGGCAGAGAAACGAACGTTTAAAACGTTCGGTTCTCGCGAACATGCTATCCACTGTGTGGGGGTGGCATCTCTGCCCGGCACGAGTCGTTCGGGATCGGAAGGAAGAGGGTGGGATCAGATTGAAGAGCTCTTCAGAACACTCGCCGTGGTAAATACGGTAGAATGCGGCCAAGGAAGCTATTGTTCGGCGCTGAACTAGCGGCTCAAGGCTTCCCGTTACCTCCGGACAATCTATAATACGGATAGCCCGTCGCTGCATAGCGTCGAGAGCGTCCAGCAGATACTTCGCGGAGCCGTCCCAGAGGTGAGAGCAGTATTCGACGCAGGGTCTAATCTGCGTCTTGTACAGCAGACACCTCTGGTCCGGTGTAAAGAATCTCTTTACCTTATTCAGTATTCCTAGTTTCCGCGAAGCTAGCCCTATACATCTTTCGATGTAGTTTTTATTATTGAGCTCTCGACGAACGTCTATGCCAAGGATATCAAGGTTGTCCTTCATTGGTAATAATGCATTCTGAAGATAGGGTAGGGGAAGGAAAGGGGATAAAAAAATGCAGTAAATGCACACGCCTGTGTTTTGCGGGCATTGAACTCGACCAGGTTCTCGGTACCCCATTGAGAGATACTGTCGAGGTTACGGTCGAGATCAGCCACGAGTCGTCGTCTCTCCTCCTCAATCTCAGATCGCCCCGCCGTCGGACGAACCGAGTAACTCCCGTGCAGTGTGCTGTCATCTGCATAGCAATGAATGTTCCCGAGGGATAGCATATCATTGATATGCAGAAGAAAGAGAGTTGGTGATAGTACGGACCCCTGCGGTACCCCGGCATTCACTTGCAAGAAGCGAGAAGCCTGGCCATCGCAGAGGACCCGCACTCGGCGCTCGTTTAAAAAGCTGGCAATCCAGCTGCACAGTTGAGGAGGTAGACCATATGCCGGAAGCTTGGAAAGGAGCGAAGCATGCCAGACCCTATCGAAGGCTTTGGCGATGTCCAGGCTAATAACCAAGGACTCGCCGTGCCTTTCCATAGCCCCACCCCAGACATGCGTTACGAATGCCAGAAGATCACCCGTTGATCGCTTAGGCCTGAAGCCGTATTGTCGATCATTGATTAGCGAGTGATCCTCTAGGAATTGCATGAGCTGCTTATTTATAAGGAGCTCAAGCACCTTGCAAATGACTGAGGTGACAGCTATGGGTCGATAGTTGCCTGGATCGGACCGATCCCCTTTCTTGGGGATCGGTTGTACGTTCGCCTCCTTCCAGACCTCCGGCACGAGCCCTGAAGAGTATGACAGGCGGTACAGACGCGTTAATACTGGAGACAACTCAGCTGCACATTTTCGTAGCACCACCGCCGGAATGCCGTCAGGGCCACTGGCTTTCCGCGTGTCGAGTGACCGCAGCACTGCCCGTACATCACATTGCCTGATAACAATATCAGGCATTGTGTGGCCACAGTTGGCGATGGTGGGGGGCTGCAAGCCACGGTCGTCGACCCGGGAATTAGCCGCAAAGAGGTCTGCGAGCATATCCGCTTTCTCTTGGGCTTTGTGAGCCAGTGTTCCATCTGGGTAACGCAGCGGTGGCAGCGAGGGCTGACAAAAGTTAGATTGCACGGCTTTGGCCAGTTGCCAGAATCCACGGCTGCCCGTGGGATGGGAAGTGAGCTCCTGACCAAGCCGCGCGACGCGCTGGGCATCCACTCTCTTAAAGGCCCTCTTACTCGACTTTGTGGCCCGGTTGTACGCTGCTTTGAGGTGGCCCACGTTTGGGTCGCCCACAGCCCGGGCCCTGATCCAGGCGCGATATGCCGACTGTTTTTGTCGAACAGCTTTGGCACAATCTCGCCCGAACCAGGGACGGGCTCTGCGGATACTGGCGACATCAGTGAAAGGGATGTAATAATCCATCCCTAAACTGATCTCGCCAGCAATAGCAGAAGCACTATCCGAAGGAGCCTTTCCTACAAAGCAGCGCTGGCTCCAGGGGACGGACGCATAATAATCGCGTAGACCGTCCCAATCCGCTGACGAGTAGTGCCATAGTAGTCGTGACGTTTGTACAGGACGTGCAGGAGGTGACACCTTCATGACAGCGTGAACAACACAGTGGTCGGAACTACCCAGTGGGGCTCCTACCGAAACACTGTACTGGGCTGGGAGACTCGTCAGCAGTAGATCCAGCAGAGCGGGCGCGTGATCTGACCTGTCTGGTATCCGGGTGATCCCGCATACCATCTGGGTCAGACCGTGGGAGAGAGCGAACGCATGGGCGGCTCTACCCGCAAGATCAGTCTTGACCCCCATTCAATGTGATGGCCATTGAAGTCCCCCAGAAATACTAGGTCAGCGTTCGGGAACCGCACCTGCGCTTCATCAACCGTCTCGCTGAGGTACTGGAAGAGCTTTGTTGTCTCAGAATCCCCTGTGTGGGATCGGTAGACGCACATGTAGATCTGGCTCATAGAGCCATGGTCTACGTGCAGCCAAAGGACGGAATTGGAGGGGTTCTCTAGGCAGCGCAACCGGCGGTAGCAAACATCCGCCCTAACGAACACGCACACCCCGGCTTTGTCTCGAAATTGTTCCTCAATGACATAGCCGGGGTAACACAGGTAAGACGTGTCGTCAGGGCGGCGTATTTGTGTCTCCGTGAGGAACATCACAGCGGGCCGTGCCGTCTCAAGGTGGTGGTGGACGGTATCGAGGTTCGCATGGAGTCCACGGACGTTAGTGAACTCCACCTCGAAATGTGAAGTTGTGGGGTTTCCTAGGGCCGCTGTGTAACGTTTATTTCTTTTTTGTTGCACTGCCATTGTAGATTTTGAAGAAGAAGCGTGAAGACAGGGCGACATTTGGTGCAGCAGTAAGTGACAAAGCGCAGGGGCTAGCTTTGTCTAGAACCGTGTGGTTAGGTCGGAGCCGACTCGCCGGACGGAAGGGCTCCCAAACCCCCCTGATGCAAGGCCGCCGCTACCCCACACCGGTTACCACCCGGAGCGGCGATCCCACATCAGGATTATGCGCAACATGTGGGGCAGCCTCCTGGGGTGGTTGGCCCCAGGCGGGCCCCATGACTGTGTTGCGGGCGGCCGCGGCAACGCCGTTGCTCCCTGGCCGGCGAATCGACCCACACCACCCACACTAGACTCCGTTTCGCCCCCACTGGTCCCATGCCTGCTGCACCATACATCGCCCCGGGCCCGGCGGTGCAGCTGCTGAACCCCTAACGCAACCCAGCCTGGGCTGGGTTACTTGGGGGGCTTTAGCACAGACGCACGGTGGTACCCCCCCGGACCAACACTGTTGTACCACCTGGTACCCACGTAGGGGCCGAAGCCACTCCATAGGTACCGTAAATTAACGAGCCTCGTCCGTTTATCAGCAGGTGCGCCACTAGCAGGTGAGGTCGCTGGGGCCCTAAAGATGTTGGTAGAGCCCCTTTGCACCCAAGAAGAATACTTTACGAAGTAAAAAAACATATGAAATTGAGAACCTTCTCCTTTTTTTGATGTCGGTTTAAAACAATAGTAGTTGTCGATAAATCTGGTACATTTACGAACTTTATAATTTTAAGGGGTAAGTACTGTGTTAGATAGTTTTGTTATTACATTACGTAAACCACACGATACCCCCAAACTGATGTTTATCACACGGGCTCGCATACATTAATCTTATATCCCCGTTATTTGATTGAAGGGATTACCGTGTCATCAGAAGAGCACGGTCCCTGCTGTTATTGACAAAAAGGGACAAATTGAGATGCTTAGGTCTATTCATCGTGATGGGACTCGGTTTGCCTTATTTCAGGGCTTCATATATTGTCAATGATGCTTATTAATATCTACAAGGTTAAAGTAGGCGGTACACAACACTAACTTAAAAAGTGAAAATTAAATATTTTTTTATTCACTTGACCTCAAACCAGTCTTTACTGAAATGTGGTAGACATACTACCAGACGAATAGACATGGCTTCTTTAAAAACTGAACCCGTTCACAAGATATAAACAGAAAAAAATTTATATTCATATTTTAATTAGTCATGCTCATAAGGTTTGTGACCCGCATTCCTTTAGACATAATTATCAATGAAGTCAATAAATCAAAATATTTTTATTTAAAATAAGAGCTAATACTTATTATTAGTCCTATAATAAGGAAGAATAAATACTATGATAAGGAATAGATAGTATAACCGACTGTTAGAGGCCTTTACTACCAGGAGCCGAGATGCTATCCATAAATATTTACAGAGGTTTCAGTTGCGGAGGCGGGTGGACCACGACACGACGGTATAACCTGAATCGCCCTCCTACATAAACTCTGTACATTTACAGTCGTAATCTTTACAATCGAGTCACCCCTCGCCACAGTGAGACCACTCGACTGCGAAATGCATAATCATTACAGACAAGACATCCCCTACAACAATATTGTTGTATGAGCACTGAATTATTCAAAATTTGTCCGTAGTGTAAAAAAATATTCGTCAAATTATTAAAGTCAGGTGGCCTGTCAAGTTTCATATAGGTATAATATTATATTGCTATTCTCTAAAAGAAACTCAAAACTACTGTATGATTTAAGTACCTACCTACTTTTGTAATTATAGATCTGCCGAGACAGGATACATTTTCAGTATACCTCGAATTCACGTTCACGTAGCAATTTGTTCCTCAATTCACCATTTGTTTGGTTTAATTCTGTAAATCTCGAATGCCGTACGTATTCTTGTTCAAGCATCATCATAAACATAGTAATGAGAAGCTAAACAAACTAAAAGCCGGACGTCTATTTATGTAGGGCTTCTATTTTGAGTACAAAATCGTAAATTCATTAGTAGTTGTAATGATGAGCAGAGCGATTGGAGAAGTGTGCGCGCTGGTCACCATGTTTACAATGCAAATGGTCGAGAGTCGTCCGCCGTCTGCCGCACACTGCAGTGACTTGCCCGACATGTCATGTGGAGCGAAACTACTTACATCTAGCAAACTACTTTCATAGGGAACAAATCATTATACACTTTCGACATTACGGTAGAAAAGTATAATCAGGTAGAATATATTTAATTAACAAATTAGCCGAAGGGCTTTCTATTTTTCTTATACTACGTAATCGACACACCAGGTTTGGCACAAGGTATGCCAGGCAATCATTTCAGGGGGATACTCGTAGCAAATCCTGTGTAGGTCATTCCGAAATGACAATAACTCCAGCGAAGTAGCCCAAGGAGTCAGCACCTAAAATGTACAGTTAAAAAAGAAAGGGGACATAACCAACGGACCAGCCAAAGCGTAAATTAAAATGATTTTTATATTTTCGTAGAATTCTGTATCTTCAATGACAGTCAATGATAACCTAGAAACTTTTTCTCTTAATTATGCCTAGCTTTGTACTTAATTAAATAAATTGTCTTCATTAATATAAATATGTATAGTTCTCTTAAGAATTAACAGAAACGAGGATGCATTTAGCTCTCGTCACAAAAGAAATCTAAGTGTTTGGACATTTGTGTAAAAACAAAGTAGTCGTCAAGATTCTTGAACAGAAATATAGGTTATAGTATTATACATATTCCATATTATATGTATAGTTAAACCAAGTCTATGTAGTCGTGCGGTTATTGCGGTTTAGTTCTGTCATTAGTGGCAGGCTCTTAGACAAATTCGATGGCATGTCTATACTAAATAATAATATTGACTCAGGAATGTTTGCATCACAAATTCTAATAATCACTTAGTGAATAAGAGGAGCCTGTTTAAACCTCACGGAGCGTGCTAATGAACTCGCAACAATCTACGGCTTATTTACGAACTAGGACTGCATATTTATCAATAGACATTCTCTTTCTAAACGCTGCCATTATTTCTTACTTTTGGTAATTCTCAACAATTTTACACTCAACGGTGTCGCGAGTAATTGTCTAACAGGACAATTATCTCAATTAAGCGTATTCGGGCCGACAGTTCCGTTAATAGTTCTAACTACGTAACACTAATATGAGTACTAGGTTTAAAGTGAATTGAGTGTGTTAAATAGTTCATAGAAGAGAACATAATGTTCAGTACCAAAGAGTACCTACTATATATGAAAACCGTACTTAAAAGCAAACGGATCAAATATGTGTAAAATATAATTAGTAGAATTGAATTGTGACGCTGTAATTTATTAAACTATTTGTTATGTAAAAAATTTAGTAAGTACCTAAGAACGCGGCGACATCCAACAGTGTCAAGGTCGGAGCGTGTTTGTATAGTGTGGTGATGCCAACTAATATAGTGTCACTAAATACATAATGCGTCCACGCATCGTAGTTTTAAAAATAAATAACATACGGCATTTAAGAATGGCAATTCCACATAGATTTGTTCATAGGTAAAGTTTGGGACCACACCAGTGTGAGTCCTGATCCAAAAACATTCAGAATATGTGAATGTAGTTTGTCACCACAAACCATGATTTGGGATAATATCAGATAATATAGGATCCCACCCATTTTGTAAGTCCTAATCCAAAATCATCACATTTAGAATATATGTATGAATGTGGTTTGGTTTGTCACCACAAACCATGATCCACATGTTGTCGTGTCCGGGTAGCCTAGAGTCTTGTAACTTAGAGGACATATATGACGCCAGGCCAAATGCGATTCGCGTCGCAGAGAACTGGGCCAAGGCGATTTAATAAAAAGAAATAGTTTTGTCCATCGACACGAAAAGAAGATTACATTGAGACAAAATTTCAGTTAGTCTATTAAACTTGTCTAACTAAAAATTATGCATTAGGTAACAGAGTTATTAGATTACAATCATTTTATATTTTTTCATTTAAGAACATCTATGTAAGTAAACTGATATAGTTAATAATCACCATAAATGTCGTCATCTATGATGTCCGATAGCATTGTATTCCTTGATGGAGTTATAAACTATTGATATGCGCATGCGCTCATTGAATACGGCCATGCATGAACGCGTATGTACGAGTAAGTTTAATATAGAATATTGTACACTGTAAGGTTGTACTTGTAAAATGAGATTCCATGGAATAATTTTTATGTTTCCAATTTAAAGGAGACCATTACCAGAGTAAAAGGAAATATTCTATTCTATAGGGTCTTTCATTAAGCGTCTCCTATCTTTAAATTTAAATAAAAAAAAGTGTGTGTGAGATATTATCGAAATTATTTATTTATTTGAAAGATGTAGTGATGCCATTATGTGTGGAATATGACATCATTCAAATGTCCGCCACGGCTTCTCTGGGTGGAGCGCATGCGAAATATCCAATTTTCCATAACTTTTGCGCATTTTCCATGCTTTTGGCCAGGCCATCACTGTCAACGGCGAGCGCTATAGGTCGATGATTACTATTTTTTTTTGGCATGAACTGGATCATCTGAACACCAACGACATGTGGTTTCAACAAGACGGCGCTACGTGCCACACAGCTCATGCCACATTGAATATTCTGCATGAGAGATTTGAGGGCATGGTCATCTCACGTGGAGCTGATGTGAACTGGCCACCGAGATCGTGTGACTTAACCCCGCTAGACTTTTTCTTGTGGGGTGTTTTCAAGTCGCAGGTCTATGCGAATAAACCACAAACCACAGCGGCCCTCAAATCCAACATAACCTATGCCATAGGTCAAATTCAACCTGATTTATGCGCAAAAGTCATGGAAAATTGGATATCTCGCATGCGCTCCACCCAGAGAAGCCGTGGCGGACATTTGAATGATGTCATATTCCACACATAATGGGATCACTACATCTTTCAAATAAATAAATAATTTCGATAATATCTCACACACACTTTGTTTTATTTAAATTTAAAGATAGGACACGCTTAATGAAAGACCCTATATGTTCTAATTTTCATCTCAATCTGTTCAATGTCGAGTGATTGAGTAAGGCGAGATTGAGAAGAAGAATTCCGAATTTCATTCTTAAACCTAACACCAGAGAATACCACGTGTTTCTCTGTAACAAAGTCGATAGCTCATAAATGCTTCTAATGCCTTGCTAGGTGAACTCTGGGCTATAGACACAGTAACTGGGCATAATACCGTGATGTCCGAGTGATCATAATGATAGAGAAGTTAATTAGAAACTATATTACAATGAACAGTCTAAAGTTTTCAAAGTATGACTCAGAGAACGAACAGTATCCACACGAATAATGAGATCATATCTAAATCGACGGCGACGCTCTGAAAGTTACTGAGCATTCCAGCAGCTAATAAAATCTGCTTTGCTTTGTAGCAACGTTATTCTAATTATTTCGTTTTATTACAGACGTTCAAAGTTAAATTATTGCTAAAGCTAAGTTGTTCCATGTTTTCAGGTGATTGTTTTAAATAGAGTTTTATCCAAGTTCACTTCAAGTATACAACTGAATGATTTGCAAAATTTCTAAACACATTGAATACTAGGTATGCAATGCATACTACTAATTGCAAATGTTGAGCGGAGCAAATTTTCTTAATTTTTTTTATGCTCTATTTTCATGATTTCAGAGATATGCACTCCTGGGTATGATTTCGACCAGCATGCCAAATTTGGTCAAAATCGGTCGAGCCGTTTCGTGGCACACAAACGATTTACACTTTTCGTCTAAGATTGAGCTACGCTTCGCTCCGTTCAATTACCTAGGTATTATCTCAATTGATTGTCCACCTTTCAAAATAACAACATAAAGATAAACGTTAAATAACGTTTATCTTTATGTTGTTATTTATACAACATTTTTAATAATAAATCTTGTCAATAAAACATTTTGAATGGCAACTGCTATTATATTTATAATAAGCGAAGTGCAAGTGTAGAAAGTTTTACGAGAATACTTCACCAATGACAAAAACAACTTATAAAATACTTCATAATGATCAACATTAAGCCTTACTGTGTTAGTATAAAGAGTAAATTATAATGCCATTTAAAAATGGGGTGAAATCCAGTGGCCCCTGGTCAACCCAATTTAAACAGAACTCGCGACAGTTTAAACATTCAAATCGCTTAATCTAATAAGCCGGGACTTGTGCCTATCAAAGTGTGAATCTGTACGGACACGAGTATTTCACTAATTACAAACGTAAGCATTGAATTTGAGAGGTGTAAAATTGTAGTAACTTTTCTATGCCTGGAAAGTTAACCACTGAGGAAACGAATTCACATTATATTGAGCTATTTCCTGTCTATCTGCGGTCGTAACAATATTAATGTGAAATTTAAAAACGGAATCATTAGAAAGGCTTCGTGTCGCAAGGGTGGGCGAGTTGAGAGAGTAGACAACACACGGTGACAACAGGAGGTCTCAGTTCCAGGGGACAAAATAAAATATCCAATTTCTCTACTTCCCCACTTCCGACGAATTACCGTTTACATATGAGGGAGTGTGGTGGCTCGGACTGACCGCAGCCCAAGAGAAACCTAGGTTGGTAGACACCACAACAATCGCGTCACGAAACATAAAATTATTCTTATTGTTCCACCGATTGCGCGAACTATAAGTAATAACTCAACAAATTCTCAAAAAAAAACAATGAAACAAATTCATTTGGGTCTTTGTAATAAATACGTTTTATATTACAATATTAGTGGAGCATAAACCCCTTATACTCCCATATAATAGGGTCGCTTTGCAATATACGTGTCGACAGGTCGGGAGTTGGGTTTATAATACAGGGTTTGCGATTATGTGGTAACAATAGTGATAATCGAATACTCCATTAGTCACATGACACGTTGACAAGGGTTGGTAAACTCATCCTCATAATATTTATACAAGTAGTTACTTGTTGAACTAACCTTAATACTATTTTTCAGAACGGCATCTTTGTAGCTTCTGTTTAAGAAATGGCAATTTGTAAAACATCCCAGTATTCGACGTACTTATTAAAAATGCACCAAACTTCTTTATGGAAAAAATATATGTACAATATCAAAATGGACAATATGAGCAATTATATCTTCTACTTTGAATTGGACAGGTTTTATTCTAACTTAACTTATGACCTCAATAACAAAAGTACGCAATTTCTACTGCGATAGAAAGCATGAGCACCACTTTCGTCACAATTAATAAAAATAGTCTCACTCAACCCTATTTCTCTCTCACCACAGGGAACAATACAAACTTTCGTGTTTGCAAAAACAAAGAGGAAAAACCTTTTGAAGTTAGAAAGCTCTTATCGTCGTCGTTGGCGTCGCGTTCCATTAAAGACACTACACAAAGATTTGAGGGTGTCAAAGTTATTGTTCTAACCATAATACTTCCACCTAGTACCCTCGCGAATCATGTTCATCGAGCAAGTGGGAAAAGAGCTGCATAATATGTGTCATAGAATTACAAACTTTGAAATTAGGGGACTTGGATTTCAAAACAAAGCTATTATGGCGTATCATCATCGATTCGACAACAGAATCCCTACACTTGATTCAAGGTTAATTATGCCCAAATTTGCTTATTCAATAATGAACATACTTATACTTACTGACGTTGCAGAATACCGTAATTGGTTAACAATAAATACAGTGATTATAAGAACATTTAATTAACGCGTGAATATTACAATCTCAGTTTTAATCAGTTATGTGGCAAGAAATATTTTGGTTAGGTGTTAGAGTAAATATGTTTTAGGTATGTACTTGTAAAATTACTTTACAAAAAATTAATAGAAAACTAACTAATCATAATAAAGTAATGGTAAGTAAGATGTTAAAAATATATTAAAATTATAATAAATAGCATTATTTTAATAAGTTTTTAACATCTTACTTACCATTACTTTGTCATGGATTTTCGCCAGGTAACGCCTGTTTCTATCCAATATTTGAAATCATAATAAACTTGAAATTACCAACACATCGTCCAAACTAATGTTACGAGCAGTCACTTGCGTCTGATTGGCTAAAATGTAGTTAATAGTAGGGATGCAATGCATTCTGCTGTTGCAATAATTGAGCTGAGTTTGTCGATCCGGGTCGAACTCCTAAACGACTGGACCGATCTTTATGAATTCAGATATATGCACTCACGGTTATGGTCACTATGAACGTGCCAAATTTCAAAAAGATCGGTCCAGTCGTTTAGGAGGAGTTCGATCACGAACGAAATACACGAGTCGTCTAAGAAAGAGCTTCGTAAACTCCGCTCAACTAGTCAAAATTACTGGCTACCTGGAAATAAACTCTGAATAAAATAATAGCAGAGCAACATTCTAATTTAAACTACTCCCCGCAGAGAAACTCTAAATAAAGGAAAACGGGACCGACACACATCACAGTCGATACGAGTACGTCGTGCATTGACATTTAAAAATCAAATAGCAATACAATACGACAAACTGGAGGCATACGTAGATTAATAAATAGTGAAATTGCAGTTACAATAACAAATACGGATGTGGGTAAATGTAACGAATTGAATTAGTATCGCCATCCAACGTGGCCCAGTCAGCAATAAAGCGTAGGAGTTTATACACGATCTTTTGTATATATTGTACCTAATTACTTAATTTCTTCATGTTTTGTTTAGGTAAATGAAGATTCCGCCGGGCGCCACTGGAAATACCTTCTGCGTGCGAGCCAGAGACGCCCGACAAGGGACGTGAGAGCAGCAAGAGGCAAGTGAAGATTTAGCTGAATGTAACTTTATAAACGATACTAGTAACCCGCGCGTGTTATATCTTCTATTCTTTTGTTTTTTTTTTTAATTCCTTGGTCGCGATAAGGCTAAGATATAATATGACGCGGTCCAAGGCCCGTGTTATATCTGACCATCACTTGGCTTTCATCACTCTATTAAAAAAAAAAAGCCATATGAAGTAAATGTCTCAATACTGCGGTAAAAATCTAAGTACGCAATTGTAGATTAAATGATGCAATACAAAGGTCACCCTTTGCAAGAAGCTGAGTTTTGCGTATTTCTCTAACAACTAGTACGGTGTCTTGCGCGGTGCTTCACGCCGCACCACGCCATAGGTTTGGGCCTGTAACTTTTGACCCCTTAGGGCTAGGTCAAATTTTCGATTTTTTGGCTTGCCTCCAGATCGAGGGCTATCCATAGAGAGGTCAACCAGCATTGGAGCATAAGCAGTTCTCGAGAGCTAAGGGGGGGTACATTCCCCATTTCTATATATAGATGTTATGGGAATTTAAAATAGATTCATACTCTCATTAGGTACCAGATAGAAATACACAGCAACCGACATTTCGAAACTTTAATTATCCGAGTTTAATACTGTCGGATTTGTGATTGATGGTGTTTGTTCTGTAATGAACATAAAATACATGCATAGGTTACATACATTTACCTACTTTTTGAAACGATAATATTTGTATAGGTTGTTTACGACGCAGGTTATATTGTTTTGACGGGTGGGTACTTGTCACAGTGCCGGTGTCTAGTGAGACGCGGTGACTCACTCGGTTATTGTGCAACTACGGCGAGCGCCAAGGTCGACGCGGAACGATTGATAGATAGCAGACATTGCACAAACCGTAGACCAACCGGTCCTCAACCGTAAACACAATACTTGACAGACTTTAGATGGGGTTTCATGCACACGAAATTGGTCATAAGGACAAGTGACTAGATTGTTTCGTTGTCGTTTGTTTATACCTATATAACTATACATAAATGTATAACTATTTCAAATCGTTAAACTGGTTTTAAAAGTGGCACCAAGTGTTGAACTGTTAAAGATTACTGCATCAGTTCCGTTGCTCCACAGGTGAACGGAGTCATGATTGCCACATATGCCGACGATACGGCAATAATGGCAAGTCACAAAAACCCGGATATAGCCTCAGATCAACTGCAACAAGGACTCGACGCCATTGCAAAATGGCTGAAGAAATGGAAGATAAAAGCAAGTGCAACAAAATCAGTACAGATCACGTTCACACTGCGAACAGGAAACTGCCCTCCTGTGCACCTTCAAAATGACACCCTGCCACACCAGGACAGCGTACGGTATCTGGGCCTGCACCTGGACCGGCGCTTGACGTGGAAACATCATATCAAATGTAAAAGGGAGGAGCTAAATATAAGACAAAGAAACCTTTATTGGATGCTGGGACGAAATAGCAGATTATCAATAGATAATAAGCTATAAATCTACAACTCCATACTAAAACCCACCTGGATGTATGGCATACAGCTGTGGGGCAGTGCAAGTAACTCCAACATCACAATATTGCAAAGAGTACAGAACGCTATATTAAGAACAATAGCACACGTCCCTTGGTTCGTTACTAATTCCGAAATCCACAAAAATCTCAATATGAATACTGTGAGAGAGGAAATTGAGACCTCCAGACAAAAGTACCAGAGAAGGCTGGAAAATCACCCAAATGCACTTGCGGCGACGCTTGTTACGCGGAACTACCACAAGCGTCTTAAGAGGAAAGACGTTATCTAGTTAGAGGCCTAACTAGATTGTAACGAGTAGCTGTCCTCATTGGAGGATACACTCGACCCGACATTGTCATACAACTAATCTGCTTATAGTTGTCTACTGATTGCAGATAAGAACTGAAAAAAAAAAAAAAAAAAGTTCCGTTGCTAAATACATTCCAAAAATTCGATCTAATGATACTTGTTCTGAGTGACTTCAGACGGACGATTGTAAATATTCGTTGTCTCAAAATGAGAATCAATTATTTACTAAACTTACCAGGATCAGCAGCGATTTGCCTGTACACAGCTAACGCCACATCGTCTTCGATCACAAAGTCCCAGAGTCCATCGCAGGCGACTACTACGAAGTCCTCATCTCCGTCCAGGTCCACTGTTGCTATCTCGGGACGCGCCGTCACATACGGTTTATATTGTGCATCGCCTAAAAAGGAAAATATATTTCAATCTTCTATGTATTTTTAGATATCAGTGATATTTATATTGAACAAGCTGTTCTGACCATGGAGCATAGGGATCTGACCATGATAGAGCCCCTGGCAAACATAAACCTTCCCTGTAAGCGGCCATAGGCTTAATAAAGTAGGGCGAAAAGTGGGTGTATAAAATGCCTCTGTATATCCCTTCTTAGATTTTATACGTAAGTATGTATAATTTATTCCTTCGATTGTCGGCACTTGGTGGAAACTATAGTAATAGTTAATATAATGTGAAAGAAACTCACTTGTAAACTAATTCCACTGATTGATTGAAAACACCTGACCAGTTTCGCCTCATGGCATTATCATTAGTGTAACAGAATACCTTTGACAATAAGGGTCCAAGTAAGGTACTTAACTATTTTCTATAAATTAAAGGTAGATCAGTCAGCTAATAATTAAACTTTAATGAAAAAAAACCCAGAATCCTAGATCCGAACGATAATATTTTGAGTACAATCTGTAGCAAAATAATCTTGCTACAAATCTGTGGATACCGATCCAATATCAAACACAAAACATTTGCTTTATGCCCCTTAAAGTAAACGGTTTTGGGGCTTAATCTCGGAATCGATGAGTCTGAGCCACGATTCGGGAATGTTGTTGAGCGGTGAAGAAAATGCCAATATTATATTACATGTCGTCGTAGTACCATTTTAGGGTGTGAGAAAATACACGATATTGTTTAAAAATGGTATATTATATTGCATGATTTTTTTTTGAACTGGACATTTAAGAAAATAACATAAAGATGTGATTAAAGGAGACTCCGAATCCTCTGTTCAAATTATCCAACTAATCTATGGATCAAAACACACAGTTGCACAACTCAGGACTTAGCTGCTGGTTTTGGGAGCAAGTTCGCGTTAGTAGGTATTATTTAGACGGGAGCTTAGCCAGCAACGAGAAACTATTCTATGAGGGCGGAGCTTTGCGAATTAGCTAGATAGGTACCTACTTAATTAATAATGTATGAAAGGAAAGGGAAGTATTCGAGATTATTATTCGAAAAACAGAAACAGTCATTTATATTATCGAACCAACAGTAAAGTTAGGCCACAGTGGAAGTGATCGATACCTTTAAAGTTAAACATAGATATAGGTATATTATATTACAGTTTCGTGCATTGCATGGGGTTGTTGCAGAGGGCGTACACTGAATAGAGGGTGGCGAGTCACACCGACATTGTGGCGCCCATAGTCCTTCGCCCTGTACGCTCTATAACGAAGCACGCGTCCCATTGTTTTGTATTTGAATACGATTAAGTACGTTCACAGCGAGGTCGGCTGTATTGTATTCTAATGACACACTTGTCGACAATATTATCATTGTACTGTAAAATAACTCAATTTGTTTACGAACATTGGAGTGACAATGTCAGTCATTGCTAAAAATATATTTGTGATTCAGAGGTTTAGTAACGGCACAGAATAGGGAATACTTGCTATTGGTGTTAGTTAAGGAAATTACTTAGGACGGCTACGAAATTGCCCTTGACCAAACAAGTAGGGATTTCCTCCAGCCCGACTACTACTGCTCGTAAAACTTAATGGAACAGCTATAGGGTTATTAAAAGTCAACAATTATTACTACTATTGTAATTTAAACACGAGTAAAACTGCTTCGGTGGCGCAGTGGTATGTGTATGCGACTACCCTACCTTGGCTACCCAACCCTAGCCTACTATTCTCGGGTCGAATCAAATATTTGTGTGATCCAAAATGTTTCATTTAGTAGTTTGGGTAATTTCTATGTATATTTATTATTAGTATTTAGAAAATATGTAAGTAGTTTGTTTATCCAAGTAAAATGTTTAGGGACAAAAAAATCGACACAAAACCTACCAACCCGTCCAGTCAGCGCGGTGCCTGTATGATAGGCTGAATCCTCCCCTTTTTGGAAGAGGCCTACAGTGGGCGCCAAATGGGCTCAGACGATGATACGAGTAAAAAAAATTTTACAGAGTAGATCCTGAGCAGACCGTCATCGTGACTATGCAGCATTTGGGTTTTAGTCTGTGTCAGATTTTTTCCCTGAATTTGATAAAGTTTTCTTCATGATGCCTTCAGTTTGTCGGTCGACCGAGGCCAGAAAAGAAAGAAGTGTTAGTGAAACATCATTACAAATTATTGTTTTTTTTTCCTACTAGTCATTGACATTTTTCAGTGCGCTTTCACAGTTACATAATCCAAAAAAAAAACTACAATGAATACCTAAAAACTACGATTCAAATTTAAAGCGATTAAAGTTGAGTCAGGTGTGTAATAGTTTGTTTTGAGTCGATCCATTGTCATCCCAGCAGGGTGCGTCTAACTGCTTAATGATCGGCACACGACCGCCAGTCCCTCTTACAAGAGGCGAGAAATGGGCCCGCACCCGCCCAATAACAATAAAACGAGTTATTAACTTTCGACGATCAGAGTTCACGCCCGTGCAGTGGGGCGACCGTAACAAAAATGTAAGCATCTTAATTTAGTATGAGCTTCATCCACAAGAACGAAGAGGTTATTTGTATTTGTTCAAAATCGAATTTAAAAAAAAAACACGTTAAAACATTTTTGTTGAATACAAAGTCACCTGTACACAGTAAAGTACATCCTGAGCAGGTGGAAAAGGTAAGACACGATATTTTGATTTTATTTAAAGCTAATAATTATAACTAGCAACCCTTAGCGCAAACTGCGCAAGTAATAATTATTTTTTTTTTACTTTTTGTCAAATTTCTAATCTTATCGCACCACTTGAGACCACGACCTTTCCAACGGTGTGCCACACTTGACTGTGCGACTCTTAGTTTAGGAGGAGAAGCGGCTTCACTGGCGTATTATATATATATAGATTACTAGTTATCACGGCGAACTTTGTATCGCCTCAAATATTAAAAAAAAATGCAAATGTATGTATTATTAATTATAATTGAAAAACACGACGGACGGACAGACAGACAAATTGTCGTATTAAATATATAGATTTCCTTATACATGTCAGCTGTGAGATATCGACTTATAAATTACGTAGTTAGAAGGAAATACATTTAGTATTTCCTTCTCATACGGTTTCAAGTGGGATAATCATTTATTTTATAGGTACTTACATATTTATTTGTAACTAAATAAAATATAAAAGTTGCGGTAACACCACCATCGCGGCGGTGTGACCGATGATGGAGGAGTGGCTGCAGAGGCGACACGGTGGCCTCACGTATTAAGCGTCGCAGATGATTTCGGGCACGGGTGTTTGGGTAAGTATCTGTTTCGCATTCATCGTGAGGTCACACCCGAGTATCAACGACGAGCTTCCGGTGAGGACGCGGCACTCCATCCATTGGTACAGTGCTCAGAAAACAACCAGTAAAATGGCGCACAACCTACCTCGGGTACGGAAGTGCACAGTGCAAACTAATTCATGAATTTGATTAGTGTGATGCGTGGCAATAGCCACCCCCGAATACTTTGACAAACAGTCACAGCCAACGAGCTGTTGGAACTTATTCAGCATTACATCGACACCATGGACCTAGTAAGTGCCCTGCAAATTTAGAAGTCCAACTTTAGAGAAGAGGACGTGAATAGTGGTAAGAGGCTACTGTTTCCGATACTCTGTAAGCTTGATGAGAGGTTATCTCGACGGAGGGCTGGCACTGAGAAGGGCATACAGGACATCGTCACCTTGCTGAATGTGACCGGAGGACGAAATGCCTGCGTTCGTGGCAAGAGATTTACACAAGCTACCGCTAGTCCACATTTGACGAGTCGACGACACGCGGTTGCTCAAGTGGATATCATATCCTTAAAGGCAAGTCTGGCCGCCATGGAGTTAAAAATGGAGGCATCGGATTGCACTGTAGGTGAACTGCGTGCCCGAGGTAGTGTTATTATACATAGCTCTATTTATAAAAGTAAGACCCCTCGAAGGTTAACCTGCGTTGAGGGGTTCAAAATACAACGGTGATCAGTTTTGAGTCACCAAATGAACTTGCGTCACCGGTCATCGAAATTGCTGGCAAGGCAAAATGTATCGCTGCTGTTCCAGTTTCATCCCTACTATTCACCTCAACAAGGTCCTCAAGGAAGAGTTTTGCCGAAAGGTGACGTGTATTTCGCGGCACATTACTTAAAGCGAAGAGTCACAAGACATCCGTCTAAACAAAATGCAGTTTTAAGTGTTTATATTATATAGGTATTCCTACTTTGAAGGTATATCCAGCGCCTCCTACCAGGCGCCATTGTATTTTCCGACCATCCCATAGGAATATACCCACATTTCATTCATCTCGTTCCAGCCGCTTAGACAGACAGACATGGATCTCAGTTACATCACGCCTATATCCCTGAAGGGGTAGGCAGACGCCATTACACACCTACATTTTGGCAGTAATTTCGTTAGTCCCACGTAATGGGGGGCAAGCGTATAGCCGTTACAGGGCACTATAGAAAACCCATAACCACCAGTAAATCAAACCAAAATGCCAACAGCCAGGACAGATGTTACATACAACTAGTGGTTCTGTGAACCGTAGACTTCGGAAGCGGCTTTGTTTAGAAAATTTCTTCTTCAATTTTCTTTATTTCTCTTTCATTTGTCATCCAATCCAAAAAATATCATTCAAATGTTATTCATTGTAAGCAAGGAGCGTGTAGCTTCATGCAAATCGGTTGATAAATACGGCCTCAAACATGATCTGACAGAACCCGTAGATGTAGGTCAGACGAAAGAAATTCTCCCCAGTCTGCAAGTTGAAACGGAGACTTCGGTCGCTTCGCTCCCTCAGTCAACTAAATAGAATCTTAGCAGTCAAAGCCAACCATTTAGAGGGATTATAAATAAGATAACCACAACAACTCACCTATAGCTCTTGAAACAGCCAGTTGTCCATTAACTCGCCAAGTGCCCCAGTACATCACTGTGCCACCAGACGATTCTATTCTTTCTCTTTCATCCTGAAAACAATAACACGATGAACTCGTTGTAAAAACTACTTATTTATTAGTAACTAGCTGACCCGGCGAACTTCGTACCGCTTAACCGTTCAAAAGGCTTCATGTGAACCATACGGTTGCGCCACTGGAAATTCTTCTTAGTGCTAACCAGAGGCGCTCGGCAATAGAGGAAGGTGCGGCCGCGGAATAAAAAAAATGAAATGTGAACCATACGGTAAAAAATTTATAACCTATTCGTGGTTAGCGACTATTTGATCGGGATGTTACCATAGCAGATCAGAAAAGAATGGTATCAGAACATGAGTACTTTTAATTTTTACGGGCAACGGGAATAGGAAAAATTAACGGGGCTATTACGGTTAGGACGTTATTATTTAGTAACAGTTTTATAGATTTATCACGCGGACTAAGCCACGGCTGTCCGCTAGTAAAAGATAAAAGCCAACTCACTATTTTTATAATCTGCTGACATCTTATGATAGGACCTTACGTGTGCTATACCAATCATCCTGTTTATGGAAACTTTCATGTACTTGGCAGAGGTGCATTACACACCCACAATTTGCCAGGATTTTAGTCCCACGCAATAGGGGGCAAGCCTATTGCCGTCACCGGGCACATTTATAATGGGTTATATCCAAAATGGCCGAATGAATTTAATAAAAAGTAGCAGCTTTATTGTAATTTGGAATAAAAAATTAAACCAGTTGCCTTGTGATGAAATGTTGATTAAGGGCCCAGATCGTGAAAATCACCGAAAAGAGTGTTACGATTTTTCATATTTAACCTATTTACATATGATTAATAACAACGATAATTTGTATATATTAAAATGAAAGACCAAAAATGATGTTAGTGCTAATTTTAACTCTTAAAACCCTGTAGTTGTTATATAATAAACGTCAACAAACGCACAAAATTGAGAAAAAATTCGAAAACCTGCCTTCGTATTTTTCAGATTTAACCCAATAAATCAACACAAATTGATAAAAAGAAACACTTTTTGAACACTGAAAAAGCCAATAAATATAACCATGTACTTTTTTTTGTACCTTTACAAACAAAGACTTCCCCTTTTAAAGCCCTAAAATCTAGATATGTTTTACGTAAATTCTCCATAGAAAAATGTATGCAAATTCAAACGCGTCCCGATAGAACGATCGTCGCAACTAATCGCCAGTGCGCCATAGAATTTCAAAGTGACTCCACGCGTGTCGGATGCTACAGCAAAATTACGTGTTGTGAATTTGTGTTTTTTGTGAAAAACTGTAAGTACAATATTTTTATAACTAATTTACTTTCAGTAAATAGAAAGTACCGATATAATGAAAGTCTGAAAGAAAACCATGATGGAACTAGATATAAATCGTAAGAAATACAAAATTATTTACTTTGTTGCGTAGGTCATTTTATGAACCTTGTAAAGTAGGTATCAATTCAGGCTTGAAACAATCAAAGCCCTGCCCACCTTATTTTCTCGAGATATGAACTGGCGGGGTATATAGTTCTCTGCACGACATACATAGATTTTTCAACATGATAAAGGCAATAGGTATCATAAACGTAATTGGTAATCGAGGGTCTCTTTTCGCAGGATAATTTGCTGAGTGCCATGCCAGCGAAAAGAAAATTTAGTACGCATTATAAAAACGTGAAAGCCAAAAGATCTCGGAATAAAATGTAAGTTCCTCCCTACTTATTTATTTACCTGCCTACTTGACTACGTCTTGTCCTAAATACCTAGAAAAAATTTACTAGATTTGTGTTAGTGTCAAGTAAAAATCCTAGTTTTATTACTTTTATTTGTGTGTATGCTTATCATGTCTTAGTAGTAATAATAATATAATCTATTTGCATTTTGAACAGGGTAGGTACATTACAAAGCAAATAGGTACAATGATTTAGATCGCCTGATTCAGACATATACCTACAACAGCATGTAAATATTGATTTGACATGTAATTAGATAGGTACACAATTAGGTATGTCAGTCTAAGAAGAAAAATTACAATGTCCAGTAGGTAATAATTACGTAATTTCAATATCTATATAAGTAATAAAGTCAATTTCTATAGGAACAATTTTCATAATAATAAATTTTATTACATAATATAGTATTAGTTTTCATATATTTATGTATTTCAAAGCAATGAGTTTGCTTACACTATTATTAGTTACAGTATTATTAGTTTTCATGTTCATCATGTCTAAATATGTGGAAGTGGAAGTAGGTATGTTTCCTATCAGAAATTGCACGGGCGCGCGCGCGCCGTGTCTGGCGTAGGGTTGTACAAAAATTACAAAATAAATAAAAAGTGGATATTGATGAATAATATTTCCAGTACTGAAAATGAAGAAAACCTTCAGGCCGAGACTCCGAGCAACACTGCTACGCGCTGTATAGAGGTAAGTTGTTATACGTAATTCTTGTAGACTTGTTACATAAATAAACAAACTAGCTAGTGATGGGCGAAGACAAAATCTCAGTACCTACAGTTTTTTTTTGCAATATTTATTATTTTCATTGTGAGACAAACACATACTTCTCAATTACTTTCTCAAAAGAAAATTCACGTTCAAATCTCGTATTTTACCAAAATCAAGAATTTTTTTTGTAAAATATTATCTTTTACGCGACTGGTGTACGTATGTATGTATGTATACTAAGTAATATATCTTTGTGGCACGATAAGTTCAAAATTATTGAACCGATTTTAATGTTTTTAGTATCATTAGAATTGTCTTCTAAGCCCGAGTGACATAGAATAAGTGACGCCATAAAAAACCAATACGTATAGCGTAAAGGAAAGCGTAAAGGAATTTAATAGTAGAGAAAATTGAATGCAAAAGTCATCTTTTACGAAACTACTGCAATAGCTTGGAGAAATTGTCGAAAGACACTAAGTATCCTTGCGAGTTGCGGAAATTCCTAAAAGAAAGGTATTTACGTTTAAGAACGGGTGTAAAATGCGCGATTAAATATTGGGGGGATCAAAATCAGTCACTCGAAGAAAAAATAAAAAATCTTAGTGAAGATATTCTAAATGGTCCACAACACGTATTTGGTAATCACCAACATTGCAAGGAGTATTTTTGTAGACCTGACACTCGTCGAATAGAACCTGTTGGGTTACTTCCAGCAATTGTTGGATGCGGATTAATGGACGCGGTAGAAATTTTAAGTAAAAGACTGTCATATCATTCTAGAAGTTTAATTCATAATTGCACAAGTAATATAGTTGAAAGTTTTAACGGAGTAATTGCCAAATTAGTTGGGGGTAAGCGTGTAAATTATTCTTCCCGTGGTTCTTATGCGGGCCGATGCGCAGCTGCTGTTGTGTCTTTTAATACGGGATCGATTCATAGTAAAACTCATGAAGTCATATTTAAATCTAGTCCTAATCCTTTGATCGCGAAAGTGGAAAATAGTAATCGTAGAAACCGTTTAATTGCTAAACCTAAATTAAGATTGAAAAAAAGCCACAGCGCTGTATCGAAAGACGCTCACTATGGACCAAACTGCGAAAAACCTGATCTGAGTCCAGAATTATATGAGAAAGCCAAGTCATCTTTTTTAGTTGATTTAAAGTTGTCTTGTGCTGAAAGAGAGGAGCTTGAAAGGTCGACCCATTTGCAAAGAAGTAGTGCTGAGTGGATGAGTACAAGGAGAAAATTACTAACCTCATCATCGTTCGGGGAAGTTTGTAAAAAACGAGAGAGCACAAGTTGTGCTGCTCTTGTTTGTAAAATGGTTTATGGTAGTAATATCTCCAGTTTGCCTGCTGTACGGTACGGTATCGAAAACGAAGAAACTACAATTAGACAGTTAGAAATTCAAGAGAATATTAGTATACAAGGTTGCGGTTTGTTCGTCGACGATCAATATGAATTTCTTGGTACTACACCAGATGGCATTTATGCAAACGGTTTAATTGAAATTAAGTGCCCACATTCTTTAGCTGGCATGACTCTTGATGAAGCAATGGCCAAACATACCTTTTGGGTTAAGGACAAGGCTTCCAAGGGTTATGTCATAAATAAAAATCATTACTGGTATTTCCAAATTCAGGGACAGCTACATATAACTAAAAGAAACGTTTGCATGCTTGGCATCTGGTTTGGTGCTACTGTACCTATGAAAGTTTATATTATAGAAAAGGACGACAAATTTTGGAAGGAGAAAATGGAGATGAAATTAGTTAGATTTTATTACGATTGCCTCCTTCCAGAATTAGTTGATCCTCGGCAGTCACGAAGCATGCCTATTCGTGACCCGCCCAATGTCATAGAGGCTATGAAAGAGAGGAAAGAAAGAGCTTTACGTGTTTTGAAAGAGAAGAACGTCTAATGATTTTGAAAGAGACTGAGGTAACTTAACTACCCAGCCGGTCGATTCACGTAAACACGCCAGTTCAAAAGTCGTTTTAACTTAGAAACTTAGAAATCGCCTTTTGGTTTTCTGTTTTTAACGCACTTACTTATCTAGTCTTGGATTGTCATAAATCTTCCAATAGCTCAATTTCTATACAATTCCTATACGATTTTGAAGAGTTACCTGGTGTAAACCCAAGGTCCGATCCTAATGAAATTAAAATGTGACCACACGGGATCACCAGCTTTCAAATAAAAAAAAAATCATCAAAATCGGTTCAAAAAATACAGCGAATTGAGAATCTTCTTCTTTTTTTAAGTCGGTTAAAAAGTGTGCGAAGTGACATTTTTAAGTCACTACGCTACGGTTTTTATTACGTGAATCGGGCAGCTGGTAACATTTTCATTCTGATAGGTTTTGCAATAGCAATTGATTTTATCATCAAATTAGTAGAAATCAGAATTTGATCAGTAATCATTAAAATGAAAAAAACATTAGAAACTCTTAAACTCATATTTTGTTATTGTTTACTTTCGTTTAATTAAGTATATGAATAATTTATAAATTTCATGTTTGTTTATAACTAATTTTTGTACAACCCTAGCACGCTTTTTAGGTGGCGACTCATATTTTGTTTACTTTTAATTATATGAACCATTTTTATACTTGTGTTTCATTTATTGACAATTTTTTGTACAACCCTAGAAGATTTTTTAGATTGCGAGGTGATCGTAAGCAAAAAGTATTTGAGTTTACGCAATAGGCACATTTCCTTGCGTAGATATAAACACTAGCGAGGAAAGGCGTGATGTTATTTCGACCGTACTTCCTACTGAATTTGCAATTATTTTATTGAATGAAAATTTTACGAAATAAGAATAAACTTTGGTAGTAAAATTACAAATAAATACATAGGTACTCGTAGTTGGAATTTTAGGTAAGTAGAATACAAAAAGGTCAGTCCGGACCTGCTCTTGATTGTTTATTATAAATAGAAAATCATAAAAATTGTGTCTCAAACTACTCTTATTTATTTATCTAGTAATTAGGATCATTTTATAACGAAAACTACTCTTGGAATATTTTACAAATAGGCAGTCGTTTATTTCCAATAATTCAACATTTTTGTTATGCTGTAAATATTCAACTTCAATAACAATAACTCAACGTGGAACGTTTGTCGCAAAACATTTTCAAAATCGCGCTCTCTGGGTCATTCACCCGCCCGTCGGATGATTCGGGCAACAATAGCGCTGCTGTCGCTCAAAATCGACTTTATCCGTGCGCGGTCTGGGCCCTTAAAGGCAACAAAATCTTACGTGCCAGCCGCTATGGCACAGCCAATTAAAGTCCTGGGCGTCTCGGACTGGAGGAAGGGAATTTATGAATACTTTATCACCTGTAATGTGCTTACCTGTCGATCGGGTTTGTGCGGTCTAACTAGCTGCATAAGCCGCATTCGTTTGGCGAGTAACGCTAGCGAGTCCCCCGCCCACGCCGCCAGCAGGCGCCTGCCGCGGACTGCTACAGTCACTGCTGTGCTACCACCCGATGCACGCTGTAGGGGAGAGACCATACATTAAGTATGACATTGTTGTGAGAACTGACACCATGACTGGAAGTAGACAAAACAGTCCAGAGAGCGCTATTCTGTTATGAAAGTCTAGCATGCTAGTATGACGTCACAAGTACTCACAAGTTATGCAACTGGCAAATGTATAAAATGTTGTGCAACGTTGCAGAAGAGACGTTATACTTGCACGCAAAACTTGCTTAATGGAATAACCCCCTTAGCTTCGGCTAAGTGCCCTTGCCGAATACCAGATGGAGTATATGTGTGTTCTCTTCTACAAAGCATTCGATAATAAGAAACAAACTACATAAGAACATACCTATGTTTTCTACATTATTAACAAACTCAGTAGTCGGTTTAAATTACGACCTATCCAGCGTTTCCTAATGTTTAAACTTTCAATATTCCCTATATATAGCCCCTCCATCCATTTTGACATCTAAATGGTGACCTGCTAACGGTTTCCCGTGGTCACGGGTTGACTAGCAATTCAACCGAATGCTCAGCTTAACGCCAGTGATCGTGACATAAGTACTTATTTCTGATTTATTTTGGTGGGTTCCACTTGGTCTCTCCCAGGCTAATCGAAACGGTTGAGGATAAAAGAAACCAAGCATCATACAATTCCAATGTTTATTTGTGAAGATTTCTTGGACCTTTATTGACTACGAAACGACCGAAGTCTCCGTTTCAACTTGCAGACTGGGGAGAATTTCTTTCGTCTGTACCTCAACATCTCTATATCTACGGGTTCTGTCAGATCATGTTTGAGGCCGTATTTATCAACCGATTTGCATGAAACTTTACACACACACTCCTTGCTTACAATGAATAACATGTGAATGATATTTTTTGGATTGGATGGAAAATTATAGAGTAATAAAGAAAATTGAAAAATAAATTTTCTAAACAAAGCTCCCGAAGTCTACGGTTCACAGAACCACTAGTTTTTATTTCCAACGTCATTCAATAGCATTCGAATTGTACGTGAATATAAAAGAATGATTTAGTACACAAAATGATATTCCATATTTAAAAAAGAGCAGGCATGTTACTAGAGCGCACCGTGTGAAAACTCGAAAAACCGGGCAAGTGCAAGTCGGACTAGCATTAAAGGGTTCTGCACCAAAAAGTAAAAAATCAGGTTTGTTGTATAGGAGCTCCCTTAAATATTTATTATATTCTGTTTTTTAGTATGTGTTGTTATAGAGGCAACAGAAATACATCATCTGTGAAAATTTCAACATTCTAACTATCACGGTACACGAGATACAGCTCAAGACAGAGAGACGAACAGACGGACGGGCAGCGAAGTCTCAGTAATAGGGTTCCCGTTTGGGTATGGAACACTAAAAATAGCTAATTCATCTATGTTATGTCAAAACCCCGTACAAATTAGTTCGTTTCGCGCGAAGATTTTATTGTCAGTTTATATGAAGGTAACATTTCTATAGTTATAAAAAATCATAGGGAACACATACACAGCAATCAAGATATTTACTATAATAATAATATGCCACCGTCCCGGTGAATCCCTTAGACACATTATATCTGGTTGTTCCATTCTGGCCAACGGTGAGTATTTGCATAGACATAACCAAGTAGCTAGGATCGTCCATCAACAACTTGCTCTGAAGTACAAACTAGTGGATTCAGAAGTGCCATATTACAAGTATGTGCCCGACCCAGTTCTCGAAAATGATCATATCACATTGTACTGGGACTGATCTATTATCACTGAATGGACTATTGTTGCAAATAACCTGATATAGTGATAGTAGATCGGTTAGAGCGCAAGCAGCAATAATAGTTGATATTACTATTCCGCATGATTGCAATCTCGTGAAAGCCGAAAAAGACAAACAAGTAAAGTACTTGGATTTGGCCCACGAGATTGTCGACATGTGGCATGTCAGCTCAGCTGTTATTGTACCGATAGTCGTTTCCGTGCATGGACTGATCGCCAAGAGCCAAGAGCCTCGACCAACACCTACAGAGGCTCTCGTTAGACAGTTGGGTCAAGGGGCTGATGCAGAAGGCAGTGTTACTCGACACGGCACGCATCGTGAGGAAATTCCTGTCTTTTTTTTTTTTTTTATATTTGGTTCGCCAAATTTTTTTTTTAATTTTTTTAATATTTTTTTTTATATTTAGGTCGACAAATTGACGCCGCCCGCCTGGTGGTAAGTCGTGACGACGTCTAGCGATTGTGGGCCACTCTCACAGCACACATTACTATTGAGAGTGGCCCTCAACTTGATGACCTACTGATGTGCCTCTTCACGCTCCGCTTAAAGAACCCAGGATTATATGTGGGAGGAAACACGTGCACAGGCAGGGCGTTCCAAGCCACTATCGTTCGGCAGAGAAACGAACGTTTAAAACGTTCGGTTCTCGCGAACATGCTATCCACTGTGTGGGGGTGGCATCTCTCGTTCGTTCGGGATCGGAAGGAAGAGGGTGGGATCAGATTGAAGAGCTCTTCAGAACACTCGCCGTGGTAAATACGGTAGAATGCGGCCAAAGAAGCTATTGTTCGGCGCTGAGCTAGCGGCTCAAGGCTTCCCGTTACCTCCGGACAATCTATAATACGGATAGCCCGTCGCTGCATAGCGTCGAGAGCGTCCATCAGATACTTCGCGGAGCCGTCCCAGAGGTGAGAGCAGTATTCGACGCAGGGTCTAATCTGCGTCTTGTACAGCAGACTCCTCCGGTCCGGTGTAAAGAATCTCTTTACCTTATTCAGTATTCCTAGTTTCCGCGAAGCTAGCCCTATACATCTTTCGATGTAGTTTTTATTATTGAGCTCTCGACGAACGTCCATGCCAAGAATATCAAGGTTGTCCTTCATTGGTAATAATGCATTCTGAAGAGAGGGTAGGGGAAGGAAAGGGGATTTCTTCGCAGTATATGCACACGCCTGTGTTTTACGGGCATTGAACTCGACCAGGTTCTCGGTACCCCATTGAGAGATACTGTCGAGGTTACGGTCGAGATCAGCCACGAGTCGTCGTCTCTCCTCCTTAATCTCAGATCGCCCCGCCGTCGGACGAACCGAGTAACTCCCGTGCAGTGTGCTGTCATCTGCATAGCAATGAATGTTCCCGAGGGATAGCATATCATTGATATGCAGAAGAAAGAGAGTTGGTGATAGCACGGACCCTTGCGGTACCCCGGCATTCACTTGCAAGAAGCGAGAAGCCTGGCCATCGCAGAGGACCCGCACTCGGCGCTCGTTTAAAAAGCTGGCAATCCAGCTGCACAGTTGAGGAGGTAGACCATATGCCGGAAGCTTGGAAAGGAGCGAAGCATGCCAGACCCTATCGAAGGCTTTGGCGATGTCAAGGCTAATAGCCAAGGACTCGCCGTGCCTTTCCATAGCCCCACCCCAGACATGCGTTACGAATGCCAGGAGATCACCCGTTGATCGCTTTGGCCTGAAGCCGTATTGTCGATCATTGATTAGCGAGTGATCCTCTAGGAATTGCATGAGCTGCTTATTTATAAGGAGCTCAAGCACCTTGCAAATGACTGAGGTGACAGCTATGGGTCGATAGTTGCCTGGATAGGACCGATCCCCTTTCTTGGGGATCGGTTGTACGTTCGCCTCCTTCCAGACCTGCACAGACGGCACGAGCCCTGAAGAGTATGACAGGCGGTACAGACGCGTTAATACTGGAGACAACTCAGCTGCACATTTTCGTAGCACCACCGCCGGAATGCCGTCAGGGCCACTGGCTTTCCGCGTGTCGAGTGACCGCAGCACTGCCCGTACATCACATTGCCTGATAACAATATCAGGCATTGTGTGGCCACAGTTGGCGATGGCGGGGGGGCTGCAGGCCACGGTCGTCGACCCGGGAATTAGCCGCAAAGAGGTCTGCGAGCATATCCGCTTTCTCTTGGGCTTTGTGAGCCAGTGTTCCATCTGGGTAACGCAGCGGTGGCAGCGAGGGCTGACAAAAGTTAGATTGCACGGCTTTGGCCAGTTGCCAGAATCCACGGCTGCTCGTGGGATGGGAAGTGAGCTTCTGACCAAGCCGCGCGACGCGCTGGGCATCCGCTCTTTTAAAGGCCCTCTTACTCGACTTTGTGGCCCGGTTGTACGCTGCTTTCAGGTGGCCCACGTTTGGGTCGCGCACAGCCCGGGCCCTGATCCAGGCGCGATATGCCGACTGTTTTTGTCGAACAGCTTTGGCACAATCTCGCCCGAACCAGGGACGGGCTCTGCGGATACTGGCGACATCAGTGAAAGGGATGTAATAATCCATCCCTAAACTGATCTCGCCAGCAATAGCAGAAGCACTATCCGAAGGAGCCTTTCCTACAAAGCAGCGCTGGCTCCAGGGGACGGACGCATAATAATCGCGTAGACCGTCCCAATCCGCTGGAGCCCTAACCACCGGTAGCTACTCGATACCGGTGGGGTACTATCTTTTATATTTTTAAATATATTTGTATTTTTTTTAGTTTTATTTAAAAATGTACTTAATATGTAGTTAAGTAAAATAAAGGAAATAATAATAATGAAGATACACTATTTTTTGCACATATTGCGTGTTTTTAATAATAAATAGAAACTAAGCTTTTATGTGGAATCACACCAAAAGAGAAGTTACAAGGAAATTCCCAAACATGGTCACATTTTATGGCAGTGTGTGGCAGGCGTAAAACTTCAACATAGTGAGAACTTAATTATTTCTTTTTTCATTCGGACTTTTCATTTATAACTAACTTTAACCCACGCATTAAATTTCAAATAAATATTGTTTTTTTTTTTAATTCAATTAACCACCGTGAGACCATAATTGTTTTTGAGGGTATCTGCGAAAAATAATATTGTTCCTGAGGGCTGCCTGAGGGTATGTATTTGTAAAAAAACAATATTGCAATATTCTAAACCTACGGTGTTATCGTAAGATCTACAAACTCCTAGCTTTAAGAGTTCTAATTCTATGTTCTCTAAGATTCTAAGTTCTAAAAATATTAAAATAAATCTCCTTAAGAAGTCAGTGTTAAAATTCTCGGTAATGTAAACACTACCGAGTCATGCCACTGCTAAAGTATGTTAACTACCGTTTGTAATCGAGGATTACGTCCTTGAGGTGAATAACCAATTGGAACCTACGGATACCTAATGCTCCTCTTCCGGTCTGCAGCGGTCAACTTCGACCTACTTGGCCGTGGTCGACGGGTAGATAGTTAGATACTAAGGCTCGTCCCTTGCAATCTCTGAAGTATTAAATGCGAGTCAATAAATAAGTCTTTCCCCTGCGTAGATGTGTTTCCTTCCAACGCTTTATATGGTTGGAAAAACACTAGAGTAACTAAACTAAGAGCACCTTTCCTGTCATGCGTTTTTTCACCTGCGTGCGAATCTCGCCCGCAATGCGTGTCAATGTCGACGTCAAATCAGTTGGCAACTAGCCCTGTTACCATAGCAACCGGCGTGCAGTCGGCCTGCGCGATATGAAACGCATTTCAGTATTGTTTGAAAAGCCATTGATCTTGCATCGACACGTATTGTGGGTGACATCCACACGCTGCGCGCTGGTGGAAAAACGCTTAGCAGGAAAGCGCTTTAATAAGTATACCACGCAGTGCGGGTTTATACCAAACTCAACAACAACGAATCGAATCGGAGGAGATTATGATGAGGACGTGGATAAAGGACCTTGTACATTTTATAGTTAATATTATTTTGTAACCTCAAAATTCAGCTACAGATAAATAATGATTTCTCTAGAACCTGGGTCTAAAAAGATAAATGTTTTTCGAATTTGAAACGGTAATATAAAATAGAATGCACTGAGAGACATCTATTTATTTATGGGCTCAAACAACCAAAAAAAAGAACGGGCGATCTCCTTTGGAGGGTACATCCAATAAGAGCGGAGCAGCGATGAAAAGCGTTGCAAAATGGTGAAACATTATTTCTTTGGAGAGCTTGCGTTTTCTACCAAGCATATGGAGCGACGATATTTGGCGTATAGGAATTCTAATAACGAGAATTAAGTATCAACATCTCGGCAAGTATTAATGGTCAATCTTGAGTCAAGAATACAATGGTATAGTAGAGCTTGACTTTACAAATAACCAATCGAAAACACATAGTGTTCATGGTATTGGCTATTTGTGATACTCAATCAATGAAATCAATCGTTCGTGATGTGGAGTTATTGAGTCTAGTGCTATCGATATTAAAGTTGTGATATCATAATATTGACTGCGCCTCTCAAGTATAAACCGGCCATTGCGTGTCGCATAGAATAGGGTTCCGTAGTCACACATAACAACCTCTATAACTCCTGAACTAATACAGCTAACTACATATAGTTTTCCATCAAAGTTCAGTACATGGACTACCATCATGAATTTTTTCAGGTTCTTCACGCCAGCCGTTTAGATTTTAGCCGAAAACAGACGGACGGACGGACATGACGAAACTATAAGGGTTCCGAAACTTGAACTACGGAACCCTAAAAAAACACCGAAATATACGCAGAAATTTCACTGCGCGAGAATTTCATACTATCGGATGCCTTACACGCTAAGGAATACTTGCAAGTAAAAATATTTAAAGCAAGTAATAACCTACAAACCTCTTGATTACTCTTCCTAATAAATTCTGCATCAGTTCTCAGGTACGCGTCACGCATCGCTCTTCTTAAATCCGTGGAAAAGTGAGGACTTTCCACCAGGTACTGATGTAGATGCGCTGCGGCATATGTGGCCGCCGCTGAGCCGGCGTGACCATCGTATACTGCGTAGAAACTTGTGGGTTCCGTTGTCTGAAATCGACAACAATAATATTAAAAAAAATTAAAAATGAAAGAGAGAATTAGTAGCGGACATTTTGTTCTTTTCATTATCGCCACCTGTCGTGTCCTAACTTCTACTTTCAAATTCTGTTTATAAAGATTCAATCTAATGATCCTTTTGCTCATTTCAACAGCTCTTGAAATGAAGAACCTCAATTGAATTCGCTTATTGCACTCATGTTCTCATGACTGATGAGGTAATTACAGTCACAACCAATCAATGTAGGGAGTATGATAGAGATTCAAATGAGAGAGCTTTCATTGACTCAAGTACCACATACAAACAATCTCGACGATCTACCTACGAGTGAAGATCAGGGACGGTTAGTAAGAAACATACACACATAAAATCACGCATTTATCCCTGAAGGGACAGAGGCGTTTATTACGTCAACATTTCACTAGTCACTGTTGGTTCCACGTAATAGGAGCGAGCATTTTACCGTTCTCGGGTACTTGTGAGTACTCTAGCCTAAGCCTCATCCGTCTGTTAGCAGGGCCCTCACTTGGGCCCTTGAAGATATTGATAGGGCCCTATAGAATAGTAATAAAAATACAACGCTGTAAACTCACCTCAATACCGAACAACGCTTCCAAGTTCCCAATTTCGACATGTCGATCTTCCATCGCTCGGCGGGAGTTTTTTGTGGCACATGAGACAGTCTTCAAGTCTCTTTGAGCAAGAGGCGGAGGGGGAGGTAGTGTGTCTAAGCGGGAGTTATCTAGGTACCGTAGGCAGACAGCATTCACGCGGGCTGTCACCGCTTGCATTAGTCGGAGGGCTATGTACACTGAAAATTTCAGAAAATGGAACATTATATTACAATACCATGATAGCGTTCAATAATCTCTATTAGTGAGGGAGGTAGAACAAAAGGTTCTTCGTAACGATTACTATGATGGTACGTGATGTAACAATACAAACAAAAGATGATAAATCAATCGCAAAACTTTGGATACATAACATTACACATAAGTAGATTATCTGTCACTATCTACGCGCAAATATAATATAGGTAGGTAAGTATATCCGTTTAGAATTTCAATTTTCGTCCTAATAAAATGTCATTAAAATTATCCAAAGTACCAGGAAGTGAAATAGCCGCCTCTTATTACGTGGGACCATCAAAGTCACTAGCCAACTGTGGGTGTATTATTAAGCCCATATTTCGCCAGCCACTTTGCTTTTCCCACGTAACAGGGGCAAGCATATTGTAGTTTTCGGATACTTTCGCCTCCTCCTAAATCCGTTTTCAGCACCGCGACATATTTAAGAGCCCAGCGAAAATAAGAAACCTGAATATTGACAATCACCTACTCATTGAATACGGTTAAAATTTATGTTGAAAAAAATAACAACTATAATAATAAAGTATGACAATGACAAAGGATTCTAACGAAACCATGATTGCCTAATTTCATTAAATATGTAATTAACACTCGGCAATTAGCAGTTTAATTATAACATTAATTTTAACTTTTCAGTGTTGTGTAATGGCTATGTACAAAAACCACATCATAAATGGATAAGAAATGTCTCTCAGGCTCTCAGAACAGAATTTCACAATCACCTGAAGTGTAAGTTTGCGAAAGGAAAAAGGAGTTATGTTCATAACAGACTTCCAACAGAATCTCTTAGCCAAATCGACATAACTGGAACAAAGAATGAAGGCCTATTTGTCGTTGTTCCTTGGGTAGTTCGCCGATCCAGCTCATTGTTTATCTTTTAACGACACCATGAGCACTGAGCACATCAGTCATCGTCATATATGGTCAATGAGTAGGTATCCCGAGCAGATGTAACCTATAGGCTATATCATAATATAGGTGATACAGGTAAAACTTCGATATAATAAGTGCACAAAAATCAAGAAGAATTAACATTTGAAAGTGTTGGAAACTCACCTGAATCGTCAGATTTGTATCCAAACTCATTAGGCGTCTTCTTCGATGCGACTCGCACCTCGTCAAGTATGATCCGCCGCAGCGGAGTCATCAGTGCTGGCGGACATTGTCTGAAACATTACAAAAACATTGTAATTTAGAAAACTGTTACTTACTTATTGATAGACAACAAGAAAAGGTACATTGTTACTGGGTTGTGCTTGAGACCCTTTGGTTTCTCAGGACTCACACACGTAATGATGGTAATGATACCACATATACCTACAAAATTACGACTTTAGCCCCGAGCGGGTAGACAGAGGCATCTATTTATAAGAGTGAGATGTTTGTCAGGAGGACTTGGGCTTTGGAGATGTACATAGAGCCCCTTCCTAGCCCTAGTAATAACATTATACAGATACATAAACACACATGCGATCATGAAGTTCTAACATGCTAATTTGCCAATATTGTTATATTACCACCCATCTACCTCGTCATATTAGTGCCAATTCTCCTGACGTTGTTTATTACGGTCTAAACATCAATGTACACAATTAGATCGATGATGTTGATGTCAATAAAATTGAAATCAAGAATATTAGTGTATTGTCAACGAGAGTGCTAAGGGGCTCCGCCAAGACGTGAATTTATACAATACAATACAATAAAACTTTATTGTACACCAATATAAAATGCATAAAAAAACATAAACAGGTTTTAAAATGTACAAATGGCGGCCTTATCACAAAAAAGTGATTTCTTACAGGCAACCTGTGGATGGACAAAGTAGAAGGAACATAATTTAAGAAAGAGGGGGTAGGCATTTATATTACTTGTTCATTTATATGTAGCTCCATCACGGTCTAACCACAGTTCGGATAACATGGCTTTAAGGTATAAGTGTATAACGTCACTGATACTTTGAAATGTGCAGATTTAATGTTATTTGAACCCTAAAATAGGTTCATGTCGAAAATAGCAAAATGCCACCACGAGAAGCCGCGGATAACATCTAATGTATGACAAATCGTTACTTAAGCATTACTTTTATTTTCCTGTGTTTAATCACATTTTTGTGACAAATAACCTGACGCCATAATGGTGGTTAAATTTTTGTAATTTTGCAGCAGAATTCGTATCTTCACCTACTGCTCTCGCGACGAAAAAAGTGCATCATGTTACACAATAGGTACTTTTGCAATGGTCCGAGGAACTTCCGGTATGCATATGCAAACACTAAATGTGTGCTTTATCACACATTTAGTCTTTGCATACCGGAAGTTCACTGTTTCCAGTGACTATAATAACGATTCTATGCATAAAATTAATTTTGTTTTTTTTTTGTAAATTAAATAAAACCTTATTTAAATACTGAATGGAATCAGGCGTTACCTTTTTTTTTTTTTTAGTTCCGCGACCAAGGCCGCGGCCGCTCTAACGTCCGTTGCCGGGCGTCTCTGGTTACAAGCAGAACGTATTTCCAGTGGCGCCCGGCATCAGGCGTTACCTAGCGAAAGTCCATGATAGACAATGGTAAATATGATGCTAAATTTTTTTTTAAATAATAGCTTAAATTTCGCTTCAAACAAAACGTTATAAACATTTGAGACAGTCTTGATAATGCCTCGTGTAATGGTGAAACATATGTCGACGTTTATAACGTTTTGTTTGAAGCGAAATTTATGCTATTATTTAAAAAAATATTAAACATCATATTTACCATTGTCTATCATGGACTTTCGCTAGGTAACGCCTGATGCCGGGCGCCACTGGAAATACGTTCTGCTTGTAACCAGAGACGCCGGGCAACGGACGTTAGAGCGTTAGGGAGAGGTGCATTACACACCCACATTTTGCAACTATTTTTAATGGTCCCGCGTAACAGGGGACTAACCTATTGCAGTAAGATATCTTGAATTTTGTGTTAGTGGTCCAGTACTGTGGGGTAATGAGCAAATAATGTGATTGATGACCAAATAGCCGTCAAGAAGAAACTTTTCTCTACATAAATGTACCTTCGTTGCTTGCTTTACGTGCGTATTGTATCTGCATATTGTATATAAATATATCTAATAATATACGCAAGTATACCAATATCAATATTACAAAGGCGAAGTGTTTATTTTTTTGTTAGTTTGGTCCGAACGCGTTTATTTCAAGGACTACTGGTTCGATTTGAAAAATATTTTAGTTTTGGTTAGTGCATTTATCGAGGAAGGTTATTTTTACTATTTAAACTATTCTATACATTATAATAACATGCTTCCACAAGTCTCGCATAAAAAATGTAGGTAGATACTAGAAACAATATTATTCATTGTATCAGTTCAGTATAAAATTCGGCAAAGTAGATATGACGCGTTTTATCACTACTAAGATTACAATTTTTATATTCTCGACGCCGTAAAAAAAATCAAATCATCCAATGTTTCTCTCCACTCAAGCCTAATTTCACCACTATCAACTATTGTGCAAATTTCCTACTCATAGTGTTTTCCCAACGCAGTTGGGGTCGGCTTTCCAGTCTAACTGCGATTCGGCTGAACTTCGATATTTTCCGTGGAGCGACTGCCATCTGACATTCACAAACCATGCGCGAAATCGAAGTTCTGTAGTTAGAACGGTCGGATTTTTGTTGTAGGGCTCCAACTAGATACGCCTAACGACTGCCAATGCAATTTTCCTGCAGAAAACGGTAGATTTGTTTTCATGCTGTAGAAAACCTGTAACTTTATAGTACGAGTATCATACCGTATCCCAGCAGACATTAATGACACAATTTATTGTTAATTGTAACAAGCTGAGATTCTAACAAAACAAATTGTACCTAATTTACGAAGAAGAGAGTCCATGATTTGATAACTTTGAAGATTACAAGGTTTCATGAAACCCGGTGGATTTTGCTTACAGTTATTGCACCTGAAGATATTAAAAGTACGAGGAAATCAGTCACTGGTGTATCAAACTGTGATAATCGGTTCATAAGTCATACATAATTTATCTATCCAAGACAGATAATAGCCTGCCGTGGTTAGAATCGCTAAACTTTTTATCTCGAGAGTAAAAACTAAATCAATGTTTACAATCAAAGAAAATATGATCGCTATAAAATATGTATTAGGTACCAACTACCTATTAATAGTATGTGCCTATACACACTTAGTTTTATTTTATACTTCAAACAAAATATTATATCGTAAATGTACTTAGTCGTTGATAAGATAAAATATTGTTTTCATAGCGAACACTGAGAAACACAATTTACTTTTAACATTTTTTGTACAATTAATATTTAACTTTACGTACTCATTTTTGTAAGGTCGGTTCAACATTGGCAATGAACCGCTATTTCGTAAGTGAACACGGTAGAATCAAATTCAAATTTAATTGGAATGAAAACTAACTTTGGTAAACAGAATCGAGCAGGGCATAGGCACTTTAATATGTTAACTGTGGTACTGGCAATCCTAAGGCCATTCACACTTTACTACTGAACATGTAAAGGGTACCTCAGTAAAAGCAATAGTAATAAAATAAAATGCGGCCGCGTACGTCTGTCCGTACGTAAAACACGTTAAGAGTTCGGTGACCCTGCTCCTAAATTGAATGCCGGTTCACATTCCCAGAAAAGTTGTCACATTGTTTTATACACAGCTGGTTACACTACTGATTGAGATTTAAAGCGTGCAAGGGATTTTAATAGTAGATATACCTACCTAGGTAAGTAGGATCACACTATGATATGATAGACAGTAATGGTATAATAGCAAGGAGTCGAAGATAACATTTCGAATTTGGTTGGTCAGATCCATCATGTAATTAATTACCTATTATAGCAGAGTAAACATTGCAGTGAGAGCATTGACACAACTATCATGAACATCCGCAACGACCCACGCGGTCTCGAGCGCCAATTTACATCGAGGGTACCAGTACCAATCCTACTACCTCAACCCACAGGCCCCAGCTAGACCATACAACAAGACAATAATCATCTGTGTCAAGTGAAAGTATTGCATTCAGATAAAACAGTAGATGTAATCACAGCTGAGTCGAATTGATGACTTCATAGAGTGCTGATTGCCAAGTATTGCAAATCTATTCTCATGTTGTTACGTGATTAATGCATTGAGTTAGTCAATAGCCATTTCGTGAACACCTACACTTAGACGCCAATTATGCTGTTGTACAACAACCCTTTACGGGTGTTTGTAGCTAAGACAAAAAGAGAGCCAGACGAAGCCGCAAATAGCATAGGGAAAACAACGGCGGTCATAGATGAAAACGAACACCATTCTACATGACAACGATCGAATCTTGGCTTCAGCGTACCTACTTACTTAAATAGTAGTGTAATATCTCCAACTTTGAATACATCAAAGGTCTGCAATCCATTGTTCATACAAAAAGAGTGGATTGATATTATTGTACGATAGTAAACAATGATACCTAGTCATCGAAGATCACTAAACAAAGAATTACGATGAGACTGACGTTTTAGACTCGAATCAATGAACGTGGTGTCGTGTCTCAGTTGTTGATAAAAAAACAAGACCTCAAAAGAGAGAAGCGGTTACTAAAATGAGGACTATTGTCGTCTAAGTTGATTCGATCATTTTTCTAGATTAGTTCACTGAGCAACAGAAGTTGAATAGGTAAATAAAAAATTTAACTGATATTTAATAATAATTTTGGTGCAAAACCTGGAGGGCCTTATAATACGTTTGCATATCCAGGCAGAGTATTAGAAATACTAACCGTAGTACGTGATATAATGCAAGGCATAATATGCCGCGGCATCGTAATGCATAATATGCTATCACACTGCATACATTGTGTGAAATGGAGCGTTTATAATGAATTTTCATTTCTGTTTCCTAATTATGTAGATTCTTAAAAATTCTAAAAACCTTATTTTCTTATTTATACATCATAGACATTTATAGATCAGTTTCTCTTCTCTACAGCAATCAGGGCGAAATGTTTGATGGCGGTAGGTATCCGAAAGTAGAATATTACACAAGGAAATATTTTGAACTCTTTCTGGTCTAGTTAATTATTATTACATAAATACTTAATTGAAAGGTACCGTCGCACATAACGTAACAAAGTAACGTTTAGCCCACACAGCCTTTCCGATGTTGCGAAATAAATGTAGTATGATATTCTCCAGTCTCTAAAATGGTTATATTTATTGTTCTCGTTCTAAAGCTTCCGTGTCAACAGACGTGGAAACTTGAAAGAAATAACACGAAAAGGGCAGCACTGAGAGCTATCGGAATATTCGGCCAAACGTTTAACTACCTTACTCGTTACTAAAATACAGACGTTCTCAGTAGCAGTAAGTATTTTCATACATATACATAATCATACCTATATCCCCGAGGGTGTAGAGAGAGATGCTGTACACACCCACATTTTGTCAGTAGTTTTGCTGGTCCCACGTCATAGGTGGCAAACCTATTGCCGCTAATGGGCACTAATTTATATATAAACTCCTGTGGAACTCACTTCCCCCTGAAATTCAAAACTGTAGAACTCAGCCTAGTTCGCATTAGGCTAGTAATTTAGAAGAGTAGCGAGTAATTTAGTAGCTAAATATGTGCGAACTACAAAAATTTAGTCAAGTAATTTAGTAAATGATTTAGTCGAGACAATCCATTTTACTCTATTTTTTCGGGCGAGTAGCGCCTCCCACCACGCATCCGTGCTCACTGGTTCACCGGCTAAACAAGTCCGAACCTGTTGATTAGTCGAGTTCATTAGTGGCCGCCACCACTCACTTGTGTACTGTACTAAACCGTAATGCGAACGATTTCTGTGTAGTAGCGAGTAGTTTAGCCACTAAATTACACGTCTACTAAATTACTAAAGCAGTGCGAACTAGGCTTACTCTATTTAAAAAGAAATTCAAATCACGCTACCTCTACTCTTTATCTTAGTTATATTGGGTAATAATATATTATAGTCTCTTCTTTAATTAAGTAAATTATAGTACAGTATGTTTTTATTTATGTATATATTATAATGCACTAGTTGCCTTGTCACCTTTACATCTCCTCTCTGGCCTGCTGGAAGAGATTCCTTTAGGAATAAGTAGTGCCCTTGTAATAACCGCTCACTGTTCTCTTTGTACTCTTCTTATTGTTTTATTCTTCTCTGTGTGTTCTTCTCATAAATAAAATAAATAAAAATAAATAAATTAGTGCCCAAAGATTACGAAGTTCGGCGGGACAGCTTGTATACAATATAAACTCAATAACCATTCCGTAATCCGATAAATTCACAGGCATGACAAAATCAAGCTAACTGAAAAACCAGTCCTCATAGCACTTACATGAATATTTTTGGAACCACCAAAGTCAAGTTATCTCTCTACTTATTATCTAAAATATTCATGTACTCTAGGGTTCGAAGCATTGTTAACCGTAAACGCGTACTTCCGAAACAGGTACGTCACTACGTACCTATTGTAATTTTGTATGATTCTATTGTACGTATGACTATGACTCATCAGTTGTAGTTTTCCGCATAACAAATGATAAGGCGGTTAAAAGAGATGGACACATCGACCGCGAGATTCCGTTTCTGTGTCATGTATTTATCATGACTAAACGGCTCCTATTGTCCCGCCAGCGGTACAGGTGTTAGGCGTATCATATATTTTCCTACTACAGTTTCAGTTTAATCCATAAATTTACATGCAGAACTGGGAATTGAATAATATTTATGTTTTGTATCAGCTAGTTACAAAAAACACCGGTCAGTCCGTATCATTATCTATAAAAACTTTGAGGGGTCCTCCAAGGAGATATTTAGGGACCAAAAAACAGCAAAAAATCATTTCATCACAGAAATACATCATCTGTGAAAATTTTTACTGTATAACTATCAATCAATCTATCAATCAAATACTCTTTAGGCCCTGCGCAGACGACAGACTATCCGTGACGCACTTTTTAGTCTGTGAAAATAGAACCTATGCAATTATAAGCAGTAACGCACACGAAGTGCAAAAAGTCCGGCGCACAAAAAATCCGTGTAATTCGGGCAGACCGCACCGCGCCGCGGCGCGCCGCTCCGCACAAAAAGTGTGTGAAAAAAATTGAACGTTTGCTTCAACGCGCGCTAACGCAGACGGCGCACACTTGTCGGCAATCTGCATTTGCTAGGGGTGGACGTAACGCACGCGATCTATTATCATGGCGCCAGAGGTCGATCTAACTATGTTAATTCAAGAAATACAAAACAGACCAGCAATTTATGATACTTCTAAGGCAGAATATCATATCATATCATCAGTATGGAACTGTCCCTTCAGTAATCTTTCCGAAAGTTTAGGATGTACCCAAAATTCTCTATTTCTTCTTCTTTTTCTGTACTTCATGTACAAAATAATACTTCGCGATCTCTGCACGATTTCCATACCGTCTACGTCCCTACAGCTCTGCCGACAAAATGATCGAAGATGTGCGTCGTGTGCGTTGAGTCTGTGAAAAATCCGCGACCGACTTTTTGCGCGCCATGCAGACTTTTTGTGCGCTGCAGACTCGATCGCACAAAAAGTGTGCCGTCTGCGCAGGGCCTTATTGTACACAACATACAGAACATACATATAGGAGACATCACTATCATAGGTCATGAGATACAGCCTGGTGACAGATGGACAGCGGAACCTAAGTAAAAGGGCCCAATTTTAATCTTTGTGTACAGAACCTTAAAAAGGTGGATGCCGAAAGGACGTTAAGAAAGCTACTGGTCTGATGTGGAGTACATTTTAACTATTACCTGGCTTGATGTCAAGGTGTGGACGACCACATAGGTTCATTGTATGGGATGCCAGACTGACTTGATGATAAAATAATATTATTTATCATGATTTATTATTATTATTATTTTGTGACCTTATTTTGTTTTTGTAATATAATAAATATTGAAATATTTTTAGTGTTGAAAAGAAATATGTATTGTGGATTTCGTCAAATCTTCAAAAAAGAATCATTTTCTAATGGTTATTTATGTACTTACTTAATTTAGTATTTTTATAATATTACTTGACAAAATTGTAAAATTTTGACATTCATATGTGCTCTTTATGTGCCTAAAATGAAATTGATTCTTTGATTCTTCTTTGATTTTTAACTGTCTTCTGGTTTTTAGTGCCAGTGGAGTTCAAACTATATTTCTAACAATTAGAAAATATGGCATTCAGTTCAAGAATAATACCATAGATAGGTAATACCATGGTATAACTTACAGTAACAAAAAATAATTAAAAATTACCATTTGTAATGACATTATTAATTTTAGAACTAAAATAGTTAAGTAATATATTTTATAAGCAGTGAAGTATGCTAGCTTTTTCTAATATAATGTTACAATATGAATCACCTACTATAGTCTTGAGCTGGGACTCGAACCAGCGACTGATCCCGCTCTGGCGACGCCGTAAGTCGCGATATTAACACAATGTGATCACAAAATTAGATGTTTTGGGCTAGTGGTGTCTTGGTCAGATGGTAGAATATTCCTCCTGGAAGGGATCAGTCGCTGGTTTGAGTCCAGCCCAAGACTATAGTTTGTGTGATTCATATTATAAAATATGTCCGTTTAGATTGACGAGCCACATTTCGTATATTAATGAAATTTATATAGATATTTAGTAGTAAGTTTAAAAATTTTGTAGCCTCAATCCTCGAATTTGTAGTATAATACTTCAAAAGTTATAAGAACATAAAGGTGGCTCCTCAATCTAAACGTTTAGATTGAGGAGCCTCGTCAGAACTAGGAAAATCATGGATGAATATTTACCAAAATTAGGTATGATTTAGTAGCATTTGCGAGTATTTAGTAGACAAAATCTGAGTTTTGTAGTATTAAAATTGAAAAAGTTATCATACATTATATGTGGCTCCTCAGACCATTACTTACGAGTGGTCATTTTTCATAGAAGGAGTCGTACAATTAATGCGCAATTTCTTGGTCATTTAGTAGTATGTATTTTAGTTTTGTAGGATAAGATTCAGTAATTAATTATGAGTGGATTAGGAGATATGGCACATTTTAACTAACACATTTTATCCAGACGTTCCACATAATGAATAATTGACTGTAGCTACCTGAGATCACAACAGAATCAAAAACTAGATACACTAACATTTAGTATAAATGTCTACTAAATACACATGTACACAACAACATTGTATCACTTGGTATTTAAAAGCCAAATTACTTTTAGATATTCCTTAAGAATTTGCTATTAAGGGTGACCATGTTATATGAATGAAAACAGGATGAATGATTTTAGAAATTTATTTTATCTAATCTCAGGTCGAAAAGTACGAATTATGATTTCAAAATTTTATGATATAAAGTCTATGGTTATGAGACAGTAATATAAAAATTTTAAAAGTAAAAATATCAACTAAGTTTACCTGACTTTGTTAAACAATATTAAATAATCAACAATTCATTACAGTATGTAGTACTTATATTATTAATTATTACATACATATATATTTATAGGCAGCATGTATTTTTAATTCCGTGGCCCAAGGCCGCGGCCGCTCTTTCGTCCATTGCCGAGCGTCTTTGGTGCACACGCAGAAGATATTTCCAGTGGCGCCCGGCGTAGGCAGGATGTGAAGAATATTACCTATATATTTCCAGGCATCTCTATCATCAATATAATCTTTATTAGAATAATACGCTTTCATTAGATACTTTTTAATAGTTGTTTTTATAAATATAAATATATTAGGACAATTCACACAACGCCATCTAGCCTCGAACTAAGCTGAGCTTGTGATATGAGTACTAGATAAACTGATATAAATACTTGGATACATTTTTTTTGTAAATACATACATAGGAGGTGAACGGTGGTAAATAAGCGATTATTATACATAGGAAACACCCAGACTTCGGTACAAACGTGTGTCATCATACAAAGTTTGTCCCGACCGGGAATGGAACCCGAGACTCCCGCGTCGAGGGCGGATGCACTACCGACCACACCACCGTAGTAGTCTGTCAGTTTTAAATTTGTATGTTTGTATTTATGTATGGATGATCATAAAATATCATCGAAGCCCATCGAATCTAATCACAGGAACTGAAATCGTCGCAATACATTTCCTTATACACGGTGATTTTATGGTCGTTTTGAACCCAGTATCGGAGTTACTCTGAATAATATTACGGAACCCTTTTTTAATGTCAAAATTGTTGTACTGGTAATAAATAGCTCGATCTAGAAATCTAAAGATTTGATGAAGTTGGTATTGCTTATTTTAGCTAAGTGGTCAGAGCATTCAAGAGTTCGAGTCCTGGCGATGACATTTAAGTTTTTGTGATTTAAGTATACTTGCCTATACTTAACAGTAGTAGAAGACCTTATTGCTTTCAAATACAGAAATATAATAAAAAAAAAGTTGCCTATTTCCGTTAACCTTCTCACTCGTTTGAGTTGATTATTAGTATCGTACCGATACTACCGAAAAATTCCGTCTAATGCACAAACGCCCAATGACTTCACTGTCCGTCCGTCTGTCTTGGGCTCATGAACCGTGATAGTTAGAAAGTTTAAATTTTAATAGACTCACACTTGGCCTTATTTTTATATATAAATATTAATAATATTTCTGGACTAATATATTCATGGACACCCTACGAAATAATTTGTAGGGAAATTATAGAATAACTAATAAGTTCGTAAATATGTACTTTTTTATGGCAGAATTATAACGGGCATTTAGTATAAATTTATACTAAATATTGATGTGTTTGTTACAAATTTCGTAACAAGTATAAGTAGATTAGAGGCAAATATATTTTTTTAAGCGTCTCAATTGAGGAGCCAGTTAAAATGTGCCATATCTCCTAATCCACTCATAATTAATTACTGAATCTTATCCTACAAAACTAAAATACTTACTACTAAATGACCAAGAAATTGCGCATTAATTGTACGACTCCTTCTATGAAAAATGACGACTCGTAAGTAATGGTCTGAGGAGCCACATATAATCTATGATAACTTTTTTAATTTTAATACTACAAAACTCAAATTTTGTCTACTAAATACTCGCGAATGCTACTAAATCATACCTAATTTTGGTAAATATTCATCCATGATTTTCCTAGTTACGACGAGGCTCCTCAATCTAAACATTTAGATTGAGGAGCCACCTTTATGTTCTTATAACTTTTGAAGTATTATACTACAAAATCGAGGATTGAGGCTACAAAATTTTTAAACTTACTACTAAATACCTATATAAATTTCATTAAGATACGAAATGTGGCTCCTCAGTCTAAACGGACATTATAAAATTATATAAAACTAGTGACTTTGTCCGCGTGGTAATTTGGATATTTTCCCGTTCCCGTCGCGCCGCGTCATATTGTAGCCTCTGTGTTATTCTGATGTATAAGCTATATTATTGTAAAGTTTCATTAAAATCCATTCAGTAGTTTTTACGTGAAAGAGTAACAAACATCCATCCATCAATACATACATACATACTCACAAACTTTCACATTTATAATATTAGTAGGATAGTTAGTTATCAAGCTGGACATTTTTAAGTCTCTATTTATTTATAATAAGACATTTCATAAATATATACAGCGCGGGGATCCCAGTTAGACATTGTTATCTAACCATTGAATATGTCAGGACTTGAACAACAAAGTTTATTTGATTATTGTTCAATAGTTTAATTTTCTTGTTTATTGTTTCCTATAAAAGAAAAAGGATGTTCTCCAGTACTTATCTCCTTTAAACTTATGATTAAATGCCCGCTATGAATTACTGAATAAAATAAATCAATTAGTTAACCACTGGACTTTGTTTGAATATTATACGGCCACGGCTCACCCGTGACAAATGATATAGCTCAGTATCCCATTTTCTTCTCCATTCCCAAAACTATCCCTATGACAATTTTTATTCAAATCCGTCTAGTTGTTTGACCGTGAAGAGGGTACAACGAAATGTCTATAAACACTTACAGATTTATATGATATTAGTTAGGATAATAGAACATAATACCAAGCTCAAATAAGTGATTGATTCAAAAATCAAGTATTGCACAAGAAACTTTTCATTAAAAAATCAATTGATTCACATAATCATGATGATGATGTGATATAACATTTTATTTGTTGTTTCAATAAATTCTTAATTTTGTAATCTAAAAAGATATGATTGGTAATCTTTTTCGACAATGTCTTATTGGAATCTGGTTTCTCTTATTAGAATTTGACTGAATGGGTTTGTCTCATCATGTCAATATCAAGTAACAACAGTGAAGTACATCCAGGTGGAAGAAGTGCAATAACATCTACCTACATGTATTTACATTATAAAACCGGTTCATACTCACTTTTCACTTAGATATTGTGTCGTCCAATATAAAACTTCTCCGGTTAATTCCGATTCAGTGATAGAATACCCAATTATGTTAACGGGCAATTGATCCTCAGGATTCACAGTTGCGGCAAAGTTTTCGAAAAACAGTCTGTATGATGTCAAATAGTCCTCCTTATCACTCATTGTTAGGTATTTGGGTAATCACAACGGTAACTAAGAAATATTGTAACACTTAAAATGAAGTTAAAATCAACAAACACAAACTTGTAAATAAATGATTACAAGCTCAAGTAGTCAAAAGTCAAGTTCTTCAACAAAAACTAATAACTAAACATAATTAAAGCACTATTTCAGAATAATTCAACACTTAAATATACAACTGATTGCACTGTTATTAATAATTTGTATTAAATCTCGATTCACCAATATAAAAATCCCTCTTGTACTTCTTCACTCTTGTTGTCATTTCATAACTCACTCAAGTTCTCATTTTATTTTGCCAGTTGCCTACACCACAAACGGCAAAAGCTACAAAAACCCACACCCGAAAGTTCGGAACCTGTAAAAAATAGAAATTCCCATTAAAGAGAATAAGTTTTAACTAGAATAAACAATAATACAATTTATTTGATAGCCTTTATTATATGAATAAAAAATATTATTGTGTCTATTAGCATATGATTAGCACACTTCGACAAGTTATAATTTCCTATCCGTTTTTATAAAAAAATAAACATTTTATAGTTTCAAAACGCATCCAAAATGTCATCTATACTATTGACATCAGTCTGACACTAGCTGCCACTGTACTGAGTGACACTGACACTTGACAGTGGCAGCCAGTGGCATTGGATTGTTATTGTAGCTTGTTGTTTGTGAAAATAGGAATTTTAGTTGGACGATTTTCAAATTTCAATTTCAAGCAAAACAATCAATCAATTAAATTATGTTTAATTGTTGAAATTCCTCTCCACATTAGGTACTAATAAACTCTTTACTCTTTAGTGACTTAACCAGTAGGTAACTAAATAAGTAATATTATATTAGTTTGTCTTGATGTCGGTTTTACATTTTAGTTTACTTTTAGTTTTTAAGGAATTTGACAATGATCATCCGTAAATATATACAAAATAATACCAGATATAGAAGTGGGACTTCTCCAACTGCACATTACACTATCGAGTTATTATCAGACATAATCTGATTTCAGTCTACGTGATTGATAAATTGGAGTGATAAGATTATCTTATTTAATCACCACGTATAATAAATATTTTATTTGCTTTTAAGATCTCTGCAGTACCTACCCTACGAAATACTAAAATGCCTTCTATACCTGGCAAGTATCAACATTATAAGAATGAGAATATTGATGAATATTTCGCAGCTGTTGGTAAGTTAAGAAAGTCCATAATACTGTACCTATCTAATATGTTTCCAACAGTCTATACAGTAAGCTAAAAGTAGTTAAACATTTTACTTCCCATTTTACAACTACTTGAAAGCATGATGAGCACAAGTCAAATAATTCTTTCCTAGGTATCTGAAATTAATGTGTAAATTTTAATATAAAATGTGTAAATATAATATGTACTTACATTTATTTACTAAGCAATTTTTTACAGGTGTACCATATATAGGACGTAAAATGATGTCAATGTCATCACCTCTATTAGAAATCGTTTTAGATGGAGACACAATGACCATAAAAAATGCCTCTTTGATGCGTACTGTAGAACTTACATTTAAATTAGGAGAAGAGTATGAGGAGACAATGCCTAGTACTGTTATTAAGGTGAGTGATAGAATGTTAGTATTAATTTATTGATGCATTCACGGTAATTCTCAAGTAATAAACAATATTTGCATTATTCAACAACTGACTTCAATGGCTCACCAACAACCTGACTTTATAGTTGGGAGACTTATAATCTGTGTGTGATAAGTGAAGAGTTGAGGGCTATGAGGCATCATGGTGCTACGGTCTCAACTTATCGCGCACAGGATATAAGTTAAAATAAGTTTACTACTCTGCAATGTTCTTGTGACTGTCTCTCTGAAACCTATCAACCAAATGTAGATGAAACCAGTTCTGTAACAGCCCGAATGTAATTTAGTCCAATGGAATTTATGTAATAGCTTTAAATTTTTTTATTATACTTGTTTATATTTACAGAGTGTTACAACAATTGTCAATGATAATGAATTAGTTACAAAGTCAGTGATACCAGAAACAAATGAGACCTGTGGACGCCATTACATATTTACAGATGATGAGTGCATTATTGTAAGTATAATATAGATAATATTTTCTTTATATGTAATGCTTAATTTTTATGGATTTAATTATACTCGTAGGCATGGCTTAGATTCATGCCTATAACTTTTGCCACAGTCAAGAAATGGCTCATCACTGTTTAGCATTTAAAATTGTTCATTTTGTATCTATTGTTTCAGACTCTTACGCACGACAAAGCTAAAACTCCAGGTAAACGTTATTTCCGGCGACTAAAATGAATATGAGGCAGAACAGAATTATTGAACAATTTAATTAATAATGTATAAACTTACTTAACGCCTACTATTTATCCCAAAACCAATATGATTGGTACTTAATGTAAGAGAACTGATTTTATTTTAATTTTATACTTTTGTATCAAACTATTTTGATTAAATGTTTATTAATTAAATATATTTTTGATTATAATTTATTGTTGTTTGTGAGGCCACACTGGTGGCCAAAGTCAAAAGAATTCGAGGATGGTGCACACCTAAAGCAGTTGCAGTGCGGTAGCAGTGCGTCTAGGTTAGTAAATAATGTAGTTATATGAAGGATGACACACTGAACAAACGCGGGCCCGCTGAACCTACCTGCTCCGCCACTGCGCCGCGCACGCACTGCTCTTCAAGTTTATTATGAAAACAAATGAAAAATTGATTGAGTTGGTGAGAAAATATAAATCGGTACAACGCGGTTATAAAGCAGGATCGCCTTCAAACTACTTTCTGACTGCTCATGTTTCTGGTGTGACATCATCCGCGACGCAACTGACCTGCCCTGTTAAGGAGCTGCGCCTGTCCTGCTTTTGGTGTGCCCAAGCCTTTACTTTTGACCTTAGCATGACTTCCGAAAATCAGCCAATCATAGCAAACCTCAAATGTCATTTATATCTTGCCCCAATCAAATTACGACCGAATATTAAACAGAGACAGCTAGTAAGTATAAACGTTCGCTAAACCGTTGGGACCGAGACATGTTTGTAACTTATCATCGGTTGGGACCAATATAGATAATGTACCCTGTGGGGGGGCTACCATTTTCTGGATCGACACGTTGGTTGGACTTGTGTGTGTAGGAGATAACAAATTGAAATAAACCTTTGCAAATTTAAAAAATACTAACGGCTGGTTCTGATTACGCCAAATGTCAAAATTCAGGAACAAATTTTAACAATTTGATGTACTCAACAGGTAATTAACTTCAAATTCTCAATTCAGAAACCACCCGTAAAGATAGGCCCCAAAAACTAAGACAGTCTTATAAAGAAACGACCTTTCTTCGTCCACGAACAGCCTCAGTTACTACTTTTAGTGTACAACAGGGTCCATCCATAGTTTAATCTACCAGTATAGTCTATGGTGTAATCGTAATCTGTCTGTCTGTGGACGGTTTGACAGATTTCATAGTTTGAAACTTTGAAGTTTAAGGCTTGAGCTATTGATTGAGATAATTTGAGGTTTAGATCGATTTTATTGTTTGGAAAAATTGAAAAACCCTGAGGCCTTATTGAACCGTCAACAGCTTTGCAAAAGTATTTACTTGTAATTTCCTGATACATTAGAAATAAAATATTGCAATAAAATGACCGAATTTACTCTTACCCAGAATCAGGTAGGTAATAATGATAATTTAGTTAGAAATACTTTTTTCATTGTCCAGTTTCCTTTGCTGGAGTAAAATACATTTTAGAGAAAACTGTTATTTGTTAGCATACGTTTATAACTGTTTATAAGCATAATATCATGGGTAGGCATGTAGGTAGGCAGTTACTTTTGTTAATAAATTACTACGTATTTTCAGGAGCTGCAAGTGAAGAAGTTGAAGAGGTTCTTAGAAGGCTGGCGTATGGCCGTTCTCCCACTAAAGTCTGTGATCTTGTGGGAACAGCAGTGGCATCCATGTGCCATTGTTGGATCAGTGTCTATTGTATTTCTAGTCCTTTGGCTGCTTGATTTAAATAGCATTGCAACATTAGCAGTTATTGGTCTGATTCTTAATTTTATAGATTTCGTTGTGCCTGTCATATGTAACTCCCTTTATGGCTCATCATCATGGACTGGTCAGCATGAAAAAATGTTTGAAGAAACATGTAAAAGTATTGTGGCCAGTTATAATAAGAGCTTATACAACATCCGTTTGTTCTATTCAATGAGAGAAACCAGCCCGTGCATGGTAAGTTAGAACCCGCCAATCCATTACAATCCATAATTTCACATAATTTAATACCTAATAACCTTTATTTCAGATGCCTACATTTCCTTATTAAATTTACATCTATTTCTGTTTTTCAGTACTACATAATCTCAATCAGCATGCTGTGTGTACTCGCATGGTTGGCGTCGACTATGAACAATATATTCCTGGCCTATGTTGTCTCAATCTTCATGGTGCTATGGCCCGGCCTACGAAACCAGGGTATTTTTAATATGATTTTATCCATAGTAAAAATGGGACCAAAATCTGCTACCCTGAAATCTGATTAATAAGGAAATATAAATTATGTATTTAATATGTGATGATTGGTCTGGTCATAAGTTTTAAGTTTAAGCTTAGCAAGCTTTAAATTACTGTTTGTGTGATATACTTTGATATTAAAGAGCCAAAGCTTCTTATAAAGTTGTTTCATTTTATAGTTAAGTATCAACTTATTAATCTATTATATATAAAAATTAAACCCTATTTCCCTTAGTCACGCCATGACGCGTGAATGGCTGGACTGATTTTGCAATATTTTTTTGTTGTGTTCGTTATTATCCGTAGAAACTTTTGGAAGAAAAAAAAAATTGTGAGGAACATTAGTAAAAATTATGCGGTATGTAGTTCGCCGGGACAGCTCGTTTTTTTTATAATTATTAAGTTTTAGGGGCATGTATATATGTGAGAGTTAATTTTTTTTAATGACAACAATATTGATGTTTTTGATTAGAAGGAAATTAGGCACACAAAAGCTCCCTACACCTAAAGGTGTTCCAAACCTAGTGGTGTGGGTAAATTATGCCTTGTCATGTTATTATTAAACTAGTGGACGCCTACAGCTACGCCCGTGACGAATTCATTAAACCTTTCTCGAGAACCACTATCTATTAGTGAAAGCAGCATGAAAATCGGTGCAATAGTTTTTTAATTTATCACAAATAGATGCTGCGGATGATTTTATTTTATATGTAGTGATGAAATTCCCATTGTGAACAACAACCTCGCCACAAAAAAAATTGCCAAGAAAAATTTTCAGTAGATACCTCGGCACATCAAAAGTAAGTAGTCGCTTTCCACTTGATGCTTCACACGAGAAGGAAGTGTTTATTTTGCGTTTTTAGAGTTTTCGAAACGAAAATCTCTTATACAACAGTAATGGCTGTCCGTCCGTCCGTGAACAACTTTCAACTCGAGAACGGTAAGAGCTAGAGACTCAGTGTAAACGCCAATCGACCTAGCATAGTCGAAAACCCCCCATAATGAACTTCACCTTTGACCTCTGATCTCAAGGTCAAGGTCAAATAGAGAACGGTAATAGAGACTCAAGACCAGCTGCAATCAACTCAGCATGGTCAAAGACCTCTAAAATGAACTTGCCCTTTGACGTCTCTGATCTCAAGGCCAAGGTCAAAACGAGAACGTTAGTAGAGACTCAAGATCAGCTGCAATCAACTGAGCATGGTCAAAGACCTCTAAAATGATGTTGAACTTCATGTCTTGTGACATTTTTTAGATTTTATGAAAAAACTTTCGAAAAAATGGCAAATTTTTGCCATTTTTTAGCTTGTTTTACAATTATTTAGCTCTGAAGCGCTTACATCATAATATGGTAAGTTACAGGAGGCTCGAATAAGAAAAGTAATTGAAACTAATACATATTTGATTTGAATTATTATATTTTGCTATTAAATTCTTAACTACATACATACATTGTCTCTAGTGCGCAATACCCTAGCAATATTTCTTGCCCATGTCGACTTAACTTAACTTAACTTAACTTGGCTACACATGAAAAGCTTCTCTAATAGTTCTCACAGTAAACTAGCACAAGAAATATGGCCAACGACACATTACGATTTCTTAAACAAAATCTACATTTAATGTCTTCATAATATGTAGATAGGTACCAAATGTGTACATTAAACTATTTATTTATTTCCGACACATTTATTTAAGTATATCAAAGACATGATTTATAAGGCCACCGAATTTTAATAAATTAATATCAGTTCATCTTTGAAATAATACAGCACATACGTAATCCTTTAGGATAGTCAGTTTTTATCTGAAAAGTACATGATTTTATAATTACTTACAAAGTACAGTGTATTTTGCAAAGCAAATTCATATCATTATCAACAAATGCAGATTCAATCTTGATTCCTATATCAAGCAAAGTTGCACTAATTATAATGGTCTTGCGGGTAGGTTAAATATTAATTAATCTATTTCCTTATTATATTATGCTACTATTTCTCACGATATGTAATCCAATCTTGTTTCTTTGAACAAGATTGGATTACATAAATATATTATTTTGGTATGTAACACAAATAAAAAGTCTTACTAATGAGTGGATTTGTGAATATATTCAATAGATATTACATATATACCGTCACGCCTCTTTCCCATGGGGGTAGGCAGAGACTATGGAATTACACCTGTTACGATCCTGGCATACTTCTTTCGCTTCTTCCACTTTGATAACTATTATCTTCATATTTCTATAGTTTTTCGAACATCCAAAGAATATCCTACAGTAACTGCATATCGAGATTCGTGACAAAATTTACTGAATACTTTACACAATAACATATGTATGGGGTTTATGTTTCTGAGATAGTGAAGCCGGGCTTGACGTTCGAGTTTTTCGCTTTAGTTACAGATGGCAGGCCAGGTTCCGTACCTGTCGAGTTATTATACGTTTTTGCATCACTTGATGTGCCAGGCTTTAAAAACTCATCAGTTACTAAGGTAGTTTTAAATCTACTCGCAGGTAGTGCTGAATTCAAATTGTTTTTTTGTGCACTGCTATCACTGTACCTGCGACTACCGTTGTTTAAAATATCGTTCTTTTTACTCTTATTTTTAGTGTCTTTGCTTTGTAAATTCAACGAGTCAATATTGGGTATGTATTGGGCGTTTTCTTTCATGATTGCATCATTATCTAAATTGTAATTTTTGCTACTAGACGGCATATCTTTATAGAAGCACTCTTTGGTTTCTTGCAAATTGAGTCCGAAGAAGTCTGTGGTGGATTCACTAGTGGACGGTTGAACGTTGTCCAACTTGAGAGAACCATCTCCAGTGTAAGTTTGTGGGCTGAGGTCGTTTCTGATCATTTTCATTGGAGACCCGCACGGCTCTAGTGACAGCGTTTCTTCGTCGTCTTCGCCTTCAGCGCTCTGAAACACAGTGAAGTACGATATTAAAGTCTCAAGTCTCTGATAATGGCGTCATTAAACCGGTCACCATAAGTAAAACTTGGAAAAGTACAAGTATTTTTGTTCAACAGTGATATATGCCATTGTTTTTACAACCAGTAGGTAATCTAAAACCAGAAAGAGAACCCACAGTAACCTATTAGTTACAAAAATTAAATCTTAAATCGTATACCTACTTATACCTAGCATTTTTTAAATTTATCTTTACAATTATAACAAAGGTGTAGTTACTCACTAAAAGGTCGTGATCGGTGATGGAGCCGGCTGTGGCCTCGTTGCTGTGGAACTCCAGCTCGGAGGTTATAGACACCGGGGTCACGTCGCCGCTAATAGAAGAACCTGCAACACCATAGTCACACCATCAATATAACAAATATATAGAGACAACTACAGCCGACGAGATGCCATGATGGGGATGACCGTCGAGGCAAAAATTTAAAAAATACTTTTACAACGTATTTTTAAACGTATCCTATGGAGGCTAATTAATAATAATTCAGCCGAATCACAGTTAGACTGGAAAGCTCAACATTCCCAAAGTACCCGGCAACTAACCGGATCAACGAAGTGACAGGCGAAATGTGGTCGTAATAAACGCTTGTCTACCCCTTCGGGGAAGATCCGTAAGTGTCTATGGATTACTATACACCGTTAAGTACTTCCGTTTAAAAAATAAAATTTGGACTCGATTTCAATAACAGAACCATCTGGAAAGTATTACTTTGAAAATCAAACACATTTTTTTTATACAATTCTTAAAATTGATGTAGGTTCTTTTTTTGATTCCGCAGCCCGAGGCCGCTGTAGCCTACGTCTATTGCCGAGCGCCTCTGGATAGCACTACGAAGATTTTTCAAGGTAGTAAAACCATGAGTACTCATTTGATGTGTAGAGACTACATCAATTTTAAGATTTTTGTAAAAAAAAAATGTGTTCGTTTTTTCAAAGTAATACTTTCAGTCGGTTCTGTTATCGAAACTGTGTCCAAAATATTTTTTTTTGTAAACGGTGGTACTTTCACGGTGTATACTGGACCAGTAGTAGGTATGATAGATAGGACACGTACAACTTGCGACCCCGTAGTCAGTTCACTCACTCTTTCTGTTTTCTACTTCCCCAAATATTTAAAGTTGTATGTTTATACCGCTTTGATACGAATGCTTTGGATATTCACTCGACTTAGTTTTAAGCACATTCACTATATAGCACCTGATAGAAGTCAAATCCAAATGGCAATTGGTGGACATGACTTTAATTGATTGCTAGTGGTTCGCAGTAAAATATAAATCCCTCATGCTTTATACAAGGCGTTAGGTTTGGCATTTCGAGGTATATAGTACGATATGAATATAGCAGAGAATAGCACATGCAATTCATACACATGCAATAATGAACTAGCATATACCTACGTTAGAGAGAACAATGTGTTTTGTTATTGGAGTATATTTTTAAGCGACGACTATGCAACATGTATTTCAATATTTAAAAAGTTCATATTTAATTTTCAGTCTATGTATTAGTTTACCTAAAGTGTCTAGCGTAAGTGTAAAGCAGATCCAATAAAGGCAATTCTCCCTGCTAACCTACACACGTCACTATTAAGGTGGCAATATAGGGTCGTCCCCAATTTTACACCCAAGATTGGTCCTTCGACAGGTGTGTGTGTGTAGGCCCCTTAACAATTTCTCAAATGACCTACATTGTTACATGAGCTATGGTAGAGGTGTTGGCAAGTGAAGCCAGTGGATGTGTGTGTGTAGTGAGGTACCTGTTCGCGCGGCGTGCTGCAAGTAAGGGTGCAGGCCGGTCTCGAAGGCGCACAGTGTGGCCGCCTCGCCGTCCCACTGAGGGAGCGCGCTCGGTACATTTTTACTCCAATTGCTACTGGAATCCATAATTTTTCAATTTTACCAGCGTTGGGCAATGCCCGCCATTTACTTTTAACTCCTCATGGAACTCCGTCAGTGAAAGATAAGCTTGAATGTGAATGATTGCCCACGTGCTTAAAACTAGATATATCCATAAACGTTAAGATTGGATAGATCTAACGTCGCCACTTACCAAACTAAACATGTGTGTTCCTGAGTAATCTTGTGTTCTCTTGTAAAAAATGATATCTAACATGAAGCAACATTAGCAGATAAGTACCAATTGATATACAAACAAAATATATACAACTTAATAATTATACAACGTGAAAATGTAGAAAATACTAAAATGGTTAAATAAGAAGTTGTTAGTATTTAGATTACAAACCTAAAAATTGACACGTAAATCTCAAAACAACACATTTATCGTGTCGATGTATGTCAATTGGTCTTTTGATACAAATTATCAAAATGAGAGCCCCAGAAAAAGAGAGAGAAAGCAGATAATAAAAAGCATCTTCAATTAATTTAGTAGAAAAACTTCAGAGTAAATGAAACCAACAATAACGCAAACACACGAATAAAAAACTATATTCAAGTTAGTTACATGTATTTTCTCTCAATGTTCATGAGCATATAAAAATAAAACAGGTAATCCCATACATAGTGCAAACTAACGTAGATATATTCACCTTTCAGTAGATGTGGTTTTATGTTCAGAGTTGGAGGCATAGTTGGAGTTGGGGGACGATGGTCCAGCAGACGATAGCCCACTGGGCAACTCGCCGGATGACGACATCAGGGAGGATGGCCCGCTCCAACCGACGCCTGACAAAGAAATATACATTGAGACAAGCTTTCAGAAAAAATACCCAGTTGCAACTTAGTGGCCTCTACAAAACGGGTAGATATCTATACATCCACACCAAAAAAGTAAACTGGAAATATTGTTTAGTCCAGAAAATAAAAATTCAAATCAATTTCTATAATATTAGATATTTAGTAAAATTTACCAACTAAGTTTCACGCTTTGAAAATGAGAATCGATTTCACTCATGCGTCAAGCTTTTCCCAACTGTCGATTTCTCATTCTGCGACAACTATCTGACCTCCACAACTCATTAGCGATATATATCACTGTCAATAAAATACCAGGCCAACTTACTATGCCGCGGACTTAAGACCAACTTACTATTGGTAGGCGACGGTTGTTTGGCGGGGAGGTTGTGGGTGGGCGCGGGCGGAGTGCCCAGCAGCACGGGCGCCGCCGTCACGCGCTCCAGGAACACGTCCAGCTGTCGCAGGGACAGCGCGTTGTGCAGCGTCTCGAGCGGACGGATCGCTGGCACGCCGCCGAAACCCTCCACTGCCGCTACATACAATGTACATTAAGGGATGCCTTTCGACCAGAGGTGTGCTATGTAGCTATGCTTTCTTTACTTTCGGTCATCGGTGGTACATCGGTGCATATCAATTGTATCCATAGCAACGTAGCATAGCATATCTCTGGAAAGACACCCTTAACAGGTCAGGACGCACAGTTCCGCAGATCAACAAAAGTAAGTGCAGTTCCCGAGCCAGCCGAACAAATTAAGAAGATAAAGCCGGTTCATGCGCTAACACCCGCTTTGTTTCATATTACAACTATTTCTCAGACACAGAGCATAACACACAGTTTATTTTGTTTGTTCCATGAATATGATAAATACAAACGGCCACTAAATACAACAAGTACCATAATATATGGTAGCAGATTCAAAACGATGAGTAAAAGGATATGGTATGGTAAAATTTGAAAGTTAGGTAGTTTATTAAGTTTAGGATATGTGCATTTTCTGCTTGAGTTTTTTTATATCAATATAATATTAAATCATATCAATAGTATATTAAGTTATCCAAAAAATAGACTCGTACGGTGTCTGTTGTGTGTGTATAGTGTGGACTAACCGTTGGCTGCGTTGTTGGACGGTATCATGACCCTTAGGTTGGGCGCGGAGCTGGAGCCGGAGATGACGGCGGTACTGAAGAGTCCCGCGGCTGAGAGCTTCCCGCGCGCGCCCAGCCCCAGCATCTTGAGGTAGCTCATCTGGCCGGCGATGCTGTGCCGCTGGCGCCGCCCTGCATCCCCCCACACGCTACACTCGGGCTCCGGCCACGACGAGCCGCACTCCCCGAACGTGATGGCCGACAGCGGGAGCTCGTTAGTGGAGGACTCGACGCCGTCCACGTTAATGACGGGGGTTAGAGGCTCGGCCGCGGCAGTGGCAGGCCGGCCGGACGGCGTCGATACGGTTAGTACGGGGAGACTGAGACCGGCAGGGCGGTCGACTACGGCGTATGGTGTCGCGGTTTTAGTAGGGTGTTACGACAGGGACGGTTACATGGATAGTGCCAAGTTAGTGGACGGGCGTGACAGAGACAAGAAAATAAAGTACTTATTAAAATAGATAAGAAAAATATATAAATACATAAATAGGTACTCGTTGAAGCGAGTGCGTTAAGATAGAAATTTAATGAAGTTCGGTCCTGATATGATACTACATAATTTTTAAGAACCCAACCTACGCAATCGTTTGACGACCGTTCCTGGGTACCTCGTGACGTGAACCTCCAGGTCACCGATCTCCTCGCACGTTCACGCGCAAACGTGATCGAGGGAGGAGATAAGAACCGACGACTCACGTCGAGATTATGGTTACGATATTCATGAAATCTGTTAAACATGTTAGTGAGGCAAGTCAATATGAAAACCGTCACATGCAGGTGGCAAACAATAGTCAAACGAGTGCACACACACGTGGTGAGCGAGAAGGCAAACCAAACACACACAATATCGCCGGCCAGAATGAGCTCAACGGCGACGCGGGGCGGTCGTCGCGCTACAACTCCAAAGGAATCAAATAAATGGTAACACACCCTGACACGACAAACGGCCGTGCCATCCACGCATTTGTCAACATAATCATTTAAAATAACAACTTAATAACAAGACAGCGCATGTGAACGGACATGCAAGCATGCTACTTACCTCGTAATTGCTTTACACTGTCTAGGACAAAACATCATACAACAGAGAATATTGCCTACACCTTGGACTTGCACACCATATAATGCCATGTACAACGTACACGCAACAGAATTAATTAGAAACTCAGCTGTCTTACATTTTTACTATTTTTTTTACTTTCCATTTCAAATTCAAAAGTACCTATAGGCCATATTACTTCGTATAACATCTGACAGTGAAATTCCCGTCCTAATCGGTTCAACCGTTTCATATATTATAGCCGGAACAATCAGACAGGAAGACATTTTGAAAATTGATTTGCTTTTTGAAGGTAAAATATGCACTTTCGTATGCATTTCGTTAAAAGCTGTTAATTTGAAGTTACAAAGAGATACTTAAATTTTATATATTTGATATATTTGTATAGGTATATATATATAGATGTTAAATGCATATAATAGCGGTATATATAATTCTGTTACGTAGTGTACATGTCGTGTGCACTGACCTGGCTGGTCGACGAGCTCCAGGCTCTGGTAGTGCGGCCCCACGGCATCGCGCAGTGGCTGCCCACTCGCGCCCGAGCATACTGTCTCACACACATAGCAACTGAATCGCTACTATTTGCTATTTTCTACTTAAGTTTATATACTTCAAGTATAAAAGTTATTAGCTATATAGTGGAGTGAACTAAGTTTCGGGATTTCATATAAATATAAAACTTTTAAATAATTATTGTAACTCCGTAACAAACGCTATTATTATATCTTAATCTTAACATAGTATAAAGCAAAGTCGTTTCCCGTCTGTCTGTCCATATGTATGCATCTTTAAAACTACGCAACGGATATAATTTGTCAAGCGGGCGAAGCCGCGGACGTCCCCTAACTGAAATATAAAATAAAATCAAAATAGGGGCAAAATAAGATGTTTTTAAAGGAATAAGATTAAAAATCTCCAATTTATGTTATCTATCTCAATACATTATGAAATGACTCACTTGTACAGATATTCCACAATCTCTCTCAAAATCTTATTCACATCACATATTTTAAAAAACATGAATGTTTTTTAAAATATGTGATGTGAATAAGTGTGGAGCACCTTTGAAGATGCCATAGAGCGAAACCGGTCAGGTCCCACTAATAATTAAAAAATTGTGGAGTATCTGTACAAGTGAGTCATTTCATAATGTATTACTATATGTTCCACCAAGTGCCGACAATCAAAAGCATAGATTATTATCTATCTCATTTGTAATTGAATCTTGATTATAATTAATTAGATTCGTTTACACTTTACATAATTATACAGACTCTAGCTAAAGAGTAAGACACATCCTTGGTTCAGTTATGAATGATCTAACACCAACCTAAGTATGAAATCTATTAATCCAGCATAACTGAGCAGCGAAATCTCACAATAACATCTTTTGGTATCTCCATTAATAAATTTATGAGCACTATTTTACTTAAATGCAAAGCGAAATTATAGTGAGATAGATATAAGTATGTAGATAGATAAGGTATGTATAATATTTATCATAATCAGCTGAGCATTACAAAGCAGAATCGTGGCGCAAATTAATGGCTCAGGTAAGTTCACAGCGCAAAATAAATCCTTTCTATTTTCGCATACTACATAAATAATATTAGGCTCAAATTATATTTGACAGTTTAAATAGGAACACCCTACTAAATTTCAGACTGCTTTCATAATTTAGTACTTATATAAAATGATTATCTGCAATGTCCAATATGGCCATACGACTTCCAAATTTTAATAACAGCGAGTGTCGGCAACCATTTTAATTGCCAGACGATCTATTGTTCACATATTATAGACTAAAGTTAAAAACTACTGCACCGATTTTCATGCTGTTTTCACCAATGGATATGTTCACAAGGTAGGTTTTAGTATATGATTTGACAAGCGACGTCCACTTGTTAGCGATAAAGTATACAAGGGTCAGGTGTACAAAGTACACTTCACACAACACTGGTACACGGATCTAGCTGTTAGTGGCAAGGCGTTAGTCGTCCAGTCATGCGACCTGCATGCTCGTACACACTTACCGTTGTCGTGGCTCTGCTTGTGCTGGTCGTAGCTGCGAGCGCGTGGTGGTGGATCCTCGACATCCTTGTGCTCTTTTTCATCGCCCTGGATACCAGAACTCATTTGAAATTTTGGAATCAAACGGACCGTAACTGAGTTACATTGCAATAGCGAGCGATTATTATCTCTGTCCATCACTCTCTGTACGCAGTCAGTAAGGGCGAAATTGGTCGACGAGAGTCGTTGCGTGTTTCGTGGTACAGGTAAACATTTAGTACCGCAGCTGTCAACATTTTGATACAATTACTGTTACAAATACGTCTGATTCGGAAGGGTGCGCATTGTCTTACATAACTATCATCGGAGGTCCGAAAATGTTTCTCATACCATTTAAAATTATAATGATCGTTATTCATAAAAAAAATTATAACTAAGTATTAAAAAACATAATCATTTAAATTCATAATATCACAAATTATACACTTAGTTTTTACTAATATTTGTTTTAATATATTAGTTTATACTAATGATCGAAACTCATAATCATTCGAATAAATAACTATAATATTCATAAATGTGTTTTATTCTAATATTTGTTTTTATATTTCTTAATCATAAGTTTTTTCATCCATATTATAATGCCTATATTCCAGTGAAATCCAGCGGCCGGCGAAGCGCCAGATAAATAACTAATTGCTGTTATGAATTCCGATGATAGTAATAAAAATGTATGAATAAAAAAGTATTTAAAAATAAAATTATGAAGATTGATGATTATGAACACAAATCGGTAGTAAGAAATAGGATAGGATTAAAAATTTTATGTGAGCCAATATGGACCCGATTCGGAATCTTCCAAACAATCTTTATTGTCTTATACAGAATAGGGAATTAAAAAAGTTAAGGCGGCATGTTCGAAAGACTTTAGCTTGTTATTGCAAGTACGAGTGGTAGTTGCTGTAGAATATTTTCCAACTGTGCTATAATGGTTCAAAAAGTTATTTTCGATACAGATTTGCAGAAAATCTGTAGGTATCGAAAAACTTTTGATTATTTTTAAAGGTCAAATAATCATGGATTTTATACGTCAAATTTTGAAATGATAATTCGATCTTTTATACAAGAGCTCCCAGCTGCTATTATTAAATACCTGGTCGGGGGTGTAGGTGAGGTCGGCGGGGCGGGTGCGCGCGCGCAGCTCGGAGGAGAGGCGCGCGGCGAGCGAGGACGCCTCGTGGCCGCTCACCGTGTAGTGCAGCGCGCTGTAGTTGTCACTGCACACCCGCAACACCATATTACTGTCTCTCATACAGACTTAGGCTCAGTGCACACGGACTCACTTACAAACCGGGCCCGCACCGCATGGATTTTTGTATATGAATGAATGCCGGTCGTCGCACGGCGCTGTTTTCATTCGTATACACAAACATCGGCATCGTGCCGGGCGGCATCGGTACAGGTATCTTATAAATTATACTTACCAAATAGGTATGGGATCAGAGGGCCTCAATTTTGATTTCGAGATTCTTTTCGGTGAGAATGCATTATCCAGTTCTTCGGCATCCTGTAAAACATAATACATATACTACAATTATCATATAAGTAGAGAAAATCAAACTGGTTCGCCCGTGATAATAATGAGTCATCGGGATATAAAATCAAAAGAGATAGCAATATGCAGCGTGACGGACTGCTCCTTAAGACACGTAAGTGCAAGCGAGATAGATATAGGGAATGATTTATGGTCCGACGACTTAATTTATAACGGACGTACTATAGTGGACGCAAGTAACCCAGGATCGACTGGATGTATAAGGAGCACATTATAATTTATTAAATACTAGCGGTCGCCCGCGACTTCGTCCACTTGGTAACTTGGAATTTTTCCTGTTCCCGTCGCTTGTAGTCATTGTTCCCGTCCGGGTCTCACCCGTAATAACATCTAGCTTCGCAAATAATTATTTTAGAACGAATTTCATTTCCATAAAATATGTTACTGTGAGTTAACCTAAAAGATATATGCTACCGCGGACTTTTTTTTAGAACTTTTAAAGAGGAACAATTCTTTAGTACTTATTTTAACATAACATTAACCGTTTGGAAACCGCACGCAACGGTAGTTCTTAAAAGAAATATTTTTTCCTCGTTTTTGAAACATATGTGGCGTCACATCGCCGCGCGCACCTCACGCGTCACCGGCCGCCCCTCCTGCCTCATGCGTCGTTCTTGCGACAAGGCTGGTCCTATATACAGGGTGTTACGAAAGGGTTATATCGACGCGAAGCCAGCATCGTCAGCTGGTCGACCATAACCCGTTTCGATATATGGCGACCGCCAAAGAAGAAAAAAAAAGTTCATCAAAAAATTTAAAAAGATATTTCTAATCAAAACAAACGTGTCCCAACGCTACGGCTTGACGTAGCTACAACTAGACAACTGGACAACTAGACAACAACGGAGAAAGGAGTTTAAAAATCAACAAACCTAATTGCCAAAAATATAATAAAAAAATAAATCAGTAATGACATGACATATCATCAGTCAAAGGTATGTAAACAAACAAGATATAAAAAGAATGAAATAATTACAAATAGTAAGTAATTATGCACACGACAGTACACAGTATTTTTAGGTATCAACGCTCACGGTACAACTCCCGGGCAGCGCTCAAATTGCCTTCTGATGCTCCTACACAAAGCATCATCTCGTAATACTCTTCGTTACTCAGAGCCATTACTACACAACACAATCACTATCACACACAACTTGACACAGCTCACAAATTAACACACTAAACAACTATTTAGCTACCTCACTGCACAAAGCAAAGAATGCAACTGAACTGACCTGTGACCTTGCTAAATGATTTTAAATAAAATTCTAGGAAACTTCAAACGCCGACCGACGCCAACGGAGCGCTTCGTACGGCATCGCTTGACGCGAAACAGAGACAAAATGTTCCTACCAGGAGTGAGACGGAAGGCTTTTCACAGGCGCGCATTATTTGTACCTATTTTGATGTCGATGACCGAAGCAGCTGATTTTAGTTCTAGTGTTGTTAAACAAGTGTGTATTTTATTCGGTAATATTATTTTTTTATGAAGTGTTTTTCCTTCTCTGGCGGTTGCCACATATCGAAACGGGTTCTGGCCGACCAGCTGATTGGGCTGGCTTCAGGTTGATATAACCCTTATGTAACACCCGGTATACGAAGGACGAACGTCCTTTCGCTCTCTCGCGGCGACAAGCAAATTCCAGGTGATGTGGCATACTGATTATAGTACTTGCCTCAGACTTGCGCGACCTAGAATTATCTAGAATAATTTAGAACCTACGACCCTAAGTCGTGGCCTTGTATTCTCATTGTTTGATACAATACATGTATAAAATCATATTGAGTGTGATTATTTGGTTTTATCCCGAGGTAATCCTGGTAAGACCCTGGGGAGGATCCGCACTACGTTACAGTGGCACCCAACGTGGGGCCCCCCACTACGTTACACATATCACATTGCTGCTCCGCTCCTGCCGCTGCTCCGATTTTAGCGGGATGTTATATAGCCTACAGCTTTCCTCGATAAATGCACTTCTCAACAAAAAAGAATTTTTCAAATCGAACCAGAATTCCTGAGATTAGCGCGTTCAAACAAACAAACTCTTCTGCTTTATAATATTAGTATAGATTATTGTCAGACTTACCGGTTGCAATGTTTCTTGGCTGGCCATATTGTCGTCTTCACCTTCCTCCTCTATGCATTTTACTTCGTCTGATGAACTCTGCTACAAAAGAACCCCTTAAATTTATCTAATAAAAAGTTCCATACTATCCCTAAATACTGTCTACTTAGGGCGCTTTTAGACGAGCGTATATTTCACCGGACAACGGACCGTTGTTTTCACTGGATTGACCGTTAGTGTATGGCAAACAATAAATGCTTTTACACGCACCGGACACAGGTCCGTCAAACAAATGGCACCGGATGTACGAACTTCCCTCGCCGGTCCTTTGTCCGGTGAAAAAAACTGCCGTGTAAAAAATATACTTTTTTTAACCGACTTCATTATAAGGTTCTTAATTCGACAATATCTCGTTTTAGGGATCCGTACCCAAAGGGTAAAACGGGAACCCTATTACTGAGACTTCACTGTTATTACTGAAATTTCTGTTGCCTCTATAACAACAAATACTAAAAAACAGAATAAAATAAATATTTAAGGTGGTTACCATACAACAAACGAAAGAATAATTTTGAAATGGTTATTTATGTACTTAATTTAGTAATCCAACAAGCGAAAGAATCATTTTCAAATGGTTATTTATGTACCTAATTTAGCAACCCAACAAACGAAAGAATCATTTTCAAATGGTTATTTATGTACTTAATTTAGCAACCCAACAAGCGAAAGAATCATTTTCAAATGGTTATTTATGTACCTAATTTAGCAACCCAACAAACGAAAGAATCATTTTCAAATGGTTATTTATGTACTTAATTTAGCAACCCAACAAGCGAAAGAATCATTTTCAAATGGTTATTTATGTACCTAATTTAGCAACCCAACAAACGAAAGAATCATTTTCAAATGGTTATTTATGTACCTAATTTAGCAATCCAACAAACGAAAGAATCATTTTCAAATGGTTATTTATGTACTTAATTTAGCAACCCAACAAGCGAAAGAATCATTTTCAAATGGTTATTTATGTACCTAATTTAGCAACCCAACAAGCGAAAGAATCATTTTCAAATGGTTATTTATGTACCTAATTTAGCAACCCAACAAACGAAAGAATCATTTTCAAATGGTTATTTATGTACCTAATTTAGCAACCCAACTAACGAAAGAATCATTTTCAAATGGTTATTTATGTACCTAATTTAGCAACCCAACTAACGAAAGAATCATTTTCAAATGGTTATTTATGTACCTAATTTAGCAACCCAACAAACGAAAGAATCATTTTCAAATGGTTATTTATGTACCTAATTTAGCAACCCAACAAACGAAAGAATCATTTTCAAACGGTTATTTATGTACCTAATTTAGCAACCCAACTAACGAAAGAATCATTTTCAAATGGTTATTTATGTACCTAATTTAGCAACCCAACAAACGAAAGAATCATTTTCAAATGGTTATTTATGTACCTAATTTAGCAACCCAACAAACGAAAGAATCATTTTCAAATGGTTATTTATGTACCTAATTTAGCAACCCAACTAACGAAAGAATCATTTTCAAATGGTTATTTATGTACCTAATTTAGCAACCCAACAAACGAAAGAATCATTTTCAAATGGTTATTTATGTACTTAATTTTAGTATTTTTATAATATTACTTGACAATAAATTGTAAAATTTTTGTGCCTTTGTGCGCGAGTTCTCCTCGCACTTAGCTGGTTTTTTATGTTTGGTACCTCATATCTTCCGATTGGGAGAACCAATTTTGATTCTTTTTAATTGAATACTACAGCTTTCCTAATGGTCCCATTTAAATTTGGTCCCATTCCGGTAATTTGAAGTCGGTTTTTGTATCAATGTTTGACATGTTTTTTAACGACATAATTAATGGTATACATATTGATTGTCTATGTCGCTCCGGGGAAGTACCTCTCTACTGAGTCAAGTAAAAACTAGAGAGACCATCACCACAGACTAGAGAAGATACAGAACAGAGAACATACCGAGTTGTTGGTAGTGGAATGGTTTCTACTGTGAGGCCTGAACCCGGGACCGGGCGGGAGATTCTTCTGGACGCAGCAGTTCACGCCGGGACTGAAGTGTAACTCTACATGGAACCTGTAACCACATTACTTATCAATACCCAATGTAACATAATTGTATGGTTAGAGAGAGTCGTTTCATACTCCACCATTATAGAATGGTCTTTGATATAGATAAACCTTTTAACTCAGATATCGCCTGCGGGGTGACAGGGACGCGGGGGTAGCATGATGTACACTGGTAACGGTAGAAACGGATAGGTCTCAAGATATTGACGTTTTATGACGTAGCTACAACTACAATCGTAAATAACTGCTAATAAAAATTTCATAGCGTTCTTCACTGTCAGGTACTCTGTAAAGTATTAAGAATACAGTTGTTTATGGGTAAAAATAAAAATAAAGAAAACAGTAAAATATTTTAAATAATAATTTGATTTATTTTATTCTAAAGTATTCGGGTCTATTTTCTTTTCCTTAAAATATTCGTAAATATTAAATGCCATTTGATGGTATTGGCTACCAATTTTGCGTCCGAAGATTGATCAATTCATTGTAATCTCGTGTGTATATGACATAGAGCGACCGTAGCTATGGAAACGTGTGACTGTTAGATAAGTCATAATGTTGCCTGTCGCGCACTCCCCTCCCCGCACATCCCCTTTTTCGTCAGCCCCCGAAGGCTTCGTTTCAACTTGCAGACTGGGGAGAATTGCTTTCATCTGTACCTCTACATCTACATCTACGGGTTCTGCCAGATCATGTTTGCGGCCGTATTTTTTTTTTTATTTTTTTTTTTTTTATATTTAGATCGACAAATTGACGCCACCCGCCTGATGGTAAGCTGAGGCGACGTCTGGCAATTGAGGGCGACTCTCACAGTACACAGGAAAACTATAGAGAGTGGCCCTCAACTTGACGACCCAGTAATGTGCCTCTTCACGCTTCGCTTAAAGAGCCCAGGGTTATATGTTGGAGGAAACACGTGTGCAGGCAGGGCGTTCCAACCCACCATCGTTCGGCAGAGAAACGATCGTTTAAAACGCTCGGTTCTCGCGAAGACGGTTTCCACGGTATGAGGGTGACATCTCTGCCCGGCACGCGTTGTTCGGGATCGGAAGGGAGAGGGTGGGATCAGGTTGAAGAGCTCTTCAGAACACTCACCGTGGTAAATACGGTAGAACGCGGCCATGGAAGCAATTGTTCGGCGCTGGGCTAGCGGCTCAAGGCTTCCCGTTACCTCCGGACAGTCTATAATGCGAACAGCGCGTCGCTGCATAGCGTCGAGAGCGTCCAGCAAATACTTCGCGGAGCCGTCCCAGAGGTGAGAGCAGTATTCAACGCAGGGTCTAATCTGCGTTTTGTACAGCAGACACCTCTGGTGCGGTGTAAAGAATCGCTTTACCTTGTTCAGTATTCCTAGTTTCCGCGAAGCTAGCCCAATACATCTCTCAATGTATTTTGTGTTATTGAGCTCTCGACGAACGTCTATGCCAAGGATGTCTAGATTGTCCTTCATTGGTAATATTGCATTCTGAAGAGTGGGTAGGGGAAGGAAAGGGGATTTTTTCGCTGTAAATGCACACGCCTGTGTTTTGTGGGCATTGAACTCGACCAAGTTCTCGGCACCCCATTGGGAGATACTGTCGAGGTTTCGGTCGAGATCACCTACGAGATGTCGTCTCTCCTCCTCTATCACAGATCGCCCCGCCGTCGGACGAAGCGAGTAACTCCCGTGCAGTGTACTGTCATCTGCATAGCAATGAATGTTCCCGAGGGATAGCATATCATTGATATGCAGAAGAAAGAGAGTTGGTGACAGTACGGACCCCTGCGGTACCCCGGCATTCACTTGCAAGAAGCGAGAAGCCTGGCCACCGCAGAGGACCCGCACTCGGCGCTCGTTTAAAAAACTGGCAATCCAGCTGCACAGTTGAGGAGGTAGACCATATGCCGGAAGCTTGGAAAGGAGCGAAGCATGCCAGACCCTATCGAAAGCTTTGGCGATGTCCAGGCTAATAGCCAAGGACTCGCCGAACTTTTCCATAGCCTCACCCCATACATGCGTGACGAATGCCAGGAGGTCACCCGTTGATCGTTTTAGCCTGAAGCCATATTGCCGATCATTGATTAGCGAGTGATCCTCCAGGTATCGCATGAGCTGCTTATTGATAAGAAGCTCGAGCACCTTGCAAATGACTGAGGTGACAGCTATGGGTCGATAGTTGCCTGGATCGGATCGATCCCCTTTCTTGGGGATCGGTTGTACGTTCGCCTCCTTCCAGGCCTCCGGCACGAGGCCTGTAGAGTATGACAGGCGGTACAGACGCGTTAATACTGGAGACAACTCAGCAGCACATTTTCGTAGCACCACCGCCGGAATGCCGTCAGGGCCACTGGCTTTCCGCGTGTCGAGTGACCGCAGCACTGCCCGTACATCACATTGCCTGATAACAATATCAGGCATAGTGTGGCCACAGTTGGCGATGGCGGGGGGCTGCAGGCCACAGTCATCGACCCGGGAATTAGCCGCAAAGAGGTCTGCGAGCATGTCCGCCTTCTCTTGGGCTTTGTGAGCCAGTGATCCATCAGGAAAACGCAGTGGTGGCAGCGAGGGTTGACAAAAATTTGACTGTACGGCTTTGGCCAGTTGCCAGTATCCACGGCTGCCCGTGGGATGGGATGTGAGCTCCTGACCAAGCCGCGCGACGCGCTGGGCATCCGCTCTCTTGAAGGCCCTCTTGCTGAACCTAGTGGTCCTATTGTACGCTGCTTTGAGGCGGTTCACGTTCGGGTCACGTGCCGCCCGAGCCCTGACCCAGGCGCGATATGCCGACTGTTTTTTCTGGACAGCCTCGGCACATTCACGCCCGAACCAGGGGCGAGCTTTGAGGATGCTGGCGACATCAGTGAAAGGGATATAATATTCTATCCCTAGACTGATCTCGCCAGCAACGGCAGCAGCGCTATCCGAAGGCGTCTTCCCTACAAAGCAGCGCTGGCTCCACGGGACGGACGCAAAGTAATCGCGGAGACCGTCCCAGTCTGCCGACGAGTAGTGCCATAGTCGTCGAGTCATTTGTTCAGCACGAGCAGGCGGTGGCACTTGGAAGCTGGCGTGCACCACACAGTGGTCGGATGTGCCCAGTGGGGCGCGTACCGACACACTGTACTCGGCTGGGCGACTCGTCAGCAGTAGATCCAGCAAGGCGGGCGTGAGGTCTGACCTGTCAGGTATCCGGGTGATCCCCCGTACCATCTGGGTCAGCCCGTGGGAGAGAGCGAATGCATGGGCGGTTCGTCCCGCATGATCGGTCCTGAGGGACCCCAGCCACTCAACGTGATGACCGTTAAAGTCCCCCAAGAAAACCATTTATCAACCGATTTGCATGAAACTTTACACACACACCCTTGCTTACAATGAATAACATTTGAATGTTATTTTTTGGATTGGATGACAAATGAAAGAGTAATAAAGAAAATTGAAGCAGAAATTTTCTAAACAAAGCCGCTCCCAAAGTCTACGGTTCACAGAACCACTAGTATGTAGGCATGTTTAACTCCAATGAAGTGTTTTCTTAGATAAATTGAAACCTTCTACTCACCTTTCTTCAGAGTAGGGGTCTTTAGTAGGATCCTCGTAGAGCATGACGACTATCTGCGACATGTAGTTCAGTTCTGAGACAGTCGACACGTACTCCATTGCGCGACGCCATTGTTCGTCCTTTAATACCTGCAAGTCAACATTTTGATTTGTGATTGCTACGAATATATTAATTAAAAAAATGAAAAACTTTAGGTATAGTTGACACATGAATAGTAAACTTACATCTAACAAGCCCCCGAACCGAAGTACCGTGAGCAGCGAGTGCACGTGGCTCTCGCTCGTGAAGTACAGGCGCGTGCGCACGTGGCGGCCCGGGGACGACACGCCGTGACTGTACCTGGAACACAATGCACTTCTAATCAATACTATTTTACTCCGAAACTGAACTAAACAAAACTATATCTAAAATATATAAATAAATATTTAGGAAATAAAAGAAAGGTTCCGTACGCAAGGGGTAAAACGGGAATCCTACTGAGACTTCGCTGTCAGTTCGTCCGTCTGTGTCCACGCTGTATCTCGTGTACCGTGATAGTTAGAAAGTCGAAATTTTCACAGATAATGTATATCTGTTGCCGCTATAACAATAAATACTAAAAAACAGAATGCAATAAATATTTAAGAGGGCTCCCATACATCAAACGTGATTTTTTGCCGTTTTGGTACGGAACCTTTTTGTGCGCGAGTCCGACTCGCACTTGGCCGATTTTTACACAGCCACCACCACCTAACCTAATCATCATCATCATTTCAGTCTATCTCTATCTACTGCTGAATATAAGGGCTCTACAACGGGTTTTACAGTGTGACCGGTCCATTGCCTCCTGCATCCAACGAGGCCCAGCGGTCATCAGTCCATCTGGAAACCTTGCCAGTATTAAATACACTCGAAATTCAATTGACAAACTTCACAGCTAGAGTAGAATATACACTTCACCCCAAACTTTATGACCTTTAAAAATTTTGCGTAATGCCTAAGAAATAAATATAAAATTATAGCTTATAAATCAGCACAAGAATATATAATGAAGAATAATAAACTGTAGAAAAAAATAGACATAGTTAGAATTTTTAAATGAAAACGTTGTAAGCAATTTTCAAAAAGGCCAAATATTTTGGTTGGCACTTTTAAAGTCATATCAAGTCTCACCTTGGATTCAGTCTATTCACGGTCTCCTCTCCCGACTCCTCAATATTTCTCTGAAGGTCCGCCCTTATTTTCTTTAGCAATGGCGTACAAATTCCTTGACCTATAGTCAACTTTTCTTGCATTGTCAAACCATATTCCTAAAACACAACAACCGCCATTAATCTATATTATTATATGTTTAATAATCATCATTCACCGAGCCTTTTCCCAACTAAAGTTGGGGTCGGCTTTCCAGTCTAACTGCGATTCGGCTGAACTTCGATATTTTCCGTGAAGCGACTGCCATCTGACCTCCACAACCCATGGGCGACATCGAAGTTCTGTAGTTAGACCGGTCGGATTTTTGATTTAGGGCTCCAACTACCCCTAACGACTGCCATAGATGTTTGTATGACAACCGGGACCGACGGCTTAACATGCTCTCCGAGGCACGGAGGGGTCTCAGTGTCTTAAGAAATGGTCACCCATCCTAAGACCGGCCTGACTCGATGTTGCTTAACCTTTGCAATGTGTTAACATTGTCGGTTACCACTAGACCACGAGCCCCCTGTTTAATACTATAACTATAATAATAAAGGCAGTCGCTTCACAGATAATGTGGTAGCTCAGCCGTTTCGCAGTTAGATTGCAAAGCTGACCCCAAATGGGTTGGAAAAATGCTCAGTGGATGACGAATATTAATCACTACATATTATAAAACCAAGTCCTCCGCAGCGTCTGTCTATTCGCGATAAACTCAAAAACTGCTGCACTGATTTTCATGCTGCTTTCGCTAATGGATAGAGTGGTTCTCAAGGAAGGTTTTGGTATATAATTAATAACTAGGGCGGTTACATCGAAATAGTAAAGACGGAGCTGGCGGAGTCTTCACCTAACCCTACCTAAATTAAGCTAAAAAAAAAAATTTTTCAACAATGGCGCGAGCCAACAACTGACTTTCAAATACTGCATTTAAAAATTTAAATGTCACGCGCGAGGCTACAATCAATTTTTTTTAGCATTGTCAAACGCATGTTTCTTTAATGCTTAATAACTCCAAAACTATAAGAGCCACATACACCAAAAACTATACAACAAACCACAGGCTTATGTTATATCTTTATGCCAAATTTCAAGTTGATAGGTTAAGAGATGCGCCCGCTATCGTGTCGCATACATTCTTGATTGAGCCCATCGTTGTGAAGACGAAGCAATTTCCGACTTAAAAAATATGTTAGGACAATGAATGTTTCTAATTATTGGCCATAACCATTAACTCGGCGTAAAAGTGACTCACGAAGAGTGGGTGTACAAAATGCATCTGTCTAGCACTCCGTGGAAATAGCCGTGATGAGACTAATACTAACCTGAGGTATAACAATATCCGCCAAGTACTTGGCATATATGTACAGCTCCTCCGCCAGGTCGAACTGCAGCGTGTGCTGGTTGTGTTGCAGGTCGTACTTGATGCAGTCGTATATGTCCGGTATCTTGGATATGTCGTACGATTTGTTCTTTGTGCAGAAATCCTTCTCTATCTTGCCCCAACGACGACCCATTAGCTCCCACGTTTCACCGTGATACAGGATTGTGTCTGAATAGCAAAATGTTTAGGTAGTCAAGATTCATGTATGTAATACCTGTCTTGGTACAGATGTTAAAGTAAGGCTACTGAGACGAGAGAAACATGTAAAAAAACATTATTATTTGTTTGTTCCGTATTCTAATCACTGTTGTCTGTATTAGACATGGATGATTCCATGAAAGAGTCTGAATCAGACGTATTTATGACAAAACTATCTCTTATCTTATAGCAATGTTGACAACTATGGTACACAATGTTTACCTGTACCATGAAACATGCAACGACAGCTCTCGTCTACCAACTTACGTCATTACTGGGTACGAGTGATAAAGATACAGATGATAATCGCTCGCCGGGCGTCACTGGAAATTCGTCCTAGTGTTAACCAGAGGCGCTCTGCAATCGACGGTACCTACGTCCATTGCAGAGCGCCGGGGCATTGGGCCGCGGAATTAAGATTTTTGGGTGCAAAGGGGCCCTTCTTACATCTATCGGGCCCCAGCGACCTCACCTGCTAGTGGCGCACCTGCTGATTAACGGACGAGGTTCGTATATTACGGTACCCATGTGGTGGCTTTGGCCCCTACGTGGATACCAGGTGGTACAACAGTGTTGGTCCGGGGGGGTACCACCGTGCAGCTGTGCTAAAGCCCCCCAAGTTACCCAGCCCAGGCTGGGTTGCGTTAGGGGTTCAGTAGCGGCACTGCCGGGCCCGGGGCGGCAGGCAGGGGTCCAGTGGGGGCGAAGCGGAGTCTAGTGTGGGTGGTGTGGGTCGATTCGCCGGCCAGAGAGACCCTTAGCAACGGCGTTGCCGCGGCCGCCCGCAACATAGTCATGGGGCCCGCCTGGGACCAACCACCCCAGTAGGCTGCCCCACATGTTGGGCATAATCCTGTTGTGGGGTCGCCGCTCCGGGTGGTAACCGGTGTGGGGTAGCGGCGGCCTTGCATCAGGGGGGTTTGGGAGCCCTTCCGTCCGGCGGGTCGGCTCCGACCTAACCACACGGTTCTAGACGAAGCTAGCCTCTGCACTTTGTCACTTACTGCCGCACCAAATATCGCCCTGTCTTCACGCTTCCCCATATTTCACAATGACAGTGCAACAAGAGAATAGACGGTACACAGCGGCCCCTAGAAACCCCACAAAGTTGACTTCGTTTGAGGTGGAGTTCGCGAATATCCGCGGACTCCATGCAAACCTCGATACCGTCCACCATCACCTGGAGTCGGCACGGCCTTCTGTGATGTTCCTAACGGAGACACAGATACGCCGCCCTGACGACACGTCGTACCTCTGTTACCCGGGCTATATCATTGAGGAACAATTCCGCGATAAAGCCGGGGTGTGCGTGTTCGTTAGGGTGGATGTTTGCTGCCGCCGGTTGCGCTGTCTGGAGAACCCCTCCTACTCCGTCCTTTGGCTGCACGTGGATCATGGCTCCATGAGCCAGATCTACGTGTGCGTCTACCGCTCCCACACAGGGGACACTGGGACAACAAGGCTTTTCGAATACCTCAGCGAGATGGCTGACGATGCGCAGGTGCGGTTCCCAAACGCTGACCTGGTTTTCCTGGGGGACTTTAACGGTCATCACGTTGAGTGGCTGGGGTCCCTTAGGACCGATCATGCGGGACGAACCGCCCATGCATTCGCTCTCTCCCACGGGCTGACCCAGATGGTACGGGGGATCACCCGGATACCTGACAGGTCAGACCACACGCCCGCCTTGCTGGATCTACTGCTGACGAGTCGCCCAGCCGAGTACAGTGTGTCGGTACGCGCCCCACTGGGCACATCCGACCACTGTGTGGTGCACGCCAGCTTCCAAGTGCCACCGCCTGCTCGTGCTGAACAAATGACTCGACGACTATGGCACTACTCGTCGGCAGACTGGGACGGTCTCCGCGATTACTTTGCGTCCGTCCCGTGGAGCCAGCGCTGCTTTGTAGGGAAGGCGCCTTCGGATAGCGCTGCTGCCATTGCTGGCGAGATCAGTCTAGGGATAGAATATTATATCCCTTTCACTGATGTCGCCAGCATCCGCAAAGCTCGCCCCTGGTTCGGGCGTGAATGTGCCGAGGCTGTCCAGAAAAAACAGTCGGCATATCGCGCCTGGGTCAGGGCTCGGGCGGCACGTGACCCGAACGTGAACCGCCTCAAAGCAGCGTACAATCGGGCCACTAGGTTCAGCAAGAGGGCCTTCAAGAGAGCGGATGCCCAGCGCGTCGCGCGGCTTGGTCAGGAGCTCACATCCCATCCCACGGGCAGCCGTGGATACTGGCAACTGGCCAAAGCCGTACAGTCAAATTTTTGTCAACCCTCGCTGCCACCACTGCGTTTTCCTGATGGATCACTGGCTCACAAAGCCCAAGAGAAGGCGGACATGCTCGCAGACCTCTTTGCGGCTAATTCCCGGGTCGATGACCGTGGCCTGCAGCCCCCCGCCATCGCCAACTGTGGCCACACTATGCCTGATATTGTTATCAGGCAATGTGATGTACGGGCAGTGCTGCGGTCACTCGACACGCGGAAAGCCAGTGGCCCTGACGGCATTCCGGCGGTGGTGCTACGAAAATGTGCTGCTGAGTTGTCTCCAGTATTAACGCGTCTGTACCGCCTGTCATACTCTACAGGCCTCGTGCCGGAGGCCTGGAAGGAGGCGAACGTACAACCGATCCCCAAGAAAGGGGATCGATCCGATCCAGGCAACTATCGACCCATAGCTGTCACCTCAGTCATTTGCAAGGTGCTCGAGCTTCTTATTAATAAGCAGCTCATGCGATACCTGGAGGATCACTCGCTAATCAATGATCGGCAATATGGCTTCAGGCCAAAACGATCAACGGGTGACCTCCTGGCATTCGTCACGCATGTATGGGGTGAGGCTATGGAAAAGTTCGGCGAGTCCTTGGCTGTTAGCCTGGACATCGCCAAAGCTTTCGATAGGGTCTGGCATGCTTCGCTCCTTTCCAAGCTTCCGGCATATGGTCTACCTCATCAACTGTGCAGCTGGATTGCCAGTTTTTTAAACGAGCGCCGAGTGCGGGTCCTCTGCGATGGCCAGGGTTCTCGCTTTTTGCAAGTGAATGCCGGGGTACCGCAGGGGTCCGTACTGTCACCAACTCTCTTTCTTCTGCATATCAATGATATGCTTTCCCTCGGGAACATTCATTGCTATGCAGATGACAGTACATTGCACGGGAGTTACTCGGTTCGTCCGACGGCGGGGCGATCTGTGATAGAGGAGGAGAGACGACATCTCGTGGGTGATCTCGACCGAAACCTCGACAGTATCTCCCAATGGGGTGCCGAGAACTTGGTCGAGTTCAATGCCCACAAAACACAGGCGTGTGCATTTACAGCGAAAAAATCCCCTTTCCTTCCCCTACCCACTCTTCAGAATGCAATATTACCAATGAAGGACAATCTAGACATCCTTGGCATAGACGTTCGTCGAGAGCTCAATAACACAAAATACATTGAGAGATGTATTGGGCTAGCTTCGCGGAAACTAGGAATACTGAACAAGGTAAAGCGATTCTTTACACCGCACCAGAGGTGTCTGCTGTACAAAACGCAGATTAGACCCTGCGTTGAATACTGCTCTCACCTCTGGGACGGCTCCGCGAAGTATTTGCTGGACGCTCTCGACGCTATGCAGCGACGCGCTGTTCGCATTATAGACTGTCCGGAGGTAACGGGAAGCCTTGAGCCGCTAGCCCAGCGCCGAACAATTGCTTCCTTGGCCGCGTTCTACCGTATTTACCACGGTGAGTGTTCTGAAGAGCTCTTCAACCTGATCCCACCCTCTCCCTTCCGATCCCGAACAACGCGTGCCGGGCAGAGATGTCACCCTCATACCGTGGAAACCGTCTTCGCGAGAACCGAGCGTTTTAAACGATCGTTTCTCTGCCGAACGATGGTGGCTTGGAACGCCCTGCCTGCGCACGTGTTTCCTCCAACATATAACCCTGGGCTCTTTAAGCGAAGCGTGAAGAGGCACATTACAGGGTCGTCAAGTTGAGGGCCACTCTCTATACTATTCCTGTGTACTGTGAGAGTCGCCCTCAATTGCCAGACGTCGCCTCAGCTTACCATCAGGCGAGTGGCGTCAATTTGTCGACCTAAATATAAAAAAAAAAAAAAAATTAAGAATAAAGATAATAATCGCTCGGTATCGGTCCGTTTGTTAACAAAATACCTATATAATAATTTATTTTTTAAATTTAATATTTTCTTAAGGACTTGAGATGTTTTAATTTCAAAGAAAATCAAAGTTGTCAAAATACTTGCATTTAAATATGTTTTTCTAAGCAATGAAGTGTCCTAACTTTTCTCATTTAATTGTACAATGTGAATCGCAAAAACGGTAGTCTTCATTCTTAGATTCATATTGTGAAATGAAACTGACCTTTAGTCTTGGGGTCGTCCTTCTTGATCAGTACGATGTGCACGAGGTGCTGTATGAGCGTGTGCACGTGCGCGCAGCAGTGTACGGGGTTCTTGACGAAGTCCATCGCAGCGTTTATACTGATGGAGTCGCACGGGTTGATCCGAGCTCGGTCTTCTTCTGTGAACTCGCGGTCTACTTGCATTGCTTCGTGTAGGCGGGCTTTGGCCCTATCAAAACAAGTAACAAAAAATATGCTAGACATGTAGGTATATAGAAATAACTTTTTTAGTTTGTGAAATTAATGGCAATTTTTCTCAAGCGATGATTGCAAGATATTATTTAAGAATTCACTCACATGTTTTGAACCTTCGAGGAATCACAATCGTTATCCAGCAACCCATTGGTATTGGCAGATTTGACCATTTGCACCAGTATAGGCGTCAGTTCTCCTTCCAGGGCGAGCAGACCCTTGGCGAAGGCCGCCGCAGTCATCTGCACGCGGCCTTCGTCTGACGCGTATATCTTGAGGTCGTGACGGAATGTGGAATGGAGTCGAAGAAGACCAAGACCTTGAGTACCACCTTCACCTAAACATTCATGAAGCTTTAACTTAACAAATTGTCGGTAATAGTATTGTTACGGGCCGGGGTTCTACGGAATGGAAAATGCCGATCGAACTACCTCAAAACACTTTATTTATTACACCACTAATTTACACTTCACTATAAGCTACACTTAAAGTCACTGAATACTTTTAATCGCACTTGAACTCGCAGGTATAACTCGTATTATCGCTCTGGAAATACTGATCATCCGCCACCGAAGTGCTCCGCCTTTATAGTACGGTCATTACTCTAGATTGCTCTAGAATCTTCACGGAAGAATTATCGCGAACATTCCACAACTTCGAGATGCTTCTAGATAACTCGTTACATAGAAGTACCTTGACAGAACATTCCAGAAAGACGTTACGTAGTAGTACTGCGATTTGCTACTAGATGGCGCTGAATTTGGTAGTCTTATTACTCGCTACGAGATGGCGTTACAGTATTGAATAGTCGAATATACACATACAAGATTTGACTGCTTCGGTGTCGTGGTCGGTAGTGCATCGGCTTTCGACTCCGGAGATCCACAAATATTTGTTACGGAGTTTGGGTGTTTTCTATGTATATAACGTATGTATTTAGAATTATATAAGTATAAACATACATCAGTGGTCTAAGAATATTCAAAACTACTCTATAATTCAAACCAAAATTCCCACAGCTAGGGCAGATGTTACGTACCAATAAGTAGAATATCTTCAGTTCAAGTGGGTAACGTAAGGGCATCAAACTCGCCCCCTATTTCATGGGCTCAACAATACATATAACTAGCGACATGTGGACCTCTGCCGGACACCCTACTATACTATTTCCATTTCTTTAAGCTCTCGATGACAGCTCCTGTGAAAACTTGAACGAGCGTCTTTTTTACATTATGTACGCTTATTTTATAAAAATATGACGCTTACGCACGTACAAGGTTTTACCGGAGAAACTGATAAGGATGCAGCTTTCGATAAACGTAACACGATAACAGACTTGATATTATTTTACAAAAATGTAAGAAACTAAACTACTGCCGTATACTTTTGTACAAATTTAATAACTAATATTATATTTCATTACAAGATGTTACACGTATTAATTCTTGATTGATAATGCCAACTTCTTTAAAAGCTTCTTTAAATTTTCGGAGATGTTGTAAAATAAGTAGGTATAGGTAGGTACTCGACAATGAAACGAAATAATTATAACGACAGGTAAACATATATTTGAATGTTTTTGTTGTAGTTGTGATTGTTCAAAATATAATAAATATATGCGATCGATATCATTACTTATTTGGTTACAACACTACAACTATCAAATTAGAACTGTCATCGAGAGCTTAAAGAAATGGAAATAGTATAATTGTATAAGTACATTTTCTACACAATTACACTGTATACGTGGGTGAGTCCCTAATTTGCAAATAAATATACCAAAATAATTAAGAATTCTCAGTTAAATTTAAAATTAAGAAACTGTTCCTAGATACGGCCTACAGTCAAGGTTCATAAGTCCTTTTATTACGTACCACTAAAGTGAATCTCTGCAGCCTGCACATCAGGACTCAGTCAAGGTGTAACATTGTAATCATGGCAATGGACTTTGAGCCTTCAGTGTATATAATAGGTATTATGTTTAGAAGGCTACAGACCAGGTATATGTCGCCCCTGCCCGCCGGGGTACATGCAGCGGAACATCCTGCCGAGCTCCTCGGCCTGGATCCGTCCCGCGGGAGTCAACTCACCGCCCCACTTCAGTATCAACACCAGCGAAGGCTCACCACCGCCGCTTACTGTACGACAAGTATACCTCGCGTCACATAAAAAGAACGCTGACTTTTAAGCTGCGCAGTAGACGATTTATATGTATATAGCGGTAATAGCGAGTTAGAGCGAGAATACCGATGCGCAAACACACCTCTCCCACTCTCGCCCAGCGTTCTTTTTACGTGAACAACAGTATACCAACATGTATTAATGTCTTGAAATATATAAACCCACTTCTATGAGTACCTATGGATATTCTCTTTAAAGCAATGAGTGCGTATGCCTAACTAATAAAATATTTTACACTATAAATCGCAAAAATAAAAACTTTTATACTGGATTTAAACCAATTTCAATTCTTGGAAATGCAATGACCAACTGAGCTACCAAACCCCCGTAGATATTGATGTATTTGAAATTGACAGTGAACTTGCTTGTAAATCTTGTAATTCCAATATAATTTTTTCTATCAATCTAATTTCATCAGCAGGATTAATTAAATTTATCACGGAGAGCTTAGCATACTAATAATGTGCTGTGCTAATAAACCTAACCTCGCTGTAAATATCGCAACTGCCGAGATTATACAAAGATAAGGTGGGATAACTATCCTACTAATATTATAAATACGAAAGTTTGTAAGTATGGATGTTTGTTACTCTTTCACGTAAAAACTACTTAACGTATTTTGATGAAAGTTTACAATAATATAGCCTATACATCAGAATAACACATAGGCTACAATTTATAAAGATACGGCGACGGGAACAATAATCACGCGGACGAAGTCGCGGGCGACCACTAGTGATATAATATGTATCATTGGATAACAGTAGAATGCTGTATCTCTTTTGGATTATCATGAGACGTTATCCGGCCGTTTTTTTAAAGTACAAAACTAAAATCACCGTGAGTGTAGCTAACCTGAATTTGTTTCTAAACTATTTTATTTTTATTTTTGTCGATTACTACATATGTCACCATTTTTTAAAACTATACGTCGAGTCGGTTCAAAGTCGTCAGAAAGGGAACTTTAAGTGAAGAAAGTATCAGATATATTGGGCACACTGTAATATGCGTCTGTTTAGGTGACATGCACACAGCATAACATTATGTATACATAATTTTTGCCTTGTAATTGATGAAAATAATAATATTAACTGCTGTACATTACTTGTGTTGTGGGACGTATACGCATTCTACACACATTAAAACGTGCAACAACAACAGTGTACGCATTTACGTGCGTGTGCTCGGGCGTGTTAACAACATGATTTTAATATTTCTCCCTTCAAGACGTACAAATAAACCAAAAGTTAAACAAAATGCTACACTATCTAAGTGAAGGGATAATATGTAACACAAGAAGTTAGTTACGTAGTTAAAAAGAGTAAGTGCTCTAAAAATATGCAGGTAGTCAACAATACGTCGTTATTTTCATGTTTAGTATATCATAACTACTAGGTTATCGCAGAGGAGCTACATATACTGTGTGTCTAGAACCAGTTCCTTACGTTAATTTGCTCGAAATACGTTTTCGTACTCCTCCATACATTTCACACAGTTCCCTGACGCTACCGCTAGGGGCGCTGGTGTGAAATGTATGGGGAATACGAAAACGTATTTCGAGCAAATTAACGTACGGAACTGGTACTAGACACAATGATCGGTAAGTGCTTCAAAAATATATGAGGTTATTATACTAAATCTCATATATTGGGTTCATTTATAAGCACACTTAAGCTGGTAACTTAAAAATAATCCAAACTATGCACTGTGATTTAACAATTGATACTCAAATGTCAAGCCTTTATTCTATACTGGAATGATTAACGCGAATGCAGCAGTAATATGCCACTCGGGTGGTGTCGAAAGCAATCAGGTAGTTAATCAGTATACAAAACAGATGTATAAATCACAGTGCATTGGTCAGGTAAAGTGGAATAGACAACATAGACCTGGTAAGAAATCCTCAAGCAGTTTGAAAGGATCACAACTTGAAAATCGTTGTAATAAGTAACCATAACATTTTTTTAATAAAAACCGCTAGAGTTATTTATTACCTACCAATTTAACATGGCAGAATACAGTGGTGTCTTTCAAAAGAATTTATTTAACCAATGAAACTACGATGGAGTATTGATGAGGTGTTTTCTGTGTTTCTATTGGTTGGTAGTTGGTAGACACTATTGTATACTGCCATATAACCAGGACTGGTCTATGTTGGCAGTAATGGAGAATTAAAATAAAGTGCAAAGCGGACCGTTGTCGAGACAGTGTGGCGCGTTACCGTCGTCAGAGCTGGAGCCACGTGGGCGGCCGCGCGGCTGGTACTTCATCTGTACCTTGCGGTTGATGCCCGAGAAGTGGCCGTACCTACAATTGTCTCATTAGTTGTTATCAAGGTACAGTCAACGTACAAAAGTGCATTAATATTATTACAATGCCCCTGTGAACCGAAAAAACATAGAAGTACGACGTCCAGCAAAATCTCTAAATTAAACGGCCCCAAGATATATTTTGTTTTCTATGAACAAAGATTACTATAATTTCCGATTGGCTCGTCTGATTAGCGCGTTGGGTTATTTTTGAGCGCTAGAAATGCTTCTATGTTGTTTCCGTTCACTGCAATGCCAGGCCACACAATGTTACATACCACTAAATCAGCAGAGCAACAGTCAAGTTATTGCATTGTAGGTAATAATGGCTATGCACTTTTGCACCTTGACTGTACAGAGTTAATACAAAAAATTCAGTATAATATTCAAAATGTTTTTTTTTCAAAATTTTTTGAAAAAAAGGAAATCCTGGAAAGGTTTTTTGGCAACTTGTATAATGTAACATAAGTATGAATTTGTAATATAAATATATTTAAATAATAATAATAAATAGGCTCAAAGTCATCTTCACCTTCAAAGTGGACGAGGCCTTTATTTAGAAGGACCTACAAGACAGGTTGACAAGTATAAGTTGCCATTCCAATAGGGGCAACATATTACATTGAAAAACTTCAAAAATAAGATTTTAGAAAATTATCTACATACAATTGTGTTATGAGGTATGTAATAATACCTATTATGATTAAGTGTTCATGGTGCGAGTAGCCCATAACGGGACTTTGTTAATTTCATATTGCTAGTTTTTCTTTTTCTCCTAGTTTTTATTTTTTTCTGGTTCTGTACCTGCGGCTGGGGGTGAGTCTGAGTGGGGGGAGATCTCCACCAATCACGCCGAGCTTGCTACTTATCAGTTGTCGTTATTGTTACTTAGTGCGCATACTATTTTAAGTTATACAGCTTGGTGTTTTTGTAATATGTGATAACAGCGATAAATTAATAAATAAATAAATTAAAATAGTTCCATTTTTTACCATACGCCAGCTTATACTTGGCAAGTTACCAATAAGACCTACCAATAAGAGAATATTTTGTATAGATAAGGAATAAAACTCACATTTCCAGAACACTTTTGAGTTGTTCCAGCTTGCCCTGCTTCTCTTCAATCTCCGGGTCGGCGTGTCGCGTCTGTATGTCGGACAGTAGCGCACGCGCAATGTCCAATATCTCTTGTAGTTGTTTAGGCTTTTTTAACTTCACGTGCCCACGCTTGAAACCATCGTACTTTTCAAATATTTCAAAAAATCTGCAACAATGAATTGTTTCTTGTTTCAATCTAGTAAATTATGACACGCCATAAATAGTCCATTATTTATGGCGTGTCATAATTTACTTCAGAGGTTTAATCGTAAGCTTGAGAAGTGTAAAGATAAAGGGGGAGGGAGGTACCTAAAAAAAATTTTTTTTTGTTAATTTTGTTGTAGCACTTTGTTAAAGTAGTAAATAAATACCCATGAAAAGTTTCATCTTCCTAGCGCTAGCCGTTTGGAAGAAAGCCGAAAACGGACGGAACTATAAGGGTTGGCAAGAATTGAACTAGAGAACCCTAAAAATACACATCAAAAATTGACACAACAACCGACTTAAAATTACGGAAATGGGACCAAATAATTGACGGAATGGGACCAAATAATTGACGGAATGGGACCAAATTGAAATCGACCATTTGGGAACTAGTAAATTTCATTAAAAAAAAAATTCCAAAATCTGTTCACCCGGTCCAAAGTTATGAGGTAACAAATAAAAAAAAATATACAGTAGAATTGAGAACCTCCTCCTATTTTTTTAGATGACTCCTTACCAAATCAATATATTTCTGTAATCGAAGCTAACTCATTGGCCAGAGAATTCCACTAGTGAAAGGCCGCGGGTTCGAGATCTGCCGATGACATTTCAGTTCTTGTGATCTATTATTTCTTTCTAAACTAGTACGGTGTCTTGCGCGGTGCTTCGCGCCGCACCACGCTATAACCTAGCCCTAAGGGGTCAAAAGTTATAGGCCAAACTATAAAATGACCCCTTAGGGCTAGGTCAAATTTTCGATTTTTTGGCTGCCTCCAGATCGAGGGCTATCCATAGAGGGGTCAACCATCATTGTAGCATAAGTAGTTCTTGAGAGCTAAGGGGGAAAAATATAAATTCACCATTTCTATTTATTACCTTTGATGTCTAACTTCCACTTTCATCTTCTGCTTAGGTGTTCTGTCACCGTGTCTAATGACAGCGACCACACACCTAAGCTCCATCATCTTGCCGAAGGTGGTCGGTACTATGGGAGGATCGTCCAATTGGAACGGGACCGACCATGGGATGTGCAACGTCGGGGCCAGTTCCCTGAGGATCATGTTGCCCAGGATCTTAGCACAATCATCGTAGTACTTGTTCGAGTTCTTCACGAATGAGAAACCGTTCACGTCGCATACGAAAGACTTGCCGTTCGCTCTGTGAAAAAAAAACAAGTTTTACATCGACGCGTTTGATAAATGACTCCGAAGGGGTAGAGAGATGCGCTTACTACGCCCACATTTCGCCAGTCCCTCTGTTAACCCCCGCATAATGAGTTGCGGGGACTGTTTATCAGCAGGTGCAACAGGTGCAGATGAGGGCGTTTTGGCACCCTGGAGATGTTGGTAGGGCCCCTTAGCAACCTCTTTGTTTGGTAAATGATTGACAATACTATATTGTGATTGACTAGAAACTTTTAACTGTCACAGTTCTAATTTCTACAGCAGATGGAGACCTAGTTGTCTGAGAGAGACAGATAATGAAATTTACAAGAACAGAGTATGTATAAGCATTTGTAATCCACCAAATCAAACTATATTGTCGAGTGATGGCACTTGATGAAACTTTTCACATATTCTTTTCACAAAAGTTGTAGAAAAAATTAAATGTGTTTTGTTCAATATCTGCATGCAAATCTATAAAATCGGAAATAGGCACTTTATTTCAGTATCATCGCTATTATTTAAGGGCGTCGCTTTTTAAAACGTACCTGAGTAAATCAAAGCCGCACACGGTCTGTTTGAAGGCAAGACAAACTTTCCTAGATATAAGTTTCTCTTGGTTTGACAATATAACCGGGTAGCGTATCTCCTTGCCTTCCGAATCTCTTTCCACTTTACCGTCGAGTGCCGGACTCTTGCGGGCTTCAGCGTGAGCGTAGTCTGGACCTACTGTGTACACTTTAACATCGGTACCTGATGGAAAAAATATAAAAAAATATAGAATAATAAACATCTACTAGACAACACCCGCGGCTCCGCTCGCCTTTATTTCAGAGCAGATATAATAATAACGTTAAATTTTTTTTATTATATTTTGGACATTCCCACACAACGTCATCTAACCCAAACTAAGCTATAAGCTTGTGCTATGGGACGTAGACAACTAATAAACATACTTATATATTTATATATTTCTAAATACATACATAATATACATAGAAAACAACCAAACTCCGAAACAAACATTTATTGATCACACAAATATTTCATTCGACCCGTGAATCGAACCTGAGACTCCAGAGTCGAAAGCCGATGTACTACCGACCACGCCACCGAAGCAGTCAACATAGTCTACGACCTACCAAACAAACACAATTTTATTCAATAACCTCTTTTTATTGCAGTGCAGCCTTGGTTACGCCTCGCAAGGATAACTATGCGGCTTGGGCTTGACTGCCATCTCGCATCTTTTTATTTGGTAGTACACACTCATAAAGTTACGTCTTTCTCCCCAAAAAGGTAGGTAGGTTTCACACGCCAACTCTTGTCAGTCAATTGTTTATCTCATATAATACGAGGTGAGCCTATAGATTGTACATATCTGGTTCTTTTTCACCAGATATGTAATATGGATGCGATTCATATCCACCAATCAGTATGGCTCGTGGTCTAGGGGTAACCGACAATGTTAACGCATTGCAAAGGTTATGCAACATCTAGTCGGGCCGGTCTTGGGATGGGTGACCATTTCTAAAGACACTGAGACCCCTTCGTGTCTCGGAGAGCACGTTATGTCGTCGTTTCCGCTTGTCATACCAACATGTATGGCAGTCGTTCGGGGTAGTTAGAGCCCTAACTCAAAAATCCGACCGGTCTAACTACAAAACTTCGATATCGCCCATGGGTTGTGGAGGTCAGACGGCAGTCACTTCACGGAAAATATCGAAGTTCAGCCGAATCGCAGTCAGACTGGAAAGCCGACCCTAACTGAGTTGGGAAAAGACTCTGTGGATGATGATTGATATCTACCGATCATGTTCATGGTTCCACATAGCATGCACAATCATATAAATTGGTCGACAGTTCACATCCTCGCAGCATTGCTGCATAGCCTATCTCTGGTGGAAAAGTACCTTTAAGTTGGAGCGATTTGTAGGCATTCAAATGTAAATGCGGCTTACGAGAGTGGTTATCATACGAGTACTTTAACGTTTTGTAAGATCAACATCAACTATTTCGGTTCGTTCATTCTAAAATAGCGTTTGCGTATTTATATAATAGTTTGTAAACAACGTTAGGAGAGTAATATATTTAGCTGGAATTGACACGGAAGTGTTATAAATAGTTGGGCAGGCCTGCAACTGTGTATCTGCCAAGTTCATAAAGTCATGTCAACACTCACCATCTGTTGGCATGAAATCTTCGTAAATGAATGATCCCGTTTTTCTCACTCTTGATTCTGGCGAATATATACTACTACGACTTCCAATCTAAAACATAAAAATTTGTTTATTGTAAACATTTCGTATCTGAAAGTTATCAATCCCCCCTCGAATGTAGCCAGTGTACAATTCATATTAGTTTTGATAATGATTTTTAGAAAGTTTTTACGAAACATTTCTCCGGATTGCATACATATGAACGTGGTACACAAGTACGCGACAGATATTCTGCGATGCAGTTCCTGCAGTGTATTGCACCTTATGTACCCATGTGGTGTATATGCCAGTATAGGGCACTTGAGATTAAGTCAATGTATAAGTATGGATGAAAACCTGGTGGAAAATTCATGCTGGGACTAGTATCCTGTTTGGATACCCAATAGATGACAGTGTAGATGAATAGTCTTTCAACAAAGCATCTACATATTATTTGGCAGACACGATAATTAACTGTTCTATATTTAATGTTCCTGATGGATTCCCAGTGACATTACTCATAAATACCTAATTGATTACACAAAGTATAGGTCAGATATAGGTAATTTGTGTGGTTGGTACACCTTTCTAAATAACCTCTGGCTGCCTCCCCCCGCGGAGGTAGGGTAATAGATATATATGTTGTGGTCCTCGGCCGACACAGGCTTCTCAACAAACGGCTTGTTGAACACAACACCGTTCACCTCAACGTGGTCCTCTGATTCCACTAGTTCGTGGTCTGCAAGTTAAACAAGGCAATAAGGAGATGTCAGACTTGTGAGTGTAATAATTTTGAAAAGAAAGACTTGATTATTTGTGTATGTATGTGTGTGTCGGTAGGTATACGTATGTGTGTATGCTGCAAGTCAGTGCAAGTTAGACAAAAGCAATAAGGAAACATCGCACTCTCTGTGTAATACGTTGGACGATCATAAAATATGGCTGCAGTTCGATGCAATCTAAACGAAAGGTCGGGAGGCATATTATGTCATATTATAACGATGATGTCTCTTTTATATCATAGTCATATTATAGTCGATAGTTTTACTGCTGATAAAATTATTGCAGTAAAACTTAACGACCTGACGTCACTTCATTATCCTATCAAGTTTGAAAAGGACAGTTTTAATATCAATCTCTATAAAAAATTAATCACTAAACCAACATTTATCCATATTTTAAAATTTATGGTAGTATGTACCTCCATGTCGTCAACGATTAAGAGACAAAACGGCAAATACATTTATTTTTATTTTGATTGGCGTAAAAATATCGACAACGCTCGTACACTTACGTTTTGGATCCACTGAATCCCTGTCGAGAACCGCATACCTCGGTATTTCTATACCTTCACCCTCTAATATCGAATATACTTTTCTCCGATCCTATCAACGATAAAAAAATCTGTTAAAATAAAAAAGTTACATATAATATCCATAAATGTCGTATGTCACTACGCCTACCTGTATATCATACTGCATATGAAGATTGTTAATAACATAAGGCTTCCGTAATTTCTCGTACTGTATAGCCTTGTCTAGGGGGAAGCCTTTGGAATGAAACGAAATTAAACAGTCACAGATAGGCCACTCCTCCACTTGTTTCTGTGAAGAAAAAAAATATAGGCAATCAATATAGAGTAAATAATACAGCAAATTTCACAACCCCACTAATAACCTTTCCATGCTTCTGAACAATGCGCTAATGAACTTAGACTGGTGAATGATCAATGATCACTGATCAGATTATACGGTTTACCGACTATTTCGCTATACGACACCATATTCCAATAAACCCAGTACATGCAGCTATTCAATGGAAACAGAATACAAGCATTTAGATAGGTTAGTAGGCGTGCGATGTAAGTACGTACAATACAGTACACATGGATACGTTTACTAGTGTGTTAGACGTGCATATGCCCAACAAGGGTTAGTGATGGACTGTATCAATCGAATGACAAATAGTAAAACAAAATATGTCAACGTTTTAAACATTTTAAATCACTTATCTGTTAAACACTGTATTTGAACCGCTCGGAAGTAAGTAGATATTGCAACAGTTACATTTGTATTGAATTGCCTCATGACATGAGTCTTATTAGACTTTCTGAACAGAACTTTTAATTAAACATGGTTTTAATGATAATTAAAAAACACGTCTAGCTAATAGGATCCGCCCTCATAACATTATTTCTTTAATATGATTGACGGCATTTCAACTTTGCAGCAAATTTGCAGGAGTGCAGTTAAAAAGCAGTCTTTTAGATAAACAGCCTGCTTTTAAACTGCACTAGAGCCAGAGCTAGAGCCTAAAGTCCTAAACCATAGTTTAGAATCAGAGCGTCAAACTCATTGTACAACACTCTTTTCTAAGATGACTATTGTCGCCAAGAATACCTTCAAAAAGTGTGTATTAACTGCTCCTATTTTGAATGAAAATATTAAGCAACATCTAGTCAGGCCGGTCTTAGGATGGGTGACCATTTCTTAATACACTGAGTCCCCTCCGAGACTCGGAGAGCACGTTAAGCCGTCGGTCCCGGTTGTCATACGAACATCTATGGCAGTCGTTAGGGGTAGTTGGAGCCATAAATCAAAAATCCGACAAGTCTAACTACAGAACTTCGATATCGCCCATGGGTTGTGGAGGTCAGATGACAGTCGCTTCACGGAAAATATCGAAGTTCAGCCGAATCCTAGTTAGACTGGAAAGCCGACCCCAACTGAGTTGGGAAAAGGTTCGGTGAATGATGATTAATATTTAATGGCCCATGCACACTACGTTTTTTTTCAAAACCAATTCTCTATATACATGTTGGTTACGTTAACCGCGTGTCGATACCGCCAGGATATAATGAGGTGTGCATGGGTACTAATGCCGCAGCCGCACTGCTAAGGCAACTGCGACGCTCGGCGTAAATGCGAACATTTAAATATCGCATGTCGCTTCTGCATTATAACCACAAACATACTGTTTGTAAACACAACCGTACTGTTTAAAATTCATAAACATGCGGGTAGTAGTATCTGTACTGTAGCCTGGGAAGCAGGTTCATGTTTAGTTTACTAAAAAAACCTGCAAGCACCGCAATCTACGTGTAATAAAGAACAACGCGCAGTATGAACCTAGTACCTAGTACCGAATTGGGTACAATACCATAACTTTATAAGGTTAAATATTGTTTAGCTAGATTATGATATCTAAAGATGAGACTACAATGTTGACCTACAGACCTTCTACTATCGACAACAAACTACATGACCCTAGTTATACTCTACAACTGTTCCATATTTTGTTCTACTAAGCGTGTTAGACAAAATAGAGAACCTTAAGGATAACCTCCTCAGGGAACACAAGCATCTTGATGTACTCGAACTCATCGAGCCGGGTGAGTATCTCCTTCATCGGTTTGGACTGCGACTTCTTGGCCATGGCGCATACGCCGACCACCACTTTCTTGCCGCCGCCATCGCAGTGTGGATCCAACGACTCGCACAGATCCAACTCGTCCTAAACAATAATAATATTTGGTTACAAACTACGTATTTTAATTATTATCCTACTTACATAATAACAACTATTAATCACTCGACCTCGGTGCATATTATGTACAGTTAGCGTCAAAAGTTAATGACCATGTACTGAATGTCCTAGTTCTATAACTTATTACTGCCGCAAAACAATAATGATCTCACATTTTTCTGGTATATTCTGTTCTAGTATATAATAATATGGCAATCAAAATAGTATCAATTTTTGGAATATCAACATTTGACATTGACTGTACAATTAATTATTATTAGTAACCCGACAGACATTGTCCTGCAAACCCGACAGACGTTGTAATTGAACTCCTCGGCTGGACCGATGTTGATGAATTTTTTTGTGTGTGTTCAAGGGGATTCGATAATGGTTTAGATTCACAATTTGGTTCTTTTTTTTACAAGAGGTCTCCGCCAAAAAAAAAAAAACCAAATTGTGAATCTATACCATTCTCGAATCCCCTTGAACACACACAAAAAATTTCATCAACATCGGTACAGCCATTTAGGAGGAGTTCAATTACATACACACTACAGTAGAATTATATATTTAAAGATGGGTGTAATTTATACCTATAAGTATATATGTACTAATATGATAACTACAAACACAAATTAAAAGCAATCAGTGAATCACTGATAAAACTGTATAATGTAATGTATTATATTACCAAGGTAGATAATAGTTTCTTTGTGGACAATCACCTGATTTGTAGCAAAAATATCAGCTTGACAAATAGCACTCAACTCAAACATCATTCTGTAAAGACCTAGGTACTTGGAAATGGTTTGAATTAACTTCGCCAAAGTTGTACCTTAAGAAACTCCTAACACAGTTTTCTATAAAGATTTATATTGGGATCATCAAGTTGGATTAAGAATATGCATATTCCAGTCCTGTACAAATACTGCTGGAAAATTGAGCAAACATTCAATTCACCATACTATACTCAAGGTTAGTAGAATGCAGATGGACAATAGAACACGTAGCAATCTCAGTATAAATTTATCTGATACTGTGAATGACCACTTAATCAGTGACCATGGTCAGTACAATTGGGATTGTGCAATGAACCATAAGGTATCATACTTTTGATATAATCATGATTAAGTTCCATTGAAATATAAATCACTAGTGGTCGCCCGCGACTTCGTCCGCGTGGTAATTTGGATTTTTTCCCGTTCCCGTCGCGCCGCGTCATATTTTGAACAATTCACACAATATCTTTATAAATTGTAGCCTATGTGTTATTCTGATGTATAAGCTATATTATTGTAAAGTTTCATTAAAATCCATTCAGTAGTTTTTACGTGAAAGAGTAACAAACATCCATCCATCCATACATACTTACATACTTACATACTCACAAACTTTCGCGTTTATAATATTAGTAGGAAGTAGGATAGTTAAGTTAGGACAACAAATAGACTGATTTTAAATTAAGTTTGGTAAGTTTTGTTGTTTATAGTTCGTATATTAATCTGCTCTGATAGTTCCTAATTGACAATGTTAAAATGATATATCCTTACACGGTAGTCACGGGCTGATCTCCGTAGGTCCATGTCTAGTGTGTGGGTTTTGCGATATATCCTTACAATACACTTTCAAAAAATTCCTAGTGTTCAGACACTGTAGTCCTTCAACAAACATTAACTAGATGTGACAGGCTCCTACTTCCCCTTGGGGCCGTCCAGCTATGGACGTGACAGCAGAGTTAGAGGAAAAAAAAGAAAGGCTTCTACCCTCAGGCCCTTAATGGGTGTGAAGACAAGTCTAATGAACACCAACTAGAAATGGCAATTAAATGGACCTAATTTTTACAAAATAATTTATGTTACAGTATATGTAGCACATATACTGTAACAAATAGTTGAAACGGGTGTACTTTATGTATCTCTGGACTGGAAAAAGACAAGTCTGAAGCACTCAAATTGAACTCAAAGAGCAACAACCAACATTGGAAGATGCAAATATAGTAACCAGACTTAGCATTCAGCGAACCATTTTAAGTAAACAATACTAGCATGTCCACTAAGGCCAATTCTGTGTCAATAACTCAGATTGTGTTAGTAATTTAGTTAGAGCGATACTTCATGGTCAAATTGGCTTGAGAAGGTCATACCCATTAGTCAATTTAAACGTTTTTTAATGAAACCTTAGTAATACAAACAGTATTTGTTAGTAATTTAGTAGTTCATGGTTTTATAATAAATTCTGAATTCAATAAATTTTTAAACTGCAGAACAACAAGTTACAAACAAAGATAGAGTTTTAAATTATCATATCATTAACATATATTATTATTATTAATATAGTATTATGAAAATATTGTAACTACTAGAACGATGACTTGTGAAGTAAGATATTAAATAAATATATAATAAAACCCATCATCATCTTACATCTGGCAGACAATCATCACAATAACAAATGTCCTCGTCACTTTGGCCCTTTTTGTCCTTGCTCCTCCATCTTTTAAGTCGCCACCAATCTTTAAGCCACTGCCACTCCATCACCACTTACTATTAATGTACTACTTGTATGATATCAAAACACAATATTGTGATAAGCTATGTAGACAACCTTGCTAACCATTGGTTGTCACTGGTTTACTCTTGATAACTATGATAAACTTGACATACAATTTACATTGAACATTACCTCACTTGTCATTGTCAGCAGAACGTAAAGCTATAAATATAATAATCTATTGTGTTCATGTAATATAAGATAAATAGGCGCATTAACTCAGTATAGTTGCGATTTCTCAACTGGTCACAAGTGCTTGTATTTCAATATCAGTGTCCAATGTCGCAGAGATAACATTCATAGATACAGAACCAATATTTATTTAGGCTACGTTCTATAATGTGGATTGTTAAGGATAATAGATGTACAATTATTTATTGGTGTTTTACTTTTACAAAGCATTTGAAGTCCAAAGTATTGAATGGCTACTATTGCTTGTCAGATTTACATTACATTTCAGCATAACTAAATGAACTTACTGATGATCTTATAGGTACAAGGTTTCCATCATCTCCCACATAAAATTGGGGCTGAGCAGCTTGTCGCAACCCTTGATAACCATGTTCAAGTTCAGTGTATGACATTACCTACATAGACCTGAGTATTTTTAATTGAATGTTTATTTTTTATTACTATTTATATACTAAGCCGGATCACTGGCTTGAACATCTGATCCAGAATATCTAATTCATATGTAAAACAAAACAAAGGTATGAAAATATTTTCAAAAACTTGACCAAACTTGACTATCTACACAAGACAGAGATGCCACAGATTACAGCTGTTTTGACTGAATTCTTTTGAGCCATAGTATTGTATTCTCTTGTTTTGAGCTTAAGCTTGTGCTTGAGCATTGAGCACTATGAGCATAGACTATAGTCACGATTAAAATGTTATTGTGAAGATCTATGATCTTGAAGATCGAACTAGTAACTATTTATTAATCTGTGATCGAACCTATTGACGGGAGTAACTAGCCAGGCACTATTTTTTTTTTTTACCTCCACGGCCCGGGGCCGCGGCATTCCATCGTCCATTGCCGAGTGCCTCGGATAGAATACGCACTCTAGGAGAGTCCTAGAGTGCGTATTCTATCCGAGGCATTCGGACCGGAGGACTTTAGCTAACTGTGCGGCCTCTGTCAAGGGGTTGACGACCACGTGTGGAGTGCCGTGTCTTCACCAGAAGGCCCGCAGTATTGAAACTCGGGCGTGCGTGACCACCATAGGTGACCACACAATGAATGCGATACATACCTACATATCATCATCATACTACAGACCAAAGCACCCGTGCCCGGATTATTCCCGTTTGCCCCACCAGGCTTTGTCCCAACAGTGGGACGAACGGGAATTCTATAAATTAATTAATTTTTATTCCCGTTGGCCCCACCATCAAGTTCAGTGGGACGAACGGGAAAGATATTTTATACGATTCCCGTTAGCCCCACTAATTTAAAGATTGGTTTTTGTGGTACAAACATTAATGTATCATCATTAATTAATATCTAGTGATAAGTAAATTAAAAAACATCAAATAAATCATCTTTAAATTTTAATACAGATAAATCACGTACATAATAGATTAAAAGTAGAAAAAAGTCATTAAAATCACAGATCAATGACTCTTCTTTATTTAATAACCTTAATTATAATATAATAAAAAACATTTATGAACTTGGCAACGATAATGTTTTTTTTTATAGGTCCTTAAAAATATACAACTATAAAGAAATGAATATACAAAAATGATCTCGAATAGATCTTTTTAATAAGATTGTAACAGTTCCTAAATAGTTATTATGGCTAAAATCACAGATCAATTACTCTTATTTAATATAGTACAACAATAAAAATTTATTTACAATAAGAATTACAATATACAAAATATACATAATTATAGACTAAAAATATTTACATTACAAAATATCGTTTAAAAAATCCTCCGCGTCATTGCCGACTTGGAAGGTTCCCAGAATGCTGGCTGTGTTGCCACGTTGGATGGCGATACTTATTCTTTGGGCCAGAAAATAGCCAGCCTTCTGGTCCTGAGAAGCATCGATTAGGCGTTTAGCAATGTCTCTATAAAGGCGGCGAGCACTCGGACCCCATGACCCCAGTGTCTCAGCCCCAAACGGCTCAAATATGTAATCACCTGCTAGGTTAGCATATTTACGCCGTTTAAAGCCTTCAGCCGATGCAGCAGCAGCGCCGGCACATCCGGATGTGCTTGGAAGGTGTGAAGGTGCTAAGGTGTCAACGCATGAACATGTAGAACAATTATTAGATCAATCACTTTTATTTTCTCATTCTCATTTTATATTTACTTAATTAAGATCAATCATTTTTTTTTTGAGTTTTTGGAACAAAAATCTCTTACAGAACAGTATTTTCCGTGTTTTTCATTTCATTGAGTGGGACAAACGGGAAATTAATTTAATATTTAATTTCTATTCCCGTTTGTCCCACTGAACTTGATGGTGGGGCAAACGGGAATAAAAATTAATTAATTTGTAGAATTCCCGTTCGTCCCACTGGTGGGACAAAGCCTGGTGGGACAAACGGGAATAACTCCCGTGCCCGGTGATCATCTGTGACGCGCGATACGGGAAGTCCACTCCGCGATGGTGTTATTTCCCCAACTTGGTTGCTCAAGTCACACCTTCCATATCTCCATGAGGCACCATAACTCTAACAGGCACTATCAGACACATAACGGGGTAACGTTACTCTTTTTTGAAACCCAACACAACCGATTATTACCTACTAGTTAAGGCAGTATGGTCTTAAGACTCTAGCCTGTCCCTTAAGCACTGTGCACATTTATCGGAGGTCTCGTCGGACAGAGCTCTCATTGGCCGATTCCTGAACATACCAATGAGATTTTTGCTACTGAGCATTCTTTGATTGGCTGATTTGAAAATCCGCCAATGAGAGTGAGAGTCCTGTCCCCATCGGACAGGACTCTCACTCTCATTGGCGGATTTTATCTTTCCGATATGAATGTGAACAGGTAAAAAATTGGTATTGTTTGTTTGCATTTTTGCATGGATTTTTGTGAGAAAGGGAAGAATAGTGAAGATAATAATAAAACAATAACTTATTAAACTCTTCATATGTGTTGTTGATGTTGATGTTAAATGTTGAGTATTCGTGTTCTCATTATCCGACCAAATCTTGAAGTTAAACCTTTAGTTACTTTTCTTATTATCACTGAAACCCATTTTGTGCTATTATATTATCACATAATCAATTGCATATTATAGCATTGGGCAGTTTCATCATAAGCAATGACTTCTTCTAAATCTGTACATGCTGAGTTGACGGTAAACGCATTTTGGAGTTCTGTTCATATATTACTAGAAAAACCTCATGTAGTTAATAAGAGGTTATGGGGCAGTAAAAAATGGACTCAACTTAACTGTAGACCTTTTAATTCTTCTTGGGAATTGCCAACAACTTGTGGTAATTTGATGGACTCTATTACAGAGGAGAATATTGAAGAGCATATCACTCATATGCTTACTGAGTTTAAATTGTGTTTTGATACAACTAGTGATGGTGAAGTTAAAGTTATTCTGACTGAGCTACTTCCAAAGGTCTATGCAGCTAAACATGCATATCAACTTGCCTGTCTTCAAAGAAATAAATCAATTGTTACATTCTATAATGTTACACCAGTTAGCTGGCAACAAAATCAATGTCCTGATTTTCGTTACTCCATACATTTGCATCAGAATGAAGTTATTTTAACGGCATACAATGGTTAGTTAATAATCTTTACTTCTGAAGACTTTGTTTTGTTGAACAAGCTAATCTCAGACAAAAACTACTGGTTCAAACAGATTATTTGTGTCGAATAGTTCATTTATCTAGGAAAAGTGGATCAAGGATTTATGTAATTTCACACTACAAGCAAGCCTATTTGAAGGGGGGGGGGGGGGTCTGCTAAGCTGAGCTTTGCATTTTTAGTACAATTACAACACATGTTTGTAAAACAAGTCATATTATATGTTCACATGCGTGCACTCTAACAAATGGAAAAAGCTCTGCTTGCGCCTCACAAACTTACATACTGTTAGAATTTCGAATTTGTTAATAAAATGTTTTCAGGGCAAGAAACTAAATCTTATCAGTGGTTAGCTGACACACTACTCCCTCAATTTATTAAATGGGGAATAAATGAGAACAATAAAACCAGTAGTATCATATGTACTGAATCTTTAGCACTTGTAACAAAACAGAAATATTATGAAAAGTATAATAATCTTAAAGAGAAATATGGAAAGGACATAATTTCGGTAATTTTTGTATTATTAATTTTTAAGATGCCAAGGGACCCGACCTACATCTCCAGGGCACAAGTCGTCCTCACCTGCACGCAGTGCACCTGCTTACAAATGGACGATACTCTGGCAAATATATTCCCTGGAAAAGGAGGATAGGCTCGCCCCCTTTTTCGTGGGGTTAACGAATTGGCAAAATTTGGGGTGTAATAAGCACCTTTGTCACTCCCTTTGAGAATAAAGACGTGATTTCGTTCCCATTTCCAAGCAGAAAATAATTGTTTGTGTCTTAGCAGAAAAGTATTTTTTCACTGTTATTTAAGGACCAATCCTCCATATTTCACTTGTTAGATACAGCTCCAATTTCCAAATCAAATTGTAAACATATCAATAACATGAGCTATAATCTTGTACATATACTGATACAATAGTTTAAATGACTTGTTAAATTGATTTGTTTTTTATCAACAGATATGGCCAGAATGTACAGACCCAAGCAAGTTTATCTATGAAGATATAGCCATTGCATCATATCTTTTAGTTTTATGGGAGAAAGATACAAGCAAGGAAAAGAAAACATTTGTAGACCTTGGCTGTGGTAATGGTTTATTAGTTTATCTACTAGCCAAAGAAGGCCACAATGGTTTAGGTCTTGATGTAAGGAAACGAAAAATTTGGGATTTGTATCCTCCAGAAGTTATCTTACAGGTGACTGTTGCTTTAAATAATAGTAGGCTACTAAGGGTAGGTATATACTGTATAAACATTGATGCTAAGAGGTATAATCAGGGGCTTAAATGCCCAGTGCCTGAACTACTACCAAATAATAAGTGGAAACACCACTTTCTATTTGGAAACAGTGTCTGACGTAATTAGTTTCACTCTTCAGGGTAAAAACATAATTTTAATCTGGCCATAAACGCGATTTAGAAATAAGAAACTATATGGCGCAAAAAATGAATTGTTACTACGGGTAAATCTTTTTCCATGTAAGAGAAAGATTCCGGTTCAAGCTCTGTGTGTATGTAAAATATTAATTAACTTTTCATTACTTATTCGATTTATATTTTAGGAAGAAACTATCACACCAACAAGTATACCAAATTTCCCAGAAGTAGATTGGATCATTGGAAACCACTCGGATGAGCTTACACCTTGGATACCAATTATAGCTGCTAAAGCATCTTTTGACTGCAATTTCTTTGTATTACCATGCTGCCCTTATAATATTGATGGCAGTAAGTATCAGCGAAAAAACTCATATGATAGTCAGTATAATGACTATTTAGGATATATAAAGCAGTTATGTGAAGAATGTGGATTCAGTGTAGGTATAGACAGGTTAAAGATACCAAGTACTAAAAGGATATGTCTTATTGGTAATAGCAGAATTTATGCTAAAGAAGAACATGAAAAATATTGTCAAATAATTGATAACATGTTATGTAGTATTTCAACAGATAAAGAATTTAAACCCAGAGAGAAGGTAGAAAGAGTAAGAAACTGTACACAAATAGATAAAAGTGTTATAAGTGAAATAGTGAATATTATAACAACATATCTCTTAGATGGATGCAAAGAAATAAATACTCTTTGGTCAAAAGGAAAGACTGCAAACTTCAACCAATTAGTGCAGATGATACCACAGAATTTGCTGAATACACTGAAATCTGAATGTGGTGGATTACAAACTTTATTAAAGAATAATCATAATATATTTAAGGTGCAAAGTGGAACAGTCGAATTAAGATATCCCAAAACTATTGAAGAAGTTAATCGTGAAAGTAAAATACGAAAACCAAATCGAGCGGCAATTAAGGTAAAACTGAAACCTTGTTGGTTCTATAGCAATCACCCTCAAGGCTGTCCTTTGAAAGATGAAGATTGCAGTTTTTTACATAATATCACAAGTTGATATTAATAAAAATAAATCAATTACAAAAATATAAAATATTTTATTACCAAGTTCCACATAAACTATAATAATAAATAATAATAACTCTTTACATTTTTTTACAAATATAAAACAACTACACCAGTAATTACATAACTACTGTTACACCTGCTAGTATTTTTTTTTATTATTCATATTAGTGCAATAGAATTCTGCCATTTCAACACTACTGCCTAAGTGCTTATTATCCTTTCCCCTTGACTTAGGTATCTTTTAAGCCATTGCATAGAACAAAATATATACATATATAACAACTTATGTCACCACTTTCTACAAAATAAATCTATCTATCATATTTACATTTATCCATTCCTAATTAGTATTTAATATTTATACTATTTATTCAATATTGAAAAATTTATTCAGTTCATGCAGGTTTCTGTCATCTACGAGTTTTGCTACATCATGTTCTCCCATGAACGAGCAGACCATTCTCAATGTAGTCCATATAGTAGAACTACTAGTATCACTTGTAGATGAGTCTGGGAACATGCTCTTAGCTTTATGCTGTTGATTTAAAGCCACCAAAAAATGCTCAGCAGCCTCTCTGTGTGCCCCTAGGTTCATACAAGTAATACCTACATTATATCTTGCTCTTATAAAACCTGGTTCTAAATTCAAAGCATGATGATATGCATCTACAGCTTGTTCAGATCTATCGCTGTTTGCTAGTGTAGCTCCTAAGCGATTCCAAAGCTTAGCATCATTTTCAGCCACCATTAAAGCAGTTTTAAAACAATCCACAGCCTTGTCATATTCTTGACTTATATTAAAGACAACACCCAATGCATTTTGAACATCTGGGTCAATTTGGCTGGGATTCATATGTACAGCCCTTAAATACAAAGCTTTAACATGAGCTTCTAGTTCCTTGACATCTAGCTTAGTAGGATCCACATCTTGAGGACACAAGTCATTGTATTTAGGGCTAGCCTTTAGCCAATCTAATAAAGCGCTAAAAGCATATTTAGACATATTTTCATTAGTGTATGCTGCTGCTAAAGTGATATAACCTTCCAACTGAGTTGGGTTTATTGCTAGTGACTTTTTCAATGCAGTTATTGCCAAAGGATCTTGTTCATTTTCTGCTTGAGTAGTCCCTAGAAGGAACCATGCCTCAGCAGACTCTGGTTGTTGTTGAGCTGCAGCTTCAAAACACAATACGGCACCAGGCACATCACCCATTTTTAATCTTTCTTTTCCTAATTCAAGAGCATTTTTGTTTTCTAACACAACATTACCTTCAGTAAATGTATAATCCTTAGCAATACCATTTGCTGATTCTGAATTCCAGTAATCAGTGACATCACTGAGTTTGTCCCACTCTTCTTTGTATTTCTCTGCCATTTCATCCAGTATATCTTCTCTGCTCATCTTTCTTTGTGTTCCTTCAACAGAGTCCCCTAAATTAAGCTCACCGGCACTAATTTTGTTCATGAAGGACATAAACTGATTATAAGCTAGTTCATCATCGTCTTTCACACTATTAACATATTCTTCAGCTTTGGCTCTCACATCAGCATCTGTTGTATGTTTGAGATCTGCTTCATTAACATATTCAATTGAAACATTAGATGATCGGTAAGCATATTGCTGTGGTCGGAACATTGCTGGCATCATTGGCTGTTGTCGAACATATGAAGTAGATGGCCCCGCACCCCAAGTCCTATTTAAATGAGCATCGACACCAGAAATATTTGTGGTTGTAGGTAAACCTGTGAGCTTCGATGCACTGGCGTTAGGTAAATTATTAATTAAACTGTTCATATTGAACGTTTGTGGTAGTTGAGGATTCTGGCCCATAAATTCCTGCACAAACCTGTCCGATTCTGATAAAGGTTGCTGTAAGACGGCATCGCGACGTACTATATTCGACAACTGCACCAAAGAGTTATTTCCCCCACAATCACCACCAACCAGTTTATTAAGTGACATTATTTCTTCAATGCGAGGTCCCTAATTTTCTCGTCAATTATCAGTATGCTTTACTCAGTTGTAGTGGTTGTAGGATCTTTCTATCAATCAATCAATTTGGTTTATTGTTGTACAAAGTTCACTCACTCACATGCAGACACGATTTGATTAGGATACGATTGTCAAAATAAAGTAGTGATGCGATCAAAAACAAAATCCTTAACCTAATAACCGATTTACCGAACTAAAAAAATGTACAAGATACTACTAACTCGTATAGTCGATTAGTAAGTAAATTTGTGTAATATGTATGTCTAGCCCTTCAGGGGAAATGGGCGTGATTGTATTCATGAATATGGTAATAGTTTATTTACTAGATCCCTTGAAGTCATTATTACCGTCAAACGGGGGCAATAGGAACGTTTTTTATCTTTAAGGATGGATTTGATAACCTATTCTTTTATATCGTGTATTTGTGAAGGTACCAAAAGTCTAGTTAAGTGTAATAGTTACAAAAATAAACAACAATAACAATTAAAATACAGACTATTTTGCTTATTTCGTTAAAATATAGCCTGTTCCTATTCAAACAGAAGTAGGGGTCAATAGGTACTATGAAGTAGCAATAGGGAAAAAATGGTAGGGTTGTAACCCTGTAAGACGTCAACTATTGGTATCTCAGATGTAGGTACATTTAAATTGATCTATAATATTATTACGATAATCTTAATCCATAATATTAATGTGAATTCTTAATTTTAATGTAGGTAGGTACCTTTTTTTTTTTTTTTTTTTTTTTTTTTTTTTTTTTTTTTTTTTTAGGTAGGTACCTGCAATAAATAAAACAATATATGTAAGAAAAATGTTATAGTATTAAAATGTTATAATACAAAAAGTTGTATTTCAAAAATTATAATTCAACATAAAAAAAAATTACCATTGCGTCGTACATGGCCCTCTCAGCCACAGAGACGATCAGATAAAACTTAACTAGTCAAATTAATGCTACTAATATTATAATTTAAATTTTTCCTATACTGCTTACTTCTAGTAGGTTTGTATTTACGGGGCATTTTGCTTGAAGGTTACTAAGAAAAGTTTTTGATATCTGAAATAATAGAATATCTACTTAAAGATAGCTAATGAATTTAGAGTGGGTAGGTTATTTAATATTAGCGGCTATAACGCCTTTACCACACCGACCGATGCTGCGAACTGCGGTAAGTACCTTAAGGAATTGTGGTATTCTGTGATATACTATGTCACTGTACTATAATAAAAATGACCAAAAAAGTGTCGGTCATTTTATTATTCTTTATGACTACATAAATAAGAAACACATTAGGTAGGTACCTACATAAAATTAAATTTAGATAGTCTCGAAACACTGCACCATGCTTAGTGTACCTATTTATCAACACGAAGCCCATAGGTAAGAATAGAATATACTTTCGGATAAATCCTGTCAAGAAAACTTGTTATTAAGTACGATTATCATGATAAAATAAATCCTACCTTTATGAGAATTTTTTTTTATAAATACCTATATAGGTATTTATAAAATTATTATAAATACCTATATAGGTATTTATAAAATTATTATTTATTTATTTATTTATTTACCTACATGAAATCGAGATAGTGACAGCCCTGTTCCGTTTCTTCCATTACGGTCCCTATAGAACTGAAACTAGTACCTATTGAATGAAATAGTCGTTCCGATTAACCCCTCTCTGGTTCCTAAGACTCCCGCCAGGCGTCCCTCGTCACCTCGTTTTTTCAATTTTTTGTAGCACTTTACGATTTTTGCTATAATAGCTTAATTTTGAGATAGCTAGTAAAAAGAGGGTTTTGTACGAAAATAACAATAAGTAGACTTCCCTTAAAAGTACTTTTTTCATCACCATTTGCCTTATAATCAATTGAAATTCGAGGTTTAAAAATGGCAATTTAGGAGCTTGTACGGATACCCAACTTTGGCGCTTCCAACTGACCATTTATGACAACTTTGAAGTTTCTTTGATGTTGCCAGCTGTTTAAAAATATAGTCTACTATTCAAATGTACCAAAAAAATGTTAATAGAACGTAATATGGCACATTTATTGACGTACTAAAGTCAACTTCGGTTTCGTCCCTAATCACCCCTGCATTCCTATTCACCCCGTTTGACGGTACGTAATTAATGAATCAATCTTAGCAAAAGGACTGCTGCACGGGATGGGCTTAAAATTAAAAAATATATATTTTATGTCATGAATGTCAAAAGCACGTATTCTTTGTTGATATTTGGGTTTTAAATTTTTAATTAATAGATTTTATTGATGAAGTTTTACCTTAATGGCTTCATAATTAATTTACGTATATATATTATGAATTCTTATAATATTTGCCACATAGAAGCCCTTGTGAACGCATGTCCCTTAAAAATTTGAGGAAATTCCTTATGTTTGAAGGTTATGTAATTGGACTAAAATGATTTTATAGAAGTTGCATCTATATAATTATTATTGTCCTTCAAAATAAAACAATGGGGACAGAAAACAGTATTACTGTAACTACTAATACAGAGGCGGCTCCTCAGGAGACAACAGATAGTCTGGAATCAAAGGTTCAAGAAGATAAATGGCTGGTAAGTAGGTACTAAACTCAGACTAAAAGAATAACATAGACGGAACGAATAGAACTAGCGAGTGAAGCCGCCAAAAGGGATACTATATAGCAATGGGATACCATTTCGCTCGCCACTCCTTTGTGAGCAGCGAGTGTGTACGCACGTGCGATCACGGTTGAACAAAATATTATAAATATGCCGTATTGTGTGGTGAAAAGGTGTAAAAACACTTCAATTATTCATAGAAAGAATGCTGGATTATCGTTTCATAAGTAATTAACTATTTCTTATTAGATTTCATAACATTTTTCTAAATATTTTAGTTGCACAAACTAGGAACACAAAACCTCCGCCATATCATACAGAGTTGCCATAATTTTTCATCATTTCCACAAAATATTTAGCAGTATTTATGGGAATTTATAAAGTACAGAGTAAAAAAAATCAGTGTCATCAATGTTGACAACCTCGATGTTTCTAATCATCATCATCATCATTCGTGCGTTAGTCCCGAACTCCCGATCACATCTGTGTCCGGGATCTACTTAATACGTGGCTTGGTTATTTCGGCAATCTTGAAATTGACCGCTGTCTGACCTCCCAGCCATCCAATATATTTATGTTACTGTGTCAGTAGTTTAATTTCAGTCTAACACTACAAAGGCCTCAGTCTTAACCTAACGACTATTGATATCTACTTCATGTATAGTCAACGACAAAAGTAGCTTAACCAATAATTCTTATCTGTTGATCACTAATAGCTGTTAAACCGATCACAAAATCATAAACAAAACACGAAATATGTATACTTAATATGTAAACTTAATATGTACTTTGTCCTTGGGATTCTAAAATTACTTGTACATTGCTGTGGCACATGCATTGGGATGTAAAAAAGAATAATAAATATTTTTGTGCTAATCAACTTTTGTTGTTGACTGTACTTTGTACTTACACTGGAATGAAGCTTTGTTCATTCATCTTAAAAAGGATTATTTTAATAATGAGAAATTTTTTGAAAGCTAGTAATTAAAGTGTGTTTACTCAGTGTTTATCACGTTTTTATTTATTTTATCACTTCCCCATTTTAGGCACTTATCATAATAATCATTTGTGTAAATGACAAAATAATTGCAGATAACATTTACTAAAACAAATATTAATTTTCCATATGTCCACTATATAGAGATTTTTAGGAGATTTTTTCATTTGCTGGCAACATTACGCACACGCCGTTAGTGGTATCGGTACACGGAAATCGGAGTCACACGCACACATTGAAAGTGTCATTTGGCTTCACGTGTTTATTCTACATGTTCCGTCTATGTTATTCTTTTAGTCTGAGGTACTAAAGTTATACTACAATGTGAACAGTCACTATAGGAAAACTTTTCTTGACCACATCTAAGATTTCATAGAAGTAAATCTCTGTAACCGTACCTAATATACTAAGATATTTTTTGGTTTAAGGTCCACCTGTCAAATCACCTAAACCTCTTGTCTAATCCTTAAATTATGTTATAATAATTTAAGGTAAACGCTTAGCTAGCTAACGCTCTTGGGCTTTTGTTATTGTGAATACGTCTGTCCTCAGATACTGAGAACTAGGGAGACAGGACATTTATGCAAGACCTGTTTACAAGACCACATTAAAATTTATTGTAAATATTTCTAGTGTACAGACTATGGTTTATCTCTTCACTTTCAGATTAGAGAAAGTGATGTGTACTACGAGGAATATAAAGATTGTACGAGCTTCAGAGCCCGGTTTCACCAGTATTTTATATTTGGAGAGACATTGGACTGCAACCAGTGGAAGAAAGACTATGATAATTGTTGTAAATGGGAGCGTAGTAAAGATTTAAAAGCTGCTGTTAGTATAACTTCTAAAATTAATCATCATCATCCGCCAAGCCGTTTCCCAACTCAGTTGGGGGTCGGCTTTCCAGTCTAATTTATTAAGTTTTAATTGACTAATTTATTAATTTTATTATTATGAGTTCCGACTAGTACATAATGCAGATGACATTTTAATTGTAATGTACCTACCTATCTAACTTCATTTATCTTTTTTGTACGCCAATCTTTGGCAGACCATAGAGAAACACTATTATGTATTTTTTTAAGACCTGGAATGTACCTATGATCACAAAAAAAAAAAAAAAAAAAAAAAAAAAAAAAAAAAAAAAAAAAAAAAAAAAAAAAACTGCGATGCGGCTGAACTTTAATATTTTAAGTGGAGCGACTGCCATCTGACCTCCACAACCCATGGGTGATTTCGAAGCTCTGTAGTTAGATCAGTCAGATTTTGATTTAGGGTTCCAAATACCCGTAACATATAATTTCTATAATAGAAGCATCAAATATATGGTTTCAAATGATGGTTTGAAACATATGTTTAAAACTGTGATGTAGTTATTTAAATCCAAATTTCGTATGAAGCTAACCAAATATAGGTATTTAAACTATCATGGTCATTAACATTACGAATGTTCGGGATATTTACCATGTAACATTATTTTATCGAGTCTCCGATATTTCGACGCTGTTGCAAGCGTGGAAGCGTGGAAAATGTCTAAAATCGCTCCACCTCTTTCTAGTTTGTTTACTATGCGCACCACTACCATCAGTCTCACTACACACTCGAACTCGACATTTTTTCCATCAACCGCCATTACTCCAGTTCTTCCGCGATCATGGCGCTTGCAACAGCGTCGAAATATCGGAGACTCGATAAAATAATGTTACATGATAAATATCCCGAACATTCTAATCATAAAGCTAACCAAATGTTTATAAATAAATTATCTACACGGTTTTAAAGGGTACTTTAACATAATTAAACACTTGAGTTGGCTAATGCATGTCTCAGTTTCTTATGAGTAATATTTAAATTGAATTTACAGGATAGCTTAATATCAAGTGAAAGAAATAGAAGAATGGAGAGGTTCAGAGCACACTACAGAAATGATACCTGGAAGCAACGTGATGGACCCCCTCCAGACTGGAACAAACCCTTACCGGACTGGATGGTCAAAAGAGATGAGAATAGTTTACTCGCATTGAAAGCAAAAGAGTTCAAAGATGGAATAGTTGAGGAACCTAAGAAAAGTTGTGTAGTAATGTGACAATATTGTGTGGCTTAGGGGTACACTACATAAATACGAATACCTAACTTTATTCCGTCAGTCACAAATACGAATTTCAAAATACCGATTTTCATAATTCCGACTGGTTTAAAATTCCGAATATAACAACTCCGATTTATCATTATTCCTATTTTTATAATTCCTAAATTTCAATATTCCTAACGTTTATAGTTACTACTCTTAAAATACCGAGCTTCAATAGATCGAATAACAAAAAGTCCGACTTAATGATATTTCGAAACATCAACAATACGAATTCTGATTATTAAAATACTTAAATAGCAAGACACATAAACACATAATTGCTCATTACAGTGTATTGGTTCTCATTTAAAACTATGATTGTTTACTTTTGAATAAAAATATTTTGTTTCGAATAAAAATATTTAGTTTCCCTGGTCACATGCCAAAGTGTTTCTCAAATTTTTTATATAGTACAGAAGTACAGATCAATTCCGGCGCATCGCCGGCCGCTGCCGCGCCACGCTCGCTTCGCTCGCTCAGCTCGCGCTCTGTTGTGGTCACAGTTCTAACCTAACCTAACCCACTTCTCCCAATTATATAAAAATTCAACATCTTACCCCATGTTTTATGTTGACTTTTAGTTTATTCGAAGTATTGAAAATTGGAATGTCGTGTTTCGGACCGAGAACCCTTTTCGAGCATTTGACTCTTCGAATGTATGAAAATCGGAAAACTAACAAATCGCATTAATGACTTTCGGTAAAATAAGTTTCGTGATTTTTAATAATAGACATTACAATTCTTAGGAAGGTATTATGAAATTCGGACTTTTGAAAATCGGAACATCGAAATTCGGAATAAAGTTTTTCGGAGTATTTGGGTGTTCCCGTAGCTTAGCTATATATAGTGTAGCTTAAATTGTTTTAGAAAATAAACTGTTATATAGTATTTATGAAATTATGATTTAGTTTTATTTTACACACATACCTAAGTGCCCAAAAACGGCAATAGGCTCTTCCAATAATTGTAAGACCAACACAATTACCACAAGACAGACATTTTGTGTTACAATTTTTACATAGTTTCGACATTTGAAGTGGTTAGGTTGTGCTACACAGAGGCGTTTTTTAGCCTAGTTTTGCCAGTCACTTGGTCCGACGTAATAGGAGACGAGCTGCTAGCATATTGTCGTTAGTGGGCACTTTGGGCATTTTTTCCAGGTCCTCAGTCATCATGTGCCACGCGTACAGATGAGGTACACTTGGGCCCTGGAGATAGTACGGTTAAGTACGGGTTCCGAAACACAAGAAGATAGCGCCCGCGTTAATCTCTAGAAGGAAGGAGCATGTTGTAGGATGTTATAAGACTCACGACGATGAACATTCTGGTTATGGTAGCTGGATCATTGCTAATCATCAGTCGTAGAAGATTAAGAAGCAATGGCAAAATGGTAGATACTAATTCCGTGGGATTAAACCGAAGTGCGGTGATACCTAAGTAAGACCCACATTGAACAATGATTACTCTGTCGATTAACAGTTACTTAATTAACGATGAATTAGTTGGTAAATCATTTTTTTGCAAGTGTAACCACATTGTATTAATTGTACAGATGGAGAATTCCTTAAATAATCATTATCAACAGTTGACCCAGCAACTCACTATTTATCAGTTAAATAGATAAGAGTGGCAGTGCCTTAATTGTTAACAAACAAGATAAATATGTTTACTGCTCAGTATCTTTGAATTTAATGCTCACAATATCTGTCAGTTGATACTTAAATATATTTCTGAAACCGCAGAATGAGTCGAGTGCTGTTGCAGAGTGTGTTTGCACTGCGTGTTATTCCTCGAACGATGGCTCGTAGCGTATCTTACCTTATTCAGGACCCTAAATACTCCTTCTTGAAGGAATTAGGGCTGCAAGAGAAGAATATTGGAGTGTTTAACGGTAAATGGGAGGCTCACGGTCCGGTGAGTTACCGAATTCTGCTATTTTCTTTTTTTTTAATGGTACCTACCTATCTTCTTAGATATATCAGAGTAGGTAGGTACTTATTGTTGTGCCCTAGAACAGAAACGAAAAGAACTTTGTGTGACGTGGGTGGACGAAAACAATACTAAGTATTCCCGATAATTTTACTAATTAGGCAATTCGCAAACAGGTTATCCAATCAGTTAGTCCAGCCAATGGCAAGGTCATAGCAGAAGTGCAGGCAGGTAGTGTTGCCGACTACGAGGCGTGTGCAGCTGCTGCTCACAATGCATGGCACAAGTGGGGTGAGCTCCCTTCCCCGGAACGAGGCGAGATCGTCAGGCAAATTGGTGACGCTTTACGTGAAAAACTACAACCGCTAGGACAATTGGTTTCTTTGGAAATGGGTATGTACCTAACGTTCAATGTATATTTTGAGCTACATACCTACCGGTGTTATTCGTTAGGTACATTCTTTGCCGTCACAGCCAAACTGTGATAGCAAAGAATATGGGGCGCCGTCGCCTCTTTTGCGCGGGAGTTGATAGTGGCGAAGAGAGTGGACCTGCGTGAGCGGGAACTTGAGGGACTCAGGCCTATAGCGTAGGTAGTTACACCAACACCTTGACTGATAGTGGCATCGCAGTGGGTTCGGAGTCCCACACGAAGCCATCCCGCCCCCCCCCACTGCGGGGAAGCGATGTGCGTAAAAATTACATTCCACCACGAAAAAAAAACTGTGTTTAAGTACTTATAGGTATTTTCCAAAACCAACTAATCATCTATATTTTCCTGTGCGCAGGTAAAATACTCCCGGAAGCGATCGGTGAGGTAGTAGAATACATTCACGTATGTGACCTGGCTCTTGGTCTCTCCCGCACACTGCCTGGCACCATCTTCCCGTCCGAACGACCAGGGCACGTGCTCATAGAAAAGTGGAACCCTCTAGGTGCCATTGGAATCATCACAGCCTTCAACTTCCCCGTTGCTGTATTTGGATGGAACAGTGCCATTGCTATGGTAAGCTTACTAAATATTAAGTATGTATAAATTTTGGGAACCTAAGCTTTGAGTCGACAGTTTGTATTAGATTCCCAAAGTCTAGGATAGTCTTATTTACTAGATAGATACTTACCTACTTACTAAATCTATACAAACCTACAGTTTCAGTGTGACAGAATGGTTCTAGATAAGTAAGTACATGACCAAAGTAGGTAGGTAATGTTGACGAAATCATATTGTTTTCTGTTTGTTATTGTAATGTAGTTAAGGTACTTATGTTTGTTAATTAAGTACCTACTTATTCTCCAGTTATCTTGTAGAAAGTAAATATTTAAGCACCTTATAGGTAGGTATCCAAATAATATCAGATTCGGTAAACAACAATTCTTGCATCATACAAAAGTTACCTAACCTACCTAGTTCTCTTGATCATTATCTCTATTAAAAATAGTGTTTGAATGTCCGTGAGCCTCTATGTGGCATATGTAATGTTAAGACCTTCATGGGGGTATTGAAAAAATTGTGTTCTCTACTTCTTTTTCCACTTATTATACTTACCACAAGGCCGACGAAGTCATAAGTTTTAATTTAATAACCCCAGGTCTGTGGCGACGTCAGCGTATGGAAGCCATCAGAGACCACTCCATTGATATCCGTGGCCGTCACCAAAATTGTAGAGAGCGTTCTACAAAAGAACAATATCCCTGGCGCAGTAGCCGCTTTGTGCGTCGGTGGCAAAGATATTGGTGGTCAACTGGTCAAAGATGAAAGAATGAAACTCGTCTCTTTCACAGGCAGCACAGCTGTGGGACAGCAGGTAAGGTTTTATATCGTTGAATGTCCCGAGGAGTAGTCATCGGAACCCAACCAGTTAACAAAGGCACAAAGGGTTCCGTACTAAAACGGCAAAAAAATCATGTTTGTTGTATTGGAGCCCCCTTAAATATTAATTAAATTCTGTTTATTAATATTTGTTGTTTTAGCGACAGCAGAAATACCAACATCATCTGTGAAAACTTCAAATTTCTATCTATCACGGTTCATGAGATACAGCCTGTTGACAGACGGACGGACAGCGGCGTTTTAGTAACAGGGTTCCCGTTTTGCCCTTTGGGAACGGAACCCTAAAAATGTCATCAAGCTCAACCTTGGATATAACTTTTGCTTATAATAGTTTGCTTATAATGTCTGGCACTCCGCAGTGACATATCAATAATTTAGCTGCCGTACACAATAGGAAATTTAAGCATTAGGGGTGAGGAAGACAGATTTCGTAGCTAGCCTAGACACAGAATAGGGAATAGTATGTAAGTACTTGGATTATAGCATATATATATATATTTATATATATATATATATAGTAGGTACTTCCTACCTATGGTAAAATTAACGACAAATTTTGCATTGTTAGAAAGAACACAGCATTAAAGTTTTTTTTAAAATCGGTAATCAATAGGAGTCTCCAGGTCCTACCCTACCTCGGAACGATTAACAAAAAAACTTAGGTACCTACTCTCATCTACAATGGCATTTGAATGAAGAAGCTATTCATATGGATATTGAGTAACATAGGTATTTGGATTCAGGTGGGTGTGGAAGTGCAAAGGCGATTTGGTCGTCACCTCTTAGAGTTGGGTGGCAACAATGCGATCATCGTGAATGAGGACGCGAATCTCGACTTGCTTCTGAACGCGGCGTTGTTCGCCTGCGCCGGCACTGCTGGACAGAGGTGTACTACTACTAGGAGACTGCTTATTCATAAGAAGGTAAATATTATAATGTCTGATGATGTCGTAAGGCAAAACCAACAAAAGTAAAAACAGGTGTAGGTAGGTAGCAAGTTCCACCAAGCGCCATTAATCGAAGTATGTATAGTATACCTATGGCTAATGCCACATGGAATTTGGCCCCTACCTTGAAATTTAGGTAACCAGAAACTGTTCAAACCACACGAAGAAGTCGCAAGGGATTACCCGCGAACGCGAAGGTTAATGGACAGGGACACCCGTTAAAACTGTCTGCCAGGATCAACACAGAAGCAACGCCTCTAAATACATAGCGGCGTCGGACTCAGGGCTTTTACTGTAAACTTCAGGTCTCCTTACCCACCGCCCACGGCCACTATCAGTCAGTGACGCGGATGAACGCCAACCACCTCTTTGGTAATGTTATAGCAGATATCATTCCTCTAAAATGCCTCAATTTGGCATGGTCCTGCCTAATAATTTAACGGTATCTAACTAGTTTACTAGTTTCTTTTTATCTTTATCAGGTGTTCAATGAAGTAGTATCGCGTCTGAAGAAAGCTTACGCTGGTGTTTTGAGCAGGATCGGTGATCCTTTGCTCTCGGAAACACTAATTGGGCCTCTGCACACACCGGCTGCTGTTGAAGTGTATAAGAAGACTGTGGCAGAAATCACCAAGCAAGGAGGGAAAATCGAATTTGGAGGCAAGGTATGAACATTCTCATATTTTCAAAAAGTCTAGCAAACACGCGGCATTAACACGGTCTGGTTTTGCCTCACTTAGAAAAGCTTCAGACCAGAAAAACAATTAGGTATTCCAACTTCCAACCCGTCTTATCCTTCACAGACGAACTATGACACTCATCAGTCATGGGGCGGTGAATATTTAAGTTTAAATTCTAGTAATTTGAGATTTTTGATTTCTTAATTGATAGCTTGGAGGATCACAATCACAATAACTTTACAATATTAATCACAAAAACTATAGTCTAGGGCTGGACTCGAACCAGCGACTGATCCCTTTCCAGGAGGAGCGTTCTACACCACTAGCCCAAGACATCTAATTTTGTGATCATATTGTGTTAATATCGCGACTTACGGCGTCGCCAGAGCGCCATCTACCAGTACTTGAGGAACTAACTACTATGGTTTTTTTTTTTTAATTCCGCGGCCCGAGGCCGCGGCCGCACTAACGTCCGTTGCCGGGCGTCTCTGGTTACAAGCAGAACGTATTTCCAGTAACTACTATGGTAGGCTGTGCGTAATGTTGCAATTACGTTTAGACACAGCTAGAGGATTTTGTGATCCATATTAAAGAATGAGAAAAAGTTAGCATACTTCATTGCTTATAAAATATATTCATAGCTTGGAGGATGTTTAAGTTTCCCTTTTATTCTACAGGTTATGGACCGAGAAGGTTACTTTGTAGAGCCGACTATCGTTACGGGTCTACCTCACGACTCGCCTTTTGTGAAGACGGAATGTTTCGCACCCATCGTGTATTGCATTGAGATCCCTGACCTGGACACGGGCATTAAGTACAACAATGAAGTGGAACAGGGCCTGTCTTCCAGTCTCTTCACTGAAAACTTGGGAGATGTATTCAAGGTAAACATTCAAACAGTAATTTTATTAGGTGTCGTGTTGCGTGTGTATTCGCAAAGATGTTATGTTTGCAGACGCGATGCGACGGATTACACGCTGCTTGTCACAAACGCTATTCGTCATACACGCGGTTCATCATACACGCAGTTCGTCTTAAACGCGATTTGTCACGATCCACCTAAATTTAACTCTGACTTTTCTATATTTAATGCAATAAATATTAACATTGTCAATGTAAATTGAAATCTCTATCAAAAGTACAGTATTCTAAAGTTATATAGACCTGTTGATAGACGTTTTGCTACATGGGCGATTAGCCCCCCTCCATGGGACCTGGAAGCGAGAGCCCTTGCGTCATTGTTGCAATGGCACAAGGAGGCGCTGGAGAGGGACCACAGGCCTGCGACTCGAGAAATCGAGGAACTGCGTTCCCAGCTCCGCCAGGATCTCATGGAGACTTGGAGGGTGCGACTTGAGCAACCAAAATGGGGAACTACCGTCATCGCGGCGGTGAGACCGATCATGGACGAGTGGCTGCAGAGGCGGCATGGTGACCTCACGTATCGTGTGACACAGATCGTTACCGATCATAGATGCTTCGGTAGCTATCTGTTTCGCATCCATCGTGAGATCACACCCCGGTGTCAACACTGCGAGGTTTCCGACGACGACACCGCACTCCACACGTTGGTGGAGTGCTCAGCGTGGGCGAGTCAGCGCCGGGACCTCGTATTGGGTCTGGGCGTGGATATCCTCTCGCTGGAAACCATGCTCCAAGCCATGGTCTCCAGCGCGAGTAGGTGGAACGTGGCCGTGGCCTTCTGCGAGCAAGTCATGCTCGCGAAGGAGGCGGCCGAGAGGGAGAGGGAGCGTACCCTCCCCGCCGAGTTCCGTAGTCAGCGGCGAGGGCGCCGCAGACTCATCTACGCCCAAGACCATCGACCTCCATGATCGGGGCCTGAGGACGGCGGGATCGCCACCCGTCGTCCTTACAGAAGCAGGCTAGAAGGGTTGCGTGCTGCGGGGCCTTTGCCCTATACCACGCAACCAGATTCACTCACTGACGCGGGATAAAACCCTACCCCAACGACTCGGGATTCTCATCCCGACCAAACGCCCGCAGAGACCACAGAGGTGGTCAAAGTCTGCCGGGCGCCACTGGAAATACGTTCTACTTGTAACCAGAGACGCCCGGCAACAGACGTTAGAGCGGCCGCGGCATTGGGCCGCGGAATTTAAAAAAAATGGGCGATTAGCCGTTTTGCTTTGTTTGACGTTTTGCTACTTAGACTTTCTGATCAGGAGCCAGAGGGTGGTGGTACTACTGCGGTTTAAGCCGGTCCATTCATGCTATAAACAGCTTGGCTCTATCACTACAAAATTAATTATGTAAAAGTTTGAAGAAATCGAGGGACAAACTGCGTTTATAACAAAATGCGTGTGTGACGAATTGCGTGTAAGACAAACGGCTTTAGTGGCGAACTGCGTTCGTGACCTGTACCGATGGTGTCAAATCGCGTATTATGTCGAACTGCGTATACGACGAATCACGTTTGTGTTATACAGCATGTAATCCGATGCGACGCTAGTCTCCAATTCTGCATACCACCACACAAACATTAATTAAAACATCGTAAGGTCAAAGTCATAATTAGATGCTTTTCAGAATAAAGTTCATATTCAATCAAATAATTGGGACTACACTTTCCGGTACAGATTTTTTCATCAATAAAACTACAATGATGTACTAGCTAGAAGCTGACAATAACACACAAACTTGCAAACAAAAAAAACATGATTCAAAAACTTTATTCACTTATGAAAGTCAACATTTAAATTAAAAGGAGTGATTCTAGTAGAATCACTCCCTTTTCACAGGCTCCTGCAAGAAATTTCACGGTCACTCTTTTTTAAATTGACGACATGATCAGTACCTCTAAATTGATTTACTGGGATCCACTAATTTATATTCTATTGAATTCTCAGTGGATAGGTCCTCACGGCTCCGACTGCGGCATCGTCAACGTGAACATCCCGACAAATGGTGCAGAAGTGGGAGGAGCATTCGGTGGGGAGAAGGCGACGGGCGGCGGGAGGGAGTGCGGGTCCGACTCTTGGAAGAACTATATGAGACGTTCCACTGTCACTATCAATTACTCCGGTACCATCAAACTGGCACAGAACATTAAATTCGGCGGTGACGAATAAAGATAACTTAAACGAAAACAAACATGTCAACACATAAACCGTCTTCAAATGACCGTAAGGGGACCAAATTGAAATGAACCATCTCCATTTTTTGAAGTCAGTTAAAAAGAATTATTAATAATATAGGACTGTAGTACATACTGTACAAACAGTGGCAATATGGAGTGTACTTTTATTTATGTTACACAGAGTATTGCATAAATCGTGAGATACCTTAGGTCAAGTTCACAAGACCTGCCATTGAAATCATTAACCACCTATGTTTTAACAAAAAAAACTAAAAGGTTAGGTTAGTGCTAATGTGCTATGTATAATAACTAGGTATGTATTCTAAGACTGAATAAAATACAAGTTTAATTTTAAACGAGTTTATTATATAATCCATTTTCAGTTCTTTGCTTAGAATTTTACATTAATATCTTTATATGTTACTAAGAGGTATAAGTATATAAAAACTGATCTTGCACGTGCTCTGATGTATAAATTAGCCTTGTTTACGAAGACGCGACATGGACACGGGCGTGTCGATCACGTACTATACCTACTTTGCCAGATAGTTAGACCATTTTTTTTTGCCGGATCTGACGAAAAATATAATAAATTAAGTCAACGCAGGCCGCACCACGCGTCGTGTCTCCGTAAGTGAAGCCAACACTTATATTCTAATATTAAATACATTCACATTGTATTTTGTTTTTACCTAACTATCCCATATAATGGGGCTTTACACCCGCAGGCTCAGAGAACTGTTGGTAAACCCAAGTGTGGGTACTAGGGAATCCCAACATGTGTCTCTGCTAGCAGGTTAGTATGTAAAGCCCTTAACTACAAATCACGAGTGTGGATGCTGAAGTCTCCACAGGTCGACAGCGATGTCCATAGAGTTCTGTTTATGAAACTTGTAGGTCGCCGGTAACAGATACTTCATTTGTGCTATGACACTACCTTTCATTCCCCATTCCTTTACTTTTTTCTCGATATGGCTCCTGTTGGTTGAATTTATGATGTAATTTTTGTGTTCAATAAAATAAATATATTTATTATTTTATTGAAAATAACATGTAATATGAAGAAATTGTCCTTCATATCCACATAATTTACAGAATTGGGCCAATAATTTACTGTTACGGCAATATTTTTAAAAGGACCTCTCATTCAGAGATAATAAGATCGCAGATCACATAATAACAGTTTTCCCTTCGGCCTTTGGACGATATTGGCTACAGAATCGACCATTGACAGGAAGATGTGAATTTTTAAAGTGGGCTTGGATAGCCAAATCTGGAACTATAAGGAATAGCGAAAAATGCTCAAAGAAGCCACGAGCCCGATTTTGATGAAACCTCATCATTAGATTTTTTAAAAACCTATGATGCTAGCTGGGAATCGAACACATTGATTTAGAAAACAAACACTGGGCCGAGGCGCGCTACCACTGCCTCCACCCAGTGTGATAAGAGACAGACATGTACTTGCCAGCTTGTTTCTTATAATGTATTAAACGCGAGATTACGGTACTACTTACTAATTCCATACGAGAGATACAACATTATGTTCTACTTTCAAATTTTATCTGCCCATGAGCATCATTTAGAAGACGAAATAGTCAGTTCTGTGATTACGAACAAAATTGAATCAAAATTGACATAAAATATGAATTTTATGAAAATTATCTATTAAATTTGTCGTATATCATTACTTCTCAGAATTTGATCCTTAACAGCAACACTATCGTATGGTATAATAATAAAGGATGTAATTTTTTTTCTAAATCAATGGGTTCGATTCCCAGATAGGATTATAGGTTTTAAAAAAATCTAATGATGAGGTTTTAAGTTTCATCAAAATCGGGCTCGTGACTCCTTTGAGCATTTTTCGCTATTCCTTATAGTTCCGGATTTGGCCATCCAAGCCCACTTGAAAAATTCAACCTGTATATGTATACTGTTATATATACTGTATATGTATACTGTTATATATACTGTATATGTATACTGTTATATATACTGTATATGTATACTGTTATATAATATATATGTTACTGTGTGGGGCCCTTTAATTGGCAAATATTTGGTGTGTCAACACAAACCTTGTAGAAGACTTGTGCAAGGAAAACACACTGTCACAGCTGAGGAGTGTCGCCATTCGGAGGAACTTCATGTCAATGCCAGCATTATTCTTAGTACCAAATGGTGGGTTCATTACTACTGTGTCAAAATAGTTCTCCCATCTGCAATTGTTTGGGGGAAGTAAGTCAAATGATTTTAGTAAATCTCATTCATATTTTAGAATTTAGAGAGTACATTTACTTGCATCCAATGTATCTAAATTCTGATGAGAAGCAGGATAACACCAGGCCCACTTTAGGAATAGACTTTTGAACTTTGACTGTACATTGGAGCTCTAAGGATTCTGTGAAGACAATTTATTAAGTCATTACCTGCATACATCGCGATGTAAAAAGTCGCACTGTATAGCGTCAATATTAGTGATTTCCATTTCATCAACATTTTCTTTGAACACCTCCAAGATATCGCCGTCAATATCGACAGCGGTCACAGAGCCGGCACCTAAGAGAGCAGCTCCTATACCCCACATACCTGGCCCACATCCCGCATCCAATATGCTGCAATTTTCAATAGATTCAAATTGTGTCTGGAATAGATAATAATTTCATTTTGTTAGTATATTATCATACAACCAGTTTGTGCATCAACTCCTGTATTAAAGGTGCTTTTTCACCAGACATGTGCTATGTAGCTATGCTGTGAGAATGTGCACTGTGGACCAATAAACGTGCTATGTAGGCTAATAAGTATTAATGATTGTCATAAGTAGACCCATGAATATGATTGAACGTAGTATAACACGCATTTCTGGTGAAAGAGTAGCCGAGCAAAATACCTACAAAGCTGTCTAGACGTGTAGTTAAAAAATGAGACGGTTATCAAGAATATACTTCCTTAAATTAGAAGTAACATAAATCACATGCAAGTGACGTTATTATAGGTATATGCAAGCAAGCCATCTGGTATGGTAGCTGCCCTACAGTCCTTCATACAGCGCCACATAGTTGCTCCTTGCCACCACCGAGTGCAGTTAAGTAATTTAAATAAATTTAATAGCTAAATAACGACTTTCAATATCTATAATCTCACTTGAATGGTGTAGAGGGCTGATGCAGCCAAGTGTGCTGGTGTTTCATACTGTTCATACTGAATCTTTGGATTAGCAAACCCAGTTAAGTCCTCTAAATGCCCTTGAAGAGTTTTTAGCTTCATGAGAGCAGACATTGTTGTGTTCACTTGCTATCAAACCTTGGAAGTACTGGGAGTATCTGGTTGCCAAACGATGAGTCTTGAGAGACAAAATAGCCACAAGATGTTGCGTTGGCGTGTTGTAATGCTGCTCTATGACTAGTGTTTACTATGTTAGCTTCTGGGAGTTGCGGGAATCCCTGAAAAATATTTCAGTTGTCATTAATTATTAGGATTTTTTACTGAATTTGTATGCATAATGCACTAGAACTTTTAAGTACTTACAGCAGTAGCAGATACGGGTGGTATTGAGCACATAGGCAGCTGACTGACAGGGTTGGGCTGCGTCAGCGTTAGGGAGGTAGCAGTTAGTGGAGCTACTGCACCCTGCTTCAGAAGCATTTGCTTTTTCAATTGAAGTTCTTCTAATATCTTTCTGTTAGTTAATTCTATCAACAAAATTATACTGCATAAATTATCAAGTTGATTTTACTTTGTTTTAGTTTTAAAAGTACTTGGTTTTAGTTTTAAAACAATAACATAAATCTCATTCTAACCTCTTTGTGCATTAGGCTGTGGAAACGCCATCTAATAAAAATGTTAGTAAGGTTATTCATAAAACTCCTTAATGATAAGCTAATTCAACAGATGTAAATAATAGCACTTATTTGTCACTAATTTGATTTTTAGGTGAAATTATCGCGTACAACGGCTTCGGGCAATGAATAAATAAAAAATAAAGAACGCAAATTTCGCGAACGTGTATTGATTGTTGTTGTATGCAATTTTTGACTAGGTATTCTCTTTGTTTTTGACAGCATTGAGTCTTTGACACTGACACAGGAAGTTCTTTTTTTTTTCATCCATTATGGTTAAGGTGTTTGACCATACCTCCTCTTCATCAGGTCATACGGTTTTATTTTTAGCCTCGTCTTATCGTATCTCCTCTCCTATCAAACACTATCCTAGTTTTATATGATGCTGATCAGCGCAGGCGGCAGTGATAATAATTTTAGATAGTTTAGTACTATTCTCGGTAAATATTATGCGAAGCCCAATATGTCCAACCAGGGCAGCTTTATTAGTTTTTATAAGACTTGAAGATCCACTCGACTTCATCCTTCTTCCACGGTCGAACTGGCGTGCCTCAGCACTTACCATGGTCAAACATTATTTTCTTTTTTAATGCGAATAGGTAAGGATGTCTTTGGGAATAAAACTTGAATTCACAAATGCTAAAAACAAACATTTTATATAAAAGCATTTATTTTAAAACAATGTAGGTAATAATATACTTTCTGATTCTTGGCAAAACAGTCTCACATAAGCAAGTCAACATTTGGCCTCTCTTAATAATAAACGTAAGACTAACATGCGCTGCCATAACTCACAAATTGATAAAACTGAAATATCAGATAAATAATAAAAGGTCAATAAAAATGTTTCATACATCTACATTGCAGTTAGCATTGCATCTTGGTTGAGCAATCTTAGATTAATTTGTTTATTAACATAAAATTATTCTAAATAAAAGGGAACATTAACATTACTAGAATTGACTCACAATATTAGCATAAATATATATTAAAAAAAACATCTACTGTACCTATTTAACAGTTTTCACAGACACAGACGTTACAGTCCACAATGAGTTTGTGGTTATAAACATTTCATAATAAATGCACAACAAAAACATAAATTTAAGTTGCCCTTGTCTTTTGTGATTACAAAAATATATAACAATTTAGAAATAATTATAACAGTTTCATCTACAAACAATTTGGAATAGTATTGCACAAGCTCAAAGCTAAAAATCAATATGTGCATTTTATAAATACTATAAATATAATAACAAACCAACACAACACTTTATAACCCTTATTATAACGATTTCAAAACTCATATTCAATGATATTTTGTATTTTATTATCGACAACTACAACTCAGAATTTGCAACTAAAATAATAAATTATGATTTAAGATTTAAACGGTATTTGTGGTAACTTCATTTATTATGAACATTAGAACGAATCTACGTTTATAATTTATGCTTTCGATTGTCGGCACTTGGTGGAACTTATAGTAATACATTTTTGAAAATGTGTTACAAAAGTGAATTATTTGTGTAGATTGAGTATGAGTGAACACCTCTGATGATGCCATAAGGCGAAACCGGTCAGGGTTTATAGAAAATAAAAATATTTGTGGAATGGTGTACGAGTAAGTTTTTTTTTTTTCAAAAATTAATATACGTTTAAATAAATTCCTTCAGAATTTGGTGTAAAATTAAAATTTTTCTGACCATTGTACCTGTTATTATTGGCAACGGTGTACCTATGATGACTAAACTAAGTAAAAGAAAACAATATTAATATCACAGACAGGGTGTCAATTTTATAAAGTGCATTTTTTTTAAGGTACATTTTTTTTCACTAGGTACAGTGGGCCAAGACAGTGGTTTACCAGTTTTGATTTTGTTTCCTAGTCATCGACAAATGCTTACAACCTTGTTGTAAGGTTCATTCTAAATAGATATCAGTGAAAGATATGTCTAATTATGATCTTAAATTATGCATATCATGTCTATTCTGGTTGTAGTTGTCGTTCTAAATAAATTAATTTAATCAACAATGTGGTCAATTTTAGAATGCAGGGTTTATAAGCCTCACTAATACGTTAAACTACAACTGTCCTAGACTATAATTAAACTCAATAAGGAAATTTAATTTCCGTTATAATTTTCTAAAAGACTAAACTAAACGTCGGTAACTCCGACAACCACATTGTCCTGCTCGCTCCCACCCAACCACTAACCCCTCAAGTGTTGGTTTGTTAGGAAATATTTTCACAGCACAAGAACAAACACATTCTGGACTAAATAAAATCTGAAAAATGATAACAACATTTGTTTTTAAAGACTAGCACGTAATTTTGGCACAACGCTGTGTCCTCTCGGAGCACAGTGGCATCGATGTTGTTCTCTTTATATACAAAAGTTAGGGTTTTGTTCAGTGAAAACTAAATGGTGACGCTGTCGGCATCAGTACCCGCATCAGTACCTCGCGTACCCGCTCGACGCTACATCTGCCAACATAACGGGCCCCCCGTACCTTCTACACTATTAGGGTTTCACACAGTTCACTAGGATAGTGTATCAGTAACAGTGTATATTTAGATTTCAATTATTATATAATATGTAAAGCGAGGAAATATTACAAACTTTTAATAATTTGTGCCCAATGTGTCATGTTCGATGTATCTTTTTTGAAATTTGTTTATGAAACCCTAATTAATATGGAACGATTGCATCGTTCGCACGATATGGACAGTTGCCATTATAGTAAAATGCAAAATAAAATATGTTTATTAATATTAAAATTTAGTAAAAAAAATTATAGTAAACAATAAAAAAAAACTTATTTGAGTAAATAAATTCTCTTGTTCCATTGCTCATTCAGTGCTATGAGCTGAGTGTACAAGTAACTGACACGGCGAGCTTGTTATAATATGATAGACTACCCTGTGTAGTAGTGAACCTAAGCTATTACAGTGTTAGGGTACCAGGGTACCAGGGTACCAGGTAACAAGCAGAGCTTAGCAGAATAGCGGGACAAGTTAGTTATACACTCGCGCTCGATGAGTATTTTACCCCAACAACACTAACTCCCAACATCTGTACACACCTAACACTTTCCCTGTATAAATATATTATAGTCTTGTAAAAGAAACCTTCGAAACCTCATAGGTCGTTAACACTACGTGAGAAATAACACAAGAGCATTAGGATACAATATATTGCTAACAGTTAACTTATCATTTGGCACTAAATTAACGTATTGCATATCGAGCATTCGTCACACATTATAATATAATTTGCAAATTCTTTTAACTCTCAATTTTTTATTTCTAAATTACAATAAGATTTTTTTTTCATTAATTCTCTAACGCTATAATTTTTTTCTCGGGTCAAAACAATTTCATGTTCTTATGTTATGAACTATAAAAAAGAAATGTTAATATTTCATATATTGAGCAAACTGATCTTCCCTTTAGTGTTAAATAATATTATTATTGGGAATGTGTGCCATACAGACATTAAAACACGAAATTAAATAGACAAAGACGTATTCTGGGCAAGTAAAATTTGGCAAAATTGAGCATTAAGACTTTCAATTGGCATCGTAATAGTAAGATTGAACTATGTACGTAGCACTGCGACCGCGTGACTACCTACTTATATATCCTACTCTGGTAACTGTCACTTGCATGTACACAGCTGACTGCTAGACGAGTGCTCAGTGTACTGCGCAGACTATATATCGCGACTCGTACTACAGAAATATCAACTATATAATATAAGCCGCGCACAAGAACCACTACGTGAAGTCATCAATCGCTGACAAGTACGGATACCAAACAGTATTGTAGGTTAATCTACGTCACTATGACGTCACCAACATGGCCGCCAATCCATTGTCATCTTGCGCGGCTTATAATTATTATAATTCACTATCATCATCAGATACAACCAATACCAAGTGCTCTATGGATGAACCACTGTTCCCTTTGACTACGGCACTTCCTTAATGTAATTATATTATAATTGTAGTTTAACTAGACCAATCAATCGTCCATTTCTGTAGTCTGATTCGTCACAATATATACGATTATGTCGTACAAGATGTACAAAACAGTGAAAAACTAAGTATTACAAATTGATATGACGTAAACGTGAGACTATCATTATGAGAATTTTAGTTATTGTTCAAAAGAACTATATAAATGACCGTGGACTTCTCAAGAGATCTTTCCAATTTACTAACTACATTTATAACAACTTGGTTAAAATAGTATTTAAAAGTCAAATAAATCGCTCTTTATTATCAAATAATAGTTATTGCTTTTTTTGATATGATATTATACATCTGTGCGCGGATGTGTTGGTAGGGCCGTCCGCGTCGACGTCCGACACGTCCGACGTCCGCCGCACTGATGCGAGCCGCGACCGCGCGGCGACTGAGTGCCGCGTCCGAGCGCGACTACATACAGACTATCTGTACGTTAGTAGTATAATTACGTTATAACTCTTAAATGTATATTTTAAAAATATGACTGCTTTATATCCATCATGATCACAGCTCTCCAAAGACTTTACAATATCCGAACCTTGACACTCCAAAATAAATTCTTTATTATCAGTTACACTTACAAAACGAAATGACTACATTATCTATAAGATAGCTCTAAAATTATGCCATTTTGATATATTTACTTTGCAATTGCAACGGTCCCTCGTACAGCACTTAAATGCTTCATCATATACAAATTTTAACGTAACGTTGTAAATGACTCGAGTTAAATAAAATATAAAATAAAGGAAGCAGCGTATTGACTATACGACGTAAGTCATGTCTATCATAAAATTTAGAAATGAAAGCGGCAGTGGTTTGCGAAAATTCGTGCAATAGAATCTAACTACAAAACATGTCTTAGGAACCTGATAAATTATTGCTAGAGCTTCGGGCACGACCTCCCCTCCCTCCTTACAAACGACAACGTATCCGGCGGATACATAACGAGATAAAATCTTATCAGTAGCCAATAGAAAAATATCACCTAAATAAATATGAATATTTTGGGCGGGCAACTCGCCGCCGTCGTCCGTGGTCGCGACCGCGAACGCCACGAAATAAAATATAAATCTTTCAAAACGTACGGCGCGAGTCGCCTCGCGCTCCGACCGCCACGAGTATCTTCGAGTTTGTTCGTATTTGGTAAAAGTAACGAGATGTGTGTGTGATATGTAGGTGGCGCCATCACTGCGCCTCGCCCTCCGCCTCGTCCCCGCCGCGCCCGCCCTCCGGCCCGCCGCCCGGCCCCCCGCCCGGCCCGCCGCCTCCCCCCGGCCCGCCGCCCCCCGGCACCTTGCCCGCCTCGCTGTACAACAAGCATTTGTTATATTAGTACATTCGCAGTTAGACTGGAACACCGACCTCAACTGGTTTAGGAAACAGGCACCTTATTTTAAACAAAAAAAGGGGTGTGGCTGTATCATGGACAAGGTTCGCATTATATATAGAAAACACAAATAATATATAATAATTTTCTGTACAAATTATTATTAAACAATGGAAAATTGATGTTGAAATTTAAATAATTGTAATGATTTCGTTAAATAGAAGACATGTTAAACGTCGACATATGTTTCGCCTACTCACGAGGCATTCTCAAGACTATCTCAAAGAGACAGCGCTGTCTCTTTGAGATAGTCTTGACATGTCTTCTATTTAGCGAAATCATTGCAATTATTAAAATTTCAACATCAATTTTCCATTGTTTATCATGGAATTTCGCCAGGTAACCTGAATCCATTCCGTTTTCAAATTATTATTATTTATTTACTTATGTCTGTATTGTAAAACTTTATGAGCAGCCAGAACGTGTCGCACAAGGATGGCAGGGCAAGAGGCCAGCTATTTTAACCATTTGAGCCATTTTATGTATTATGACATATTCATAATCATAAGAGATGTACTGGCATCGTAGTCGATGCGCTCAGCCTCATCGGCACTGTTCGACTCGGTCATATGGTATTTAGGTCTTTTTTCTTCTTTTTTTTTTAATTCCGCGATACCGCGGCGTCTCCCATGTCCATTGCTGCGGGCGTCTCCGGTGACACCAGAAGGCATTTCCAGTGGCGCCTGATTATTATTTCCAACGGGGACGCCGGCAGCCGGACGGACGATCCACCCGCGACTCTTGCGGGCCATTTCGTCCATTTCCCCAATTCTCCCCTTGGGGAGAATTGGGTTGATCCAGCTCTCACGGCACCCCGTCGAATCTTCTTGTGTCCTTAATAAATCTAATTATCTGTTCCACCTTCAGATTGCTAATGTCTGCCTCGTATAGTCTGTCCGACCCTAGGAGTTCCCATCTGAGCAATGAGTACATGGGACATTCAGCCAGCAGGTGGAAGCTTGTTTCATCGCTGTCCATGCACTCTGGGCATTTCGGGTCGGTTTTCACTCCTATCACTGTCAGGTGTCTATTTAGTCGACAGTGTCCTGTTATGACTTCTATGGCGAGTCTCATACTTCCTCTTGGGAGTTTCATGATATGACTCGTCGTTCTCTTATCCATGCCCTTGATGAAGATTTTCGACTGTCTCATTCCAGTCGAGGTCTTCCATCTTTGGTTGTTTTCTGTTTTTATTCTGTGGCTGATTACTCCTTTGGCGATTTTATGCGCAATGCGCAACCGGGGTTCCGGTCCCACAAAGTTTACGTCAGCACCTTCTCTGGCTAGTTCATCGGCCCGCTCGTTGCCAGGGTTTCCCTCATGTCCGGGGACCCAGGCAATCGTTAGGTCGGTGTTCTCGGCCAATCTATCTAATGATTCCTTACATTCCTTGACTGTTGCAGATTTTGTCTCCACTTTGTCAAGCGCTTTCAGTGCCGCCTTGCTATCGCTGTATATTCCATTATTTCAACGCATTCCTTTATGGCATATATCTCTGCCTGAAAGACACTTACAAATCTTCCTAGGGGTATTGACCTGTCTATTTCAGTTCCGTCTTGGCATTTTATATGCACTCCGGATCCTGATAGATTGGTCAATTCCTTTCTTGAACCGTCTGTATAGCAGATAGTATCACTGGGATCTATCCGCCATTCTTCTCGTGTCCCTATATGTATTCTGTATTTTTTGTCAAAAGTTCTCACCTTCCTGATAAGGTCATTATTGGATAGGATCATTGACAAATTTTCTTCGTAGTTCTTGCTTATGCTTGCATGACATTTGTCCATGAAATTTCCAGTCCATAGGCCGATGCTTCTAAGTTTGAACCATTGTTCGGTGGCTCTTCTTTTTATTTCTAAGTCCAAGGGGTTCAGCCCTAATATGATCTCTAGCGCGGCTGTTGGTGTGGACCTCATCGCGCCTGTGGTCATGAGGGCTGCTAGCCTTTGGACTTTGTCTAGTTCTTTCTTGTTTTCACCTGTGGCAGCCTTGTGCCACCATACCAGGGCTCCATGCAGGATCCTTGGCAAAATTATGGCCTTGTATATCCATAGCAATACCGATGGTTTTATTCCCCAGGTTCTTCCTATAGTCCTTTTACACTGCATCATTGCCATTTTAGCTTTTGTGCATGTGTTGCTAATATGAGTCTTGAAAGTTAGCTTGCTATCCAGGGTTACTCCTAGATATTTCACCTCCGTAACTTTTTCTAGGTCGTGATTATCTAGTCTCACTGGTATAGCACTTTCTATTTTTATCTTGTTGGTGAACAAAACTAATTTAGTTTTGTCGGGGTTCAGGTCAAGGCCTTTGCTCCTGCACCATACTAACGCTTCTTTTAGGCCTCTGTTCATGATTTCGCACATGACGCTGAGGACTTTTCCTGTGATTGGGAGCACGCCGTCATCAGAGTAGACTTGCGTATATATGTGCATCCCGTTTATCTTCTTTATTAGTTCATCTATTAGCAGGCACCACAGTAATGGGGATAGGCATCCCCCTTGGGGGAAGCCTCGTTTTGCCACCACTCTGTGTGTTGTTCCTGCTATTTCTGCCTGTATCTTACGGTGTTTAAGCATATTTTTCACCCATCCTGATAGATCTCTGTCAATGCCCTCGCGGTTTAGGGTGTCCTCTATTGAGTCGGGGGTTGCTTTGTCAAAAGCGCCCTCAACATCGAAGAAGCAGCCTAGGGCGTATTCTTGGTTGCTTATTGATCTTTGCACTCTTAAAACCAGGTTATGTAGGGCCGTTTCAGTTGACTTGCCCTCCATGTATGCATGTTGGTTTAAGTGCAGTGGACATCCGCTTTTCTCTATTTGTTCTCTTATTATTCTGTCTAGGATTTTCTCCAGTGTCTTCAGAATGAATGAGGAGAGACTGATGCATCTGAAGGACTTTGCCTCCTGATACGATATCTTCCCGGGTTTCGGGATGAAGACCGCTCTTACCTCTCTCCACTTGCTTGGAATATACTTGGTTGCGATACTACTGTTATATAGATTCAGTAGATCTTTGACTATGTATTTAGATACATCGACGAAATCTTCCCAAAAATGTTACAGATAGCAATTAGTTGCTATCTGTAACATTTTTGGGAAGATTTCGTCTGGTCCAGCAGCCTTGTATGGCTGGAAGGACCTTACGCTCCACTGTAAATGTTCTTCTGTAATGATTGCACTCGTCTCCTGTTCCGCTATGGGATTTAGGGTGGGCGGTGAGTTATCATCTGTGTCTTCAACGCTTCCTGGAAAGTGTGTGCCCAGCATCACCTCCAGTATCCTTTTGGGGTCGGTGATGAGTTCATCTCCGTTCTTTATGCTTCCTAGTTTGCAGGTATTGCCCTTGGAAAACGTTTTCACCAGTCGCGCCGCGTCTGGGTATTTTTCAACCCCTGCGCAGAACGCTTTCCAGCTGTTTCGGTTTTCCCTTCTGCATTCTTTCTTATATATATTTCTGACTTTTCTATATTCTTGCCAGCTCTCATCATCATTCTTATCTAGGGCTTTTCTGAGAGCTCGCCTGGTCTTTTTTCTTTGCTTCTCTAGAGCCTTTGTCCACCAGGGTTGACCCTTCCCTGGACTTATCTCTTTTAGTGGGCATGCCTTGTGGTAGGCTTCCCTTAGAGCGGCGTCTAGTCTATTGGCTTCTTGTTCTAGTGGCGCCTGATGGTTTTTAGGTCTGTTTAAAACAGACTGTTGCTGTGGGCTGTGGGATTGACGTCGGTCCCACCGCCGATACGGGATATAGGGTCATGCTCCGCACGATCAACAGGTCTGTACCCCTGCAGCGAGCGCTGGGTAGTGAAAACGCGGATGCCATTCTTTTTAATTTGGAGACCGAACTTGCATCAGCTATCGAGTACGAGCCCCAAATATCGAGGGTTCGATGCCGATGCTAACGCTCTCAACGGTTATCCTGAGTCCTGCAGATATCCTATGCTGAGGTCCGTGAAAGCACAGAACTTCGGAATTGTGCAAGGTCATCTCCAGTTCGAGACCCCGTATTCGACTCTCGACTTGAGCAACAACCGTCATGCTTCTTGGTGCGTATAAGCTCCCCGTCCCGTAACGAGCGTGTTGTCGACGTAACACATCAAAAAATAGCTGCCTTAATGTTCACTGCCGAACACCCCGGGTACGCCCTCGGACGGTATATAATATTAGCATGTATAGTGTGTACTGTGTAGATGATACGTACAAGTTGGTGTATGAAGGTCTCGCGCTGCCCCCGGGCGCGTCCACGTCGGCGGGCGGGGGCCGCGCCGCCGCGCTCAGCAGGTAGTTGGTCGAATCACTGAAACAGTTCGACAACCTGCTACAAATTGTATTACTGCCTCGGGACACGTCGTATGAACATACCTAGCACTCACACAAAATAGCCGACGTAAATAATAATAAATATTTAAATACATTTTTAAACAGCGCCATCTGGCCCAAAGTAAGCTAATATTGTAGCTTGTGTTATGGGATCTAGATAACTGATAAATATGCTTACTAATATACTTCTGAATACATACAGTATAAAACAAAGTTGACCGTTCCGTATGTATGCTTAGATGTTTAAAACTACGCAATGGTTTTAATGCGGTTTACACTAATGGATAGGGTTCTCGAGGAAGGTTTTAATATAAAATTTGTCAAGTTAGCAGAGCCGTGGGCGTCCGCTAGTTATATATAAATTACACCCTGACACAAAACCATCATGCTCAGCACAGACAGTTTTGTATAGAGCTAACATATTCTATTGAAAGTCCAGTTTAGTCCAGTATATTTCCGCCGGGCGCCACTAGAAATACCTTCTGGTGTATACCAGAGACGCCCGGCAACGGACGTGAGAGCGGATTTAAGAAAATAAAAATTTAGATGTAATTACAAGTTAGATGAAGTTATTCCTACTAGTTCTCTTTTTTTTTATATTTGGTTCGACAAATTGACGCCGCCCGTCTGGTGGTAAGTCGTGACGACGTCTAGCGATTGTTAGCCACTCACAGCACATAATACTATAGAGTAGCCCTCAACTTGACGACCTACTGATGTGCCTCTTCACGCTCCGCTTAAAGAACCCAGGGTTATATGTGGGAGGAAACACGTGCACAGGCAGGGCGTTCCAGGCCACTCGTTGCTCGTTCGGCAGAGAAACGAACGTTTAAAATGCCTTTTTCCCCAAGGAGTAGACGGAGGCATTTTTTTGCCCACTTTTCGGCAGTAACAGTGCTCACGTAAAAGTATCAATCGGGCACTTTTATATACGCCAGAGCCTTGTCCATTGATCAGCACGCGTACCACTTGGCGGTGAGGTTGGCTTTGGTCTGGAAGATATTGATGAGATCACTTTGTATCCTTCTTTTTAATAATATGTAGGTACATATTAATTGACTTTAGAACAGTAGAATCATTGTCTATTTAATATGTAACATAATAAAGTTGATATCTTTTATTTGTACTTTCATTGTGTACACTGATATGTCGTAACTGTACGTAACCACTTATGGCGATAAGCATGGCACACATGGTGAGCCAGATAACCTACAGTTCATTCTCTTAAGGCTAATCAAAAGCAGCGTTTATCATCCATTGGCGGTCAATGTACCTTTCATTTGCGCAAATATTATAATTTGAAGTACATATTTAAATGACTTGAAATGTACTCACACCATGATAGTGAGAACAATTGTCACTGCGGGGTTCAAAGGTGTTTAATGTTTGTTATAGTCAAAGCAACAGACTCGGTATATCTTCTACATAATATTATAATTGGCAGTTTGATTTTTCGGATCGATCTTGACGACATTGGGTATGGAGGTATATTGAGACCCTGAACAGATCACAGGCTAGCCTAGACGCAGTAACGGGAAAACTAATCCGTTCCGTACTTATTTCTTCTTCGTCCAGTGCACAACCATATCTTGTTAAGGGGTTAATGACAGTCGAAAATGTCGAATTAACATCTTCAAACTTAGAATTTATCAAATGTTAAAGTAATCGATATTTGCTCACACCAGTCTCATGAATGTATATTCAACAAACATGTTTATATATTTTTTCTGGCCAGTCACATGGCATAGCATAGATTGACATACCAATATAACGCAAGTAACTAACTACACAGAGGTATACTAGATACCTACTTACAGCCGGAAATGACCCACTAATTAAAATCCAATAAATATCTATACCATTATAAAGAGGAAAGATTTGATTGTTTGTTTGAATTGAGTTTGAACAGATTTTGAACGCATGCATTTTAAGACTAAACAGAGGAGTAACTTTTACACACAATTTCAAAAGAAAAATGTTAGAGCGAGTTATATCAAAATCAATAGTATAAGTTCACCTGGCGGTTCTCATCCGGAGTGCGGCACAATTCTCTTTGCACTTGTAGGCGAGAACTTGCTTGATCCTGCTGACTTCGACGTCGGGGAAGTGGCGGCTGACGTAGGATATGAGCGCGTGGACCCTGCGGCGGTCGAGCGGCGGCTTGGTCGGCCGCGACTCCTGGCCGGCTCGCGACCAGCGCTGGCCGGTCACAGAACAAGTCGCCAGCTCTATGGGGGTGAACAGCGCCGCCGCCAGGCCACGCGTCACCTTGCGGTAGTCCCCCCATTTGACACCACGTAGCAACTCTTCACGAATCTCTACACCCTCACCCAGTTTTATCTGCCAAATGATAGGTATATAGCGTTTTTAGCACACATGGAAAACCATAGTCTTGTATTTTCAAATCGCGTCTGCAGATTAAGTGAATGGGGTCCCAAATCAGTAGTACCTACCTAGTGACCGTAACGTTTTTTTTTTAAATTTACTTAGGAAGTAACGCGAGGGTTTATAAACTCATCTACTTCATTTAGACCTCATTCCTGCGGGAGTTTAAAACCCGTCGAGTTAAAAATCGATTTTAAAACGCGTTCGAATTTATTGTTCATACGAGCGCTTAAAAATCCCCTTTGGCTCAGCTCTCGCTTCAATTAGACGTATAATACATATTTTAATCACGCCTATACACCCAAATGTGTAGGCAGGGGCGTATTATACGCCCACTTTTCGCCAGTAACTATTCGTCCATCGTAATAGGGGGAGTGCCTATTGCCGCTATTCGGGCGCTTGTTTTTTTGCATGAGCTTATATTTCGGTTGCTTACTCGCAATAAGGTATTTTTTGTGACAGACGTTCTGTCATTCATCATGCGCGCGACGCACTGAACGCGTCTCTGGCGTCTTTTTACTGTCATATGAACAGTAACTAGAACTTTCATAAGGTCTCTTTTAAAAACGCTCAACGCTTGAAATACAACACGGCGCTGAAAAAAAGCGTCGCGTTTTAAATCCGCTGCCGTGGGAATATATACCCGTGCCAATGGGGCCTTAAAGGTCTGCATTGGTGCGTGAGATTTTTAATATAATGTGTTGTAGGATGTAGTAATCTTTCTCATTAGTTGGTGGAGCCCTAGTAGACTGAGTTGACAGTGGTTGACGACCAGTAAAATGATCCTTTAGTAAGTAGGTACTCACAAGTCTAGGAGCCACAGTTCCTCGTTCATTCTCTCGCTTGATGACGAATGGCAAAGCGCGCCGATGTTGTTCCAACCAGACCGCGTCGGGTACAGGCCGGTTGCGTCTTCCGTCCCATCTCCCTACAGCTACATAACATATACCCAAAAATCATAGTATATAATAAAACAATACACAATTCTAACAATAAAATAAAAACATAGGTACTTGGCAATATGTATAAGTTTGTGTATGAATATATATTTAAGTTTTTTTAATGGATCTATCATTTATGTATGTAGGTATATACATTTATACAGTAAAATCTATGGGTTGTGTTTATTTGTCAGGAGGGTAGGATATTTGAATCGATATAATAAACAACTATTTATTAAGTATTAATTGAAAATCACAATTACTTCGCAATACTTTATTTTTAATTTTCAGTAAAAAATACACTGATGTATGTAGTCTGCAAGCTAGTGAGCAGAAGTACGTTTAGTTACATCAATAAATAAATAATGATATACTGATATTCAAAATGTAAAATAAATACCAGTCAATGTAACAGTATATGTACTATGTTTAATGTAACAGTAATATAGTTATTACAAAACAGGAAGGAGGTATATAAAAATAACATGTTTGACCACAGTAGGTCGTAAACAGTATTGGAACTATATAAACGGAACATAGGATAATAATGGCTGGCGTTAATCAATTCAATGAATAATATTTATTAAACATAAATGACACCAATAGACATGACTATAAGACAAAATTTCTAATTTTATAATTTTTGGTGTCCATTGCGGTGAAGAGATTCAATTACTCTTAAATATTTATAATTTTTATTATGTCAATAATTAAAAGCTGCACCGCACCTTAACTTAGTAATTGGTATTAAATTTATTATTTTAGAAAAGTGCTCTTTAAAATGACTATTACTAATACGTATAAGCGATTATTTTAGATTAATTTATTATTGCAATTAAATGCCGTATGTAACATTTTATTACTTAAAAAATTACTGTTACAAATAAATGCAAAGTTAAAATTTAGAGATCATGGAAATAGACATTGAGATCACACATTTTTATTCCAATAAGATTTACAATTAAAATCCCAAAGTATAGGATAATCTAATATTGTTACTCACAACCCTAATCATACCTTTGATAGTCTCCTTTCTAAATGATTTTATTACAAAATGACTAGATGTGCTTTTCTCATCTCTTCATATTATATTTACTTATTAAAAAAAAGACATTTAACTAATCAAAATTACAGATCATATAAAAATATAACTTATAAAAAATCCTTTAACTTAATATCTACTTTTTAACTGGGCAATATAGTTATGGCAAGTGATTTGTTTTAATATTAACTATGTAATAATTCATAAATTCAACCGTTTAGGACCTCATATCCTAACATATTTGAAGCTATATGTTTCGAGCATAACATACTTTAAAAGGTAAGTAAAATTTGCTCGATATTATTCCACTGGTTGGATATACATTTCTACGAGTTAGTTAGCAAATGGATTAATAATTGAACAAGTTGAAAAATATATAGCACATTGGAATTGCAATATCATCTGACATTTTAAGCAGCTGTTTTCAATTAAATTGAATTATATTGAAACTAATTTCATGGACTTATAGCTCAAAAGAACTGTTTCATTGATAAAAGTCTATTATCAAACGCATTTGTCTATTATCTTAAGCACTGTTCACATTCATCGGACAGAGGTCTCATTGACGGATTCTCAATTTAGCTAATTAAAGTCCGCTCTGTCGCAAATACCTCATAGGTAGATACAGATGAAGCTGGTCACCTTTATATAGATTTTAGTGTAGTTTTATAAAGAACATGCTATTATTTAGTTTTACTCAAATAAATTTCAAAGTTACCAACTGACATCTTTCATGAGTTCAGCGCGCTTTATTCTGTTATAGTTGCTGTTTTTTTAAATTGCGTAATGTGTATAATAATTTGTTGTAAGCAATATACCTCTATAAAAGTTAATCATCTAGGTTAAATGAAGACTATGCACGTATGGTGTTTCAAGGTAAAAAATACAAACCCATACTAGGCTTTTGTTTGTATAAACAAAAGGACTTAAGAATTTATTATTATGTTATATCTGAGATTTTGTACAAACTATTGACCGGGAGCCGTCCAATCAATCAACAATAACACTGTGTAAAGATAAAACTATTCTGTATAAAAATATCTATCGCTATTGTTGCACAGCGCGGACTTATGTACAACAAAAGAGTTTGGTGCAAGAGTCCGCGCTCTTGGTAAATTAAACCGGGTATGGTCGACACTTTCCGTCGTCTGTTGTACAAAAAAAATCTTCTAATATGAAAATACTTTCTATTATTTATTTCTATAGGGGACGAAATGTGTCGATCAAATGTGGATAACGTGTATAATGTATGTCTGTATAAAAATTATGTAACCAGTAATAAATAACCTATGTTATGTAAAACCAGCACCGGTCGCAACATATGCTTTAACAACGATCAGTCTATTGTCAGAAAGGAAGGTATGGTATCGGAGCCAGTAAACGAGCTTCTATTAGTCATCGAGTGAGAACCCTCTGTCTGTGGTGAACCATTGCTCATACAAATGACGCTATGGGATTTTCACCAATTAATCACATTACCTCAAATAGCAACGTATCAGGGGTTTTTAGAGCAAGAGGTATACCTACATTTTTAACTAGGTATATACAGAAAAATATAACAGAGAACTGGTTCAATCAGACTGAAGTAAACTCGTTTATGGTACCAATATCTGGCACTAGATATATCATAGAAAGGCACACAATAAGCGGAGAGGTGTGACGGAAAACGGACCCCCGGCGACACTCCGATCACAGACTAGATATCTATCTACTGACAGTCTTCTTCACGACTTTATAAGTCACTTCTTCTCGATTCGACTCTTGAGGAGACGCGTAGGCATCCCATCGCGTCGCCTCGGCCGTCAGAGCCCGGAGGAGAGCGCGCCGCTCACTGGTGGAAGCGCGGGGCCGGCCGCAGCGCGGGCAGCGGCGGCTTGCGGGCGCGCGCGGGCGGGTGCTGCGCGAGTGTGTGCCGGCGCAGGTACAGCGGCGTCTTGAAGCAGCGGCCGCACGTGGCGCACGCCACCGGCTGCGCCTCGTGGATGAGGCGCACGTGCTGGCGCAGGTTGGACGCGTTGCTGTAGCGGCGCCCGCACACCGCGCACTGCACGCCCGCGCCGCCCGCCGCGCCGCCGCCCGCCCCGCCGCACGCGCCCGCGCCCACGCCCGCTGCCAACAACACCACGTTCGCACCGAGCGCTCCCGACTGCCCGCACGCCCTCGCCCGCCCGACTGACTACGCGCGTTGCACTACCGTCACACCGTCCTAATCAAATGCTTCGTGGACAAGTTCCATCATAACTCATCATATCTAGTGGTGGCACAGACACGGTTAATCCATGAATCTTGTTTATCGGTTGGTACTTTCTTTAAACATGATAGGATGATGTGAAGTGCGGGATAGCATTTGAATAGGAGATCAGTGGAGCCGGTGCGTCCGGCGGTGGAACAACACGGCGGCAGTCGGGCCGACGGCGCGTGCAGGCGGTGCGGGCGGGCCGCGTCGTCCGACACCCGCGCGCCTAGCCACCTCACCCGGCACGAGACGCGCGCGCTCTCCTCATAGACCGACTCGATTTGGTAAATGTACTCAAAAGGTTCGCCGGGGGCGCGGCTGTCCGAGTCGACGTGTGCGTGTGACAATGACGTGATAGTGGAAATAGAGAAGCAAATGACATATTTACCTTCAGCATTCTCGTCGCGGATCTCGGCATTCATGCCGCTTATTAAATCCATATTACCTGCTGAGCAATACCACAGTTAAAGTACATTATACTTGTAAAAAATAGTAGCCAAAAATTATAAATATTATTTTACAAACCTTGCAATGAAGCAAAGGGGTTCGCGAGGGCGTTGTTGTCGTTGAAGTACATTTGCTGAAAACTAGATCGTTCCTCATCACTTGCTTCTTGTTCCATGACTTCCATTTTTGGTTCTAAAAGGTCTGTTGCATTGAATTCGTGACATTTTTCTGTTCGTTCCGAGTCCCCGGGATCCAAGAGTATGTCACTTTCTTCATTTTTCACTTCATTAGCTTCGAGATCAGTTTTTACCCTTAGAGTCGGGTAATTGGGAGTTTCTCTATAGTCGTCATTATTAGGCCTCATTTGACTAGAAGTTTGAAAGGGAGCTTCTTCATTGAGATTGGTTCTGGCAACATCGGGAGAATTTTGCGCGGAGCGACGACCCGCATTTTGTTCTTGGTCGTCGGTAGATGTCGTTTCGACATTTTGGTTTGCGGCTTTGGAGGCGGAGGTAGAGTGTGACGGTTTAGCGCTGAGCAGATTACGTAGTTGGGAAGGAGGTGATTTTCGATTCAGTTTCTGCAAGAAGAGGGATAAGTGTAACGGTATGCTAACAAAAATATTTATTTTATAATATACCGTTCTGATGGCATAATTACTTTGTCGTTGTGCTGTGAACAATCTGTGAGGCCTCGTATCTGCAGCGCGTCTGCAGTGCGCAGGAAGGCACTGAGCTGGGCTTGCGCAATGTTCACCTGTCCCACATACATAAACTGAAGCAGCGCACGGACATGTGACACTTCACAGTCACGCATAAATATTATAGGATGTGGACATGGATTATTCTGCAAACAAGTCAACATTGTTACATTTTATTGAAGATAAAACAATCTTGGCTTTCTAAAATTACATTTTGTTTTACAGTACACTTTTGGCTACTCGATGTTACTCAATGACTGACTCTCCAATAGACTTGCGATAACTCAACCAACTGCTTGTAAGGCAGCAATATGGTAGCTAAATTACTATCTTTTTTAATAATACTGTTTGATTACACCAAATTATGTATTGTTAGTAACAAGAAGATAAGATTTAAGCATGATAAACCTGATTTGTGAAAACATATTTCAAAATTTAGTTTTTTATTTAGAAATATTATAATGATTAATGTATGTAAATATGGAGGTATTACAAAATGCTTTAGTGACCTTAAATACATCAGAATTGCAACTATTTTCAAGCAGTATTTAGTCTTAACATTTTTATAGGTATTCAATATGGTCCAAATCTACTATCCTGTCCCAGGTAACCTGTTTATGGGATGATGATGATTTATGATCATTCAGTATCAAATGCCAATAGTTAGAAAACAATTACATAAATAGCATTAATAGCACCTAAAATGTAACATTTCATGTACTCAAATTGTAGAGAATATAATAATTTATAGTATAATATAGACTAATTGTAACTGAATAACAATATATATTAGTGTGAAGCCAGTGACAGTTTGATTTTCTGAATTCAGATCACACGAAAATCTTCAGGGCTAGAATTGTGACCAGGAAATGCACCGACAGAATTTACTATTATAAGCTAATTTCTTCACAGACCCTATTGTTAAACCTTTAATTATAGTGCACAACTCTGTTTTCTAATAAATAAATCTATGTACATTTTAATGAGTATTAGTATTTCTACATTTCACTCTAAAATATATATTTTAGATATCACAGTGCTGAGATGATGGGAATGTTGTCTTTATCATATAACTATGTGGGTGTACACAGTATACTGTTGAAGTTTGCTAATAACACATTGGGAAGTCCATTGTTTCTCTTGATTGATCCCATGATTCATGTAATACATCATACAATTAAGTACAAAAAGTTTGGTACATAAATGCTATTTAAATAAACCTGTATAGTCTGTAATCTCTCATTTCTAAGATGACAATAGCACTAATAAAATAATTAAGTCTACACAGAATTTTCACATAGAAGTAAGCTCAATGACCTCACATGGTTGTTGAAATCAATATTCCAAAATTAGGCAAATAGATTCATGAGAATGAATAACTGTAGTTGTGTTAATGTGTCAAGAGAATACATTTAATGGCTGGACGAATGTAATCTATACCCCCTAATGGTAATGAGCTAATTAGAAATTGTGAAACAGAATTTTAAAGTAGCTACAAATAAATGAAATCATGAGTACTTAACCGGAACGCGAGACATGGCATTTGTAAGTAGATCAAGTGTTTTATACATAACAACTTTCACTAGAGTCATTGTAATGGTGACACATCAAAGTGTGGGGAGTGAAAGATGGACTTACTTTAAATAATTCCTTGAAATATGGACTACACGCTGATAAAACCACTTTATGTGCCTCCAGCCGGTGCCCCTCGCATGCCAGGGTGACATCCACGAAGTCCTCATCATCGCGCAATGCCTCGAATTGAGATGTTATATTCGCTTGAAAATTGTTCCATCTCAAACAAAATTGCTGGTCGCCACCCAGTTCTGTACCTTCCATTACTTATAGACATAACTCGATATCCCTGCTCATTTAATTGGTTGATAAGAATAGTTAATTATTGAAAATAAATATATCACAGTAACTTGCAATTTCAGTCGCCGTCTGGCCGAAAATCTAATGAAAGAAAACAATCAATAAAATCTCGTACCAATCTAAGAAAAATAAAAACTTTTTAATTTGTCATTTGGTTGGATGGTACATTCACTTCTACGTTTCATTACACGTTACGGTCTGATACCGGTTTTTTCGCTGACTCATACATTTCTTTTTTTACTCTTTGATCGATTTGTTGAAGTACTATAGTTCTTTTCGTCAATTAACTATTGTGAATTTAATAGTATTCCAGGTATAAAGAGGTCAGGAACTATCGTACTAAATGAAATTACATTAATACAACGTGAATCTAGTAATTATTTAAAAGTTTATAACGGCAACCCCACAAATAATTGCCAACTGTTGGTACGAGGGTGGATTGAAAAGTAATCGGCCTAACCAAGAAAATAAATACATAATAAATGAAATATATTTTTATTTTTCAACGTAATTACCATCAAGTTCAATGCACTTTTGCCATCTTCCCTTCCAAGCATTTAGCCCGTTGAAAAAAATGATTCTAAATAATTCTTCCTTAGAGTCAAAATATGCGTCTACTGCTGCTTTGACATCGTCATTTGTCAAAAATCTTTGACCTCACAAGTGCTTGTTTAGGTTAGGAAACAGAAAAAAATTACTGACGGTGCCAGATCAGGTGAATAAGGTGGATGCGGTAACAGTTCAAAGTCACAGTTGTGAACGTCTGCCATTGATTGGATAAACGTGTGAACACGAGCGTTATCTTTTGATGAAACAGGACTTTTCTTCTGATCATTCCTGGACGTTTTTCTTTTATTTCCTCTCGTAAACGACGTAGTAAGGTGCAGTAATAATCAGAGTTTATAGTCTGACCCCTTTCAAGATAATCAACCATAATCACACCCGTTCGAGTCCCAGAATACTGAAGCCATCACCTTACTTGCCGACAAAATCGACTTAGCCTTTTTGGGGGGTGGTGAACCAGGTCTTTTCCACAGTTTTGATTGTTGTTTTGTTTCCGGTGTACAGTAATGAAACCATGTTTCGTCCATAGTAACAAAACGATTCAAAAAAATCACATTTTGAATTAATTAATTAACCCTAATTAATCAAAGATAAGTCTTTTGAATGGAATAAAGTTTGACTGCTTAGGTGGCGTGGTCGGTAGTGCATCCGCTTTCGACGCCGGTCTCGGGTTCGATTCCCGGTCGTGACAAACTTTGTGTGATGATACATACGTTTGTACCGAAGTCTGGGTGTTTCCTATGTATCATATGTATGTATTTACAAAAAAAATTGTATATAAGTATTTATATCAGTTTATCTAGTGCTCAAATCACAAGCTCTGCTTAGTTTGAGACTAGATGGCGTTGCGTGAATTGTCCTAACATATTAATTAAAAAAAACAAAAACGTTATAGAACAATCATGTAGATAACTTCTACGGGTTGCTTTTGGTAGAAATTGGTAATAAAATAAACCTCCCTGTGTTCGATTTTCCGATAAATTACTATTTTATGTATTGTCCAATAAAGTAACTATTGGTCATTTACTTTCTCACTGGATTAATTTAAAAAAATAAATAAACAATAAATGTTGAAGTATAAACCTGTTTTTTTGGTGATTATTTATTAATTATGTTTTAATCATTGCATCTCGTTTTCATGATTGCTTCTCAAACATGGGAATAGATGGGCAAATAGCCAAGCGAAAAGTCTGGTAGGGTTTCCTAGAAATAATGAACTTTCAAAAACTCTGGGAGTAAGGGGTGAACCTTGTTTTAGGTTTACATTTCATACTAAATGGAATAAAACTAAAACATCAATATTTATTTATAAAGTTTGTTCTCCTTCAACCATTTCTTTTAAATTGAGTAATTCAAACTGTCCAGTGCCTTTTGTTTCTGCTCTGATCATTTCATCAAGGCATCTGAAGTTTCCAGGGTCTATCAAACACACAATATTGGCTGTTCCAGAATCCCAATTTTCTTCTTCAACACTCATAGCGAGTTTCACAACTTTATCTTTAGTTTTTCTAGCTTCTTTGCCAGCCAATACTATCCTTACCCTCATTTGTGCTCTCTCTAAAGGAATCTCTTTCTTTAACAGCTGTATTACTTCCAATGCTTGTTGTTTAGCATTTTTATTAACATTCACAGAATAATGAATGTCCTTCATTGCTTTTTCTATTATAGATACCGGATATGGCCTCTTTGTTTCAGGGTTGACACATTTATCTGCAACAGTTGTAGCTATATCCTTAAATAGGGAATCTATTTGGGAATGCCTCTCTTTATCTGAAACCTGAAGTTCCCCTTTCTCCAAGATCTCTTTACATATTTCAGTGAGATCATCTTTACCAAACACTTTGAGTAAATCTTCTTTTTTTGCTACTTGACCTTTAGATACATTTGTGAACACTGTATGAGTTTGTAGGACTTCATCAATGTCTTTCTCTCTGAAAGAAAGTACCAACTATAAAATTTTACCGTACTATGGTACCTAATTAATTACGCCGGGTTTTACTCACAGTTTATTTCGCCATGATAAGACTTTGTTTCTGTAACATGCTATTTCAAATCTTTTCCCTGCTTTCTTCAACCTCACTATAGCGACGTTGGTTAAACGTATTTGATTGGTAGGTGTGAAGATTTTGGACATGATGAACTATATAAGGCTCAAATTATCTTTTTTATTTATATCGATGCCTCGATGCAAATAAATTAATCACACATGCGTAGTTAGAAGGGCAAGGCGACCAATATTATATACATACATAAGTAAGTATCACATATATAAGTAAAAAATTGACACTTGACAGTGACAGAACACTGACCACTCCACTCTCATCGTTTTTTTTGAAAAGTACAAACGTTCCGAAAGCCGCTTTCGATTTTCACACTCAGTCTTGTTGGCAGATTCTGGAATCTATAAACGGTTCTCGTGGGAATCAGTCACGCGAGAATTTACGACAGATTTCACAATCTCAGAAATAATATGAATATGGCATGAAGATTATGGCGTATGGTGTAGCAAAAAGACGGTTTATTGCAACTTACAACAAGGTAAGCAGAAAAATAAACAATACTCTTGCAGGGAAGTAGATAGAGAGGTTGTTTGGAAAAACTAAGCAAATTAGTCATACTGATGCAAGAATCTTGTTGATTGAACTGATATTAGTCAACCAAAAAAAAAAGACATGTCATGATCATGATGGATGTCATCAAACTGACTTTAATTCAGCTTTTTCTTATCTGTGCTGTGTGTGTGTCAAACCGCAACGCACGACGTGTATTTCTAGAGAAGTTGGCCGTCATTTTGTTATATTTGTGTATTTTTTCAAGTTTTGTATTATTGATAATAATTAAGATGGCTAAATTAGTTGATATCTATAATAGCGAAAAAGAGCCTGTGATCAAAAGGCGGCAGTTGCCTTTAACTATCTACGATAATCTTACTGTAAGTGGTTTAGGATGCACTTTGACATTACCACAAGCGTAGATTCGCGGATGGAAATGTACAAAATGTATACAGTCATTCTCATATAATTTCTATCAACCACGAAAAATTCACGTTCTTTCATGTGTTTTTACAACTAAATTAGTCTTGTAACACACATGTAATGCTAATGCCAGACAGTTCGTTGAATTAGTTTTAAGTAATGACGTCTTGTAGATGACCTTATTTTTCGAATATCTTTCTTTGTTAAATATTTAAAAAAACATTGTTTTTCTTTGCAGATGATCATGGATTTAAACACAATGGGACTTATATGTGATAATCCACAAATCAAAGGCCGAGAGTACGAAGACTTTATGCGCAAATATAGGATCCTAACAACTGATGAATTGAAAGCTGCGCTAAGGGTGGACGCCTCCGATATTTTTAATGTTCTAAATCAAAGTATTCCTTGTGTAGGCTGTCGAAGAAGGTGTGTCCTATGCTTTTCGCTTCATACTTGTTCTATTGTGAAATGGGGGTATGGCCCAGAACAAAACTATTTGACAACAATCATGCATTCTCTTGTCTGTCAGTTACTTAGGGTCAATGTCTAAACAATCTTAGTGCTTATCCTGATACCCACATTATTTTTTTTTCATCTGGCAGTTTAGTCATATCAACAAATTGTAAAAAAACATTATATTGCACCAAGTGAATACAGAACAAGGTTCATATTACACTAGTGACCTGCCCCGGCGTCACATGGGTGTTTGCCTTTTGCATTAAAATCTGTTGTGTGATTTAAAAGATCTAAGTAAACAGACAATGGAGCAATTTTATTTTCTATTCTATAAATACTGCTGGAAATACTATGCTTTAATATTGTTAGAACATTGTTCTACATGTTGTATACAAAGAAGAGCTTTATTTTGCCATCTCTGCACTTTTGTTTAATAATTATTTAGAAGTGCAACATTTTATTTTTAATGTTACAAAATTATTCAACACTAGCTGTCCCGGCGAACTTCGTACCGCCTTTTAAACCTCCCCTGAACCTTCACAAATATTTCAAGACCAAAATTAGTCAAATTGGTTCAGGCATTCCAGAGTTCTAGCAAAACAAATGAATGGCGATTCATCTTTATTCATATAGATAGATCATTTTACAATAATCTGTGAATTACCTGAAACAACATAAAAGTCTCTCGACAACTTAGAAATACTTGTAAGGCCTCAGCACAACATTTAACTTAGTTTTTTAGTTTACCTGCCCCGCCCATTACTTTTGAACTTTTTGACCGAGGGCCAAGTCACTTTTAATGTGCACCTACTAACATTCAAATGAGGTTCTCGCCAATCCAATATAGCCGAAAATGTTTCTGTGTGTTCAACAAAATTACTGAAGAAGTAAATAAGTACCCTTTTTTGTGTAATTACTTAACTACTTATTATTATTGTTACAGTGTGGAACGTTTATTCTATCAGTTATGTAAATCAGGACATCCCACATTGGATCCATTATTACTGACACCAGATGAAATAATGTCAATAAGAGAAGACAAAATTATACATCCACAATCATTAGCCACTTTACTAAATGGACACAGGTATTATTTATGTTTTGTACATTTTTGTATTATGCATTAGGTTTAATCATTATTCATAAGTGTTACTTTCTCTGAATCTGACATGTTCATATTGCCCGACAGCTGATTGGGTTTAACTTTATGAGATTTATACATGTTAAAAAATATTGAAGTTCAGTCGAATCGCAGTAGACTGGAAAGCCGACCCCAACTGAGTTGGAAAACCCAGAAAAGGCTCAGTGGATGGTTATCATAATCATAACATAGCATAAAACAAAGTCGCCCCTTCTGTTTATATGAGTAGATCTTTATAACTACGCAATGGAATTTGATATGGATAAAGTCGTTCTCAAGGAAGGTTCCACTTTATGAACAAAAGGTATGGGAGTTCCATCCACAACCAACCTCACATGCTAGTGGTGTATCATAATTATGTTTGTAAAAAATTTCAATTTAAACAACAACTTATGTGACTTAGGTCTTGATTGTTTCTGAATAATATTAAGAGTCAAAGTCTCGTAAAAGTAACTTTAACTTTTACCTGACAATTAGGATAATATATATATATATTTTTATTGTTACCTGCTATGTGGTACCCTTTTTTATTGAGACTTGAATATTAAAAACTGTCATAAATTTTTTGTGGTCCTACCTGCAGTTTTGCAACATCTTCAAACAGGCTGAGAGCTATTTATTTTGACTTATTTTATTATTTTTCCCATAATTGAAATACCCAATCGTCATTACAGTTCAGGCATCGAATGTTTAATACTCAGTCAGCCGAGATGGAAAAAGTCACAACGATGCACCCTACATTCACTAGAGGCGGGGACAGCTCGTGGGTGGGGTACTGCGGTGGGGGGGTCAGGGACGGGGAGTACTGGGGCGGGGGCCACGTGCGGGTGGGGTTGGGCTGCGTGGGGCTGGGGCGGCCGGGCCGCCTGGCGCGCCGCGTGGGACGCCATGCGAGCCTCCGCCCGGGACCACGTCACGCTGGTACACTTCAACACGCTACACGACACGCTACACAACTATCTTAGGAAACACCGATTCTGCGCCGATTGTAAGACTAAGGTAAGTACTTATGTCAATAAAACCATATAATCTACCATACTGCTTTAACTATGATCTGGGAAGGTGTTAAGGGAAAAATGGGATGATGAGAGTTGTGTTTGAGCAACACACGAGTTTAGATACCGTGTTGGTCAATGAATCGATGATTCTTCTGATATAATATGATGATATCAGAAGATGATATCTTAGGTTACAAGTCAAAATTAAATTAAAAATTTAAAAAACCCCCGACTCACAAAAAAAGTGATGTATAAGGTATGACCTTTCATGTATCAAATGAAAGGTCATATTTAAGGGTTAAGGTATTTGAACACATTCAATTTTTCATCACCACTTTCACCCCTCATATCTTTGAAATGGCTTAACCGATTTTTATAAAACATAGCTAAGAACACTCTCCCCTAACCCATCTTTCAAACAAAAGAAACAGAATCAAAATCGGTTCATCCGTTTGGGAGCTAGATGCCACAGACAGACTTACTAACACCCACACCCACACACACAAACACACACACACACAACACACACCCACCCACCCACCCACACACACGTCAAACTTATAACACCCCTTTCGGGTTTCCGTCAGGGGGTTAAAAATTGCCTGAAATGATAATAATGTCTGTGAAGTCCATGTAATTTTATTTTGTTTAAGTATATATATACAAAAATTACAAATGTACATTACACATAATTAAGTACTAAGAATATTTACTAAATATTGTTTAACAAATCCTCTGTGTCATTGCTGACTAGTAGTGTTCCCATAATGCTGGCTTGCGTTGCCACATTATCGTGCAATGTGAAAACGCCCATTGGATGGCGATGTAATTGATACAATTCAAAAACTTTCTGTTCATTTTAGTATGATTTACACTTACTGGTCTACAGTAGTAACATAGCTGTTTTGGCTTTTGAATATTTATGTCATGTTTATCTTCATAGATAAGGATATCACCTTCACCATTCACTGCTATCAGTAATGATTTTACAATAAATATTTCAATTCTGACATGGTGTAAGTGTAACCCAAAATTAATTGGAGTAAGGGAATTTGATAAATATATTCTATGTCATTGCCATGTTTATTGTTTGTATTGGATATAATTGGATAGTAAATAGTACAATTGTATTATGGAAATGGTTCCTACTTGGTATAATAGGTTGCCTGTAAGAGATAGACATACATCACGCCTATATCCCCGAAGAGGTAGGCAGAGGTGATGCATAACACACCCACACTTTGCCAGAAATTTTGTCGGTCCCATGTAAAACCTATTGCCGTTACTGGAAATTAGAGAATATTCAAACACTGTAATAAATAAGAGATCGCTACATACTTAAAGCATAATATTCTTTATTTTGCAAACAGGTTCTAAGAGCGTATCAACTGTTAGTAGAAGAAAAAGAGCCACAGAAAGAGAAAGGATACGTTGGAGCATTATATGGGGGTATAAAGAGATGTTTTTTGGACAAACACTTACACTTGCAAACCAAAACTGACTATATAGCACACCTCATAGCCAGAGCTGAGCCGGAATTACTTGGTAACCACAGAGAGAGACATGCTAAAACACTTGAAATTGCACAGGAAGAAGTGAGTATTAAAAAAATGTAGATTTTTTCAAGTATCAACTTTTTCTTTTGCTTCTGCAAAAGATTATTAAGACCTCACCGCTACTTTCCTCATATATAAAGAACTAGATAAGTCCACGGTTCCGCATACGTCGAATATTATCTCATTTTCAATAAACACAGTGAGTGTTCCCATTCCGAACAATTACTGATCCCATTCCAGTAATTTGATGTCGACTTCAAATTAACATGTTTTCTTTAAATCTTCTGTTATTAATCAGGTAATAATACTACTCCTAAATGATGATAATATAATTACAGGTACTCATTTGTCTGGGCATATGTATTTACGAGAGACTTCAGCGCATTTCCCTAAGGCTACGTGAAGAGGAAGGAACGTGTCAAACGCTTGCAGCGGTTGCAGTTGAAGCGTTATATCGTAAGTTCGAAACCGCAGTGGAACATAAGACTGGTGTGTCGAAACTGCAACTTCTTTACGATGAAATAACACAGGAGGAAGTTACAAGACAACAGAGGAAGGAACAGAAGAAGCTCAAACGACGTAAGAAGAAGGAGCGACAGGCTGTTGAGAGCAAATGCAAGGTATTAACATATTTGGTTACTTTAGACAGAATGAGTTTGATTTCAAACTGTCATTTTTAGATAGAAATTATAACTCACAGAAACTGAAATATCATCAGTAGGACTCGAACACACAGCCTTTACCTAACAAGGGGAATGCTCTGACCAATGAGCAACAATCCATACTGACATCATTCATCACTGACATCTACCAATCCTGACATCCAATGACATATCAGTTTTTGTGATTTATAATTTCTATCTAAATATTTAACAATAGCCGAAGCAAGCTCTGGATTGTCAATACAGAAATCATATTTAAGTTATCTAATATTAGCTGATATAGCTCTGCTTCGAATATTTGTATATACACACACACACACACACACATCACGCCTATATCCCCGAAGGGGCAGGCAGAGGCGCATGACGCACCCACAATTTGCCAGTATTTTTAGTCCTACGTAATAGGGGGCAAGCCTTTTGCCGTTACCGGGCACTCGTGTCCAAAATGGCCGAATTAATTTAATAAAATAAGGCGCCATTATAATTTCAAAACTAAATTTGAAACCCGCCTTAACCTTAACTTTGCCTTGCGATGAAATATTGAAGAAAGGCAACAAAATTTTACATGCCAGCCGCTTTGGCACTGCCAATTAAATGTACTCAACATGTCGGACTCAATATTTGTATATTTATAAATATTGAGGTCTCTTCCAACAACAATTCTTTTTCTCACTTTTACCATCGTAATTTTGGTTTAACTTGTGTGTGTGTATAAACTTATATAATATAATTTTGTGTTCAGGAAGCGGATTCTGAAGAGCCCGATGAGAAATGCCAATGCGAAGAATGTTTATTGGAGGAGCGAGACACGCCGACTGATCTACTGTCCCCGCGGGACTACATCAGTCAGCCGTGTTACGAGGCAAGCGGGGATGGGTGTCAATCATGTCACGAAGACACGAATAAACGACGCTCTCCCAAAAAATCAGCCAAAAAACGGGCCAAAAACGGCAACCTCTCACCAAACGAACATTCTCAAGACTGTGGATATTCATCTGGAACTAATGGAGGGTGCTGTGAAACTATATCCGGTTCATCTTCACTAATGAGTTCACCAGAAGGCTCCGAGGTGGCATGTTCAGAAGGATTCTGCAACCACGAGAGAGGCGATTGTTTAGATATAGCTAAAAATGATAAGACTTTATGTTCCGGTTTTACTCTTTCATTACAAGAAATGTTAATGGTAAGTTAGTTTATTAATAAATCTATGACTTGAAATCATTTAAAATAATGTGACCAGTGTAATTAAAATGACTATTTTTTCAGGACACATGTTCGTCTGATGAAGAACAAGATACCAGTTACATACCAATAGAAGAAGTAATGGAGTTTAAAGCACGTAGAAATATAACTGAAAAAAGACAAGAGTTACGACAGAACCTCCGCCAAAAATTCGCCCAGTTGTGTGTGAACACACCTCAAGGTCCGCAACCACTGCAGAAGCGGGATAAACAACCCGCCTAAATATACTACTATACCATTATCATTCAATTGCACTTTGTATACCATTCATTTACTGTAAAATTATAATATAGGCCGCTTTCATACTCTATAGCTGAATATACTGTAACTGCATTAGTATCAAGAAATTCAATAAACAATAGTTAAAAGTACTATAATACATAAACCAATATTATCATATACTGGAATTAATTAACTACCGGAGTCAAGGATGTTACTTTCAATGGACCCATATTGGAACTTAAGCATTTGTTACGTTTAGTTTGTTATTATTTTATACAAACAGAAGTTTTTGATACTGACCAGAATACAATGGATTTAGAGTGCGAGGCAACAATATTTCTGAATTTCCTTGTTTTTTTGTTAAAAAAACTATATTGATATTGTGAAATAGTTAGTTTTTAAATTAAAAGACAAAATTGAAATCAATTCTCTACTGTTTACCATAATCAGTTTGAATTTAATATTTTTAACAAATATTTCAGTTGATGGGTAGCCAGTTTAAAGCATCAGTTACAAGTGCAAGCAATGATTCCAATAATCTATGAATGGACTGGACATAATTAACCAGCATTTAATAAATATATTTACTATTTAAATTGCTAGAAAGCTTAGTAATGAAATATTTAAAGTAGCATTTTATGATCAAATTATTTTATTTCAATGCTTTATGTGATTCAATATTATGTGGTATAAAATGAACTGTTTCTTGTTATCAAGACAATAAAAAAGGAAGAGGTCAATGTTACATTGGGGCTATATCGCCATTGTTGTTAAAAACAGAAACATTTGTAAACTCAGTTTTAAAATATACTATATAATACAGTGAGACTATGTTTTATTTCACTTACAAAACTATACAATCATTTCTTCTTAACTAAATGCATTCTGCTATACACAATGTGGCATTAGTGCCTCCAAAACCAAACGAATTTTTTAATGCTACTTTTCTCTTAGGCTGCCATGATTTTGGTTCTCCAACAACATAGTTCAAATCATCAACCGGTTCCTCTAAATTTATTGTTGGTGGCAATATGCCATGATAACAGGCTAGTACTGTAAACACTGCTTCTAAATTACCAGCAGCTCCTAATAAATGTCCATGAGCACCTTTAGTAGATGATACATTTATATTTGAACTATGGGCTTCAAATAACTTTTTTATAGCTGTAGCTTCAATGCCGTCGCCAATAGGAGTAGATGTAGCATGTGCATTGATATAAGTAACATCATGCTTATCAATACCGCTGTCTCTCAGGGCACGAGTCATTGATAACACTGCACCACTTCCATCAACTCTAGGGGCAGTTATATGAGCAGCATCACCAGACAAACCATATCCTAAAATCTCTGCATATATTTTAGCATTTCTTTTTAAGGCATGCTCATATTCCTCTAATACTACTACAGCTGCCCCCTCACCCATGACAAAACCATCTCTCTTTTTATCAAATGGTCTTGAGGCTCTGGTGGGTTCAGAATTGAATGATGTGCTAAGTGCTCGTAATCTACAAAATCCAGCTATGGCAAGTGGACTTATACAAGCTTCTGCCCCTCCACAGACCATAACATTGGCATCCCCATTTCTAATAAACCTGAATGCATCACCAACTGAGTGTGCACCTGTTGCACATGCAGTTGAGACTGAATGATTGGGTCCCCTAAAACCATACTTTATGCTTATTTGCCCAGCTGCCATGTTTGGTAATATTCTTGGAACAAAAAATGGGCTGATTTTATTGTAACCTAATTTTAGAGACTCGTATGTATCACATACATCTTTCAAATCTATCATACCCATTCCAATGGCAACTCCTGTGTATTCCTTCTCACTATCAGATTTTGGGCACCAATTAGCATCTGCTAGTGCTTCTGCGGTAGCAACAAGGGCCAAGCATGTTGCGGGAGCCATAGACTTTAAGTTAGACTTGGATAATGCAGCTAAAACCTTATCATCATCCATTGGTATCATACCAGCTACTCTGCATGGTAACTTGGAATAAGCAGTATCTTTCAGTTCCACTATACCACATTCTCCCTTTAATATTCTTTTCCATACTAGGTCAGTACCTGTCCCCAGAGGTGATACAACTCCTAGGCCTGTTACTACCACTCTTCTAGCCGAGGCAGAAAAATGTCTTGTTTGATGAATTAGGTTTATCGTCATTTTTGATCATAAGGTTTTTACAGCTATAACTAATTGTATATTATTATATAATAGATGAATTATATAATTATTACAATTTATTTATTGGAAAATAAATTTTTAATCATTCAATTGCATGCTTAGATAGATGATTGTTCTCAATACAAATATTAGCTCCTGCTCTGCGCTCTTACTAATTCTTAGCAGTAGTAATAGTAACTTGTTAGGTACTTGCCACGGTCTATAAATATAACATCATCCAAATACATATTCTGTTCAATTCTGAATAATTTAACTTAAAAATACCATTTCTTTCTTTGTACTCGAAATGAATTTGGTGTTTCTTGGATTGGTTTATTTTGGTTTGTTTGTTTGAATTTTGCAAAAACTTCAGTATTTTGACTTTGATGTTGATTGACATCGAATGCACTGACAGTGACAGGACAGATCCTGAGGACCCAAAAAATCATTGTGTCAAGTCAATCACTGTCAAGCAAGATTGACTGGCTGACTATACTGTTATTGATTTACATATGCGCAAAGAATATGATTATAAGTTGATTTATTGTTATTCCTGTTGATTTATTGATTTGATAATGATGTGCCGGTTATAGTTGCAATTGCAAACATGGTGGAAATATCAATAATAAACAAAATTTAATACTATTGCACTATAAATCATGAACCCCGAAGTATAAATTATTCAAAAGTAGAACGTGAACTTAAGTGATTTGGGTCACTTAACTGTTATTTATTCAACTACAAATAGAAACTTAAATAAGACATCATGATAAGTTTAAGAAACTTATTTGTCACTATAGGGGTATTGGTATGTGCAATAGTATACCGTGAAAACTTTTCAAATTTATATTTAAGTTATTTTCCAAATAAAATAGTAACAATGAGAGCAGGTGTTTATTCTCAAGAAAAATTAGAAAAATTTGATGGGGAAACTTATAAAAATCTCTACTTAGCAGTATTAGGCACAGTATTTGATGTTACAGAAGGCAAGAGACATTACGAGAAGGGTGCTCAATACAATTATTTCATAGGTAAAACATACTACAGTTTGCTATTGCTTGGTTGTATGCCTATGCTTATATTTTTTTGTTAAAAAGTAATCAGCCTTCTGGTCTTGAGAAGAGTCCTAATTATAATTCACAAGTTTAGATATATTTTTAAAAAGACTGTAAGCACACGGCTCAAATTATGTAGTCTAAATCAGAGTGCACCGTTTGAAGCTTTCTGCTAATGCTACAGCAGCACCTGAACACCCCAATATACTCGGAAAGTGAGAAGGCGCTACAGTGACGACAAACTTGTGAGTCTCACACGAAAAGCCTTCGCATCTTCCATGGCAATGTAAATTAATAATAAAAAAATGTTTATTAATTAATATAAACATTTTTTTATTATTAATTTGCATTGACTACCTCGGTGGCACAATGGTACTATGTACGGACTGCCACACTCGAGGTCTCGGGTTCGATTCCCGGGTCTGGTGGATAATGTATAATTCTCTTTAGAATTTTACCCAGATAATTATCCCAGAGTCTGGAACTTGTGCCCGGTAAATGGCAATAGGCTCGCCCCCTATTACATGGGACCTAACATAGCTGGCGAGATGTGGGTGTGTTTGCACTCCTCTGCCTACCCCTTCGGGGAAAAAGGCGTGATGCTATGTTAATGTTTTAATTTACATTGCCATGGAAGACATGTTTATATTTATAAAAAGATTACTTTTAGGCAAAGATGGATCTAGAAGCCTACTTACAGGAGACTTTAAGGATGAATCTCCAGATAAGGACCATGTAATTGATTTTTATTGCAATGAATTGTTTACATTGCTTCATTGGAGAAATACATTCAAACAAAAGTATAAAAAGAAGGGTGAGTTTTAACCTCTTTTCTGGAAATATCAAGTCTAAATCTGCCCTCGATATCTAAAAAGACGGATCTAACAAAAAATTAAAATGGAGAAATTTCAAGTAAATTTTAACATTGTCATGCTAAAAGTTGACAATTTAATAGCCGAATACTGAAACGTCTTGCTGACTTAGGACCCTAAGATCTTGGTGAGACTTCTTTACACCCTTAACGCTTTTTATTAATATATATATTATATATTAATAAAAAATATCTATTTTATTTCACATACAACAAACGTTTTTTATGGGCCATTTTGTGATGGTACCCTTTGTACTCGAGTCCGACTCATACTTGACGGTTTTTAATAAACTGTATTTCCAGGTGTCCTTATTGGGAGGTATTACGATAGTAATGGAGACGAGACTGCTTATATGAAAGAGCTCCAGATCAAACTTGAACAATGTGAAATAGAAAAGGAAAACGCCAAGCAGGAGGATTTAAAATACCCGCCGTGTAATATGGCCTGGACGGAAAAGGATGGCGTTAGACTCTGGTGCACAAATTTAAGGTATATTGTAATTACCTCTTTAATTATAAGTGACCAGTGACTTGTGAAAACCAGGACCAGTCTTTTTATGTGTTTCACCACATTTACGCCCTTACGCACATCTTTAAGTCATTCCACTTAAAAGTTTTATAAATAAATAAAATAAAAATAAATATTTTGGACATTTTCACACAATGTCATCCAGCCGAAATTAAGCTAATTATTAAGCTTGTGCTATGGGATCTAGACAACTGATTAACATACTCAAATATTTCTAAATACATACATAGAAAACACCCAAACTCTGAAACAAACATTTGCGGATCACACAAATATTTGATTCGACCCGGGTTTCGAACCCGAGACTCCGGAGTCGAAAGTCGATGCACTACTGACCACGCCACCGAAGCAGCATTATAATAAAAAAATATAATTTGTATCAGTCGGGAACGGCTTATTTCTAAATACACACATATTATACGTAGAAAACGCCCAAACTATAAAACAAACATTTGTGGATCACACAAATATTTAATTCCACCTGGAAGCGAACCTGGGACCTTACGTAAGGAAGTAGCATACCTAATACCATTTTTTTTTTAAATTCCGTTGCCGATCCTACATCCATTACCAGGCATCTCTGGTAGGCACCAGCACCAGGAAGTATTTCCAGTGGCGCCCGGCAGAATACTTACACCACTGGGCTAACTAGGCAGATGATGCAATATTAATATGTTTGTGCTAAAAGTTAATTAAATATGATTTCCTTTCAGTGGTGGTGTGAAGCGGTCATGGGTAGGAGTTCCAAGACAGTTATATACCCCTGGAATTGAGAAACCTAAGTGTATATGTTTAAATTTGGATGAAAAAGTTACAGATACTGGGCTTATCAAAGAGTATGATAACTGTCCATACAGAGCCACTACTTGTGAGATAATACCGTAATGTACCTACCTACCACAGAAGACAGAGCTCTTCTCTCCAGCACACCCTCTCCCTTCAGTTCCCGAAACACGCGAGCCGGGTAGAGGTTAAATGTTTTTCCTTTTTAGAACGATAGTAGCCTGGAATGCCCTGCCTGCATATGTGTTACCTCCCACATATAACTCTCGGTTCTTCAAGCAACGCGTGAAGAAGCACATTGCTGGGCCACTTTCGATAGTAGTGTCACAGAAAAGGGAATAGTAGGTACTACGTAGTAGTATATGCTAAGAATCTCTAGAAGTCGCTTAGGCGGCCGGGCGTCACTTTAGTGACCCATACTAAAAAAAACAGTACATTGCATTTATAATATTGTTAAGTATAAATATTTAGATCTGAAAATGTACTTTTTTGGCTCACAAATAAAAGGAATATTTGTAATTGACTATACAATTAAATACTTAGCTCTTACAAGTTTGTTACATTTTATTTACCTATGCATTTCTTTGCAATATTCATAGAGTAAAGTAATAGCAATAATATCTGAATCACTACCTACTATGTCACTCATTAGGGCCCTTTGTAGTTCGCGGCCGCCCCTACGTCCATTCCCGGGAGCCTCATGTACCCAAGTGGCAAATATCCTTGTGGCGCCGGCGGGACATAGGGCTTGCCGGTAGAGATATTTTACCAAACATCAGTGTATAGATTAGAGACTTTCGCAGTAATAGTGTGGTAATAGCCAGATCAGCCACATAACAGTATACTAGTTTCCAGAGTGAGAAGACTAGTATGAAACTGTTGTATAACTATAAAAGGAAGAATAACAGAATTAAGTAAGAGGCAAGTGGAAATATCGGATATGAATGAAGGTAGTAGGTAATCTTGATCTCTGACAGTTCACTTTGGCATAATAATATACCTACATCACTAATCAATCATGTGATGCTTAAATAGTTTTGCTCCAGGACCTTAAAATAGAGGTGATACCTCACAACAAACAGTAGCATCAGTCTGATTCAATAAATATCATATTGTTGTTACAGAAGTTGTATACAATAAAGAAACATGTAGAACATTGACACAAAAACAGACTTCCAATCACCAGAATGGTTCCAAATTTAAATGGGACTACTTGGGAAGCAGTAGCTTTTAATTAAAAAAACAAACTTAGTTCACCCAGTTAAAAGATATACGAGGTAATAAACATTAAAAAGTTATAGTCAAATTGGGAATGATTACATTTAATTACGATTAAGGAAATTATAACTACCATAGGTAAAAAGTCAACAAATTCATCCACATCACATCACTTTATCCTTAGTTGGCAACAGTGTTTCACTTTGTACCACTTCGTCTAACTCCAGGCACTCTATTGTTTCAAGGAATACTTGCATTGGTATTTTTTTCCTATTTAGAAAAGTTTTATTTCCCAGTAACTTCTTAATTTTAGCTCTGCGCTTTTTGATTTTGTCTTTAGTATATTGATTACCTAATTGAAATGTGAGAAGCCTTTTAACTTTCCTGCCACCTATGTGGGCATCAGTCTCGTTATTTGGTTTGCCTTGAGTTTTGGGTTCTTCATAAATGGTCTCAAGAGTCTGAGATATTGTTTTAACTTTCTTGTTTAAATATAATGCTTCTATTTGTTTGGAATTTGCATTTTCTGTCATAACTCGTTTGCTAGGTTTCATGCTCACCCTTCGATTAGACGATTTGGTAGTTTCGTTAAGACATTTTCGTTTTCTTAACACTCTTGAATTTAATTCAGGAGCTGGAGCTTGAGACTTGCTTTCCCCTTCTGTGCTATTAGTATCTTCATCGATCTCCATTATATCCAAGTGTGCCATTTGATGTGGTAAATCTAGATCAACCCTGTAAGATAGCGTAAAAAATTATTCTATTCATTTGCTCGGCTAATTCATACATTTATCAAATTACAAATAACTTTTAACGAACTTTGATGCATCCATATTCGTGTGTAGTTGATGTCAGCTCATAATTTGTAAATTCAATTATTGTTCTAAGCGTAGTTTGGAATCAGCTGTAGATTTATGATATAAAAATCTACAAATTAATATCACTATAAAAAATCTAAGAATAGGTACTATTTGAAAAGTTTATCAACCACCAAAATAAAGTTTAGAACTATCATAGACAGACAATCGATCGCAGTTCGCACTATCGACGAAGTCTGTCAGCCTGTCAGCCAGTCTCGATTTCGAAGAATCTGAGACAGTGACGCTGCTGCTGTGACAGTGACAGCAGCAAAACTAAGATTTATTTTTCTTCCGCCGCTATTGAGGGTTGGCTAAGGTTTTTAACAACACCGCCTCACATTCCTAAAGGAATAAAATTCCGTAGAACGGCCAGATTGAGATTAGTATTAAAGATGCCTTAAGTAATTTATTTTCAAAACACATCTATTAATAAGCAGGTTTTGAAAATTAGGTATAATAACTTATAGAAACTTTTTATGCCATACAATACCAGACAAACTTTGAGTGTGTAAGTTGGTGAACGTGCATATACTCGTAGTAATAAATAAGGTAAACTTATACCCTGCGTAGATTTCTTACTGGTGGATAACATGGTTGCATACTTTTCATAGTAACAGGTCGGATATTGTAGACCAGTAGTAGGTACGTACCTGTTGTTATTTGGTAAAATGGCATTGAAAATAAACGTAATATATTTTACTTTACTTGTTTTAATCACTTATTAATAGGATATTAACAATAATATGTTTCACAAAGATGGCGCGACAAGAACAACTTTTTGGTGTGTATTTATTTACTGTATAGTGACGTTCTTGACAGCTGCGGTAGTGATGGGAATGAGGTATGATCGTGTTATAGAAACATTCCTTTACTACTCCTCACGGAATACCGCCTATTTCAATCCTAAGCCTTTGCGGCAGTCTTCAAACTTGGGCCAAGGCAGCGCCTTCGTCAATATATCTGCGACCATGTCTTCTGTCCTCATATAATTGACATTAATTTTTCCACTTTGTATCGCTTCTTTAATAAAATGTTGTCTAATATCGATATGCTTTGATTTAGTACTTATAATTGGATTTATTGCTAATTTTTGAGCAGCTTGATTGTCGTTATAAATTTTAATTACATTTTGACTTCTTCCCAAGTCTTTTACTAGTTGTGCTAGGTGCATTGCCTCCTTCGCACAATCTGTTAAGGCCATGTATTCTGACTCAGGTGTAGATAGGGCCACGGTTCTTTGTTTTCTAGATTCCCAGCTGACGGCAGCACCATTGTGTTAAGAAACAGTGACCGGTGTACAATCTTCGGTCCAGGGAACAAGATGCCCAATCTGCATCAGTAAATGCTTTTAATTCAGCATCTTCATCTCTTAAAAATGTCAACTTTAGGTTACTAGTTCCTTTTAAATACCGTAAAACTCTTTTTGCAGCTTTCCAATGTTCGTTGCCATAGTATGCGTTGAATTGGCTCAGCTAACTCACTGCATGCGTAATGTCAGGGCGAGTTGCCACTGACAAATACATAAGGCCTCCAATTAAGTTCCTGTAAGGTAAGTTACTATTAGGATTTTCTTCCTTCTTTAATTTCAATCCAGTTTCTAATGGAGTTGAAATAGGTTTAGCATCTTGCATATTAAATTTTTTAAGCATCTCATTGATGTATCTATTTTGGTCCATTGTTATATATTCATTTTCACATTTAAAATCAATTCCCAAACAATGTTTTAGTTCTCCTAAATCTTTCATTTCAAATTTAGCTTGAAGCATTTTCTTTAATTCTTTTAATTTCTGTTCACTTGAATATGATATTATCAGATCATCAACATAGATTGTGATTATGATCTCATCTCCTCCTTTCCTCCATGTGTAAACACAAGGGTCTGCTTGAGATGGTATAAAACCAATGGCTCTTAATTCATAATCCAGTCTTTTGTACCACTGCCTTCCTGATTGTTTTAAACCATACAGGGATTTTTTAAGTAGACATACTTCATGTCCTTTGTGATTTCTTAAATCCTCTAGCATTGTTTTTGCTTTGTTGAAAATGGTCAAGTCATCTTCTGTACTTTCTTCGACCATAATTTCATCACATATTTTTCTAAGTAAGTAGGTACTTTCATTTGTATCTTTCATCCAGTTCACCATTCAAGTAAGCTGTTGTGACATCTAATTGAGCTAGTTTCATTCCTTTTTCTACTGAAATTGCCAAAACTGACCTAATGGAACTTAATTTGGCAACAGGGGCAAATTTTTCTGTATAATCTATTCCAGGTTTCTGAGTGAATCCCCGTGCAACAAGTCTAGCCTTTTTAGTCTCTTCGTCATTTGATCCTGATTTCACTTTTAATACCATTCTGTAATCAATAGTATTTGTGTTATTATCTTTCTTTGTTATTTTCCAGGTATCATTTTTAATATGTGCTTTTATTTCCGCTTTTATTGCTTCATGCCAGCTTAGATCAATTTCATTATTTTCCTCAGAGCTATATATATATTTGCTTAGATAACATGCTCTCTTCCAAGTCTCCTAAATAATAATCCTTTGTCCATACTGGTTTGACTTTTTCCCTTTCAGGTCTACTTTTTCTTTCAGGTATTAACGGACAGTCATTTTCTATGTCAGGTTGTGTGGATGCGTCCACATCATCATTAGGTAGGTTACTTACTTGATAATGATCACTTTCTCTTTCTTCATGTTCTTCAACGGATGATTCTTCTTGTTCTGAAGATTCCTCACTATCATCAGAATTTGGTACATGAAGAGGTTCAAGATCAAGTGGGGTGAATGAGCGAATATTATCATTACTTTCCTTTTCGTTTTGATCAAAATACATTGTTTTCAAAAATTTTACATCTCTAGTGATGATTACTCTTTTCAGGCTTTCAATCCAAATTCTAAAGCCTTTTGTATTTTCAGAATATCCAACAAATATTCCTGCTTGAGCTCTTGGTTCAAATTTTCTTTTGTTGGTTTTGTTTAATGCAAATGTTTTTGTACCAAAACATTGAAAATGTCTAACTGAGGGTTTATACCCAACCCATACTTCAAATGGTGTTTTGCCATTAGTTGCTTTTGATGGTACTCGATTGGTTATATAATTTGCAGTATGAATTGCTTCTGCCCAAAAACTCTCTGGTAGTTTTGATTCTAATATCATACAACGGGCTTTTTCTAATAATGTCCTATTTTTTCTTTCTGCTAAACCATTGTGCGGTGCAGTATAAGGGGCAGATAAGCGTCTTGCTATGCCTCGGTGTTTTAAGAATTTATCAAATTCTTTGTTACAATATTATGTCCCATTATCTGATTGTAGTATTTTTATATTAAGGTTTGTGAATTTTTCAGCTTCCCTTTTATATTCTATAAATTTTTCTAATACCTCGCTTTTATTTTTCATAAAATAAACTCTGCCATAACGGCTGTACTCATCAATGAATGTTACAAAATATCTGTAGCCACCATTGCTTTCTTCAGGCATGGGACCACATACATCTGTGTGTACAGTGTGAAGTTTCTCCCGAGCTTTTGATTCTTCTGGTCTTTCTTTAGGAAATGGTAATTTTGTCATTTTTCCTTTTAAACAAGTTTCACATTCAGATAGTTTTTCTTCTTGTCTAAAAGACATGTTTTAAATCTTTCTCATTTAAATGACCCATTTTCTTATGCCAGGTGTCAATATTACAATCAATAGGTATAGCATTTTGTGTTTGCTCTTTATGATTTGTGTCTACTTTTATATAGTACAACCCTTCACTTTTGTTGGCTATTACCAAGTTTCTTCCTTGAATATTTCTAATTGTTGCAGTATTCTTTCTAAACATTGTTCTATGACCTTTGTCAGTTGCCTGAGCTACAGATATCAAGTTCACGGACAGTTCTGTGTGTCTAGTACCAGTTCCTTACGTTGATTTGCTCGAAATATGTTTTCGTATTCCTCTATACATTTCACACAGTTCCCTGACGTTACCGCTAGGGGCGCTGGTGTGAAATGTATGAGGAATACGAAAACGTATTTCGAGCAAAGTAACTTAAGGAACTGGTACTAGACACACTGGTATGAAAAGAGTGTCTGGTAAATCCACAATCTCACCTTTAACTTTTATCTGTACAAGTCCTTTACCAAGTATTTTCTCGGTTTTATTTGATGCTAATTTCAGTACTTCATTTGTTGGTTCCATAGATTTAAATAACTTTTTATCATTGCACATGTGTGATGTGCAGCCACTGTCAAGGCACCATTTATTCTGGGCTTCTACTTCAGCAGACATGCACAATTTTTCTTTACAATATAATGTAGTCTTACCCCAACAGTCAGTAGTTTTGTGGCCGAGTTTTTTACAATTATCACACCGTATATTATTTTTGAAATTTTTGTTTTTAAATTTAGGATTAAATCTCTTTGTTTGTTTACCACTATAGAATGATTCTTCATCTTGAGACTCTAACCTCTTATTTTTGCGGGCCTCACTCTCTCCAATGATTTTTATCTTTAAATCATCCAGCGATGGCAGCCTATCCCTTGATTCGATAGCCACACGAAAGTTTTCATAAGCTTCGGGTAAGGTATAAAGCAACATAATGCTCAGAAGGTCCTCATTAATGATTATATCCATATCTTTTAATTTGTCAACAAGATCCACAAATTCATTTATGTGGTCTCGGGTATTTTCCCCTTGACGCATCTTCTTGTGTAATAATTTTTTAAGTAGTGTTGCCTTCCTGGCGGGTCCTTTGCTTTCATAAGCGTTTTGTAGAGTATCCCATACTTCTTTCGCAGTTTTGCAAGATTTGACAAGTCGCAGTTCGGATGGCGATATGATCAGGAGAAGTTCGGCTTTGGCCAATAGGTCCTTTTCTTTGTCGTCGCCTTTTAAACATCCTTGCAGACCAGCACGTACAAGCACAGCTTCGGCTTGCACTTTCCACGTATCGTAGTTTGATTTCAGTAGGGGCTCAATATGAACGCCGTATTTTGATGCCATTTTTATTAATTATTTGCGATATCTGGGCCATAACCTGTTGTTATTTGGTAAAATGGCATTGAAAATAAACGTAATATATTTTACTTTACTTGTTTTAATCACTTATTAATAGGATATTAACAATAATATGTTTCACAAAGATGGCGCGACAAGAACAACTTTTTGGTGTGTATTTATTTACTGTATAGTGACGTTCTTGACAGCTGCGGTAGTGATGGGAATGAGGTATGATCGTGTTATAGAAGCATTCCTTTAGTACCTACTGTTTTTAAAATGTTCCCGGATAGAGTATTATAAGTATACAGGTAGATACAGGGTATACTCGGACCATGCTACATGGAGGGAAATTACCATATTGTAGATAGACAATTTTACTGAAAGGAGAATTTATTTTATTATTAAAAACAATTTTAACTGCATTTATAGATCATATTCATAATTTCTACATCGCGCTATTAAGGTTATCGTTGGATCCACCAACCGCAGTTCTACCAAACTAACAGTACCAGTGTATCGTGTTACAACGATATTTAAACACTGAATTTTTAGATGAATTCTTACCAAATCCATATATTTTTGTATTTTAAAGCAATAAGTTTGCTTAAACTATTCTTAAAATATTAAGAAAGAAATTATAATAGATCACAAAAACTGATTTCATCAGCGGGAGTCGAACCCACGGCCTTTCCCTAACAGGGGGAGTGCTCTGCCAACTGAGCTACGATGACCACTACCGACAGTGTGCGTGACGATTGGGTGTCCTAATCGTGAATCGAAAAACTAATGTTATCTAGATTTAGTAGAAGTTGTAAATAAATTGTAGAACCGATTTAAAAATTAGTAAAATAATATTTAAAAAAATATGACAATTTAAATGAGGTCTCCCAGTCCTCACTCAAGGGTACCCTATAATTTTATACTCATATTTTAGTAAAAATATAGATAAACACTTCCCAAAAATATTCATCAAGATTAACAAACATCCAAAACTTTTATAAATGTTTTAAATATATCCCTCAATCCTTACTGTATAGATTGAGGGTCATGGTGTTTTGAAAAAGTGGCTATATGTTTTAAATTTGTTTTTGCATGAAGATTAAGTAAAAGTTGTCTAATAATTTGTAAAAAACAAAAACGACTGAAATACATCACGGTTTAAAAATTATAACTCTAGAAACTATGTCCCTCAATACTTATGCCTCCAAATAACACTTGATCGTAGCTCACTAGGTACTGTAAGTATATAATTAACTACGAATATATATTTTAGTAGTAATTTTCTACTAAAAGTTTATGCAGTTATTTGATTGGAAGATTCGTTATTCATCAAAATATTAACTTATCAATATTCCTAATATTACATACGTCCTATAGGGTGACCATTAATTACTTAAATTTTACGAAGAATTTTAGCTTTCGTACATTATAATCACAAAACAAGTACCGATACTTAACATTTTATATAAAATATTGATTAGTAAATCTAGTGGTTTTTTTAAAAAACCGCGGCCGCACCTACGTCAATTGCCGAGCGCCTCCGGTAGATACTGAAAGAATTCCCAGTGGCGCCCGGCGGACCTTGGCCTCTTATATGGCCACTGCGAGGTGGTCAGGTGTTACCCCGCATCTTTAGGGTCGGGTTTTATCCCGCGTCGGTCAGTGAAGGCGTGCATGGGGTGAAGCCCCACATCACGCAGCCCTTCTAGCCTGCTTCTGTAAGGACGGTGGGTTGCTAATCCATCGTCCTCAGGCCCCGATCATGGAGGTCGATGGTCCTGGGCGTAGTCACGTCTGCGGCGCCCTCCCCGCAGATTTCGGAACTCAGCGGGGAGGGTACGCTCCCTCACCCTACCAGCCAAATGGTAAAAAAACAAAACATGTTATTTTACGCCACCTATCAAAAGGCTTCATAACGACTGTTATTTTGTTTCTAATAAACTTGGTATCATAAATAAATCGCCATGAAATAATACATTTCTTAAAGCGCCGGCGAAAACTACTTTCTCAAAATAGCTACCGAAATATCAAGAAGAGACTTGGGATCCCAGTCTCTTCACTCCTTTAATTTTAATTCTATGGGTAAGTTTGGTTATTTTGCTCGTTCTCTCAATTCCCATGAGAATATATTAGGTACCTATTATCGGGATAAAAAGTATCATACTTATGGATCAATACAGGAAATGGTTCATGTATCTATCTACTAACTCTAATCCAAATCTGTTCAATCGATCTACCTAATAAATATCCTTCCTGAATCTCATTCTAAAACATCAATACCTATTATCATAGCGTCGAATATTTTGAATCAACCTCGGAGAATAGATCGAATATTACCTGTCATATTATTCGGTTCTAGTTACCTACCAATTCCCGCGGGAAAAGTAGCGTTATAGTAATCAGCTATCTACCAGTGAATTCTGTTAAAATCGGTCCAGCCGTTTCTGAGATAAACCGGACAAACAAATATATATTTTTCTTCTTATTGTGGAGGCTTTGGTCCATAATGGGCAGTCAGCCTAGACACAATTTTACTAGTTATTTTTCTGTCAGTATCGGTTTTAGTTCCCTACTAGGAATCTTCATTTATTCGCATTTGGTCGGATTCGCAAATGGTCGGATTCTCATTCGGAAAAAGTTGCTTACCTCCATGGTGGTAATACCTAAAATAGAAATTGTAGTAAGTCAGTCCCGTCCCGTACGAACCACAAGGGCTCACATCCCACGTAGGTACCTGGACTAAGCTACGATCTCTCTTTTATGACGATATAGTAAACCACTTCCGTCCCGAGCGAGCACAAAGGCTCGCATCGCATCTGGTCTAGGCGCCGATCTCTCTTTTATAAGGGGATGCAGGCGCTTATTGTGTTTAGGATACAATAGTAACCGACCCTCTCCGATTTCTCTTTTATTAGGATATTCCGGCGCTTTCTTGTTCTTTACCTGAAGGATATATCGCAAGCGCCTCTTTCGACTAGCCGGTAGACTTAGGTAGTCAGTCGACACCTGACCGCAATACTATGCGGACGTGATATAGAGTTACAGTCCGTGACTTTGTGTTAGGGGTCTATACTAGACCCTCACCTATATATATATCCGCGGGTTGTAATATCTTGTAACCACGTATTGTTAAGATAGTGTTAAGACTCGATCCACTGTTACGCGAAGCCTAACCAGGCACGTACCCTGAATTGTGCATATTAAAGGTGAACAAGAAGTACGCATTGAACTTTTATTAGACTCCCTGAGACGTCTCCCATAAAATTAAAATAGATCACATTTGACAAAAATTACTTGTGATACGTTTATCTGCATAAGCAATAAAATGTTTGCAGCGTTTATTTACGTTAGGTTAATTTAGCTACTACTCTATACTAATATTATACAGATGAAATATTTGTAAGTTAGATTTCTTTTTATTAATAAATTGATTTAATTACTAGATAACCGTTTATCTTCTTAACTGTATTACGTCGAAATGAGAATCCGACCATTTGCGAATCCGACCAAATGCGAATAAATGGGGATCTTTATTAGGTAGGTAACAAAATCCTAGGAGAAATGTGTAACAAAATGAAACGCTTGTCGTTTGTAACGATTTATTGTACAAAACAATAATACATTAAAATGTACAGGTATGTTTAACTTTTTGGACTCAGGTCCCAAACACAGGACAATCGCGGTAATTATCCTTCCCTTACAGACACCATATTGCTCGTCGAGGCGTCAGGACTAATAGAAATGACTCGACTCTATATAAGCAAACTATATAAGATAATAAAAATTAACAATAAATTAATGAGTGCTCTCAACTTAAGTACACATCGTCTATCGCACTGGTTCTGTCGACGGGCACCATGTAGTCTTTAATTAGAACAACGTAATATAACAAATAGATTAAACCTCCTAAGCATACAGTAGTATATACACATATGAACAACTTATGTCCCCTCTGGTGAACTGGCACAGGTGTGCGGTGAGCGGCGCCCGCCTCGCTTCCCGCGTCCGTCCCGTCTTGTCGTACCAGTGTCGTGTCGTACCCATATACCCGACGTCTTTTAGTTATACATATACACATCTAAAAGCCAATTAACATTACACCGGGGGACGAGAGCGGTAGAAGTAGCAGACAGAAGCGGGTGAGGAACTATGATTCGGTGGCGTTTACCACTTGTCAATGACCACCTCGTTCACTGCAAAACAACGAGAGTGTTAGTGTGTCGGACGTCGAGAGGAGGTCGTCGTCCGAACTTACTAGATCTTTCTTATGCAGATTATCACAACCGTGTCGTAGTTACTTTAAATGTGTAGGTTCACTGCGGGATCACAACAAACAATGAGTGTTCATGGAATATGTGCGTGCAGTGGCGCTGCGACGACGATCCGGCGATTACAGCTTCCACTGCGGCTGGGCTGCGGGCAGACAACCACGACATCGTTAGTGCATGCGGGGGGGGTGCAGGGGGGGGGTACAGACAGATACAAGGTTTGCAACCACTGGTCACCGTTGTAATTTATGTGCAAAACTTGTCAATTCAATGTTATGAAGGATCAGAACAAGTGCTAGGGGTTTTATTTGTTGTGCAAGGGCATGAAGTGTCTATATATAAAGGATCTCGTGTGCGTATTATGTATCATAACGGGGAGTGCCATGTGATTACATAACTGGATTACTCGGGGAAATAAATTCAAACATTAATTTATGTTGACTATTTTAATGTGTAAAATGTATAAACGACTGTACATTTCAATAAGTTAATCTGATGACCTATACAGATCTGGAACACAAGGTAGAAGGGGACATTCACAACTAAGGATTTGAGCATGCCCTTTAATTGTGCAGTGTAATATTATGGAATCAATTTTGGTCAACCATCTCCTGGCTTGTCAATGGAAGCAATAGGTAGTCTTAGGGTCTATTGCATACATACCAAATTGAGACTTAACAGTTTGTGCAGATTATGTGTAAAGTATCGTAGTTGGTCAGACACAGATAAAATAAATACACTATTAACGGTTGTAGATAGCTCAAAGAATTCTTGTTCTGCTGGTTACAATAAGTAGATTTACATCATATTCTATATTATAGATTTATTGTTAATGCAATTGCAAATTTATCAGAAAAAACAGCACTCATCAAAGTCAGAAACCATGCAAATCTACATGCAATATTATAATATCAATAAAAAGATATACATACTATGTACGTACTGATATTTGTACCACATTTTAGCTAAATTTTGATTCAGGATTTTTATGAACTGCCTTAAATATTAACTCATTATAGTTACAATTAATTCCCAAGACTAAATTAAAAGTAGCAACTAATTTTAAATAAATAAAAATTACCATAATACCGTATTATGGTTCGCCAGATTTCCAGTTTCGTACAAACATAGACTGTGTTGTTTTATTTCAATATAATTTTCCGTATAGTATACAAATAAATTAATCTATTGACACTTGCCACATCACACAACAATATGCACTAATAATTATATTGAAACAAAGCATGATATTAAATAATTCGATGTATTAAAGTTTCATGACGACATGTTATGGGCCTATAGCTGTTGTATAGGCCGCATTATTGTCATCACTGCGAGTTAGTTCAATATCAGGACACATTGTTAATATTAGCTTAAATTAATAAGTGCGCTTTTGTTGTTACCAAACAATTTATAAAAGAAAACACAGAAATGCACAGGGGAATGTTAACAAGCGAGCACAAGTGATAGGACAGATTATTATAGACATTCTTTAGATAAATAGTACTACCTACGCTGAGAGAATTGTAACCACATCCCTAGTAATACACTTACGATAAATTACACTAAGCTAACAATGCACATTGCTATTAATTCAATAAATTCATAGTATGCTTAATAACATGTCTGAAGTCCACAAGGACAAGGTACTGAGCGATGTGCGAGTTCACTATCATTATTACGTTAGTCGAGGAGCTTCCAAATATTGTTGTATACAAAACGTCTCGTAGAATGTAATAAACCTAACTTACATAAAAAATACCATTCAATAAAACCAATTTTTGGTGTTCCCATTAGCGTTCATAATGAAGGTGTTCACAGCCACTTCACATCGTGTATATAATATTATGTATATGTTCTCGGTGAGAGATAGATGAACTCATAAACTCACACCGGAGGAAAATAATGAGCTCCGTACTATTTATTGTCTCGCACAAACAAAATGCATAATCACAAGAGAGGGCTCTATACCAGGCCCTCGGCTCTATGCCCGGAGGCGAGGAACACTAACCGCGGTCTCGGTCCTGTCCTGTCCTGCAGTGCACTAGGGTTGTCACTTCACACCGGGTGCGCGATTAGCATTCCAAACTGGTTAGACTTTACTGTGGTGAGCGTCGCTCATAGTCTATCGAGTTCCACAGTACGATTCCGTGCGCAACCCACGCGAGTGAACATGCGGGTGGGTGGCGCAGGAGTCGGCGGGAGGGTATTAGGTATCAAACTGGTCGGGTGGGTAGTCACACGGGTGTAGCGATGGGCGGGCCTGCCTATAGTGGTCCGTATAGGATGAGGCCAAAGAACACGGCCCACATGAGCACAATCCACTGCATGCCGTCCAGCCAGTGCAGCACCGAGTGCCATTTACCATCGGAGATCTTGCGAGCCACGAACTTGAGCACCTCGTCCAGCAGCACCACGGGGATGGAGAACTTCATCACTGTCATCCACTCGTCCACCGACAGGGGCGTCACTTGGAACACGGTCTGGGAACATAACGACCACACATGTTATTGCTACTTACTAACGACTACGAACTTGTCAGTAGTGTATAATCAATGCACACAGCATATGCTCGCATGCACAGAGCATAACGTGTATGCTCCTCACTTCATAATATTATGCACTGATTAATCACTGGTGAAAATACAGTACCTTCAATAAGTGTGTATTAACAGCACCTATTTTGAATAAAACATGTCAAAGATTGACATAAAACCCCTATTTATTCAACTTTAATTAAAATGGGAAAACCTCCTCCTTGAAGTTGTTTAAAAAAATATTTTGACTTTGACATTGACATTATCATATGATAATTATTTTAGAATAGCAATCATTGCCATGCCTAGAACTGTGTTCAACTGGATGTGGCCGAAGTATTACAACAAATACCAAACATCACCAGACGCTTCATACCTGAAATAGAGTATAATATCTTAGAACAGTACTTACCGATAAGACCTCGACGTACAGGATGACGAAGTGGAGTGTGAAGGAGAGAGCCATGGAGCCGATGAGCCACATATTGGACCACGGCGGCATGGCCACCAGCGACTGATTTTCAGACAGACTGTTCATGGCGTTCAACATCTCGATGGTTACAAGCACGGACAGGGCCATGGTCATTGGGTGGGGGTCCGTGAACAGCTTGCAGTCCACACCCTACAAACACATTTTTAAACACCATGTTAATAAACTAAACGAAATATGTTATGCATGTTAATCATTATCTATGACCTTAGTCAATATATCGCGTTCGGGGAGTCCCCAATATACATGACAACTAGTGATGTAAGTGCGCTATCGATATGTCTCACGCGGGTATTCCCCGAATGCGGTCTAACCACCAATGAAATCCATAATTTTCAAAGAATACTAATTGTGAATCTATAGCAGACACGTTTATTTACCACCACGGCACTGGCTTAGCACCACGCGTCCTGATGATGACATACCTTGAATTCGTCTCCACCGCCAATGCACTGCAAGTGATGAGTGAGCTGCCAGTATGTCATCTGAGGTCCATCCGCGGAGTACATGAACCACCAGGAGGCAGCGCCCACTGTGGCCGCGCCGACGTAACCACCGATAGCCATGTATCTGTCATAGTACATCATATTATTTTCAGTTGTTATACGATGACCAACGAAGAGGTAATTCGCCATTGGTCATTCAGATGACGAAATTATAATAATAAATATTTTTGGACATTCTCACGTCATCTAGCCCAAACTAAGCTATAAGCTTTTGGTATGGTATTTAGGCAACTGATAAACATATTTATATATTTCTAAATACATACATAATATACATAGAAAACACCCAAACTCCGAAACAAATATTTGTGTATCACACAAATGTTTGAGTCGAAAGCCGAAGCACTACCGACCAATGTAGTAAATTAACTAACATTAATTTTATCAAAAAATAATCCGACTTCAAATTACCAGAATGAGACCAAATAATTGTTGGAATGGGACCAAATTTAAATGGGACCACACGACACTAGCTTTTAATTAAAAAAATAATTTTTAAATCGGTTTATCCAGTCGAAAATTATACATAATTGCACTTCTAAAATCATCATATTATCATCCACTGAGCTTTTATTTACCCTCAGTCACTAGAACATAAATAAACAGTCATTAGACTATCCATCACATAGACATAGATATGCCACCAATGATATTTTATAGAAGAGGGCAGATATATTACTAGAGCGCGCCTTGTGAAGACTCGAGAAAGAGCTAATTGTTCTGTGTCAAAACCCAATACAAATTAGCTCGTTTCGCGGGAACAGATTTTGATTGTCAGTTTATATGAAGGTAACATATCTATAGCACAGAATAGGGAATAGTACTTACATGCACTCCGACGTTAATTAAAGTCTTTTAGTAAAATATATACCAGCATAATTTGACCAATAATTATGACGTTAATGCCTCAATATCAACTCTATGGTCAATGCCGTGTCACAAACAAGAGACAACCCTTACTGACTTACAACTTCAAGTTGTCGCTGACGTCACCTATTTTTTGCGGTTGTTAGGCGAGTGAAATAGGCCTGTCTATAGTTATACAAAATCATTGTATGTCACGATCAAGTAAGTATTGTATGTTCGACATACATTACTCGTTAACAGAAGGATAACGTTAATTCGTACTTGAATGTCTCGTGACTCACATCACGTAATGAAATTAAATTGCACTACTTATTACGTCAATGGTAATGCGTCTCCCGCGATATTAAATGTCTGTTGGATTAGTTTATTAATTGATTTTGTTAAACTTTTTGATACAAAGTAATCAAGTGCGTATTAACTGCACTAATCGCTATATGTATTTATTTTCCTTTTATTTTTTAGAGATGAATTCCACCTCCTTACTCGTTAGTTTGAGGGGTTCCCCTTTTTTGAACAGACTTCGACTGTTTTGACTCTGGACTGGATGTACCGATTTTGATTTTTTTTGAAATGGATATCTATTTGGACCGTTCCGGTTCATATAGACTAAATCCCATTACGTCATTTTCCTACATATGTCTGAATCTCAGTTTGACTTAGTCCCAAAATGCCTGAAAAACAAAATGACTGAAATCCAAAATAACAATCATTTTGTTTTTCAGGCATTTTGGGACTAAGTCATACTGATATTCAGATATATGTAGGAAAATGACATAATGGGATTTAGTCTATATGAACCGGAACGATTTGGACCCATTTCGGTATATGGTTTTTTGGTTTTATTATAACACCAGTTGTAAAATAGATATCATAGACTAATACCTGAAGAACAGCCATCCAGAGATAAGACCTTCGTCAGCTTTACGGGGGGGTTTGTCCATGATGTCGAGATCAGGCGGGTTGAAGCCGAGGGCGGTGGCGGGCAGACCGTCCGTCACCAAGTTGACCCACAACAGCTGGACGGGAATCAGAGCCTCGGGGAGACCCAGCGCGGCGGTCAAGAAGATGGACACCACCTCACCGATGTTGGACGAGATCAGGTAACGGATGAACTGCTTCATGTTGTTGTAGATAGCACGACCTGAGGACCACATTTCACGATATTATCTGCAACTAAGTGTTCTAAGGTTTAGTCTCTCGTATAGAGAACTTGCCTTCCTCGACGGCGGCGACGATGGATGAGAAGTTGTCGTCGGCCAACACCATCTCGGCGGCGGACTTAGCGACGGCGGTACCGGAACCCATGGCGATACCGATTTCGGCTTTCTTCAGGGCGGGGGCGTCGTTCACACCGTCACCAGTCTGCAATGTAACAAACCGATCGTATTATCATCACTCCTGCTATATTCACTGATCAGTTTCGTGTGCCACAGTTTATAAACATTATTACACTAACGTAAACACAGAACGCCTCCAATATGTATTACATTTTGTAAACAGGCAATAATATTGGAGAATTGTGTTTTAGTAAATTATAAAGATATCGTTTACAAAGTAACGTTAATAATGTTCGCCGCCTTGTGTTCATTAAATAGGGGTCGTGTTGTTGAAATATAATACTAGTAATTAGCGTGTGGAGAGTAATGTGTGAAGTGATTATAAATGTACAATTAACGTACCATAGCTGAGATCTCATTCATGCTCTGCAAATATTCAACAATCTTCGACTTGTGAGCGGGCTCCACGCGAGAGAACAGACGGGCCCTAGCACAGGCGGCACGCTGCTCGGATACGGGCAAGTCATCGAACTCGCGACCAGAATACGATTTCCCTGTGGTGTCTTCATCTTCAGTAAATACGCCAATACGCCTAAAAATTAAAATATCACACTAATATCCTATTGGTTTCGCATGGGTATGGGAAACACTAACCGTTTTATTTACCTGCAAATAGCTTCAGCAGTGGCCTTGTTATCACCAGTGATGACGATTACTCGGATACCAGCAGCGCGGCAGCGAACAATAGAGTCAAATACTTCTTTACGAGGGGGATCCAACATGCCGACGACGCCGACAAACGTAAGGTTGACTTCGTATGTATAGAATTTGGTGGAATCACCGAGGTCCATTTCTTCAGGTTTAAATGGGTTGTCAGAGGTGGCCAGAGCCAAGCAACGGAGGGTGTCGCGACCGGTACCGTACTGGCGAGTCAGTTCCAAGATGCGGTTCTTGAGAGTAGAGTTCAGAGCAACCTTGCTAGTGCCAACACGAGCGTGTGAGCAACGGTCCAGCACACCTTCGGGCGCGCCCTTGACGAATAGTTTGGGTCCAGTGCCGAGGCGGGAAGACTTGAGTGGTGTGCAGTAAGTAGACATAGATTTCCTGTCACGAGAGAACTCGAGAGTAAACTCTTTCTTCCACTTGGTTTCGATTTCTTGACGTACAACGATAGCAGTAGAGCGGCGATCGAGTCCAGTTTTGGGAACGTTGAAGGGATTCATTTTCTCAGCAAGTACAACCAGAGCGGTTTCGGTGGCTTCGCCGACCTTTTCGAAAGCCTGTTTGAATTCGTTAAAATCAATAGCAGAGTCGTTGCACATCACGCAGATGGTACCCAGTTCGTGAAGAGCGTCAAATTCACCAGCCTTAATTTTCTGTCCCTTCAGGTAAACATCACCAATTGGTTCGTAAGTGGAGCCAGTGATTTCGAATTCCAGGAAGCTGCTATCACCGGCTTCAATTTTCTCGAAGATAAACATGCGGGATACGGACATCTGGTTAGTAGTCAGGGTACCGGTCTTGTCTGAGCAAATGACAGATGTGCAACCCAGGGTTTCTACAGATGGCAGAGACCTGACAATAGCATTTTTCTTAGCCATACGCCTGGTGCCAAGAGCGAGACAAGTTGTAATGACAGCGGGCAGACCCTCGGGGATAGCGGCGACGGCCAGAGCGACGGCGATCTTGAAGTAGTATACGGCACCTTTGATCCAGCTGCCACCGTGAGCGGGGTCGTTGAAGTGTCCGATGTTGATAGCCCACACAGCAACGCAAATTACTGAAATAACCTTGGATAGCTGCTCACCGAACTCGTCCAATTTTTGTTGTAGGGGAGTCTTGATCTCCTCAGTCTCAGACATTTCAGTACGGATTTTACCAATGGCAGTGTTGAGGCCAGTGCCCATGACAATACCGCGGGCCTTACCAGCGGCGACATTGGTACCGGAGAAGAGAATGTTCTTTTTGTCTTGGTTGACAGCGCGGGGGTCAGGAATGGCGTCAGTGTGTTTAATCACGGAAATGGACTCACCAGTCAGGATAGACTGGTCAATACGGATTGTGGTGGAGAAGATTTTAATGAGACGAATGTCGGCGGGAATTTTGTCACCGACTGACACCTCAACGACATCTCCAGGTACAATTTCTTTGGCTCGGATTTTTTGTACGCCAGATTTGTCGCCTCTGATTACTTTACCCATTTCGGGTTCGTATTCTTTTAAAGCTTCTATGGCGGACTCGGCATTTCTTTCCTAAAAAATAACTATTTGTATTAGTGTTTGTTACTACTTACCTATATAACAATGTTTTGTTACTACTTATTTAGAAAAATATATAAGTATTTGCTAAAACAAATAATATGTTAATGATTAATTTGCAATCTATGCTCACCTGCCATACTCCTACAATAGCGTTGGCAATTAGAATAAGTAAAATTACAAAAGGTTCGACGAAGGCGGTGAATGCGTCTTCGTGTTCCTCAAATAAAGCTAAAACCTGGAATAAAAATATTTTTTTTCGTTTTATGATTTCAATGTTTGCTCACTTGATATAAGTACCGCATAGTTAGATAATTCCAATACTTACGAATGAAATAATGGCGGCTAACAACAAAATCTTGACTAATAGGTCATCAAATTGTTCCAGGACTAACTGCCATATACTTTTACCTATGATAAAAAGAGTATAATTAAAGATGTGTAGAACTAAACGGACACAGTTTGAGGGTTTTGGCTTCCGGGGATGAACTTATTTGAAATAAAAAGTGTTATCTGAATGGAAAGAAACCATCATTAGTTATTATCAAAAATACACTGCTTATGGTCTTATGGTCTGCTATGGTCTACAAGACAACCGCGCTCACTGAAGTACCTATTTAACACTAAAGATTGGAAAGTACATAACAATATTGAAGTGGAAATTCTAAAGATCAGTGAACAACGTAATATAGGTCAATCAGAAATGAATTATTTATCAAATAACAGCCCTTACCCTCTTCTGCTGGCAGTTCTGAAAAGAGAAAAGAAACATAATTAGAATTTTGAATAAAAGATCAAAGGTAGTTAATGTAAAGGCGATAAACTAGTCAGAACAGGCATCCGATCTATATCGGCAGTTACGATAGTACGTAAATACCCCGTAGTGAGCGCGCCTATCGTGGTAAAGTCAGCGGATTTCATTTTGTGGATACTCCATAATACGAGATCAAGTCGAATTCAGTAAACCTACTTTGAGTCATAATCATAACGTGATTTGATAATTATGTTAATATCAGTTAATGCTCCAACCAGATTCTCTTCGGAAACATCGTAAAAGGCAATAATACGAAAACAAATTAAACCACGTGTGATAAAAATATTTACCAGCCTGGCTGATTACTGCGGTCTTTTTGTGGTATAAATAGTGTTATCTCTTGATATCACGAACTTGAACGATGATGTCGTTAGGAACGTATTGATCGTTTTACAAAGGATCAGAGTTGACTTGTTTGCGGAAATACAGATTAGTATGTACAGGAAAACAATTTACGAGGTAGTCAAGATAATATTGAGACCTGACGCGAAACATCTTGGTGGTTTTTGTTGTAATTTGTGCAAAACTAGTGTAGATTATTCAATACTACTATCGAAGATATTATTGCCTTAACTCAGGGACCATGCAGAGTACATAAATCGGCTAGTTGGTGCATCTTAGCTCTCCCATAGAATTTGGGGCCGCATTCATGGCCCGCATGCACATTTATAAAACATCTTATGACGTACTTATGTGTGAAATGCGTGTTAGTTTACATGAGGTCATAGTAGTTCTGTTGTTATCACTTATAATAAGGCCGTCTGAGTGATAACTTAAGGTTTCTTTCTCACCGAGTGTGAACAATGTAAAGCACATTGAAACTTAAAAACTGTAATTTTTATAATAATGATGGAACATTATTTTCAAGCCCTTGGTGTAACAGTAACATGACTCTCATGCCGACTCCATAATTGAGCGTGAGGAGCACCGGTGACTCAGTTCACTAACATTACGAAAGTAGTACATGGGCCAGTGGATTGCAAAAAGCTTTTGTGTAACTATTGCTGATAAAGTTCAAAGCCGCACAAATAGCCTCATGTATCTGTGTCTTAGGTAATAGTGCAGTGTAATGGGGCAACGTGCGCTAAGTCAATCGTTGTATCGACTCTATTTACGTCAGTAGAACGGCTGCCAGCCGCACCGTGACTAATGTAATCAATTAGTCAAAGCGCCCATAGAGCTATGTCAGCATCTTTGCGTTGTGAACCACTCACAACTCACAACTGAATCGCGCACACCGATAAACTTAACAACGGAGACACAAAAACCGAGGACAAATACTCAACCGTCACGTCTATAAGAGCTGACGTCAAAATAACGTGATCCGTATACTAACAATAAAACAATACAGCACATTCGTTAAAACTCATCTAAATAAAGATTTGAATGTACCGGTAAATCAATCAAATGAAGGAAACTGACAGTTTATAGAAACACTGGATTTCACTGAAATGAGAACGAAGTATTCCAGTTTTAAAATCATACGATATGTTGGCGACAATAGAACAATGGTAACAATTTATCAAAACAAAGATCTTCAGAAATATGTTATAATAAAATCCAACATAATTTTCCTATACAAAGGTGAATTTGTTAAAAACTAAACTCAGATTATTGCCGCGCCCAGTTACAGCTCACAGTAAGAGGCGAAGTGAAATTCGTCATTGCTGTAAGATATAAAACGTAGGACCAGCAAAAACTCTACCTAAAATTCAAATTAAAGTGAAAGTGTGACGAAAACCGTACGGCGATTATAACGTTTCACAAAATTTTAGTCTATTGACACTATCAAGAGAAAGGCAAAAGAAAAGATAGTATGTAGTATCTACGTCTTATAGAAAAACTTAAATTGCATAATATTCTTAATAAATTACATACCATACAAATGATTAAATATATGATTCACGAGCAGTTCTTGTGCAAGTGTTTTTATTTTGAATTTCAATGGTCAAATCAATTTCTAGTCTTTTATGAAATTACAAGCAATAATGTGCTTATTTTTCGAAGAGATGAAATTTTTGGAACGCTCGGTAGGCATGTTACCTACTTTCGACGAAAGCGCGTCAGCCACATTCGTAGACGTAATCCACAAACGTAGGTCGTCTAAAATAAACTTGGATACCTATATAATATTTCAGCCACTAACACAAGACTGACTGGTGGGAGCCAGTTAACATTCCCGGCCATTCAGTTTGTCCTCTCCTATCCGTACAGTATCCACTAATTAGCGGAAATTATGATAGAATTTCTGTTGCGTATGGACTCGTTAATATTCCAAGTAGAATTTAAAAAAAACTGACTAGTTTAGGCGAGACAAACGTAACAAAATTTTACGATAATATGAATTTATCACTGTCCGTTTATCGGAAGCTACATACAGAAGTTATGTGCAATAAATAAGTTTTTATTAATGTAACGAGAACGAATGATTTACTGAGTCAGTGTCGGATAGGATTTGTAACAATCGCGCTATGCTTGTAATCAAACACATCAGAAACAATCAATTAGTTTAGTTTAGTGGTAAATTTTTGATAAGTTAACATTTTATTGTATGTGTGGGTACGGGCGTATACATTCACTCTTTCCAATTAATGATTATACGCGAGTGTAGTAATGGCGTAGTATTACATCACTTAGGTTTTGTGCAACATTCATTAACCTCACGCTTAGCACGCTTACTACCTAACTTTCATAGTTTCTATCAATACTTGTAATAAAATTGTAAGTGGTCGATGTCTGTACATCGAAGATATAATAGAGAAACTGTTGTAGGGGGACTTTATGAGCGCAATAGAACTTTTGTCTGAAGTCTGAATTTTTGTTTGTTTGTCTGAATGTTTGAACCCGCTAATCTCAGAAACGGCTTAACCGATTTGAATGCGGCTTTCAGTAATGCGTTGTGGTTTATTCAACTTAACATTTAAGGTTTGTTTTATTTCAATCGGTTCATAAATAAAACAGTTATGTCGATCTAAAGTGACACGTAGGCGGAGCTGCGGGCAACAGCTATATATAATAAATCAGTAACTGGTGATCAAGAAAACTATAACACGCAGGCGGAGCTGCATGCAATAGCTAGTATTATAATAATCTTATCGTTATTATGTAGCTAATCGAGGTGGCTTTTTTTTAAGATTTCGCAAAACATATCGTTTGTAATTTTTGTTCTTAATTACCTACCATTTTTTTTAAACTACCTATGGTAGACTATTATTTTATCAACAGACGATGGCATGACGTAATTTTGTAGGTCATCTAAGTAAGTTGAAAGATTAGATAATTATAACAGTCTCGAGGGAATCTAGTAACATCTTGTAATTCAGATAAATGTATGATGCTATATACATTTAAAGGGCTATTTTAGCAAAGGAGGGCTTTGATAAAATGCGATTCGTAAATAATCAACAAGATGTGTAATTCACAAAATCTATTCTCGTTTGAAGTTTACCGTATTGTGACCGAGAATCAACTGAGTGACGTGTAGTTTATGTTTTTCTCGTAGCTAAATAATCGTCAGTTGTACGAACCCGTAAAAATAAACAACATATCGACAGGGTTGTGGTTGTGTTGAGCGGTTCTGCAAGAATTCAGTATTTGTTCTATTATTTTAACGATCACGACAATTGTTTTAAAATAGCAACGTAGGTAATCTATATGGGTATATTTGAAATACATACAATTTACATACGAGTATTCATGGACAAAGTATTTAGGAGTATTTAACACCTTCGACACAACTATAGTTGTGTTGAAAATAATCAATAACTGTAAGGTTTATAGCTATTTTTAATTAGAAAAAACCCTCAGAAATTACATGCGTGAAAGCGTGTCCCTCACGGAGTATGCTCGGGCACACGCACCAACGGCACACTCCACCCGCCTCAACGGTAATCAACCACCTCTCCACTATAAATAAACATGTTGGGTATGTGCACCTATTTCTCTAGATTGAGTAGATAGATAACGTACTCGGTATACGTTGCTGTCATAGACATCTAGTTAAGTAAATATTTTTTACTGGATATCTATGGTTGCTGTGCTTTCTCTTACGAAATAATCACAAAATTGAATGCAAAATATTCGTCGTCAACAAAATGGGTGCGGGGTTAGTTATCTGATCAATCTTGAGACAATATCTTTGAATCTTTGTTGACATTAATTGCAGCTTGTGGTTTACTAACATTATCTAATTATCTGACGACTGAGGGTGACGTAGGATATACATTTCGTTTAATGATTTATTAAGTAAGGTATGATAATTTAATTACGGTCGCAAGCAACAACAATTATTTAATTAGAAAGTTGCTACTTCTGACAATTACGAGTCATTAACAGGTTAGTATTTTAGATAATATCATCGTCCCGTGTTAGTTACATAGACCAACGCGGTCGTCGACACGGCGACAGCGTATACGACGGGACAAGGCATTATGCATTTTCCCGATACATAAAAGTCTGCCATGGGGGTCATCGACACCAATCGGGTGCCACTACGAAACACACATGACAATAAGAATAACACATTAACATTTTCACAAACACATACATTTACATTTTATATCATAACACTATAATGACACTACCAAAAGTTACCGCCCACTATGTAACAGTGTCGATACCCGTTATCGATAAATTTGACAAAATCGACAATTAAAATCAGGTTTAAAAAATGATACAAAGGTGGATGTTGTTTATAAAAGTGTGACTTTATTTGCTATTTGTAACTTAGGGTAGGTATTATGTAAAACCTATACATCATATAAATCTAAACAAATAAATAAAATCGAAGAGTCTGTATACAGGGTATATCTATAGCTGTATACAGTGGACTATGTATACAGGCTGTATATTCAAATAGGTCAGTGTGGGAAAGTGTGAAACTATAAGACAAATGAAGATCTTTTCTTAAGAACACCTACTAAAACAATGCATTTTATTAATTTCAGACGTTTCGTAGTAATATTTACTACTTAAGACAAAAGGGACAAAAGGGAAAAAGCTTTTTTTCAAAAAGAGATTTCTAGAGCTTCGATTCCCGAGCTGAATACTCGTACAAGTTTATTTTTAAATCATAATGAATAATGTCATAATGCAGTTTTCTATTTTTACTACAATCAATTACTAAGAACAGATCTTCGAATGTCTTATAGTTTCAGACTTTTCCATGCTGCCCATATGAATATTACACTCTCTATGTATAACAAATACCTACCCCATAAAAATAAACATTTGAATGAACTTTCGTCACTTTCGTTAACACTAGTGATACAGTAGCATCAACTCGATGGAGAATAAAATAAGGGCAAGGGCACTACGAGTACAACACCGCACAATACAAAACAATACAAGTACAAAACCTTTATTAAAATCAAGATCATAATATACCTACAGACCTAACGTAATTTAAATAATATTCAAACCAGTAATTTATATTGCACCTCTTTGCATTTTCAAGGTATTTTACCGATACCTAACTTGGTACATCACTCCGATACAGACACTATAACTGTGTATTTGTTGCCATGGCAACACCCAGGTCAGTCGTTTGACGTTTGACTGATTTGCGAATTGTATGAAACGACCGACTCCGTGTTGATAGAAAAATCCGAAATAATGAGACTTTGATTATTATAAACAAAGAAATTTGTATTATTATTTGATTCAAAATACTTAACTATGGAAGGTAATACATCTTTTTGTAAACTAGATGTGACTGATCTTTGTTTGCAAAAAAAAACTAAGTAGCTTTTTTTTTTTTTTTTTTTTTTTTTTTATTAATTCCGCGGCCCAAGGCCGCGGCCGCTCTAACGTCCGTTGCCGGGCGTCCCTGGTTACTAGCAGAGGGTATGTCCAGTGGCGCCCGGCGGACTTTGACCACCCCTGTGGTCTCTGCGGGTGTTTGGTCGGGACGAGAATCCCGCGTCATTGGGGTCGGGTTTTATCCCGCGTCAGTGAGTGAATCTGGTTGCGTGCTATGGGGCAAAGGCCCCGCAGCACGCAACCCTTCTAGCCTGCTTCTGTAAGGACGGTGGGTGGCGATCCCGCCGTCCTCAGGCCCCGATCATGGAGGACGATAGTCTTGGGCGTAGTCGCGTAGTCTGGGGCGGCCTGGCCGCCGACTACGGAACTCGGCGGGGAGGGTACGCTCCCTCTCCCTCCCGGCCGCCTCCTTCGCGAGCATGACTTGCTCGCAGAAGGACACGGCCGCGTTCCACCTACTCCCGCTGGATACCATGGCTTGAAGCATGGTCCCCAGCGAGAGGGTATCCACGCCCAGACCCACTACGAGGTCCCGGCGCTGACTCGCCCACGCTGAGCACTCCACCAACGTGTGGAGTGCGGTGTCGTCGTCGGAAACCTCGCAGTGTTGACACCGGGGTGTGACCTCACGATGCATGCGAAACAGATAGCTACCGAAGCATCCATGCCCGGCAACCATCTGCGTCGCACGGTACGTGAGGTCACCATGCTGCCTCTGCAGCCAATCGTCCATGATCGGTCTCACCGCCGCGATGAAGATGGCACCCCCCTTGGGTTGCTCAAGTCGCACCCTCCATGCCTCCATGAGATCCTGGCGGAGTTGGGACCGCTGGTCCTCGATTTCTCGAGACGCAGGCCTGTGGTCCCGCTCCAGCGCCTCCTTGCGCCATTGGAACAATGACGCAAGGGCTCTCGCTTCCAGGTCCCATGGAGGGGTCCCGGCTAGGAGACATGCAGCCTCTCCGGAGATCGTGCGGTACCCCCGTACGGTTCTGACGGCCAAGGTTCTAAGTGGTCTGTTTAACAGAGTCACGTTCCCCTTGACCGCCAACCTATCCGCCCATACGGGAGCCCCGTATAGGGCCATACTCCGCACGATCCCCAGGTACAGTCTCCTGCAGGAGGCGTTGGGTCCCTTTAGGTTGGGCATCAGTCGCGAAAGCGCGACCGATGCCTGCGTCACCTTGGGGACCAAACTTCGGAAATGTGGTCCGAAGTTCCATCGGCTATCAAGTACGATCCCTAGGTACTTCATCGAGGGCTTGATGCCGATGCTAACGCCTCCCACATTTATGCTGGAACCTTCTGGTGGACCGTTCCGAGGTCTGTGAAAACACAGAACCTCGGACTTGTGCAAGGCCACCTCCAGTCCCAGCTGCCGTATCCGACCCACGACTCGAGCAACACCCGTCGTGACCTTGAGTGCTGCCTCCTGGTACGTTGCACCCCGCGCCGTGACGAGGGTATCGTCGGCGTAGCACGTTACGCCGACGATACCAGTCGTAGCCGATGTTCCACAGAAGCGGCCCCAGGACCGACCCCTGCGGAACACCGCACGACACATCTCGCCGAGCTGGCCCGAGCCAGCTGGGGAAAGCTATGGCCCTCTCCGAGAGATAGGCCCCGACAATACGACGGAGGTAGAGAGGCGTTTCGTGATACACGAGCGCCTCCCTAACGCAGCTCCATGGCAAGGTGTTGAACGCGTTGGCGATGTCAAGAGACACCGCCACCACCACCTTGCCCTGCGAGACTGCTTCCTCCGTCAGGCTCTTCACGCGCATGATCGCGCTCACGGTGGAGCGTCCCCGACGGAAACCGAACTGGTTATCCGCCAGGTCTGGCCCCACACTCGTGAGATGCTCGACGAGGCGTTCCGCGATAATTCGCTCAAAGAGCTTACACACCTCGTCGAGCAAACTAAGTAGCTTGGCATTTTTGTGGGATGACAATAGCCGCGCAACTAGATCTAGTCTAGTAAGTTGTCAAGACGCCAATTTGTTTTATTTCTAACTTATGGCCAGTGACGTGTTATATACTATAGACGGAACCTGTGTCAGAAATGCATTTAAAAAATATAATCGAACTGTTCGGTTATAAACAGCTTCCCGCTCTTTATTGACAATTGTGTTGTCAAGGGTTACGGTTGTCTATGTGATCAAAATTTTTTGGCCTAAATATGTCTAAATGTGCAATAAAAGTTTGCAGAAACTACACAGGAAGACTAAAAACAACCAGCAAAGTCACCTACCATCTATAAGTAACTCATAATTCATCATAATTTTATTAAATCAATATTTAAATAATGTGTAATTTATAATTGTCATTTTTGTTGGTATTGCCAGTTTCGAATTCAAAATTCCTCGATTTATATTAGTAGAAATAGGTGATGGGCAAGTCATTAGAAAATACAGACACATAAAATAAATAATTTGAAAATGGTCAAGAGTGAGTCGTGAATATGTAGTAGCGAGTGAGTGATGTACCTAGAAAGTGTGATACGTTAAGTTTATCCAATAAAAATCGGCCAACTGTCGGGCAAGGTTTTTGTATGTTAAGTAAGAATTTCGTGTCCATTTCGCAATCCAATATGGCTGCCAAAAATAAAAAGGTAAAAATAAAAAGTTATAAGTTAAAAATAAAAAGTTAAAAAAAGTAAAAAATTAAACATTAAAAGTTAAAAATAAAAAGTTAAAAATAGAAGTTAAAATTAAAAAGTAAAAAAATAAAAATATTTTTCAATAATGAAAAAATTAAAGAACTGTGTGATCATTCATTTTTATGTAAATACGAGTATTGGAGAATACTGTTAATTTTGGAGCGCTGTAAAACCCTTATAAATAAATAAATATTGGAAATTATTCCTCGAAAACTCCTCTACAAAAATGCCCTGCTGAATTTTACTGTAAAATGATCAGAAAAAAAATTATAACCCCTTTAAGAAAATTTTCATCTACTTTTGTTAATAACTTTGTCATGTTTAATTCTACGACAAAAGTTATAGCACTAAGTTGTAGATGAATAGTTTGCCCGATAGAGCGCGATAACTATTTGCAACCCGTTTTCAAGATGGTGGAAAACACATAAGGGTTGGGACCCCACAAACGTGGATTTAGCTTTACACTACACCCTCCATTGATATCTAAAACATAAAATAGCGTCCTCTGACTTTTGCATACTTAGCCCCAAAAAATGTAACATTTCAATGGACTAAGAGTATATATAGGTAGGCCAATTATTTTTAACCATTTAATTGACAAGACTGGATTTTTGGTTTGTATAATGCTATATTCATATTCCAATATGTGTAATTTAACATACTTATGGTATTTTTCATTTAGTCTATTTAGGTTCTGAAATTAGTGTTATTTCTTAACCAAGCGCGTTGTAGTCGTTATCTTATGTTCTTTATAAGTTTTGCTTGTGATATCTATTGTCAAAATTAGTAAGTGTTGAGCGTTTTGAAATAAAGAAATTGCAATTTAATTTATTTTTATTTAAGACCTATTTCTAAAAAGTGCCAACTAGCCTATTACTCACCGAGGAGAAGCGACAGAAAGTGGAAACATACACACGTTTTTTCAGAACCTAGATAGATAGATGCTAGTATAATACAGTTGGCGAGGTATAAGCGGACCTTTTTTACACACCCACGTGTTCACACAACTACAAAAAGTTTTTACTCTGCTTTTCGTGGTCACCACTCACACAAATGCAAAGCTCCGCTTATCCCTCGCGAACTTTACATTATACTCGATCCTTACTATGTCCATTCTTGTTACACCACACATCCATTATAACGATCGCATTTCCGCTACATGCAATTGTCTTTCACCCGTCGCTTTCAAGGCGAAACATGACAGTCCATACAAGACGACAAAACTGGGGTGGTGGTTACAATTTGTAACGTTATAATTTTAAGTTAACGAATACCCTGATTGTCTATCTATATATACTTATAATATTGACAGGTAAATGTGGTGCATTTACGTTTGTAGTTCTGTTCTGCTACGGCTGTTATATACGATATTAGTTCGTTGACACAAAGGTGACCTGTTTAAAACTCTCATAGGTTACCTACTTCATTTATCTTTACGGAAATAAATAATCATTATGTAGTCTGATTTGCATTCAAGACTACGAACAATATGTGTTACAGAACTCGTTTTACGACAAATAGATGGTAAGTTAATTCAAATTGTAGGTAGTAAATACTTTTTCAAGTCTTTAATTTTATCGGCGATTGATACTAAATACTGGCGGGCTTGAATATTAAATAGAGTCCTAAAATGGAACAAGCTACGTCTAGCTCATGGAAGACGATAACGGTTATTGATTTAGCTTTGTGCCGCATAAGATATTGAGAATTAGGACTCGAGGACAAGTAGACAACGACTTCCGTCTGCCCTAATTCACATTAGGTATAAGCCTATTGAACAATCTAAGTACCTACTCTGTTTATGAAATTACGAGTAGTGTAGGTACTTATTTATTATCAGTACATATTATAAAACCATCCTCCGTCTGTCTGACTTTAAGCTCAAAAACTACTACACTGATTTTCATGCTGCTTTCACTAATGGATATGGTTCTCGAGGAAGGTTTTTAGTATATAATTTGTCACGGGCTAAGCCTTGGACGTCTGCTAGTTTTTAATATAAGTTGCTTGCGTAACTCATGTCGACGGTTACGGTTGGGCATCCGGGATATCAGGGAGACGTCGAAATTGCGGATAATAAATAACAAGATTAACCCTTTTAATATTTTAACTTTATTTATAGTGGGTAGCATAACTTTATTGCAAACAGGTTGTTTATCATGTAATGTTCTTTTATCAGCTTTTCTTTATACTTTTTGTAGTCATTTTATTTTGAACAAGGTTTATCTTGAATTCTTTCGGACAATAGTCAACTCTGTGCTTGATTCAAATGGCGACCGACGTATTCTATTAAAGTACGTAGTTAGCTTGGCTACTTACGACAGTCTTGGCAATGTCAACACAAACAGAATGAGGGCTGAGGCCTTACAACAAAGAAACATGCTTCAACATAAGTTTATGAAAGAAGTACTTAAGTATTAACATTATCTTAGTAAATATGTGAGTGTGATAAAAAAAATCTCATCTGGTTTTGTGTCAATAGTGACTAACGAAGATAAGAATCCATACAATTTCCTCCTATGGAAAATGTATCCTTGTTTAGTACAAAGCATAACAAGTCTGAGGACAAACTGAAAGATTATATCAGTGTTGCCGCAACGATAGAAAAGAATAAATGAAATATAAAGAAGTATGCTATTTCATCTGCGAGGATAAAGACCCTTGCCTGGTGCTTTCAAACGCAGCGAACGTGCGTTTAAATGAGATATGATATAAGAGGGCAACAATTTAACAAATTTTCAGTTGCCTCAAACACCTTTCCTATTTGCAAAATATTTTGGCAAGCACCTGGACGGGTAAAGACCCTCGGAAATCACCAGGCATATTTTTTTCTTTCATTTTCGATATTTTTTACTTTTAATTATATCAAAAAAAATCCAGGTTGCCTCAAACACCTACTTTAGTAATTTTTTTTCCGTGTTTGAACTTATTGGGTTGTAAAAGAACCGCTAACTACCCTCTAGCCAGGTCTACGTTCTGTGTTTAGGATATTATAGGACAACAATCTAACACATTTTCAGATTGGCTCAAGGACTTCTCTGATACGTCTACCAGCTCTCGTTTTATAATTCTTCATGCCTCACAATATAATCTTATTACGATATTATGTTGATCAATCAGAACTATCTTTTGTAGATAAAGTGGTTTAATTTAGTATAAAGTATACAAGAAATAATACTAATAGATTTGATAGATAAACAAATATTTGAAACACGAACAAAACATTGACTGATAAGGAACAAAAATTGGACATCATTGTGAACATTTTAGATTGGTATAATTGTCTAATTAGCAAACATCTGAATGGTTAATGAAGTAAAGTAGGAAACATAACAACTCTATATGAACGATCTAAATACTCTGTGAGCTAAACACACATAAAAGATTGTCTATTGAGAACAAAAACACACAGGCACATATCACTCGAAAGGGTAGGCATATAATGATGTCAAGGACAATTTTTGTTCAAAAATAAATATGTACAATGAATAAAGTTTTTATTTGGGTAATAATTTAATTCACCCATTTTTGCACTATGGGGGGCGGGCGGCGGTCGCGCTCCTGCATCTGATGCCTGGCATACGGGGACCCAACGCTCCCTGCAGAAATCTGTTCCTGGGAATTTGGCGAAGTATAGCCCTTCATGGGGAAAGACTGAGGCCAACAACATGTCTGTTCTGAACAAACTATTGAAAACGGTGGCATTCAAGGTAATAAAAGAATACCGCACGATATCTGTAGAGGCTGTATGACTTCTAGCCGGGACTCTTCCTGGAAGCTAGGGCCCTTGTGTCATTGTTTCAATGGTACAGGGAGGCATTGCACCGGGCACTCCAGAATTCGATGCTTAGTTTCAACTCGGCCAGGAGATCATCCAGGAGGGTGTGCCTTGAGCACCCAAAGTGAGAAAACGCCGCCATCGCAGTGCTCAAAATGGTAATGGAGGACTGGTTGGAGAGACGCCACGGTAAGCTCACCTTACTGTGCGTCGCAGATAACACCCGACCCAACTTCACAACAGAGGCCACACCGGTGGCCAAAGTCCGCTTGGTGGCGCCACAGGGAATACTCTCGAGTACCTGGGGCGCCGAGTAACTCTATATGAACGATCTAAATACTCCGTGAGCTAAACACACATAAGAGATTGTCTATTGAGAACAAAAACACACAGACACATATCACGCCTATATCCTCGAAAGAGTAGGCATATAATGATGTCAAGGACAATTTTTGTTCAAAAATAAATATGTACAATGAATAACGTTTTTATTTGGGTAACAATTTAATTCACCCATTTTTGCACTATGGGGGGCGGGCGGTGGTCGCGCTCCTGCATCTGATGCCTGGCATACGGGGACTCAACGCTCGTGGCGCCATAGGGAATACTCTCGAGTACCTGGGGCGCCCGGCAATGGACGTGGAGCAGCCGCGACATTGGCCGACGTAAATCTTTAGATTGATATAACTTTTTTGTTGATGAACCGATTCAAATAAAACAAACACTGAATGTTAAGTGAAGCAAACTGCATGGAATTAATGAAGACAGCATTTAGATAGGTTAACCCGTTTCTGAGATTAAAGTGCACAAGTGTACGGATTCAAACTTCTTTATATATGATGAACCGATTGAAATAAAACAAACACTAAATGTTAAGTGAGGCATACCACAACATATTAGTGAACCACATTCAAATTGGTTTAGCTGTTCCAGATTTGCGTGCACAAAAATACAGGCAAACAGACAAATAATTCTAAAAATCATTGTTTTAGGTTCTATTGCGTTCATAAAGTGCCCCTGTAATCGTTTTTCTTAAATATCTTCCATGTACTGACCAGTTACAGATTTATTATATATTGATAAGTGAAAGTAAAAGGTTACTAGATTGCAAAAAAACCAAGTGAGATGAGCGATTATTTTAGAAAAAAATTAACATAATATAAGTTGGGAGAAATTTCAAAGTTAATGTTACTATAATACATCACATATAGAAATTATATTTCAAACTTAATGTTACCTTGTAAGTAGAAAATCCCGAGTCCACCCTATCCTCCAATGCCAACGCTAATCAATCCAACATCCAACGCAGCCCTATCATTCATTGCCGGGTGTCACGGGTATGTCCTAAGTATAACCAGAGGGTCCCGGCAGAATGTTGTATAGTTTAGGGACATCTTAAGGAATATTAAATGAACTAGTTATCACGGCGAACTTTGTATCGCCTCAAATATTAAAAAAAAAAAAAAAATATATTTCATGCAAATGTTTGTATTATTAATTATTATTGAAAAACGCAATGGACGGACAGACAAATTGTCGTATTAAATATAAAGATACCTTATTATGTTATGATAGGTATTCTATTCTAATACAGTTCATAAAACTGTTTCATCTGAATCTATCGATTTTTTTTAGTGGTAACAAAAATGTTGAACCTCATAACGTTTTAATACGATATGTATCACTTGTTGCTGGAGTGTTCAAACGATAGTCTAAGAAAAAACTAATGATCGCTCCATGCCCGTATGGACCAGAGCTGAATTGCATTCTAGCTAATCCCACAACCAGGAAGGCCCGAAAACTGTTCAGATTCTGTATTATATCTTTTAAGCGGTGTAGTGGGCAATAGTAAGCACTAAGGTTATAAGGTGGTGTAAACGTAGGAGTGATACTATGAGGCTGCCATGACTGGCTAGACTAGTCAAAGCCTCCTTAAAAAATTAGATTAAAAAAAAATATTTTAACTAATTTATTATATTGTTTAATAGGATTCACAGATTATAAACAGTTGGCAAAATTTCAAATGACGGTGACTGACAGACGAGGAAAAGTCAGTAAGTTATAGTACATAAAATATTTGTTGATTGATGAAGTCTGAATTTTTTTGTTGATAAAATAGATATTCTCTATTATTTTAAGAAATTCAGAATTTCATAGGCGTGATTTTACTAACAACTCAAGAGATAGTTGTTTTGACTATAATGTATTGCCAGACTACTACTTTTTACCAAGTGAAATAATAACCAAATAATATTATTAGTCAAAACTCCTAAATGTCAAATATTTTCTGATCTAGCAGCTTTATTTCATTTTCTACTAGTATACATTGAGAAAACCGAAAAACAAGAATCTTACATGTTAATTATCACTACAATTAATAGTTCCCCTAATTAATAGTATTTAAAATTCAATAATTTTAATCAGAATATACATGAATATTGTTAAAAAATTCATTGAAAATATTCTAACTAGTATTATTTTAATCGTAATCAGTATTTAAGACTTGTCATAAACCATTTGTTTCTCTATTGTGTACAATAAAGAGTATTTACTTACTTACTTATTAATTGAATTCAAACCCAACATCCTTATTTCTCATGATGTGTAAAAAAACCCTACTAAGAAATAAACTTATTTCATAAAGTATTTTTGTCCTCAATCCAGAATTATTGAACACTATTAGACTAATTATTCATTGCATAATATTTATCATTAGGTATTTCATTGATCTTCTTTGTAAAAGTCAACATCATTATGTCTAAATTATAAGAATAATATTCCAATTAGCATAAATTGTTTAATTTTTGTACTAGACAAAGGTAAATTTGTGATCTCCATGTAAATACAGAAGATGTTTGAATGTAAACGGGTCAAGAGTATAGATAATAAATGTTCTAATCTTCTTTGAAGTTTGAGAGTATCTGTTATAATATTATTCTAGTTTGGTACTGTTCTGAGTAGTTTATCACATGGCAAATTTATGGCACATAGTTAATTGTTTACATGTATAGTTAAGGTAAACAGACTTACCATTTGGCCCATATTTCTCCTGGTTTCTTTTTACTTGGTCTGGACTAAGGCCTTTGTCTGGGTCGGTGCCGAAGTGTCCGAGGACTTCGTCCACGGTTTTAGCATGAGCGTCATCCATGGTGGAATTACTACGTTGCCGTCAGTTCTATAAGGCAAGAATAAAATATAGGTTAGAAATGACGAGTCATCATTAGCAACTTGAAAGCTTTGAGGTTATGTTGCTTTTGTATTGGCGTTGCTTATGACGCCTTATAAACAACAAATTATGTATGTATGATGATGACTGATGAGCTACGAGTCTAACTGAAATTATAACGAAGAAAAAATAGGTATTGTTATTCATCTGAATTATACCATACAAGATTTGATTTGACGCACAAAATACGCACTTCAATTGTATTCGAAATATCAAAATAGGGTTTATTTGACATATTTAACGGATTTAAATGATAACTATTTGTAAGAATTAAATTTAATGAGCTATTTCCTATTTTATAGATCGTAAGCATTGCATCCACAGTTGAGCACTGCACCACTCACCGAATATTGTTACATGAGAATTGTCTATTTTATGGAGGTTTTCACTTATTACAAGCGTTTGATTCTTATTTTTAAGTTATTACTACTTTTGTACTAATTTAATACTTTTTCACGTAAATATCATAAATGACACGAACACGTATCTAATCCAGTCGTCATTTTTTACTCAACTGACGTAGGTAAAAGATGTCTATGTCAGTGCCACCTTTTGTGTTGTTCGAGAACTATTTTTGTCAAATGAAACTCTTTTTTATTTTTAATATCCAAATAACATTTGTTAAAACTGATGTTTATTGTGCTGGCCTCATATGGCGAAACTAGTAAGTTAACGCGTAGAATATTTTTTTAAATAGTTGTATTTCAATTTGCGATCCTGCATAAATGTGGAGTCTCGCTATAGGTGGAACACGTACCACGTGATTGAAAGCTATTTTTATTCCAAAGCCGTCTACAAATTGCGGTATTTTTAAAATTCCGAAATTTTCTTTGCGTTATGTAACACTTTTATCACTTATTTTTAATCACTAAATTCCGTTTAGAACTTGTATTACACAGGATACGCACTTTATTTTGCAACACTCACAAATGTTTTCTTTTGCATTGTTATTATGAAACTTACTGAAATATTTTTTCGACAGCTTCGGGAAGGAAAGAAGAAGTAAGAGTGGCGCGGGAGATGTTTTCCCGCCGCGCCCCGAGTTGCGACTCCCGGGCGAAGAGCGACGATTTTAGAGCGGCGCGGGCGCGGTGGAGGGACACCGTCGGATATTTCTTTAATTATTTTGGCAGCAGTACTCGATGGCACAGTCGAGTCGCTTTCCAGGGTTGCATGTCGCACGGCGGCCATCACCGACCATCTTATGATGATCTTTTTATAGCGGTCGCTGCCCGGCTCAAGCTCCCGGTGCTTGTTGTGGATAGTGCTTCTGTTTATGATTGTTAAAAAGGGTTAATTTTTAGATTTTAACGTTACTTTTACGATTACCTACATAAATGCATTTGATGTTAAGTATGAATTAATTATCATGACAATAGGTATCAATCAATCCTGTCATCACCTATCGGGCCTGAACTGAAGATGAGGGATCGACGGGGCGTTGGTAGTTGATAGCTTGTTGTTCTTACAGAAGTAGGTAGTCCAGGAGGTTTGCGTGCTGTGAGCCTTCCGCCCACAAAGGCCTTCACTCGCGGACGCGTGTTACGTAGGATAAAACCTGAACTCCAAAGATGCGGGATGACACCTTGACAGAGGCTGTATAGGTAACCGAATTCCGACGGTGCCCGGGGATTATTCTTCCGACACGGCATATTGCCTGACGCCCCTCGGGTGCGCCCTCGGTACTCCCCAGGGGGTAACCGGGGCGTCATAGAATAGCGGTTTATTAAAACAAGCCTAATTCCAAAAGCTATTATTCTTCCATTATAATGATAAAGAGACTTATAAAGCAACGAACCACTAATATTCTATCTATGTAGGTATTATTGATAACGAAACATCGATCAAACATTAACCTCTATCTCCTATTGAAGTGCTTTTGAGCGATCGGTACTTAATTCGGTTGTCGGAATACCGTTTGGTAGGCTCTGTGGTTATCATTTATCCTAGTTGCCTATTTTGCTTACATTTTCGCCACAGAACACAATACAAGATAACTAAGTAAGGGGGTTACAAAATATTGTAGTTGAATACTCTACTTACTTACATAATTGTCATCGTAAAATTGGACCGTGTCCGACAGGTCGGCATTGAGTGTTTGCAGACTGCAGTTGGTAAGACCAGTTATTTAATTTTGATGACACTGATCTATGAGTGGAAATATTCTCTCCGTCGTTAATCGATCACAATCATCATACACATGCGCTTATGTTATTTATCAATTAACTAGGGGCACTAGGGGCTTGCCACTTACCTACAGCTATATACAGGTATACCTACTTATTGGATTTATCGGCACTTGGTGGAAAACCTACTAAAGTTACTTGTACAATTCCACTAAACATTTATTAATAAATTAAAAAAAACAAGTTCTTAGTAAAGCTTAGTAGGTATAAACATACTTATAACAACTTTAGCGTAAGCGGGAGAGGATTTTCATCCAAACGACGCGGGATTTTTATCCCGTTCAAAGTCCCGAAGAGGCCACACAGGTGGCCAAAGTCCGCCGGGCGCCACTGGAAATTCCCTAGGAGCTCACCAGGAGTGCTCGGCGATGGACGGAGGAATTAAAAAAAAGCGGAGGGGACCTTGCTTACACCAAAAAGTAAGAGTAAAAAAATACAAGTAAAACATTCTTTCTCACTGTAGAGTGTAGACAAAAAAATGTCAACCTTGTATTTGAAGTGCTTGAAATATATTTATACTATAAAGAATGAAAATAGACAACCACAGGGAAACAGACGAATGCCAATGTTAACATTCATTTTAGCGTCTAGAAATAAAAATGTTGAAAAGTATATAATGGTAGATTAAATGATTGACACATTACTTATTTCTATGAAGTCAACATTTAATATTATATTTATCGGTATACAGAAGTAGGTACCACATAGGTACCGTAGAAGTACCTATCATTGTACTAGTCTATGGGACTTCTTATCCTACGCTTCTTCTACTTATAAATTTTCACTATGAATGCAAGTGAAAGTAAAAAGTAAGATGGCATAATAGTACCTACCTTACCTACTTACATTATTGCAAAGTCCGCGAATTAGCGGTAATTGCAGGTCGAGTGAATTTGAAGGCCGACTTGTAGACGAAGACTTCACTAATACGCGACCTATTTAAACATTAAAATTTTTTTTAAGAAAATTAAAAAAAATAAACGTTTAAAGAAAATCTATGACGCTGACCGTACAAGTTATCAGAAAAACTGCCACACACAAGCTATCCAAAAAGGTATAATAGTTGAAAATAACAAAGTGAATAAGTATACCTATTCTAACCAAATCCAATTTTTACAATCGCAGGAAACTATTTTCTAACGGGTTCCCGAAAAAAACTACTGCAGGTATTTAGCCTAAGCAAGATCCCGATCCAACTCTTTAAAAACTTAGTTTATAACTATTTATATGTATATAAATGTATATATATATGTGTAAGTTAAGAAGAGGTTAGAAAAACAGAAAAACATTGTTTTTCTTGAACATCTTGCGTACAGCTAAGTACAGTTGTTTTCAACCATGGAAACCTCTACTTATAACTCCTAAACCAACAGAGTTATCTAATCCGTTATAGTTTTTCTTCAAAGTTTATCAATAGGAAGCAAAACCTTTGTTGGCTAGTGATAGTACCCACTATCACTAGCCAACAAAGGTTTTGCTTTCTACTGAATCTATTGTGTCTAAATCAACTGAATCTATTGTGTACAGATTAAAAACTAATAGTGATTTTGGGTTAACTTAACGCTTCTTGTCCAAGGCCAAAATCACTATTAGTTTTTAATCTGTCCACAATAGATTCAGTTGATTTTTGCTGAGCGTTCTGCAGGTTTTGCAGGAAGTGCCGGTTTAAGTACCGTGCAGATGTGGTAAACTTTTACTTTACTATAATACTACTAGATAGGAGAGACCTAGGAGAGTTGTGACAGTGATAGCCACAAAGCAACTTTTGTCACTTTAAAGTCGCGCTACTTCACTTGGTATCCACCGGCGGCTCTAGAGATGCGGTTGCGTAATTACGATGTCTGTGTGTCAATTTAACTCATCTCTTAATAAATGTGCGTTATTGTGTTAATTTTTATTCAGTTTCATGGTTATTTGATTCTCAAAGCATTGTATTCATTTTCTATGTTTGCATCGTGTTATAGAAAATATTATTCGGATCGAGACGTAGATTTGAACAACTGGAAATACTTCCTGTTTTATTAGTACACCAGTTATCAGTTAGTGCTCTACATACGTGTCTGGAATTTATATGCCCTATTTAGACATCAATGTGTCGCCGTAGTCATTCTTCGTAAAGAGTTTTAAGATCTAGGAACTTTAACATTCTCATTGGATCAGATACATACGATACGTAGTGTCAACGGTCTACACTGAACTAGAGATATCAAATTGTTATTGTGAAAGAAAGCATCATAAATGTTTTCGAAACTTAATTCGCTCATTTTGAGGAGATATTCGTTCAAATTTACTTAAATAATACCTATTACTAATTTTCTTGGGTTCTATTAACTAGTAGGTAGGTACCTTTTTTTAAGTCCGACCAAGCACTGCCTCTCTTACGTCCATTTCCGGGCGTCTCTGGTATGCACCAGAAGGTATTTCCAGTGGCGCCCGGCGGGACTTCTAGCTTCTTTCAAAATAATTCGAAATCGTAGAAAACACGGCGGCGAGCGGCGTCGGGCGCAGGGTACGATTGTCTTGACCCCAGTTAAAGTAACAATTTCACCTATCACGTGTACTATAAATTTTTATTTTTTTTATTTATTTGTTAATTTATGTACACACATGAAGTTACAGAAAAGAGAAGAGGAATACTAACGATAGATTACCAGTACAAAGGCACTACTTATTTCATAAGAAATCTCTTCCTGGGCCAAGGGAAGGAAATGCTTGGAGGAATAAGTTTTTTGTGTGTGTTTTAATTATGTGTGTTATTCAAATATGCAAATAAATGCACATACATTATTATTAATGAGCGAAGCGAGCGTAGCGAGCGTAGCTCCTTATCAGGTGACTTAAATGCAACTCGATGTGAAATTGTTTCTCGACAACTACCCAACCGATTTTCATGATTTTTACACTCAAAAATCAAGCATTCTCAGGAGCAGGTTTTGTTCGAGACCGAATTTTGATTTAGGACCCTCAAAAAAAGTTATTGACCAAAAATATATCAACAATCGATTTTCATGATTTTTCACTCAAAAATCAAGCATTCTCAGGAGCAGGTTTTGTTCGGGACCGAATTTGACCCTCAAAATATAACTTTTTTTGAAAACCTGCTCCTTATAGATTGATAAATGCCTTAATAGAAATAGTCGCTTCGCTCAATTGCATGCTGCAGCGCAGTACTACGGCAGCGACCGCAGCTCCTAGTTATTATACTAAACGATTAATTGAATAGAATGCAAAGTAGAAAAAGTAAATGCAAAGAATATTAAGCTGTGATTCACACAAACGTTTTGGAAAAATTGAAAGCATAATAGAATCTGTGTCTCATCAATCAACCGATCGTTTATAAGTTAAGAACTAAATCTGTCAACAATTTCCTTTATTTCTTTTTATTATACACGGTTCTAAAACGATGTCGTGATTAATAGAAATGATTAACGTGCGGAACTGTGACGGGTGCGTTCAGTAGGCTACTGGCCGGTAATAAATGACCGTAGGGAGGTTAACGAGCGATTAAAAATCACTCCAGTTCTACACGCATGCTGTTTTATAGCCCATCAATTAATATACATCCATGTTGTCTTATATTTTAAGATCTCTTCGTCATAGTTTATGTAATAATCGGAGTAATGTTCGAACGCGTGTCATGTCCGGTTATTTATCAAACGTCGTGTTTATTTATGTGTACAGTTATAATATTGACATAGCTTCTATGTTTGTCTAATTGATTTGATTGGTAGAGTTGTAGTCAATATGTCAGTTACATTATGAATTCGGTTTGGTTTTATAATAATTGATATAGGTACATACCTATTTGATTTATAAGCGGTGAACTTTCCGTTCACAGTTTATAAGTAGGCACAGTGCTTGTATTTTCTTAATGTACTTCGTATCGTAATCATATGCTTCAGTTTTCGTCGGATATTCATCGGTTTGGAAGTATATAGAGATGTTATACCACCCATTTTTTATTATTAATTTGTATTTGAATGATGGGAAACCTGCGTAAGTTGCAGGTAAATCCTTTTACAGCTCTATAGACTTACACCAGTTACACACCGAAATCAAAACAACAACAACAACATTTTATGGACTATAAGTATTCCTAAAAATAATTATAAAAATAGTGTTCAAATTACCAATATTCCCAGTGAGACCTCCTCTCTACCAAAATTCAGCTCTATGAGATTTTCTTACTGTCTACAAATTTCATCTGAGCTTTTTCTATAAAAAGTCACCGTTTGCAAGAAAATCCATCTTGACTGAAAACTTTGACCTTTGACCTTGACCATTTTTTTAGCTAATGTGAGATCGATGGCAGCTTTATTATTTTATTTATAATGGTTTCTACCAAAATTCTGCTCTGCGGGAATTTTGGTAGAAACCTTCGGTTTTTTCTGCTAAAAGGATATCCCGCTTACAACACTATGAGAATTATTCAAGGTACTTCTTGTAAAAGGTCTTTTTTACTATTTTTGAGCACCGACATAAAGATGAAAGCATGAGTAGAGTATTTATAACTCCTTGCTTTATAAACTTGATTTAAGTTCTAAAATCGTCCAGAATATCTTTTACTGTTTCGACCTACTCCAACTTCCGTGACGATCTCCAGATCATTGACTTGGAGTGAAATGCATAATTAGCTTATATTGTTCTTGGCACCCGGTTTATGTGTTACACTTTCTGTAATCACAACATTACTAATACCAGTTGTGTTGTTTCGCGCGGTATAGATTTATCCGCTCATACTTATTATCGTAGTAGCCATCAGTAATAAGAAAAGTTTATATTTTACTTTACGGTAATTTTTACGTTGCGCGATCATACAAAAAGTTACAAGACACGAAGAATAGAAGAAACATAATTTGCCCGGAATCCCTCATTTAGTTGTGATACCATTTCATCTATATATTTAATACGACAATTTGTCTGTCTGTCTGTCTGTCCGTCGCGTTTTTTCAATTTACATACGAAATATGAAATATTAAAATATTCTTCTTTTTTTTTTGAGGTGATACAAAATTCGTCGGGATAACTAGTATTTTTTATTAATATAAAATATTATTTATATTTGGGTTAAACAAACAAACTGCACCACGTTAGTCGAAACGTCAGGTAATGAAACCTACTTACCTATATCTATACGCTGTGTAGGTATTCCTGATAATTCCCGTGTTAAAGTACCTAAAATATAGATTGTGATAAATATAAAAATCTTTTAAAGCGTACGTACGCAAGGCAAACATTACAATTTTACTATTTCACGACCCATTTCGTTTTTTTAATAGTTTCGTCAAGTCCGTTCTGTCCGTCCTTCTTCGGCTTTCCTGCCACACTGCAACTGGTGTATTTACTACACCGACTAAGTGTTACATTAAAATTATGAATCATCACTTCTATTCAAAAAGTGGCGTTTTGTTCCTACATAAGTGCGCCTAAAGTAGCTCTTTTTTGTTCTGAGACTTTTTAGCGGGCAATAATGAGATTTGATGGAATATGAATCTTTCATAGCAATCCAACCAAAAAAAAAAACAAAACGCACGAACTTTTTTATCGCTACTACATTCCTTTTTTTTCATATAAGGCGATGAAAAGTAATATTGATACCTCGAAAATCACACAATCTTACAAACTTATTTTTGGAGCCTACTAGATATTGTACTACAATAGCCACTTGCCTGGATAATATATACAGCGATATGTTGCCAGAAAGTAAAAGTATTATAAAAAAGCTAGATTCAGACCATTGTGGGCAAATAGCATCTTTTAAAATCACTAAAGAAAAAGTTATAAAACGTAAAATACTATGTAGACCAATAACTGGTGACCGCTTGGAACGTATGAGGGTTGGACTTTGCAATAAAATTCCATTCTTAGACACTGGTTTAGATCCAAATGTAATGTATAAATTATTTTTTGATTCTTTTTACAACGAGTTCAACTCCATATTCAAGTCTAAGGAGGTCATGATTAGTGATAGTCCTACTTTCAGTGAATGGGCCACTGAGGGTATACACAAAAGTAGACAAAAACTTTATGAACTATACTCAGAAAGACAGCTTAATAGATCAGTTGAGTTTCTAGATTATGTTAAAACTTATTCAAAAAAGTTTAAAGCAGATTGTTTAGCAGCTAAATCAAAATATATAAGTGATAAAATTCTCAATAGTGCAGACAAAGTTAAATCTACTTGGAAAATTATAAACGCGGAAAGAGGTCAACAAAAATTAAATGATAATAATTTTAAACTTAATATAAATGGTAAAATCAGACTTCGAGGTCGCTAACGAATTTGAAATTTTTTTCTCCCGAATTCCTGTAGATTTGACAAAAACCCTAGGCTCTTCAACCCCCATTGCAGAATCTTTGTTAAAAGCAAACGTTCCTTGTTGTAACGTTATATTTAAATTCAGTAAAGTTAACATAAACACCATCTTAAAAACTTTTAAATCTTTAAATATCAAGAAAACAGCTGACCTCTGGGGCATCTCTGTGTATTTAGTAAATTCTTTTGTTGAAATGGTTGCTCCTGAACTACTAATAATATTTAATAATTGTGTTGATAGTGGTGTGTTCCCTGATTTAATGAAATCTAGTAAATTAATTCCCCTGTTTAAATCGGGTAGTACTTCAGATCCGTCCAATTTCCGTCCCATTTCTGTACTACCTACATTTAGTAAAATTTTTGAAAAAAGTATGCTCAATCAAATGCAAAATCACTTTAACGTTAATAAACTATTACATACAATCAATTCGGTTTCACTCGTGGTCGATCCACCACTGATGCCGGAATTAAATTATTAGAGTGTATATACAGGGCCTGGGATGAGTCATATGATGCTTATGGTGTATTCTGTGACTTATCTAAGGCCTTCGATTGCGTTCAGCACCAGACTTTAATTAAGAAACTTGATCATTACGGAATCCGGGGGACGGCCTTGAATTTCGTCAATTCATACTTAAGTGATAGGGTCCAGAAAGTAGTGATCAATGGTAAACAGTCACCTGGTTCTCCTGTAGCAATGGGGGTACCGCAGGGTTCAATTTTGGGACCTTTTCTTTATCTAGTATATATTAATGATCTCCCTCACCTCATAAGAGACGACCACGAGATAGTTTTGTTTGCTGATGACACTTCTTTAATATTTAAAGTTAAACGTGGACAGCGCGAACTTGACGATGTAAACATTGCCATTTCTAGGATAGTCCACTGGTTTTGTGCTAATAATTTATTATTAAATGAAAATAAAACTAAATGTGTAAGATTCACCTCACCTAATGTAAGACTTGTTAAAACCAGTGTTAAGGTTAAGGATGATATAATAGAATTGGTCGATGACACTGTCTTTCTGGGCATAACGTTAGACTCCAAATTGCAATGGGGGCCTCATATCGGGAAAATTTCGGCCAGGCTTAGTTCAGCAGCCTATGCTGTCAAAAAGATCCGACAACTTACAGACATTAAAACGGCGCGTCTTGTCTACTTCAGCTACTTCCACAGTATCATGACATATGGCATACTACTGTGGGGTAACGCTGCCGATATTGAATGCATCTTTGTGTTGCAGAAGAGGGCTATCCGGACTATCTATGGAATGGGGTCTCGGGAGTCATTAAGAGATAAGTTTAAGCATATTAACATCCTTACAGTGTATTCACAGTATATTTATGAAATTTTATTGTATACCCACAAGAACAAAAGTAAATTTGTGAAAAATAGTGATAATCATAATCTAAACTTAAGAAATAAGGATAAACTGGCTGTTCCTAAATTTAGGCTTCATAAAGGGTTCACTATCCATTTGCATAAAAAAAATAACCATAAAACAGTTTGGCATATGGTAATGTAGACTAATGATATTTATGCATAATGTTTTTATCCATAACAAATTTAGCATATTTGTCTAAATCATAAATAAAATTAGCATAATCATATTTAAGCATAAAATTTATAAGCATAGCTTTATAAAGGCATAACCGTATCAAACTATAATGAATATAGTCATAATCATCTTATGCAGAATAAGTAACTATGTAAAATAATTAAAAGGCGGCTTAGGGGCCCCCGCCGCACCTAAACCTACATTGACGCTATATAATCTAGAAAATATTGGTTAAAGTAACTTTTTTTTTTTTTCATTAATTTCATTAATTTATACCTATTCAATTTTAGTAATATTTACTATTAGGCGACTGTACACTATGCCTAAAAACATTGTGCAAATTATAACTATGCATAAATATATTAGACCTAAATATAATTATGCCACGGTACAAATGCTGCTAAAAATCAATTATGACCAAGTATAATTATGCCAAAAAAAGTATGCCAAATTCATTGTGCCAAACCATTTTAGGATTACATATATTATGTTAACGAAAGGTATCCCTCATAAAGTGAGTAATTCTTTTGCGGGGAACTTTATTCGAATGTACAATACATTGCCAACCAAAATAGCAAACTTATCTGTTAAAAAATTTAAAAAACTAATAAAACGTAAATTGTGCCATAAAGCTTATTATAGTATTAATGATTTCTTAGATGACAAGGCTGCCTGGTTGTAACACGAATTGCTCCTTTCTAAATAATTCTGTATTAGATTTAAGATGAAATATTTTGGAAAAAAGCCGAACTGAGTTTCTTGAGGGCTCTTCTCAGTCTCGTTGCATTTTGGAACCCTCGGTAGAGTCACACCAACTTTTGACGAATCTAAATAATTTTCTAAAAATTTCAAAGATAATAAACGTTATTTTATTTTGTTTTATTTATCGAGAGTATTTTTTTTTCTCAGGCGCCGTACTTTTATTCCTACGCTGCGCTTAGGATTCTACTTTAGAAACCCTCGCTACGCTCGGGATCTATTATTTTGTAGTATCTACTTGCCCTACACGTGAAGTGGACACGATGTTTTTTTCTTAACATGGTATAAAACAATATCACTACCCGCTGTCTGTCTGTCCCGATGGATGCTTAGATCTTTAAAACTACGCAATGTATTATGATGCGGTTTTCTTTAATTCAAGAGAAATATATACTAAAGCAGTTTATGGTTTGTCAAGCGGGCGAAACCGCGGGCTTCCGTTAGTATAATATATATCACATATTTGTCAGCCCTAAACGTAAAGCTTATACAAGCTCTATGTTAATTAACTTCACATTTTATGTTAAGATAATATTTTTATCGTTATCACAATATTATGAAGGTATCTGACATGAGTAGGTACTTACCCAGTACAAAAAATGTAGTTTAATTTTGTACGAACTTTAAAATCACCTTCAAATCATTTTTAGGTTTGTCAATGTTATTCATAATGAGTTTTGTGAGGTCATAATATACTACACACGAAATATGAGGTTTTGAAAAAAATGTTTTATAGTTTTGAACCAGAATATTGTTTCACGTACCTATAGGTCTACGTATGTACGTACGGAGTACATTTATCATCCACAAATAAACAGCCGAAGGTAATAATCTAAATAGAATTATCATACGTGTCGTAATCGCTTGCTTTGGCATAACCGAGATATGTTTTTGGCGGACTATACACTAGAAGATTTGGATCAAGTTCGATTGTGTATTTAAAGATAATAAAATAACTTCATATAGACAAAGCCGCCGGTCTGGCCTCGATCTAATTGGCGTTCAGTTCTAAGTGTCATTCCGACAAATGATTCATTCATATATCATCTTCGGATTTGCTAATAGCTCTACAGAGACAGCTAGAATATACATACGTACCTATAAAATACCAGGCAGTAATCCAATTGCATTGATCGTCAGTAGTAAACTTATTATATTTGAAATTACCACTATTGCAAATCATGTATTTACCGCTATTGCAATCAAAATGACAACGTAATCAGACGTTAAAGTAGGTTTTTTAAATTACGATTGAATCCTATATTTAATGGTTAATTAGAAAGAGGATAGATTTATATTTTTGTGAAGAATAAACACAAAAGTTACTGGACAGACTTTGAACATTCAATAAAATAGGCTACAGGTATTTCTAGAAAACATAACCGTTCATACCAAACCTTTTATTTAATCTTGACGTTTTTTTTCTGAATTGCAACGATCAGGGAGATCGAAAAACCGGTAGTAACGATCAAAGCAGATCGGTCAAAATTTTCGGATAAAAGTTAGGTATGTCTCAGTGGTGTAAGCAAGGATGGCATGTTTTTACATCATGCCAGGAAGTTACTAATGCGCTCATTAGAGTAAAAGAAAATAACTCTGTAAAAATTTCAGCCAAATTTCCCTTCAGATTTTCAAGGCCAACAACGTGACATAACGTTATTAGAGATTTTTAAAATAGCTTTTTCATCTTTAAGTAAATAAATAAAATGTATGAAGTTTATTTCGAATAATAATGTTTAAAATGTAAGCATTGACGTCCTATCTCATATTATGTGTATAATATACACATAATATGAGATAGGTTCAAATATTTGTAGTTTTGTATGAAATGATGAGAGTATTTTTACAGCTGGTTGTTGTTACTCTATCTCCTATAAACTTTGATACCAAGTATCGATTAGATAACTGTGATATTTATCTGTTATAACTACTCCATAATACCTATGTACTAATATACTAGTACGTGATTATCGAATAGACGTGTCGTGAAAATATATGAGGAACTGAACGATAGGTATATACGGTATATCGCTGTTCTTTTAAAATCATACGAATATCGTGCCCTAGAGGCATTTGTGATTAATACTCGCTTAAAATATTATATTGGTGGAAGAGTATTTAGTTGTTTGGTGTACAACTTTCCGAAGTGTACACAATGAGAGTTTCTTAAAAGGACTTATTCCTTTTGAGAACTCCCATTGTGTGGACTGTGTGTTTGGAACATTTTTCAAATCTACCTTGATATATATCCTCAATAAACGGGGTATCCAATAATAAAAGCATTCTTTCAAATTGAACTTCATGTATTAAATCGGTATTTTGTAGATATATAAACGATTTTAGTCAGTTTGTTTTGTAATAAGATTTTATTCCGGGAATAGCGTTAGACAACTAGAGCAATAGCATTTTGAAGATATTGTATTACATAATACTAAAATACGAACATAATTTAAAATAGAAACATCTCAGGTTGTTGAGTGGTGCAATGTTCAGCTATTTGAATTCCTCACAAAAATATCTTCAGTACATTATATCTAGCACATAATCTTAATCGACGTCACAGAGTAAAAATGGCGCTCGTGACCTCGACATTCGTACCTATCCAGATCTGTTACATTTCTTTTTTACACAATACGTCGAATCATTTTATATCGCTGGATGCCAGTTTTACCAGGAATAATAGGTTTATATTTGTCTCTTCTACACAACTTATAATAATTTTTTTGCTGATAATTGTAAAAGTAGGGAAAAGAACTTGGTCTTAATTAATTTTGAAATCATTAATCACACTTTAACACATTATTAAAAATCATATTCTTTGCAATAACTAGAAGAAGGTTGTATTTTATATTCCTGGTAACACTTCATTTTATATTCCTGGTAACACTGACCACGTTTGAAATATAATATACGCGTTCACGTGACCGAATTCTATTCTTCAAGCCGCTAAATATCACGTGTGTCGCTAAATATTCGCACTGACATCGTCCGTTTACTTTTCAAATATCATAGCACATTCCTTAATGCATTGGCAACACTTAATCACTGCACAAGTCACAGTCCTCCATTGGTAACACCATCACAGATGAAAGACAAACTTACCGTTTCACTATATCACTTGGTCCCAATCACAGGTTTGCTATATACATAAAAATGTATTATTTGTTTTGTGGGTACTATCGAGTGGAGTTAGCGCGCTCCATGAGGACAGCTTCAGGAGTGCGGCGCGCCGGGCGCGGGAGCATATTGCCAACCTCTTTTATAAGCTCCGTTGTGGGCAGCGGGCCGGTTGCCAGCGACCAATCTCTCACCAACATACATGCACTACTCATTCACATCACGACACGATATGTCACACTTATAACCCACACAATAAAGCTCATAGTCGGCGAGATCGTATTTCAATAACAGAAATAGTAAGCTTGCTAGTTCCGTAAGCACTGATAACATTTGACGTTACCTTTAATTTACAAATTACTACAAGTGAAATGTACGTCATTAATTAATTGTCTAGCTTAGATTAAAATGTTATCTGTGTTAAGTATATTGGTGATTAATGGCTATAACAAAATCATCACAATTGACGTAACTTACATACATACTTGATAACTGTAATCCGTAAAAGTTAATGTACGAGTATTAACAAAATTTTACTTTCAAAGGAAAATTTAACAATAATAAGATTTTATTTTGTAGGACATTCTTTCAGAATACATGTCTGGTACTACGAGGTGCTACGCCGTAGCAGTAGAGGTCTGTAATTGTTTCAAGATTTTTGGTATTTTTCAGAAGCTGTAGCAGCTCAATTTTGTTGTTGGTCAATCAAAGAATCAATCAAAGAATCAATTTCATTTATTCAGTTTAGGCACATAAAGAGCACATATGAATGTCAAAATTTTACAATTTTGTCAAGTAATATTATAAAAATACTAAATTAAGTAAGTACATAAATAACCATTAGAAAATGATTCTTTCGCTGGTTCGGTAATTTGGTTCTCCTGAGAAGAGACCAGCAAGAAACTCAGGTAGATTATCCATTTTCTTTTTTAATATTGTTTTGTTTACATTGTTACAATTAGTTTCTATTGTATTATACGAGTGGCCAACAACAGAAGATTAGGGTGACCTTGCATTTTTATCATTAAGATATTCGTCTACATTATAGTAGCCTTTCATCATCAAACATTTTTTAACTACTATTTTAAACTTATTAAGAGGCATGTCAACCAAATCCTGAGGAATTTTATTATAAATTTTTATACATTTGCCAACAAACGAATTACCAACTTTATGAAGTCTAATTTTTGCCATTGCCAATTTATTTTTATTTCTTGTATTAAAATTATGGTTATCGGAATTTTTTTTGAATAGATCTATGTTCTTCCGTACATATAAGATGTTGTCGTAAACATATTGAGAAGCAACTGTTAAAATATTAATTTCTTTAAATAATTCTTTCAGCGAGTCACGGGGTCCGAGTCTATAGATTGCTCGTATCGCTCGTTTCTGTAATATGAATATTGTCTCAATATCGGCAGCTGAGCCCCACAGCAGCAGACCATATGACATAACGCTATGAAAGTAGCTAAAATAAACTAATCGTGCCGTTTTTTCGTCAGTCAGAGACCTTATCTTTCTAACCGCATAGGCAGCTGAGCTAAGTCTTCCTGCCAAGGCTGTGATATGAAGACCCCATTGTAGTTTACTATCTAGAGTTATCCCAAGAAAAACTGTGGTATTGACTATTTGAACTAATTCATTATTCATAGTAATATGAGTATCCACCTGTCTAACATTGGGCATAGTAAATTTTACACATTTTGTTTTCTTCGCATTGAGCAGCAAGTTGTTACTTGTGAACCAATGCAATATTTCCGAAAGGGTATTATTTACATCGTCAAGTGCTACTTTTTGTCTATCACTTTTAAAAATTAATGATGTGTCATCAGCAAATAATACTATCTCACAAAGATTTTTAGTGAAATAAGGAAGATCGTTTACGTATATTAAGAATAAAAGGGGTCCTAATATAGAGCCCTGGGGTACTCCCATGACTAATGAGGCGCCAGAAGAGTCGGTGCCATTAATGTTTACTTTTTGTACTCTACCAGTGAGGTAAGACTCGAGTAAGCCAAGTGAGCTGTTCGAAACACCATAATAACCTAATTTTAGTAGCAAAGTCCCATGATCAACATAATCAAAAGCTTTTGATAGATCACAAAATATACCAATAGCATCCTGCTTTTCCTCCCAAGCATCAAATATATGTTTCACAAGTGCAACTCCTGCATCCGTTGTGTTCCTGCCTTTAGTGAAACCAAACTGTTTGTTATGAAGTAACTTATTGTCTGTAAAATGTGAAAGCAATTGATTAAATATTATTTTTTCAAAAATTTTACTGAGGGATGGGAGTATGGAAATAGGTCGAAAATTTGAAGGATCACTTTTGTCTCCTGCTTTAAATAAAGGATTGATTTTACTGTACTTCATAAGATGAGGAAACTGATTTTCATCTATACATTTATTGAATATGAATGCAAGGTGAGGTGCTATAGCGGGCACTATTGATTTTATTATATTAGTTGAAATGCCCCAAAGATCCTCGGTATTTTTTATATTTAGTTGTTTAAAAGTTTTAAGTATAGTGACAGAGTCAATATACTGAAAATCAAAGTTAATTCTACATTTATCAACACTAGATTTAAGAAGAGAATTGGCTACGTTTTTTGACGAATTTAACTTATTTGTAGTGGTGATTGGAACATTTGTGAAGAAAGATTCAAATGCATTGGCCACTTCAGAATCAGTTTTAATATGTTTATCATCTATTTTTAACTCGAAGGATCGATCACGTGACTTTGCTTTACAAGTTTCTTTGTTAATAACATTCCATATTGCCTTCGTTTTATTATCAGATTTTTCAATTTTAGCCCGTATATAATTAGATTTAGCTGTTGAACATACTTTTTTGAATAGTTTGGAGTACTTTTTAATCTGTTCAATTACTTGTGGCTCATTAGTAGATGCCTTTGTCTCGTATAATTCATATAATTTCCTTCTACTTTTATAGATTCCAGGCGTAGCCCAATCACTAAATTTTATTTTAAATTGATTTACATTTATTGTTTTTTTAGTGAAAATGTTATCACATTCGTATTTGATTACTCCGAACAAATCTCCGTAATGATCATTCGGGTGTTTATCATTATTCAACTCCAAAAGAGGTACTTTATTCTTAATGTTTTCTTTAAATTTTTCTAATCTATAAGTTGTGATTGGTCTACAAACAATATTTTTTGATAATGGAACATGTTGGAACTTAAATCTAGCTAACTGACCTGCATGATCTGAATTTACAAAATGTATTATAGATTTCTCATCTACATCGCTGTTAGAAAAAATATTATCTAAGCAGGTAGCTGATGTGGCTGTGGTGCGTGTTGGTTCACAAAAAAGATTTTGTAAGTTAAAAGATTTAAAAAGGTTGAGGAACCTTAGCGCGTTCTGAGAGTTTTCTAAAATATTAATATTAAAATCACCACATACAACTATAGTCTTCTTACATTTACATACCTTTTTTAAGGCTTCCTCCATAATGGACTCAAACAGGTAGTAATCTCCAGAAGGAGGTCTATAGACGCTAATAATAATATATTGTTCTAGCTCTGCACATGATAGTTCAATATTTCGCTCACTTGTGAGTGCTACTACGTCTTTTCGGTCTTTTGATTTTAATTTGTCATTAATTAAAATGAGAGACCCACCTCTTATAGCGGAATCTCTAGTAAACGCACTAATGATTTTATAATTATCAATATTAACTAAGAGTTCATGTTTTTTTAACCAGTGTTCAGTTAAACAAAGTACATGGATACGTTTTTCATTTAAAAATAATTCTAGTTCTAACTCTTTGCCAGAAAAGCCTTCAATATTTTGATGAATTATATTCATGAACATAGACTTTTCCTTTGTCCTTAAATTTAATTTGCTAGGGATTTCCTCTATTGTCCTACAACTAAGTTTAAATTATTGTCACCCTTTTCAGGAACAGATTCCAAGGTCACAAGACAAACATTGTCACTTTTCTGCTCAATAAAAGCAGATTGTTTAGCCAAGTTTTTGGCTGAATAACTAATAAAATATGATAGCGAAGATGCTATCTGTCTCCTAAAATATCTATTCAAATAGAATTTATCTTCCGTCAATAACAATTTATTTTCTAAATACATGTTAATGTCAATCAGATGGAATTTATTTGGATTATGAAATGTCAATGTATGTATTGTTTGATTTAGCTTATATCTAAGATTGTTTTCGGCCTGTGACAAGCCACGGCTATAAGGAAGTGTGAATAAAATAATGTTTTTAACATCTCATCATAGGTGACATACATATCCCAACAAAAACATTCTATTTCAAGTAAGGTCAAAACGAGTACGTAATATTGATTGTACTAGGCTTTTCCCAGTCATATCTAATGGAGAGACAATGAAACTCCTAACTCTACACGTCGTCCTAACCTAACACTTTCCCTCGTCTTAGCGTATAACGTTCTATGTGAGTCCTAGTTTTAAGTTTTCTACAAAGTCTACAACTTAATCAAAATGTGTGGCTTGGCTGTTTCGTTACTCAAGGACCAATTGCCATAATTAATGCCCAATGAACTTGTCTCCACTTCAAAACCCAAGGGAATGACCACGTCGTCCTTACGAATTGGCGATAGAACAGTAAAGTATGTTTACGTAAGAGCTGTGTAGTCGCTCCTTTGAGCTTACAAACAGATAGTAGTTCACTAGGCAATTGGTCCTTGAGTAACGAAACAGCCAAGCCATACGTTTGCCTAATTTACCTGAACATTTATGTCATCAAAAACTAAATTAAGCTGCTACAGCTCATGAAAGATACCAATAATCTTGCTTCAGTTACAGACCTCTACTGCTACGGCGTAGCACCTTGTAGCACTAGATACACTAACATTCGTTCAGAATACTCAACCAGTTATTTCTTATTGATTTGTAAGAAAACAAATGAAGAGTGGAATGAACTGCGGACGGAAGAAAGAAAGAAGGCGTTTTACCGTCGCCGTCGGTCTGAATTAAGAATTTGAAGTTAAGTATCCGTTGAGCACGTCAAATTTCAATATTGTTCCTGAATTTTGACATTTGGCGTACTCAGTGGATGCTCAACTTAAAGCTCTCAATTCTGAAACCGGCCTTTAATATCTTAAGTGCCCAGCAGTATCAATAGGCTCGTCCCCATTGGATGAAATGCGGGCGTATTGAAATCCTCTGCCTACCCTGCTATCATTGGCTACTATATTGTGACTTAAACAGGCATTTCACATAACACGCATTTCACGAATATCTGATAATAATTTAGTAGTTATATAATAAATTGCATTTTACGAATACCTGTCAATAATTTTGTAGTAAAATATTTGCAAAAGCAATATCAACCTTTCCTGACGTAGGTTGAGTCAATAGTCCCAAATTACTCAACGTCGAACGTGGTTAGTTTCTAATTAAATCTTAGTAAATTATTTGTCTACGACGTCTACGTAAAATAATGCCGTAGCAGGAACCTACGTCGTAGCAGGATTACAAGCGTTTGGCGTTTGGACAACGCAATGGACTAAATTTTATCGATTTTTATGTCGATATAACTATAAAGTGTGACGCAACCACAGACCTAGCAACCCATCGCCACAACGAGGTCAAAATTATAACAGAATGTTTTATCTAGGTAAAGTTTGTGAAGTTGTAATCTTTGGATCTATACAATCGATTTTCAAAAGTCCTTCACTAATATAGCTGTATGTATGTTGTATCTGCTCGTTACAGATATGATGAATCTTAAGGCATATCCATAATTTTAATGTTGTGAATAAATATTTTTTTATTTTACTAAGGTAACTGCAACTTAGCGAAGTGTCTTTTTTCCCATCTGGGGCCACTACTATGGCCACGACAACAAGACAGTGAAGCGCAGGGCACTGCCTACCTTTTCTCGAAGCGTTTCGTCGTATTTTTGTATCCTTAGTAAGCTCCGGTTTGGATAGAGCTAGAAAGTCCAAATTATCAGGATATGATGTCAGTAAAGTACTTATAAAACATGCAAAATTCCAAGTGTATGTATTTACATAGATTTTATCATACCTAAAATATCCCGATTCACTCACTGACTTATGATCAGTAAAATCTTTAGGGTACTTCCTGATGACATAGGATGCTGAAATTTGGTGTGCATCCTAGAATTAACATACATATAATATAAAAATTAAGAAATCTTAACTTTTTCTCCCCATCTCCTAAAATGGAGGGATGAAAGTTTTTATGGGGGTTTCAATTCAATTCAATTCAAATACACTTTATTGCACACAACATGGAGATCATACAAAAAGGAGATATCACTTAAGGAGAGTACAAATAACGGTCTTATCGCTAAAAGCGATCTTTTCCAGGATGACCTCTGGATGGATAGCGAGTTTAAGAAATTAAAAGGGGTAGTGTACAACTATCACTCTAAGGAGAGTGAAGAATAAAGCTTAGTGAACAATGAAGCAAAGATAAGACTAAATAAAATCAGAAAATAAACTAATTTAAGTAATGATAATTAATAATGAATCTAAAAGAAAATAATAAAAGTACTGATACAATTACAGACAGACTATTTACATAATTAATATAAGTAACAATACACAGACATACCATAAATAAACGTATTTATAGACTACAAATAAGGTAGTAATCTTTTAACTTAAAGACGATATAGACTGCGCACTTCTGATCTGAAGCGGCAAAGCATTCCACAGGCGAACCACCTGAACCGCGAAGAATTTGTCCGCAAAATTAGAAGAGTGCGCCTGCACTTCCGTCGCGTCAAATTTGCCGACGACCTTAGAGACTTTGAATGTGTGTCATGAAGGAACAGGAAGGAACGGGTTTCATCACTTTAAATTCAGATATAACTTGACTTCACCTCGCTTGATGGTGAGCTGACATCAACGATGTTACAACGGTGGTCAAATAATATTATTTTTAGCAACTATTTTGTACTTATGTTTGCCATAATATGGTTATGACGTGTTTGAAGGGTTGTCTGTAGTTCAGTCAACAAAGTATCGGGAATGGATGATTTGTTTATGGTTCCAAATTCAATTTTTTTTTGTTGTTTTTATTATATTGGCACAACTGTTTTCCATTTTGGCGCGGACTTTGAGTTGCATCTGTTATTTATATTAAATACAGTGCTGTTTTTAGTTATATCATATTTTGTGTGTATTGCGATTTTCATAATGGACAAAAACATCGAACAAAGAGTTTGTCTTAAATTTTGCATCGCCAATGGAATTTCGTGTTTGGAGACACTGAAAATGTTACAGAAGGCTTACGGTGAATCGACTTTATCAAAAACACGTGCTTATGTACCCATAAGCACGTGTTTTTGATAAAGTACTACACTACTGTACAAAGCGGTCAAAAGCGGTCGAGATGTGATGGAAGATTTGCCTCGCTCTGGTAGGCCATCAACGTCTGCAACTGAAGTTAACATCGCTAAAGTGAAGGAAATAGTGACTGAAAATCCTCATTCAAGTTTGAGGGAGATAGCCGCCGAACTTTCTGTATCTCACGCACGAATCGATCCGTACAATTTTAATCATTTGGGTATGAAACGAGTTGCCGCTCGGCTAGTCCCAAAAGACCTAAAATTTCTTTAAAAACTCAATCGCATGAGAGTCGCTGAGGACATGCTAGAACCAGTCAATTCATTACATACAATTCGGAATTGTTACTGGTGACGAGACGTGGGTTTACGAGTTTGACATGCAAACTAGTCAACAAGCTTCGGAGTGGCGCCTTCCAGTTGGCGTAGTATTTTCGATTTTGGTTCACTTGAACCAAAATCGAAAAAACTACGCCATAGTCGATCTAAAGTCAAAGTCATGTTGACTGTTTTCTTTGACTATCGCGGTGTTGTGCACTCGGAATTCTTGCCGAAAGGTCAAACGGTAAATAAAAAATATTATTTGAGCGTTATGCGGCGTTTAAGAGAGCAAATTCGACGAAATTGGCCAGATTTGTGGAAAGAAAATCCTTGGATTTTGCACCACGATAATGCGCCTTCGTACAAGGCCATTATTGTGAAGGAATTTTTGTCCAAACACTCAACAATTACCATCGAGCAATCACCATATTCACCAGATATGGCTCCAGCTGACTTCTTTCTTTTTCCTAAACTCAAATTACCACTTCGTGGCACCCGTTTTCAATCGGTAGAAGACATAAAGGAGCATTCGCGGCGAGAACTGAATCCATTCCGGAAACAGCGTTCAAAAAAAGTTTTGATGATTGGATTATTCGTTGGCGTAAGTGTGGCGTAAGTGTAAGCGTATTCTGAAGGAGCATACTTTGAAGGTGATACAATAAATTTGGATGAATAACAAAAATTTTGTGTATTATTGATCTTTTCCCGGTACTTTCTTGACAGAGTAGTATAATAAAGGAATGACATTAAAACTTTGCAAAATTTGATAGTTTGTATATCATCAGCATCTAATTCCGTGGTATTTTCACCAAATCTCGAAAGAACCTCAAAAATTAAGTATTCATTGTGCCTTTTTCTACATAAGGCTATTTTTATTAGAAGTGTAAGCTATCTTATTTTTAAAAATTCCATCAATTTAACTCTAAAAGTTCATTAAAACTGTTAAATTAATAAAAAAAGTCAGAAGCTCCTAATTCCGTGTGTAAACATTATAAACGAAATGACGTGGAGAGAAGCTTAAGTAGCTTTGTATTTCAAATCAGTCTCTATCATTTATGTCTAACAAAATAGAATCACAATTGGCAAGCATATTTATATGTATTAACAATATATAGAACATAATATTATTATAAAACAGATATAAAATATAATTAACAAAGTAATAATCGATATTGATATATTTTTTGTATTCTTTGGTTTTGTATTATAACAAGCGGATGCCCGCGGCTCCGCCCGCGTGGAATAGTTTTTCGTTTCCCAATTCCCGCGGGAACACATTCCCGGGATAGAAAGTAGCCTATGTATTATTCTGATATGTAAGCTATATTATTAAGTAAAATGTTTTAAGAAAAAACTTTTTAAATTTATAATAGCATTAATTTTTCGCAGAATTAAAAAGACAACAAAACGTCGACAATTGTTTCACCTCTAAACGAGGCATTATCAAGACTGTCTCAGAGAGAACAGCTTGGCTTGAAAGTTTTTTCTTAAAACATTTTACTTACCATCGCTTTGTCATGGATTTTCGCCAAGTAACGCCTGTTTCTATCCAATATTTGAGCTATATTATTGTAAAGCTACATTAAAATCCATCTAGTAGTTTTTACGTGAATGAGTAACTATGTATGTATGAATGTATGGAATAAATAAATAAAAAAAACACATTCATAAAATACACTAGTTGAAACATATTCCTAGTACATACATATTATTTTCTTTTTTGTGGAAAGTGTTGAAAGAACTGGTGGCATTTCTGTGCGGTGGTGGTCGTCAGAGGCGTCAGAGCGTGCGTTCGACTCAGGTGGCAGTGGCAAACTATCCGATTATTTTAAAATATACACACACCAAGGTACTTTTGTGTTCATATAAATATGAACAGATAAATTATTATTTGATTAATGGGTCTTGCAGTCAAAAATAACTAGTAATTTGGTTTATAAAGCTGTTTTTCTAAATACCACGGAATTAGGTGCCAATTTCTGAACCCTACGGAATTAGATGCCTTTACCTTAACTCAAAAACCAACAATTTCAAAAATTCTTTAACCCAAAATAAACCTACGTTATTCCTAAGTAACTGTAGTAGTCTAGGCTGTGTTTTGGGGAGTGGGAGGTTTAGACTTCAATAGTCTAAGAGAGACTAACAAAAATAAATGATATCCCACCAAAAACATTGCATGTGAATTAGGGTCAACACGCAGACACGTTGATTGGACTCTAAAAAGTTGTTAGATCTAATCGAGAGCCAAACTCCTAACTCTACACGTCCTAACCTAACACTCCCTCATCTTAGCGTATAGCGTTCAGTGTAAGTGGGGGGATAGGTTTGTTGAAATTGTGTTTTTATCGTGATTAGGGATAAAAATAAAAACATTTTTGCATTTCTTCGCACATTATTTATTTATTTATGTACACACAGTATTGTATAACAATAATAAGATACGTTATAAACATGTAGGCGCGAGTGATTATTAAGTACCTATCTATTTACAAATTCAGACATACGGAAAGCTTTTTTAAATGGCTGCCTTAACGTCTTTTACCGGGCGTCCCGGGTACGCCCCCGGAAAGATAACCCCAGGGCGCCGACTACAGAAAGTTTGGTACTTTTTTTTATTTTTATTGCCGTTATCGGACACTACAGAAAATCCATAACTACTCTGAAATTCAAACCAAAATTTCAACCGTCAGGACATATGTGACATACCACTAAATAGAATATCAGTAGACCGAGCCAGAAATATTAAAAAAAAAACGTCCATGCCCTGTAAATGACTTACTTAAATAATAAAAGGTTAAGTTCTATGTAATGCTATTCAATCTTTCAGTGACAAACACTAATATGTCTCAAACATTCCTTCCAACATCTACCAACATTTGCATCCACCTGCCCGTTATTTTTCATTATTTGCCCACAAGGCCAATGTCTCTTTTCCACTGAGTACTGACCAACTTCATTTTTTAAATGTGCTAATTTTAATTTATAGGTTACGTACAAACAAATGAAAGACACACATCTCTTGATTTTACGTTTTTAGGGTTCAGTACCCAAAGTGTAAAACGGGAACCCTATTACTGAGACTTCGCTGTCGGTCCGTCCGTCTATCTTGAGCTGTATCTCATGAACCGTGACGGTTAGAAGGTTGAAATTTTCACAGATGATGTATTTCTGTTGCCTCTATAACAAAAATACTAATAATTTGAATATAATAGATATTTAAGGGGACTTCCATACAACAAACGTGATATTTTTGCTGTTATGGTACGGAACTCTTGTGCGCGAGTCTGATTCGCACTTGCCGGAGTTTTTAAATATTTGTAATTATCGGACTTAGTTTATTTAGATTGTTGGAAAATATTCAGATTAAGTAGGTATACGTAGGTCACACTATAAGTTTTGCGTAACTTAAAAAAAACAACATGTTAAAACCAAAATATTATGTTTATTGCTTTTCAAAATACTCTCCTTTACATTTTAAACATTTTTTCATGCGATCGAATCATTTTTTAAAACAGGAGGACCACAGATCTGAATGCATGTTTTCTGCGTGATGATTGAACGCTATCACTGCCTCTTCGGAGTTGGTAAAAGTGAAACCTCTCATCAAATCTTTGATTTTAGGGAAAATACAGAAATCACAGGGTGCTAGGTAGGGGCTATGCGCAGGATGGGTGACGAGTTGTACTTTTTCAGAAGCACCCTGGGTAAACAAATGGTAGAATACCACTCGGCATTAACACTCTTTTGATCTTCAAGTGGAATTGTACAGATGGGACCCGTAACTGAGAAAAAAAACGCAATCATTTTTTTACCAACGTTTCTCGCCTGCCTCACTTTTGTTGGCTTGCTCTCATTTTCAAGCACCATTCACAAGATTGCTGTTTTTTTCGGGTTCAAAAATAAATCCACGTTTCGTCTCCTGTGACAAGGTCATAAACAGCATTAGAATGTCCGTGGTCATACTTCAGTAGCATCTGTGAGCACCATTCCACGCGAGCCCGCTTCTGCTCCGCTGTCAGTTCATGAAGGATCTAACGACCACAAAATTTCGGAACTTTCACTTATTCGTGTAAAATTTTCTGGATTTGACTCAAACAATTGTCTCATAGGTAATCCGCGGGTTTAATTCAATTAACCGCTTAACAGTAGCCACATTATTTTCGTGGACGGCAGTTGAAGGCCGCCCTTCACGAAATTCGTCATGTAAAGAAACTCGACATCTCTCAAATTCAGCAAACCATCGCCTCACGGTGCTCAAACAAGGTGCTTCTCTCCCAAAAGCATTTTGAAGACGAGCGGCACAGTCTTACGGAGAGAGAGAACTTTTAAAATCATAAAAAATCATCGCTCTAAAATCTTTTCGACTTAATTCCATTTTCGTTGCATGTAGAACTTTGATGTGTGATAAAATACAATTGACAAATGATTTCCCGCCAATTGTTTTTTTTTATTACTAAGGTTTGCAACGTTTAAAAAAATATAACGTTCGAAATTCAAATAGTTCCGATTAGTTAGAAGTGCAAAACTTTTAGTGTGCCCCATGTATATTATTTATTGTAGAAACCATGCTAGTGGGGAACCACCGTCATCGCGGCGCTCCGATCATGGACGAGTGGCTGCAGAGGCGGCATGGTGACCTCACGTATCGTGCGACGCAGATCGTTACCGGGTTACCGGGCATGGATGCTTCGGTAGCTATCTGTTTCGCATCCATCGTGAGGTGACACCCCGGTGTCAACACTGCGAGGTTTCCGACGACGACACCGCACTCCACACGTTGATGGAGTGCACAGCGTGGGCGAGTCAGCGCCGGGACCTCGTAGTGGGTCTGGGCGTGGATATACTCTCGCTGGAAACCATGCTCCAAGCCATGGTCTCCAGCGCGAGTAGGTGGAACGCGGCCGTGTCCTTCTGCGAGCAAGTCATGCTCGCAAAGGAGGCGGCCGAGAGGGATAGGGAGCGTACCCTCCCCGCTGAGTTCCGCAGTCAGCGGCCAGGGTGCCGCAGGCTCATCTACGCCCAGGACCGTCAACCTCCATGATCGGGGCCTGAGGACGGCGGGATAGTCACCCGCCGTCCTTACAGAAGCAGACTAGAAGGGTTGCGTGCTCCGGGGCCCTTGCCCCACACACGCAACCAGATTCACTCACCGACGCGGGATAAAACACAACCCCTACGACGCGGGATATTCATTCCGACCAAACCCTCGAAGAGGCCACATGCGTGGCCAAAGTCTAAATAAAATACCTTAGTGTCACCAGAGACGCCCGCAGCAATGGACATGGGAGTGGCCGCGGTTTCAAGGAGTTGAAAAAAAAAAGAAACCGTGCTAAATTTTACATTTATTTTTATGTCACCACATTTAAAATGCTTCAAAATTTAACAAGATCAGCCGGTACGGAATAGTCTGAAGTTATAAGACATATTAGAAACTATAAAACTTAATTTATTATGGTTATTACAAAATACGATGATCTGTTCTTAGGAACCATGTCATCGATTATAGTAAAACAAAAATTACATTCACAGAAACCTCAGGCCCTAAATAAGATAATTTTACGCGTTTAAGTCTCAAATATATATATATAATACATTAAAATGCATTTACAGATTAAAAAAAAAATCCTTGTACCGAGCTGAATCAAACCGAGACGTTTTGAAAAAATAAACTTACACTTTTTTTTTATTTAGATATCTATTATGTAGGTCTTAAACAGTAAATACTGCTAAGAAACATGATGTCTTAATAAAAATCTTAATAAAACTGTCTTATAAAATACATGTTTTAATATCCTTAGTCCGGCCCAAAATTATCAGATCTGTAATGAGGCAGATAAAATATACAACATTAATTAATTAAAATAATAACGGGACAAAATCCTTTATCTGCAGCTACAAGAACACTACGAAAACTTTGATCTGTCATATTGGATTTGTAAGTAAATATATTTCCTTGTTTCCGTGTGAAGTTCTAGCCAATTTTTCTTCAAGTGGATATTTGGCAATGTTATCAGACTATAGATTTAATCGTCACTTGGCACGGCTGGTGTGCGAATATCACTGCCAGTAGCATTGTTTCCCACTAGACAGCTACTTGTATTGCGCATATATCTGTCAAGAATACTATTAATCTTCAAATTGACCGTCATCAAACATTTTTGGATTTTTTTATGTTTCTAGGGTAGCTCAGAGTTATTTAAAGACTTGACATTTTAATGGACATTCTCACACAACGTCATCTAGCCCAAAATAAGCTATAAGCTTGTGCTATGGGATCTAGACAACTGATGAACATACGTATTATACATAGAACTTCGAAACAAACATTTGTGGATCACACAAATATTTGATTCGAAATGGGAATCGAACCAGAGACTCCGGAGTCGAAAGCCGATGCACTACCGACTACGCCACCGAAGCAGATTACATACCACTCAGACGTCTTCTGGACACGCACGCCCTAACCCTACATTTCCTAAATTAAATACAAGTGCACTTCAAGACCAACAATCTTTTCCACAGCCAACAAGTGACCCTTGTTAGCCTGATTTACGAGGCATTGGAGGGATCGCAGGATGTGATTGGTGTATTCTGCAATCTTTCTAAAGCATTTGATTGTGTTGACCATCAGACAATTTTACTCAAGTTACGTCAGTATGGTTATGACAAGAAATCCTTAGAACTATTAGAATCTTACTAGACCTAATACTACTAGATTTCAGACAACACGTTAAGTCAAATGGTCCAACTAAAGTCAAAATAGGCGTATCGCAAGGATCAAGTCTAGGACCTTTTCTCTTCTTGGTTTATGTCAATGACTTTCTTGCATGATCGAGCAAGCTGGCATAGTATTGTTTGCGGATCGCTAATATTCAAATTAGATCGGCATAGTATGTAAAGATGTTAATAATGTCTTCAATGATATTTAAATTGGTATTCTACAAACAACCTATTGTTGAATGCAGAAAATACCAAATGCGATAAGTTTCCAATGACCAATGTGAAGCAAGCTAACGTTGTTGTCGTGCTACAACTGTCGGGCCAAACGTTAGAATTTGTAAATAGCACTTTATTTCGGAATTACAATAGATTCTTAATTACATTTTAGCCAATAGCCTTAGTTCTGCTGCATATGTATGTTGTCAGACGGATTAATTACAGGTGAAGTTGGCTCTTGCCCCTACCCTGATGCGAGCCCAAAGATCTATCTTTTAAATTGTGCGTGTTTATGTGCAAAACAAACTGTTATAATATATCTCATATATCTAAACTAGTCATATATTTAGTAGCAAATACCGTACTATATTGGTTAAAGTACGTTTAGAATGTTTATTGATTAACATTGCAGTGTTTATTTGCAACTGGCGCCTGTAGATTTGAATTTTACGGTTCTGTGATAATGGCACCTACATACGACAATAAGTGCGGTAGATATAGCTCTGTATAATGTTCAGCTTTTATCGGTATACAAGGGTCAGCAGGTAATTCCTGGAAGAAAGCCAACTGGCCCACGCACTCCGCTCGCCTACTATTACTATTTTGATACATAGGAATCAAAACTTTAGTGTATAAATTTCTAAGTGGATTTTCTAATATTTGTACATGAGATCTTCAAATTGATGTCCAAATCTCTTATGCCATCTGCCACAAGCCATGTATTTTTATATTATCACGTTTATCGCTGGGCCATCATGAGTTGTGTTCATCGGTAAATCATGAGGCGCTGATGTGATGTGTGTATGTTATGAAATAATCTTTTAGATGTTCTACAAAAAGTCCATCGTAGGATTTAGAAACGAGGATCATAAAAAGGAGTGATCGTTAATCGACTAAGAGTTATTGGCGAAAGTAGGCGTAATAAACTCCAGCCCCATCGCTTATACCTAAGTGTATCTTTTAAGTGCAGTTTACTGATAAAACAATCTATCACAATGCACCGAGTCCTTTTCCCAACCCATTTGGGGTCGGCTTTCCAGTGTTTCTGCGTTGCGGCTGAACTTCATTATTTTCCGTGGAGCGACTGCCATCTGACCTCCACTACCTAGACCATTCGGCTTTTTGTTTTAGAGTTCCAAATACTTGTAACGGCTGCCATGGATGCTCAATGGATGATGTTTAAAGTTAGTTGTATCACAGATATAAGAATACTATACTAGTACAGATGAACCATCTCATAGAAGGAATTGGCGACGTTTTAAAGGCGTCTTTAGGGCTAGCTAAATAATTTTCGATAAATTCCTAATAGATGGCAGTGTATTGTGTGCGAAAAATACGTAATAGATGGCGGTATATTATGTGTGCGAAAAATATATAATAGATGGCAGTATTTTACGTTATAATCCCCATGAATGAACAGTTTCTATTGTCCCGATTATTTCCTAATAGATGGCAGTATTTTAACTTCTTATCAGAGTTCATTGGAGAGGAGATTATTATTAGTTATTATTACTCACATTTGGACTTTTCATTTGTCTTGATAAAATAAAATGGTAATAAGTACCTACTTACATAATAGAAGGTGGAGGAGATTCAATAATTTTATGATAAACCCATCGTGTCTGAGCTTATTTAAAATCTTATTTAATAACTAGCTGTTGCCCGCAGCTCCGCCTGTGTGGTATAGCTTTCTTGATCACCAGTTACTGATTTATTGTATACTAGCTGTTGCCCGCAGCTCCGCCTGCGTGTTATAGCTTTCTTGATCACCAGTTACTGATTTATTATGTATAGCTGTTGAGCGATATCGTATCTTAAGATAAAATATTATTGAGCGAAATACATGAGTCGCCTAAGATTGAGCAATCTTAGGCGACTCATGTATTTCGTATCTCCGCATACTCCTCCTAAACGCCTGAACCGATCTACTTCAAACTTACCACAGTGATAACGTGTAGCGTGATGGTGTTTTAGAACATAAAAATTGAAAATCGGACATAACAAAAAAAAATCTCATAAATTGTTGTCGTTCGAAAATTTAACACTTCGCTCAGTTTTTTGCAGCAGCAGCATGCATTGCATACCTAGTAGTATCTTAGTCGTGTGCAGCGCCCCTTAGTGAACTCCAATGCGGGTGACGTAACCTACGATAAACTTATTACAGTAATCGGGTCTAGGGATCGAACCGCAAAATTAAGTTTGTTTTTTATTGTATATACTTTGCCGGGATAATAAGTACCCAGCGTGGTGCCCAGGATATTAAAGAATAATTATACCAAGTTTCATCATAATCGAACCGGTAGTTTTTGCGTGATGCCTGAACAAACAGACAGACAGACAAAAATTTTTTAAATCACATTTTTGGTTTCGGTGTCGGTCTAGTAACCCCCCTGCCATTAATTTTTTTGATATTTTCAATGTACAGGATTTTCACTTCTACAGATTTCTTATAAGTACAGAAGACAGGCTGTTGAGCGATATTGTATCTTAAGATAAAATATTATAGTCTTTTAGCTGTGTGCAGCGCCCCTAAGTGAACTCCACTGCGGGTGACGTAACCTACGACAAAGTTATTACAGTAATCGGGTCTAGGGATCGAACCGCAAAATTAAGTTTGTTTTTTATTGTATGTACTTTTCCGTTGTTATTAATTAAATCACATTTTTGGTTTCGGTGTCAGTCTAGTAACACCCCCTGCCATTATTTTTTTTGATATTTTCAATGTACAGGATTTTCACTTCTACAGATTTATTATAAGTACAGAAGACAGGCTGTTGAGCGATATTGTATCTTAAGATAAAATAAATAAATAAATAAATAAATATTTTTGGACATTCTCACACAACGTCATCTAGCCCAAATTAAGCTAATATAAGCTTGTGTTATGGGATCTAGACGACTGATAAACATACTTATATATTTCTAAATACATACATATTATACATAGAAAATACCCAAACTCCGAAACAAACATTTGTGGATCACACAAATAATTTGAATCGACCCGGAATCGAACCTGGGACCTCAGGGTCGGCAGTCGCATACTCATACCACTGAGCCACCGAGGCAGTCATTATAGTAGTAGTCATTATAGTATACAAATATTATAGTCTTTTAGCTGTGTGCAGCGCCCCTAAGTGAACTCCACTGCGGGTGACGTAACCTACGACAAAGTTATTACAGTAATCGGGTCTAGGGATCGAACCGCAAAATTAAGTTTGTTTTTTATTGTATGTACTTTTCCGGGATAATATTTATTATAAGTACAGAAGACAGGCTGTTGAGCGATATTGTATCTTAAGATAAAATATTATTGTCTTTTAGCTGTGTGCAGCGCCCCTAAGTGAACTCCACTGCGGGTGACGTAACCTACGACAAAGTTATTACAGTAATAGGGTCTAGGGATCGAACCGCAAAATTAAGTTTGTTTTTTATTGCATGTACTTTTCCGGGATAAATAGTACCCAGTGTGGTGCCCAGGATATTAAAGAATAATTGTACCAAGTTTCATCGTAATCGAACCGGTAGTTTTTGCGTGATGCCTGAACAAAAAGACAGACAGACAGACAAAAATTGTTTTTAATCACATTTTTGGGTCCGGTGTCGGTCTAGTAACACCCCCTGCTATTTATTTTTTTTGATATTTTCAATGTACAGAATTTTCACTTCTACAGATTTATTATAAGTATAGAAGATAGGTACAGTATGTGGCGAAAACTGTGCATATAAAATATCTCTGCTCACGCCCTTGGAAAAATAAAGCACTTCAAAAAATTTACTCAACAACCCGACCGACTTCAAATTACCGAAATGGGACCAAAATGAAATAGGACCACTTGGGAATTAGACCCTTTTAATTAAAAAAAAAATTTTCTAAATCTGTTCTCCCAGTCAAAAGATATGAGGTAACAAACACCTTAACTCGTCCTTTTTTGGAATTCGGTTGAAAATAGGCTACCTTTATATCCTTCCGCCGGGCGCCACTGGAAATACGTTCTGCTTGTAACCAGAGACGCCCGGCAACGGACGTTAGAGCGGCCGTGGGCTTGGACCGCGGAATTAAAAAAAAAAACCTCTATATCCTACTAATATTACAAATGCGAAAGTTTGTATGTATGGATGTTGTTACTGTTGTTACTGTACGTAAAAACTACGGAACGGATGTTGATGAAACTTTACAATAATATAGCTTATACATCAGAATAGCACATAGGCTACAATTTATAAAGATATTGTGTGAATTGTTCAAAATATGACGCGGCGCGACGGGAAAGGGAAAAAATCCAAATCACCACGCGGAAGAAGTCACGGGCGACCACTAGTAATTAATAAAATGTTATGATTAATATTGAATATGATTTTCTATAGTACCCGGCAACGGCAATAGGCTTGCCCATATTAGGTACGTGGGATCAACAAATTACTGGCAATTTGTGGGTGTATAATGCACCTCTGCTTACCCTGTTTGTATGTATGTGTGCAAATTGACTTTGTTTCCTCTAAATCGGCTAAAACGAAAAGAACATCGTCAATCAATAAGTCATTCCACGCGGGCAGAGCCGAGAGCGTCACTTAGTATGTAAGTCAACCAAAAAAGTACATGAACGAAACGCACAACGTGCGAACAACTCAAACACGGCATCTAGGCACTCGGCAGTGGCACGCGCTCGACAGGTCGACACCGACACGGACAATATAGGTAGCTACCTACCTAGCCAGTAATTTCCACGAACTTTTATGTTTGTCAGAACACCCACGTCTGTTGATCGGTCGTGCGGCAGATGAGGTTGGTTTGGAAAGTAGGTACTTTCCCTGAGAGCTACCCCTAGCTACTTTTACTTTAGCTACCTAACCTACCTAGGCTAAGTAGTTACATATTTGTAAACCTTCAAAATCAGTGTAGTATGTGGCGAAAACTGGGCAAATATATCTCTGCTTACGCCCTTGGAAAACGTCAAAAATTGACTCAACAACTCGACCGACTTCAAATTACCGAAATGGGACCAAATAATTGTCAGAATGGGACCAAATTGAAATAGGACCATTCGGGAATTAGTCCCTTTCAATTAAAAAAATAAATTTCAAAATCCGTTCACCCAGTCCAAAGATATGAGGTATCAAACACCTTAACTCCTCCTTTTTTGGAAGTCGGTTGAAAACAGGCTACCTCTATATCATTATAATAATATAGCAGTCACACTGGAGCGATGAAAGAGGCCTTTTTAGGGCTAAAACTACAAGAAACATTCACTATAAAATTTTATATTATTACCGAATCATTTCCCCGTTTGTGATGTATTACAGTATTTCACCATTAGATTAAATTCCATAAATAGCGTAGGTGCATGACACTGGATATAATATTTAACATACTGCAAACATCAAAGATGATCCGGGTTCAAATCCTAGGAAATTAGTTTTTGTTTTTGTTAACAAATTCTTTATATTCTCAACTGACTTCTAAAAAGGAGGAGGTTCTCAATTTGACTATATAGCTTTTTGTTCTTTTTTTGGCCAGTTTTTTCTTGTTATTTTTTTTTATTCAAGACAAGTATGTAGCTATTTCATTATTGTTTTTATTATTAAGTTGCTTCAAAATAAATATAAATAGGTATCAATAGGTGAAAATGTATATCTATATTATATTAATATTATCCTATTGTGCAAAAGTTACGTAACCAGAGGGCTTATTCAATTTTAATATCAGCGACATCTATCTGTGCTTTAGCAAGAGTTATTGATGACAAACCATCGCCAGCCTAATTTATAGCAGTACCTATTCTAGCCGACACGTGTACCGTGGCGCTGTGATGACATTTTATTAAAAAAACTTAAATTGGAGTTTTAAAGACCCGAAAACTACTTATTTAATCGTAGAAAAGCTTTTAAAATATAGATATATTATCCTAGAATGGAATTCCTGACTAAAACGAAAGATATTGTTTAAATATTATGAACCATTACCCGTACCGCCACCTAGTTTAAAATAATTCAACTAACACGACAGGCCCAAAAAAATTGTTCCTGATAGACTACCAGTGGTTGTATTGAAGGTAAAGTGTTTTAGAAAGTCGTCAACCTACAGACATATAAAATCTTTAAAGAAAACATTCCATGCAGTATTTACCAGGGCCCACTCGTACTAATAATACACCACATTAATTAGCCCCAAATATAACTAGCAGTTACCTACGTTACGATCCGTCGATGGCTATTTCTGATTAGCTCATCCTACTCTCTGTGGAACAAATAAAGGTGTCGAATTGACACTGTCTCGGCTTTTGGCACATGACCATACTTGTAATATGAAACTTGTTGAATAACACATAACTACGAAAACATTGAGAAAGAAAAAGAAATGTTGGTCATTGTTAGCCTTGAGAAAGTGTGATGTTAACTACAAATTAACTAGAAGACTAGACGAGAATAGCTTTTTTTGTTTCCAATACCCGCTACTGAAAGGGAACTATTATTATAATTTGAGGCCCGAACTAGGTACCTATATTACGTTCGGTTCGTTCTGTTTGGGGAAGGGAGTGGGACATTTATTAACTATATTTATTCAAATTAAAATTATCTATCTCGCTGGATACGTTGTGTGTTTTATACTATGAATGTAGTTACTGATTGGAAAAGAGTGGCAGGGAGTTTTTATTGCCAGGTTCTATTCTCTTTGGCTCCATCCCTTCACCCATTGCTTTGCGAATCTGGCTTTAAATGTAAATTCTTATGTGCTGACATTAATAAGTGTTATTTTATAACCTATATTAATAAATATTTTTGAGTTTGAGTTTGAAATCTGTTCAATAGTTGTCATTCGACCGCAGTCAACATTTGCGGAGCAATACAATGCCACACGGTAACTTTAGGTAGGTAACTAAGAGTATTTGTAACTTTTGGGGTTTCTTGATAACTACATATTTGTTGATTGTTACTCATCGCGTCCATACCGCCAATAACGTAAATTAACAAAGAAATATACAAAGCAAAATTAATATTGTCGACATGTATGATATTTATCCAGTATAGATAAGGTTGTGGAAATCCTGATTGTGTTCTTCAAGTCATACTTTGTATGACGATGATTGGTATAATAGAGTGAAATTAATCACAAAAACATTTCCAGTTTTATTTATACACATTAACAATGGTCTATTTCCAACAACTTCAAAATTATAGTCACATTAAATAGCGATACGAGCTTTTTCGAACACTTGGATTGTGGAAGAAGTTAAACACTGGGTGTGTAGGTGTTGGAAAACTAGCTGGTGCCCACGGCTTGGTTTTTAATCGCCTTTTTAATTACAAAAGTGTTAAAAACCTATAGTTAAAGGAATGCTCAACAAAAACAATTAAACATACATGTATATGTATACATACTATAGTCGTAGAAAGTCCGAAACGCCCAGGACTTTATTGGCCGTGCCATAGCAGCTGGCACGTAAGATTTCGTTGTCTTTAATCAGCATTTCAACTCAAGGTTGCCTTTGGTTGGGTTTAAAACTTTTTTCATAATTACAATATAGCTGCTTCTTTTTATTAAATTTATTCGGCCATTTTGGACATAACCCGTTCTATGTGTGCTCGGTGACGGCAATAGGCTTGCCCCCTATTACGTGGGACTAAAAACTCTGGCAAATTGTGGGTGTATAATGCACCTCTGCCTACCACTTCGGGGATAAAGGCGTGATATGTGTGTGTGTGTATGTATATACATACATACAGACTGCCTCGGTGGCGCAGTGGTATGAGTGTGCGACTGCCGCCGTCCCCGAGGTCCCAGGTTCGATTTCGGGTCGGATCAAATTATTTGTGTGATCAAATGTTTGTTTCGGAATTTGGGTATTTACTATTATTATATATATGTATGTATTTAGAAATATGTAAGTATGTTTATCAGTTGTCTAGATCCAATAGCACAAGCTTATATTAGCTTAATTTGGGCTAGATGACGTCGTGTTAGAATGCCCAAAAAAAAAATTTATAAATATAAATATTTTTTGGACATTCTATGTATTTGTACATAAATATGTATATTAAAATATTTATACATATTGTCACGCCTCTTTCCCATTGGGGTATGCAGGGACTATGGAATTCCATTTGCTACAATCCTGGCATACTTCTATCGCTTCTTCTTTCATGCAAGCTCGCCGGTTATGGGTACTCTTGACCTGGCCTTTGGTCAAAACCTCTCCGATGTGGTCGAAGTACGTTCTAGGTCGATCCTTACTTGCCTGTCCATCCACGCCCGCCTTATGTATCTGTTTGTACAATTAAAATTACATATACATAAATAATTTCCATGTTTCTGTATCATAATAATAATTGCTCGTGGTGTAACAGCCCTTTCCTTATATTATAAGTGATTCTCAACAGCAGTTTCAAATTTAAAACAAATCAGTACAGTTTCCTTAATTTTAATGTATAGATGTGTGTACGTGTATGCCAACAGAAAATAAACAAAATGTTTAATAAAGCATTAACTACACATACATGAAATTTTGTTTCGCCTTGTAAAGATTGAGAGAGCAAATCAAACGATCGTAAATTTCCGTCAGATCGAGTTGAGTTCCCACTCGCGGCATTATGAATGTTATAATAATTCTATTACAATTCGGTTTAGAGACGCGTAAAACAATAATTAATTTAAAGAAGTGTGCTGGCACTGATCCATAGAAGAATTCTGCGCCAGGATCGGATGAGCACTCTAAGATTCACGTGTATGGATCTCGTGGCAAAATGTTTGTCAAACTGATTTCATAAATTGTTCTTTTTTTAACGAATTCTGGCGTTAATTTTCTAAAACCAGTTATAAAAACATCACATTTTAATTCAACATGTTGCTGTTTGACGTGATTTATATGTTTTATGAGGTTATTTCTAACAATATTTAAATATTTTGTTATATTTCGATTTCTTAATCTGTAGTTCCCCGAGATTATGTTATAACTCGTTTTTAAGCTCTACAAAATCGAAGGAGTGTCTATATCAAAACCTTTGGAAGAAGTTTTCAGCTCAGAATTGAATATCTAGTCACAGATATAAGAATACTACGATAGTCCCTACTTCTTCTTTTTTTTTTAAAACGTGGCTCCATCAATATTCATTGATGATTTCGCCAATGTCAAGGTAATGCTTGATTTTTCCCGCACAGAAGAACTAATTTCTCTGAACTAGCTCGTGGTGCGGGACAAGGAAACGTTGTTCGGTATTGCAATTGAGCGTTTGGGCCTGGATTTTTGCCCAGCGCCAGAGGTAACCTAAAAGGCAACCTGCCACGCACTCCGCAAAAATCCAAGTCCATGCTAGTCCCTAGTCTATTTAATTTGCATGCAGTGTTCTAAATAATGTTCTTCGCGAGGAAGCATGCACTGGATTAAGTAAATCTAATATTTCCGCATGCTACATATGGGTCAAAATCAGAATCTGTATATTTTTGTCAATTTTGGTGGCAATTTTTTTCCTTCTGTTTTCAGGAAAAATAAGTGCGTAACATAAAAATGGAAAGTCTAATATATATTTTACTGTTAGAGGGCCGTCTATATCTCAAAAACTTTTCGAGATATTTAAGTTTTAAGTCTACTGTGACCACCAAAATTGAAAATGACACACCATAATTTAAATGCCCACCTGATTTTGAAAATGAGTCACATCAAAATTGAATTTAAAGGATTATAGGTTCGCTATTTATTTAAAAAAACACCACGGGGTTGTAAATAATCAAAATATTTATTGGTTCTAACCAACATAAAAAACATTTTTTTTTTAAAGATTTTGTTGATGGACTTTGATGGACTTGTTTTTTGTAAGAACAGTTATCTCTTTGTAATTCTGTTACTCTACGTTGCAATATGTCTATCTCCTTAGGCCTCTTATCTCATTGCCAGGTTCTTTCTCTCGGTTCTACTTATTGCTTTGCGAATCTGGCAGTATATGTAAATATAGAAGCAATGATATTTTTTATTTTAAGTACTTACTGACGTTTGTAAGAGCCATTTAGTAACCTATACAAATAAATAAATCATTTCATTTCATTTCATTAGCTCCACTCTTATGATATCTTCTAAATTTGTTCTTAAATTCACGTTTAAAATCAACTGAAGTAATTTGATGATCCGTCTGAATTTGGACTTTCTGGGCACCTCATAGTTGAAACACTTATTATACTGCTGAGACATGGGAGCAGCATCAACGGGAGTGCTCGTACGAAAATGTATATTTGAAACATTTGTAATTGGTCGTAATTTTCCACCACGCAAATTTCTAGTTACAACAGGAGCATGCTGATCTCCCACATTATCACATTGGACAGACCTTGTTACAAAACTACTGCTCGGAAGCGGTTCATTGCTAGCTTGAACGTTATCTGAGATATCTTGTTGTGGTCTGCAGCTATTATGTAAGTGCTGGGGTGCATTCAACTCTCCTTTTAACTTTTTTTTTCAGTGCCTTTCTTCTTTGGTAGTAATCTTTTTAGTATATTTTATTTTTTCTTTGTAAATTACGACGATCTCGTTGTGACATTAGTTGCCGTGAAGTTTACCTTCTTGCTTTTTTTGATGATATCTTTCCCTTTCTTTTTTTCTTAGAGCTTCTGCTGCTTTGGGATTACTTTTTATACATACTTTCCTCTTGCTTTCTGCCATTCTCTTTTTTAACAGTCTTTCTTCGATGTTCTGTTTCGGCATACTAAAACACAAAAAAAAAGTGTAGACCAGTGCTTCATTGCAAGATCTTAACCTATAAAAAACTGCCTTAAAACGTTAGTTTTTTGTCTTAAGTGACTACTTTTATTTGAACTAAGAGATATAAATAGGTAAGTACTTAAACTGACTCAATTTTGGTGGCCTAATTTCAATTTTGGTGGTATGAAAGTGCCACCAAAGCCACCAAAATTGAACCACCAATATTGAAACCAGACATAAAAATAATCATAAACAATAGGGGTTTTGGGTTACTATTATTTAAGTGCAATTATTTTATACATAAGCTCAATGTCTATCTATAGAATAAGGTATTTATGAATAATGCAACAAATTAACTTAGAAATCGGCCCACCAAAACTTTAAAAATTCTTGTCCCCCATACCACCAAAGACGATACTTACGTTTTTAGCGGGAAACCACAACACTTTTACACACAACAGTTATGCGCAAGCGCGAGCACACGACTGAGTGATGCGACACAATGAAACGCTGTTTGGATGTGTCACACCAAATTCGAGGTAGGGTCAGTTCGCCGGGCGCCACTGGACATACCCTCTGCTAGTAACCAGGGACGCCCGGCAACGGACGTTAGAGCGGCCGCGGCCTTGGGCCGCGGAATTAAAAAAAAAAAAAAAAAAAAGGGTCAGTTGAAAAAATGCCACCAAATCTCTAATTTTTTTCGAGACAAACTTTGATTGAGTATTTCGTCTATTTAAAAAAGACTTATTAGTACAAATTAATTGTTTTAGAATACTAATTCTATGTAAATACTAGTATAAATGCGTATTTCGTAAAATAACATAAATTGTAACTGTGGTGAATGAAATTGTGCAAAAATTTGGAGCTGGGACAAGCCACCAAACTAGAAATTCTTAGGTAAATTATTGAAAAAAAAATTAACTATGTAAGTTTCGCTAAATTTGAGTATTGCCCCAAATAGATATAGTTGCGTAGTTGTCTAGAAAAAAAAATCAGCACTTTACTATTATTTTACACCTCGATTCTCAACGTGGACACCTCAAATTTTCCTATTTTATTTTCACCCATATGACATTCTCGAATTTACTAACAATGTCTGACTGTAAAATAAACTGGGTGTTTAATAACATCATGTTATTAAACACCCATTCTTGCAATCATATTTTTTTTTACTGTAATTCGTGTTTTATAGTATTACGTCACTTTTTAGTGCAAGTTTCCTCCGTTTTCAATATCTAGAAATATAGTTTATAAGTACTGCAACTGTAGTTCTTTTATGACTCACTTGCGTCAACATTCCATATTATCAAAAAGAAAAATATATTTGCAGCTTTCCAACATTCCAAACACATGATTTATTTAGTGTGATAAAATAATGCAGACCGACGCCGAACCTCTGACGTAGTAATAGTTCAAAGTAGTAGGACATCACACATATCAAATATAGCTCTCCATTAATATTTTGTGTCTTGGTGCTTCTCTTTTCACATGTGCAAGTTTAAGTATTGTTATTTCCCACGTTTTTTTTATCCGCGATCCAAGGCCGCGTTCGCACCTACGTCCATTGCCGAGCGCCTCTGCAGCATTTGAAGAATTTCCTGGCGCCCGGCGGCGGCGGCTTACCATCAGTTTCTATCATTTTGATTAAATGTTAGTGCAAAGTTACTGTTTTGTTACTGTTTTGTTACTGTTGTTTTGACGATGCATATGGCCAAAATGCTTAAAAAGTTTTGGTTTAAATCTTACATAGTATCCGAACTATACCGGATGTGTTATGTAAGAGTGTAAAAAGTTGGTGCCATCAGTGGTCACTTGATCTCTGCTTGAGATTTTGGTCTACAGAAGTCATAATAGGGGTGAATGTGGTGACAATAGAAGCGGTATTAGACCCTATTTAATAGAGAGTTAGTCAGAAACCCTATGCTGTTATTTCTTCCATTATATTTCAGTCTCCTGTGAATGTAGAACGTATGTAGGTACTGGATGTGTTGTATGTATACTTACTATAAATGTAGTTACTGATGATTGGAAAAGAGTGGCCGGGAGTTTTCAGGTTCTTTTCTCACGGACGTTAATAAGCGTTATTTATAACCTATATTAATAAATATATTTGACTCGTACTTATAATAAAGATACCTCCACCAAAGTTTTCAATTTTAGAAAACCAATTATTTTTAACCAATAGTCCTGAATCAGCGATCAGTATAATGCGCTCTTGTATAAATCCAAAGTATCTGTCGAAATGTACCTTAGCTCTCTTTTATCTCTTCGGGGATTAAGACGTGATTTTTTGTAAATTTGTATCTCTGTGTACCTTATAAATCTTACTATATCTGTATCTAGCCGTCAAAACATAGCGTCAAGTCCTGTTGGAGAGTAGTATTGTGCGTACGTTGCTCACTCGCGTCATCCACCATCATTACGTCAATCTGTTCCAATGCCTAACCACATACGTCATACGTCATATAGAAGAAACGTTCTTGTAGTGAGCTTGGATAAATATAAATGCATTCGAGATATGTATCTGATGGAACGTAAGGCGGTTGGAAAACTTTTCAGCTGTTGCAGTACATATATCTTGAAAGTTTACTGAATCAATAAAGTGGTAAATCATTAGGTGGATAGATCAAAGTGTGGGAAGGTATAATCTCTGAATTTTATACCATAGCTGTATAAGCACCGTGGGCCAATTTAATTAATCTTGGGTCAATAAAATTGGCTCAAAATTGGAAGGGGTGGCGCGTCATTAAACCAAGAACAAATGGAAGTTCGTGATTTCAGTTTATTTAATCGGAAAGAGGCATTATTTTATGTTTTTATGTATTTCACAGAAAAACCTCACTAAACACTTGAAGTGGAACAATGATCAAGATTAAGCATACGTGTCACTGCTCGTGACGTGGAGAGTTTGAAGGACGTACCCAATCTGTCATTAGCTCTGTGACGACGGTCAATTAATGATACCAAATTAGATCTCCGGAAGTCAGTATAGAGTTTAGTAGCTATAAAGGGAGTTTGAAGCACAACACGCGTTAATTACTCGTAGGTTTAATACAGTCTATTTACTAATAATTTGCAAAGACTGTAGAGAGTGTAATAGGGTCTAAACTCCTAGACGTAGTAAGTTAGTTTACGATTACAGAATGCCGGGTTCCACTGGAAAGCCGGGCACCACTGGAAAGCCGGGCGCCACTGGAAATACCTTCCTGCCGCGCTTGGGCTTAAAAAAATACAATTACAGAATGGTTATTGATTTTGATGTATCGATGTGGTCACAGGTCTCGCTCTGATAGATAATTGACTTTACGAGCATTCTACCTGCTATCTGTTTTAATGGACGGTATGGAATAAACAATATAATAGGTATGGACTTGAGTATTTATACTTGTGTTGCAGTTTCCAAACTCTGACTGAAAATCAATTGCGTCTGCGTTCAAATTCGGAGCCACTGTAAATATCTTCTTCAGGATATTGGCAAGTTGCTGCAAGAGCACGAAAATCTAAAAGTAAAATTTATTTACTAAGTAGGTACTCGTAATAATAAATAGATACATAAAAACACAGAATATATGTAGGTACCTATTATTCATTTATTTGATGAGGGACATTTCATTGTATTATGTTGGTATCAGCTGGTACATCAGGTACCAGCTGATTCCCGCGTGGAATCTTTCAGGTCATTTTAGCTTAATCTCATGAAACCCCAAGACCTTACTTTGTTTTTTTTTGGTACCTATCTTAGAGATATTTATGTAATATAAGAGCGTAATACCGTGGCTTAAAGACTCACCTTCATGGCTCCAAATATTTTTTTAAGGAAGCACAGAACGCCAATCTGTTAAATGATGCAAAGTGAATTCTCAATCAGCAATGCAAATTCGCAGCAAAATTTGCTGCGAATTATACGCGATGTGTGGACACGCAGAATCCCGGAAGGTGCATTTCGTATCTGACCAATATATCTGTGTTATATGCGAAATATGCAGATATTATATTATATGAGATTACCTTGACAGTAAATATAGATAGTGCTTCTTGAGAGCAAATTGTTATTTGTTGAATATTAATAGTGTTTGCACGTGCATAGTATCAAAACCCTTGGAATAGTTTCTCAAAATTGATAGATTTCACAACAAAGCCGGATGGTAGAGTTAATGATAGATTGTTTCAAACACATTGGTGATAGTGATAATAATGTACAACCACATCCAGATAATACGATTACATTTTACTTCGCCAGTGATTTTTAGGGTTCCGTAACTAAAGGGTAAAACGGGATCCTATTCAAAGACTCCGCTGTCTTAATGTTGACTGACAAATGACTGTTGAAATTCTCAGAGATGATGTATGTCTGTTGCTACTATTACAACAAATGCTAAAATAGAACACATCAATATTAAAGGGGGCTCCCATAAAACGAACGTGATTTTTTTTGCCGTTTTTAGAGATAATGGCAGCCCTCGTGCGCGAGGCCGCACTCGCCCTTGGCCGGTTTTTTAATCCCACGTAGTAAAGGGCAGACCAGAAACTTCGAAGCTTGCTATAAACTTGTATGTTGATCGGCAAGTGAACCACTTGCAGATGAGATTAATAACTACTTATTTTGTGATATCAAACTACCATGTCTTTTTACCCCAAGAGGTAGACCAGTGATGCGAGGATGTTGCTGATAATTGAAAAAATTTCCATGTTTGCCAGATCCTTCTTTTTTTTTCTTTTATGTACACACATGAAGTTATAGAAAAGAGATGAGGAATACTAAGAATAGATTAACAGTACAAAGGCATTACTTATTTCATAAGAAATCTCTTCCAGTGGGCCAAGGGAAGGAAATGCTTGGAAGAATAAATACACGTATCTGCCTACCGCAAATGAACCAGAATATACATACACATACATATACCTACCTACATAAATATCAATACTAATACATATAAGTACATAGGTATAACTACATAATATTATAAGAATATAATACATATAAACAATTAATATACATACATACAAATACATAAGATACGGAGTTTGGGTGTTTTCTATGTATTTAGAAATATATTAGTACTCGTATGTTTATCAGTTGTCTAGATCCCATAGCACAAGCTTATAGAGCTTAGTTTGGGCTGGATGACGTTGTGTGAGAATGTCCAAAATATTTATTATTATATTTATTATTATTGGCATAGGCTCCTAAGATCTTAGTGGGGTTCCTATACACTCTATGATCCAATTTTGTACCAAGCAGCGAGGGAAATTACAACATCAAAAGTCACCAATATCATTTTTCAAACCGACATGCGACATCTTCAGCCAGAGATGGATACGGTCTGACAGAAACCTGATTGACATTGACATCTGCGTAAATGAGGACACTGAGCCTATGTATCGCTGGTAGGGCCTCAGTCAGCAACAGACGACATGGTGATCATTTTTGGCTACGAGATAGCAGAAATATACAGGATGTATTTTTGAAACGGGGCAGTAAGGGCAAGTACCTTGACCGTTGTAGTTACAGCAAAACGTTCTTAGGAGACCTTCCCTAACTTTTTGAGATATTTTGAACTGCATTAACAGATTTTGCAAAAATCTTATAGCTAGCTAAAAATGCACAAAGTCCAAAATTTTTTTTTGTGCCAATCGATTTTATGGTGCACAGGGTGTGGGGGAGCCTCAACAGCATGCTGAAGGTGTTTGCTGGTAGGTTGGATGGAGCGGTCTTTGGTCGGTTCACTAAGTTGCACGTGTTGCACGGGACTTAGTGAATGGATCATCGCCTTATTCATTTTTCGTATGTTTTATGTATTATTTAATTTTTATTATTCTAATGGACTTTCATAATTGCCTGATGATTTATTTCATGTGGGGACAAAAGACAGAAATCGCCAAAAACTTTTCCCATACATTTCTGCAAGAGAATAGTTAGAAGAAGGTTAAGGTACTTGCCCTTAATACCCCGTTTCAAAAATACACCCTGTATAGGTCCATACTTAGGTATTCAATTAAAATTGGGTAGGGTCACATGTTCAACAATGAAACAAGTGTACACAATGAAACATCGCTATATTTCAAAAATGAGACATAACCAAACCGTGCAAATCAGTGTGCAAGTAGCTCTTTATGAGCGCCCCCCACTGACCTAGTCAGGCGCCGCACTTCGGGGCGCAAGCATGTTTGCGGAGCATATTTGCAATTTTCATCTAAAAAAGTAAGATTTTTTTTTAACTTTGATTTTTTCCCTAGTCTTATGTGTACTACAAATGGTTACTTTTGTGTATTACGTATGAATAAGCATATATCTAAGATTCTTGTAGCCTACTTTGATAACCAAAGAGTTCATATTTAGTGCTTTTTTTTGAGGTTTTTTTAGCAAAACCCGAGGTGGTCCACGATGAAACGTTTCAACATGGACACAATGAAACTGTGTCATTGTGTACTAGGATTGATTCATTGTACATACCTAGATAAATTAAAGTAGAATTACTTTGGTAATTAGTTATCTCTTTAAATATCTTTACATATAGTAACGGCTGTTTGCAGTTTAAACCGCGCAGGTAGGCAGGCATTTTCAGTCGTCGCGTTCACTCACCGTCGTCAGGTGACCATAATATCTCTGGGTAATATTATTTATTTGTAATAATAAATAAATCTATTTGATAATATTTAATTGGTTTTTCTTTTTAAATTAAGTGAAATTTCAACAATAATTTTAGTGTTTCATTGATGAACATACGGTGTTTTATTGTGTACACACCCATGGACACAATGAAACATTTCTCATTTTTTAAAAAACAACATCTCGATTTTCTATAACAATTTGAGATAAACTGAGTACACAGTTCGTTAGTCAATTAAATTCTCGACCTCTGTGTAAAAAATTGTAACTTTATGGTTATAAATAACTGAGTTACGACTCTCAGAACTTTTAGTGTTTCATTGTTGAACATGTCACCCTACCTACATACAACCAATACAACAACATGCCGTTACTTCCGAAGGAGTAGGCAGAGGTGTTCATTACACCCACTTTTCGCCAGTCAATGTTGGTCCTACTTAGAAATACCATGTTTGAGTATTTTTGGCAGAGCGTCGTCAAACTGTCAGGAAGTGTACCGAATGCAGTCTAAGGATGTCTTCGGCCTCGAAGATATTGAGAGTCCCTTATCACCCTTATTTTTAACCGGCCTCCAAGAAAGGAGGAGGTTCTTGAAGTGGTTGTTGGGAGTGTATTGAAACACTTAGTAACAGTTTGTGAATTTATTCATTTATTATGGAAATGTATTCTCATTTATATCATACAAGCATATCCCCACATTGACATAAACAGGTTTAAACAATAGAACGAGTATAAATATCTATTTGTTTGTAGTACTTATAATTTATTGCTTATACCTAATTGGCTAGTTCAATTATAAGGTGTGGCGTATGCGCCACTGGAATAATGGCCACTGGACAATTGGTAGAAGCTTGTAGAAACGGCTGGAACCGCCTTCTCGTACTTTCTAGACGTTTCGTATATATGACGTCAGAGGTTTGTTAAGTACACGTCACACTCTCAATTAGACTGTGCGTTTTTTAAATGTTTGTTACGAGTACCTTTGGGCTGGGTGAACCGATTTTGAAAATTTGTGGTGTGATCACATTTCAATTTGGTAACATTCCGACAATTATTTGGTCCTATTTCGGTAATTTAAAGTCTGTTTATACAAACCGACTTTAAATTACCAAAATGAGACCAAGAGGTGGATTTTAAATATTATGAATAATATGTCAGTGTAGTAGTTCAAAAATAATTCCCAGGTAATGACTAGTGATTATATCTATTAACGAACTCTTATAATTAGCTTTTCTATATAATGTTACTGACATACTTGTGTTTGGCAACATAAGCAATATTCATCTATTTTTGTACCTGAGTTATAACGAGGTAGGTATGCGGAGAGATACCTGTGGCGATAAATATAGGTATACTAGAGACTGGCCTTGTTATGGAGACCTCGCGAATTTTTATGTTGATTGTCTCCTTTCTACCGTATAGGTATTTTGTCTAGTTATGGCTTTTCTAACATGTTTGAAAATCAGGATTAGGTACCTTCAGGTGCGAACATATTAGTACCAAATTGTAATTGCTTGAAGTACACACGTTTTTACAATGTTTTTATAATAGGAAAGTGAAGTCAGCAAATTATTTAGGCTTTTGTAATTAACGACTTATACGAGTATACCTTTGCAAAATAAATACATAAACAAAATACAATGTTTTTTAAACTTTCACATTCTGAATTCATTATACTATTAACGATTTCGGGACTTAAACGCGTAATTTGCCTTCTGGGCCTGACGTTTCGACCGAGTTACATCGGGCCGTGGTCAGCCTGACAAACAGAAGGCAAATTACGGATTTAAGTCCCGAAATCGTTAATAGTATAATAAAATACAATGTTTTTAGAGCAGCAAACAAAAACATTTTTTTGTCTGTTTGCTTCTCTAAAATCATGTCTCACAGAAATGTCTTCACAAGCCCCAAATCTGGCTAAATACTTTGTATCATACAGAAGACCAACCAAATTAATGATTATATGGCCGTAAAAAAGGAGTAGTTCATTAAATATTGTAACGCTTTAAGTAATAAGGTCACGGGTGATTTATCTAATTAGTAATTATAGCGGCGACGGACATAGCTCGTAAAATCACCACATATTACATAGCGATTTGGTCGTGGCAGCCCCTGATGTCCCAGTATTCATGTCATTAATTAAAGGTGCTTTTAGATTCTACGACACATTTTTGAGTACACATCGCTACGATTATAATGACTACGATCGGTTGCAACTAACGACGACTGATCACTTATCATCATCATCTCAGTCCATCAGACGCCTACTGCTGGGCATAGGCCTTCCCCATATAGGGAATTTAGCCTATATAAACCTATATGGCCAGACAGGTCAGCTTTAAACATATATACTTATATATTGGATAGAAACAGGCGTTACTTGGCCAAAATCCATGACAAAACAATGGTAAGTAAAATGTTTTAAGAAAAAACTTTTTACATTATCAAGACTGTCTCAGAGAGAACAGCCAAAAATGCTGTTCTCTCTGAGACAGTCTTGATAATGCCTCGTTTAGAGGCGAAACAATTGTCGACGTTTTGTTGTCCTTTTAATTCTGCGAAAAATTAATGCTATTATATAATTTTAAAAAGTTTTTTCTTAAAACATTTTACTTACCATTGTTTTATATATACTTATATATTTCTAAATACATGGGTACATACAGATAGATATAATATACATAGAAAACACCCAAACTCCGAAACAAACTTTTATGGATCATACAAATATTTAATTAGTCCCGGAAATTGAACCCGAGACTCTGGAGTCGAAAGCCGATGCACTGCCGACCACGCCACCGAAGCAGTCACTTATGCTACTCGCAAATTCTATCAAGTCGACGCTAAAACTGCCATGAGTGGTTGTGATGACTGCCGTAGAACGTTACGTCATCTAAGTAGACTGGGTCCTATGCTATCGCATCAAATGGGGACTGTTTTGGTATTCTCTGCCCTAACATTAGCTTCATGATGTTTTGATTTGTTAAAACTAATGTTACGTACATACCTACAGTAATTAATTCTTATTATCTCTTGCAACATAGTATAAAGAAAATTCACTGTTTATTCTATCTCTATAATTTCTGTTAAACAGACGTACCTATATCAATGTTTAACAAAATAAATCTTGCTACAAAGCGTAATACATAGAATGATCGGTAAGTATAACTGTCTCACAACCCTGGCACCCACTACCAAGGTCCCAGATGATCGTCAGTCGCCACTCACTTATAAATACATCATGCACGTTCGATGTGGTTTAGTAGTACTCATTACTACATTAACAGTTGGTCGTTGTTGTATCAAACTGCAGGCCTACTGAAATTGCTAAGTTTTAGTTAGAAAAATCGAAGATATGACTAAAATTTACAGGAAAAAGCTGTTGGAATGCTGTTGAAGTGGTGTCAGTTGAGAAATTGTATGATTGGATTTATTATTCAAAATATAGTAGAAGCTCTGAATCTCTGTCTGTAGAATAATTGAGCGGAGCGAAGCGAAGCTCAATCTTAGACGACAAGTGTAAATCGTTTGTGTGCTAACTCCTCCGAAACGACTCGACCGATTTTGACCAAATTTGGCATGGTGGTCGACATCATACCCGGGAGTGCATATCTCCAAAATCATGAAAATAGAGCAAAAAAAAAAAATTAAGAAAATTTGCTCCGCTCAACATTAGCAATTAGTAGCATGCATTGCATACCTAATTTAAGTTATACATTTACTCTCTTTCTCCACTTAAAATCACATTTTTCTCTCCTTGGGTGCAAAGTGAAAATGATATTGGTTGCCTCGGAGGCGGAGTGGTATGAGTATGCGACTGTCGTTCGTTACGTCCCAGGTTCGATTCTGGGTCTGTTGTTTCGGAGTTTGGGTATTTTCTATGTTTGTATTTAGGAATATATAAGTATGTTTATCAGTCATTTAGATCCTATAGCACAAAAATAGTTATTTATTTATTTAAAATGCCGTTGTTGCCAGAGTCTCTTCCAGCAACTGCTCTCTTATCAGTTTTTTTAGTAAGTACCATACTTTGTGGTAAAAAAAAATGTTTTATGAATCTTTCACCCATTATAGCGATGAAATATGAGTAGGTATAATTATTAAATTTATGATTATGACAGAGTAAACTCGATAGATGTAAGTTTATTGCTAATCAATTGCAATAACATTATCGAATATAAATTTCATGTTTCAATTAAACAAGCATTAAAGATGAATATAAATCACAGTTTATAGTTTCATTAGAAACATTAAATATCTGAAGTTTTGTTGAAGTTATTATAGTAGCATATTGTCGCCGTGACGACGCTATTTTAGTTAAATATCGACCTTAAGTTAGGTAGTTTATTAGTGTCACGACAGATATGTTGGTATATGTGGACGAGACAAACAATATATTATGTGCACTATGTAATATTTAGATGTGAACAGCGACGGCGTTGGCGGGTACAGTTTGCGAGGGATAAGCGGAGCTTTATATTGGTGTGAGTGACCACGAAAAGAAGACTAAAAACTCTTTTTGCAGCTGTGTGTACAACACGTGTGTGTGTGAAAGAGGTCACATACGTGCACGTATACTGCACTGACACAAATGCAATCTGTACATCTATACCGTCACATCTTCCTACACACGAAAGCAATTCCTTTTTCCACTAAGTGGTAAACAGAGGCGTTTATAGTACCCATAATTCGTCAGTTACCTAGTTGATAAAACCTTACCCGAGAACCTGCCTGGAGAACCACTCTATCCATAGGTGAAAACCGCATCAAAATCCGTTGCGTAGTTTTAAAGATCTGCATACATAGGGAACGGAAGCGGTTTTGTTTTATTCTAAGTATGTTATGATAATAAATTGCAAAAACAAAGATCTTAGGCTGGAATCGAACCGGCGACCGTTCCCCTATTAAAGGAGAAATGTTCTAGCAACTTGAATCCACAGACATCAAATGCGATCGTATCAACTACCTAAGTACGGCTTCTGTCTGACAATAAGGTACAGTCGGTCTATTAGTTAACATTGAAACCCGTAGATGCTTCAATTATATGGTATGGGGTTTATTTATATTATTTCACACTCACATCCCAAAATAAAAGAAAGGCGATTATAATATTATTTAAAAGAATAAAGTTAAAATCTAATCCCGTTCGGAATCTTCTCTCTAACAATTTCACTACCTGTATTAACAGGTAGCCAAAAACTCGTATTTCTATTGCGCAGGTATAAAATGTACAACATTATCTTTCATGTCTTGTTCATTCTTTTATTTTAAAATGAGCCCGTCGTTGAATAACAATTATTTATATTATTTGACCGGTTTGATGACCGAATATTAAAACAACAACAATCTTTACAGACATTATTATACATTTAAAAAACTAACATACTACATTATCTGAATAATGTGGATATTAACATTGTCGATTCGAAAGCTCTAATTAAATAAGTTATTTAATTTGAGGTTAGAGTTTATTGTATCTACGGTAAGAACATAAAATGTTTGACAAGTACCTACGAAACCATTTTCTGCTGTTTTAATAGTTATTTAGTTATTATTATTCCTGGGCCGGAGACAAATACAACAAATCATAAATCGTGAAATATTGTCTAGCCGTTCTCGGGCCATTAATCTCTTAACCAACACAACTTTATTTTATATATACTTATAGATTACCTACGTACACATTAGGTTTTAACGGATATAATAGTCCCGTTTCGCTCAAGGACTGGTAGGTATTGTTGTTGGCCACACGAGAGTCCATTTGTCGTTAACTGAAAGTTCTTATGTTTGCTAGAATTAGATTTCGTCCGTTAATGGTTAGATGCATCAGGTACTGGAGAGGCTAACCTGAGCCCTACAAATCTCAGTAGGACGATGCGCTCTCTAATGTTCCTCTAATGAACAAACTCTACTGAACGTACTCTAATGTTCCTATACTGAACAAGTAGGTGTAATCGCTTCTAAATCACTTATACTAGTGGTTCTGTAGACTTCGGGAGCGGCTTTGTTAAGACAATTTCTTCTTCAATTTTCTTTATTACTCTTTCATTTGTTCTGCTGTTCTCTCTGAGACAGTCTTGATAATGCCTCGTTTAGAGGCGAAACAATTGTCGACGTTTTGTTGTCCTTTTGATTCTGCGAAAAATTAATGCTATTAATTAATGCTAAAAAGTTTTTTCTTAAAAAATTTTTACTTACCATTGTTTTTTCTTTCATTTGTCATCCAATCCAAAAAATATCATTCAAATGTTATTCATTGTTAGCAAGGAGTGTGTGTGTAAAGTTTCATGCAAATCGGTTGATAAATACGGCCTCAAATATGATCTGACCATCTGACATGAGAACCCGTATAGATGTAGAGGTACAGTCAAAAGAAATTCTCCCCAGTCTGCAAGTTGAAACGGAGACTTCGGTCGCTTCGCTCCCTCAGTCAATGATCGCAAAAAGTCATCAGTCCGGGATTGAACCGGAATCTTTCTCTTACAAGAAGCTTTACCAATTCAGTCATCGGGCGATCTGTTAGAACTGTTGAATTTCTGTGCCAATATGTTACTGATTTCTAACTAATGCGTTTTTGGCCACGTAAAGTAAGTACCTATAACAGTATCTTACAGCGTGGACACAAAAACTATACAATATTAGGCAAGTACTTCCCGGTGGACAGTGTTCTCGGGTAAAAATAAAACAATGTAAGCTTTCAGGAAAAGATGCGGTCGGAAATAGCGAGCGCGGACGGTGACGTGTCCTTGGAGGCGACTGGGGCGCACACGCGCTGCTCGAAATATGTCATTAGCGGAGCATCATGTACCCACTCGTGTCGCTGCAAAAGCATTTAGTTAAATGTAATAAAACGAGGCCAAAAAACATATAAATGTCAGCCGGGTAGGTAGTTTGATTTTAGAACCGTATTCTGTTTGATTATTTAACCATCATATATTGCTAGATAATGTGTGACTGAGGCTGACATAGCGATTTAAGAGCCTTTCCAAAGTAAAGAGAAAAAGTAAAAGTAGAAATTAAAGATGTACCTACTTCACTATTCCTAGTTAGCTAAAAACATTGTGCCGATTTCATGTCTATCGACTGTTGGCTAGTGATTGCAAAATCCACTTTCTTTTTCAAATTTTGATTTTCGGATTTCCATCTCACCTAAATCGGGATTTTTCAAAGTCATATTTATAGTTTTGAATAGTTACATATTTTATTAAAATTGGTCGTTATTACTACGCTTTTATTAGCTTCACTTGTATGTTTGCTTGCTTGCTTGTATGAATGTATGTTTGTAACCGACTCTTTTGGGTTCGATTTTGCCCTACTTTGAACGATCAGATTTTGCACACCTTTTTTTTTTTTTTTAGTTCCGCGACCAAGGCCGCGGCCGCTCTAACGTCCATTGCCGGGTGTCTCTGGTTACAGATTTTGCACACCTGTCAAAGACTGATGACAATGAAATAATTCGATTGAAAATAAAAAAATAAAATATTAAAATAAAAACTAAAAAATGATAAATAAATAATAGTTAAAAAAAACTAAAAAATCACGCTTTTATAGAGAATCCAACTAAAAAGTAGGAAATAAATTTTAATAAGTTTGAATTAAGAATAGTGTAAATAAGAAATAAATGTATATTATTAAAAAAAAAGCGTGAGGTGCATTTTAAGATATCAAAATGATCTACTCATATCTGTCAATAAAATATTTTTAACTATTACATTAACTACATATGCACCTCACGCTTTTTTTACAATAGGTAATATACATTTATTTCTTATTTACACTATTCTTAATTCAAACTTATTAAAATTTATTTTCTACTTTTTAGTTGGATTCTCTATAAAAGCGTGTTTTTTACACTATTATTTTTTTATTTGTTCAAGTTCAGTCTCGGGTTTTAGTCGCCATCCCACCAATAAAATCCTCAAGCATTATGATTCTTTCATTCGGCTTGCAATTACCGAAGGTATCTTTCAAGGTGTCTCAAAGCACCTGCCTTTCAGCATTTCACTTTTTTCTTGATCAACTCGGTCCCATTGGGCAATCAGTGGAGCATCTCTACTCCTACCACTAAGTTGCGAGTCAGCTCAACCTTCAGTCCCAACCTCAGCATCCTTGGGCTTACACAGAAAGGACAACCCCAACACCTGGACGTGCTCGGCTAGTGTCAGCACCCCTGACCCGTGTGTGGTTATGTATCTTTTCCGCTTCCTATTATTCCTACATAGAACGTCCAGTCGTCTTTCACTCTTCAACTTACACACTTCCAATATGGTCCACCCACTGGAGCCCCACTTGTATGGATAAGCTTAACCGAAATCTGCGATCACCCGATTTCAGGGTAAAATTGGCACATCAATGGCTAAGACTTCGTTGTAGCCACGTTGCCCGTCGTCGGCCGAAAAAGGGTAATTAGGTAGGACAAGGATTTAGAGATAGAATACCTATATGGGGTAAGATAAGAGGGAATCTTTGTTGCAGACGTTTTGCAACCAAGATTGACTTGGTTTGTGAGTGATCTATTGTGCCTGTTGATAGTTTAAGCACAGGAAAACTAAATAATAGTCAGTTTCGCCTCTTGCAGGCCTAGCACATCTAGCGATGACTTTATTAGATCGACATTGAACTAATATCATAGCAGACAAGTTTAAAAAAGTTATTAATTTGTTTCTCATTGGTTTATATTTCGAACTATTAAAGCCGACGCTGAATTTTACCTTTAATATTCTTAGTTACTCATAGCTTAAATAACTGTAAATTTGTAGCTTTTGTAATGTCCAATTTACTAGTAAAACTGCGACTTTATTGAACTTCATGCGACGCCCCATTTACATTTAGAATGATGTACGTCTATCGTGAACATCACGACAGGCCAGAGATGTTCTATTCACACAAACGTAGCACCTGCTGTGCATTTGTATAGAAGGTTGTCGTAATCCATCGCGTATGTTTCTACAATATGTGAAATGTGTTCTTATTGTTTGGCACTCGCATGACGGCGACGCGACGCGGAAAATGTGTGACGCCAAGATATTGTTAAATTGATGAGTTTCATATTGAATGTTGATATATAGGTATTATACGCAAATATATTCCTACATGGAAATATATTGATGTAAGTAAACACACTTATAACTGATAGCAATATTAATAGGTATATGATATTACGAAGTTTCTTCAATTTAAGTAGGATATAGGTATAGGTAGTGCTTCTATTTTCTTATTTTTTATTATTAAACATTTAATATATAATCCTAAATCCTAGTGGTAACCGACAATGTTAACACATTGCAAAGGTTAAGCAACATCGACTCAGGCCGGTCTTAGGATGGGTGACCATTTCATAAGACATTGAGACCCCTCCGTGCCTCGGAGAGCACGTTAAGCCGTCCTCTGTCCCGGTTGTCATACAAACATCTATGGCAGTCGTTAGGGGTAGTTCAAAAATCCAACCGGTCTAACTACAGAACTTCGATATCGCCCATGGGTTGTGAAGGTCAGATGGCAGTCGCTTCACGGAAAATATCGAAGTTTAGCCGAATCGTAGTTAGACTGGAAAGCCGACCCCAACTGAGTTGGGAAAAATGCTCGGTGAATGATGATATAATCCTAAACTTAAATCTAAGTTGACACATTCCTGTGTGCCTGTTGATCGGCATTGTCTCGCAGCCTGCCCCGGAACCGCCGGAACACCACACCCTTGAAGTCTTCTTTGGTAAAGGTCTCCAGAGCCGTCGACGGCACACGCCCCACGAAAGATTTGAAGTCATAATGTCTCTCGGGCAGTCTCGGGAATCATCGTTTTTCTGAATGCAACCGAATATTAATATCCATAGTGCATAAATTACTAGATCTATTATCTAAAAACTATGTAAGTAGTACTTGTTGTTATGTTTTGATTTCGGTGTGTAACTCTAGAGCTGTAAAATTGTATTGAAATGTAAACTACGAGTAATATTAAAATAGGGCGGTAATAACTACAATAATATTTACTTCCAAACCGATAGATACCCGACAAAAGCCGAAGCATATGCATATAATACGAAGGACATTAAGGAAATAAAAGGACTGTAGTTATTAGTTTTTTTTAAATTCTTCTGCCCAAAGCCGCGGCCGCTGCAGTTGTTAGGTGTACAGTAAAATTTAAGTTTAAAATTAAGTTAGTTTAAGTTTAATTATTATTTTAATTATTAATTATTTTAGTTAAATAATTATTTTAGTTTAAGTTTAATTAAAGTTTAGTATGCGGGAAGGTTTTCAGTAGGAATGCTGTTGTGTTATTATCATCACACAACGGTACCCGGGATTCAATCGAAACAGTGCTACATTACTGTGATCATCCCTGGGCTCATAACCTGATTTTATATAATTATATGTTCGATCTCTGGCCATACAATATTAAAGTGAAACCTACTCCTAATACTTAGAAGCTCTAACAGTCAAATACTGAAACGTCACTCAAATATTGAAATACTCAAATGTGACGTTTTTGTATGAAAAATCTAAGTCATGAAACATTTGAACAGCTCCTAAATATTTGAGTGACGTTTCAGTATTCGCTCGTTAGCCTGGTAGTGTCCAAGGAAAGTATTTCTAAAAAAATGCTTACTTTCAAACAACATCGATAGTAGAAACTCAGGCACTCGCGGTGTTTTGTACCAATTGCATACAATTTGTGACGCGATGGTGGATACGCCTGATCACCGTTGGAGTATCACCGTGATACATTTTATTACTCTACGTCTCGTCTACGATGGCGTACGTGTTTGTGAGTAGGTATGTTAATAATAAAGTCGTATAATAATATAAGACGTAAACTTTGTTTGTAGGGAGTCTATGTTTGAAACATCTCAGGAGACTCAAGAATACTTAATGTAGAGCTACAAATTACGTACCTAGTGTCAGAATCTTCTGAATAGATGCAGTAGTTTTAAAGATAGTCTCCCTACAAACATACTTACAAACAAAATTTACGTCTACATACCTACCTACGCTACTTTTTAACCGGCTTAAAAAAGGAGAAATTTCCCAATTCGACTGTTTTTTTGTTTGTTACCACATACATACCTTTCAACTGGATGAACTGATTTTGATTTTTTTTATAAATAGCTACTGCTTCCCGTGTGGTCCCATTCTGATGGAACTGGAAAGGTGTAACTTATTCTACTTTTTATCCTGGGAATGTGTTCCCGTGGGAAAAATCCCAGATTAGCATAAAGGCAGAAGTACAGACACAGAAAACAAATAAATTTAAATATTTTAATTTTAATACATAGGTACATCCAGGGGCTCACAGAGTATGTTACGCGCTGCTACCTAAAGGGAATCGCTGACGAAGCACCGGATACATATTGATATTGATCCATCCAACGGAAACGACATCGCTGCGTTTGCGAATTGTGACGCAAATAGATACTTTCCTAAATTATTGTATTAATTAAATTATCATTCCATATTCATACTTCGAATAGGTTTCATTTATATTAAATTAGTTATAATTAATTGTAAAAGTTTTCTTTAAATTAAAATAAGTGAAAATCAATTTGGTTTTTTTTCAATCTTCCGATTGCAGCTAACGTAATTGGCGCAGTCGGTAGGATATTCGCAGGTCGGTTCGCGAACTTAGGATCTCTAATATCAATATCCGCGTACGCGAGTCACCCGGGTGGCTATCAAGCCCCGTCACCGAAAATCCGAATCTACGGTCCAGCTGCAGTTCCGGAAGAAGAATCCAGATATGATATATATGTAAGTACACTTGAATTTGTCTAGTGTTGCTTTCCTTTTATTTCCTAAGTGTTTTCCTTTTTCCAAGATTTTTCATCCGAAAAATCCCAAGACCGGGGAGCCTACATCGCGTTTGGCTCGCTGGAACTCTGTAGATTTAGGTAGAGAGTTAGATAGCGATATTTTAGTTACTCCTAGCTCTACCATGTCACTGGGACAGGATCAGGCTCAGGTACAGCCACAGGGCCAGGCCCGTGCCCCGGATATGGCGGATATTATCTATAAAACACTACGTATGGTGCCAGAATTCGATGGTAACCCGAATATATTAACTAGATTTATTTCCATTTGTGATCAAATTGTTCATCAGTATATTAATGGAGCGCCAGGCAACGAGTTAGCGAACTTGTGCCTCATGAATAGTATTTTAAATAAAATTACAGGTTCCGCAGCTTGTACCATAAATTCTAATGGAATACCAGATAGTTGGCAGGGTATTAGGACAGCGTTAATTAATAATTTCTCTGATCAGAGAGATGAGACAGCCTTGTACCGAGACCTCTCTTTAGCTACGCAGGGTAACAAGACCCCTCAGGAATTTTATGAGCATTGCCAAACTTTATTCAGTACGATAATTACCTACGTAAGTCTTCACGAACATATTCCGACTACTGTAGAGGGAAAACGATCTTTATATAAAAAGGTCACTATGCAGGCGTTTGTCAAAGGTCTCAAGGAGCCGTTAGGGTCACGTATTAGGTGTATGAGACCCGAGACCATAGAGAAGGCTCTTATTCAAGAGCCTTCTCTATGGTCTCGGGTTCTCGGGTACGTTCAAGAGGAGCTTAATGTCATTTATTTACAGGAACGTAGTGATTTTCAAAAACCTTCCAATAGCCATAAACCCGCCAACCATCTGTCACAACAGGGTAACCATATGCCCCCACACTTTCATAATTTTTCAGGACCTATTCCTAACTGGCCAAGCCCCGTAGGAATGAAGCCTAACCAAATCGCTCCGCAACCATTTAAGTTTAATAATATCATGAATCAGCAATCGCAATACCGTATGCCGAATCGCACACAGCAAATGTTCCGAGCTTTACCACAATCGTATAACCCGCAGAGTAACCTTTTTAGATTGCCACCTAGGAACGTTCCACCACAAAATAATGGCCCTAAGCCTATGAGTGGTGTACAACACTTCACCACTAAGCCAATGATGACTGGTCATGATTGGCGTAAGTCAGGTAACCCGCCCCCAAATAACTATTTTAAAACTCGTGAAATGGACATGAACGAGTGCGCGTCATACGATGAGTCATATTACCCATCGGAGTATTATTACGAGGCAGACGAGTATAATTATAATAATTATTTTAATTGTTCCGATTACGATTCATACGCTGCATTAGAGTGCAACTTTGAACCAATAAATAATAATTTTTCCCCCAACGATTCGCAATGCGCAATTGAACCGCAAACCGGTCCAAATCACTCTTCCTCTTCAACTAGCCAGGATTTTCAGAAGGGAGTCCATGTAAAAAAGCCACCATAGAATTAAACCTCCAGACACAGCGTCAATTGCCGTACATATTAATATCAAACCCTCCTTTAAAGTTACTCATAGACACTGGCGCAAATCAGTCATTTATCAGCCCCGAAGCTGTAGAGAAATATTTTTAAAATTTTCCCCTTAATTACGACCCCTTTGAGGTCACCAATGTACATGCGGTAAGTAGAAACAACTATTCAATAACCCTGCCTTGTTTTCAGGAATTTAACGATCCAGATAGCATTAAATTATTCATTTACCGATTTCACGATTATTTCGATGGCTTAATAGGTCTAGATTTATTAACAAAGTTCGAGTCAAAAATTGATCTCAAAGATGAAAAGCTGATAACGCGATCAGCATCTAATTTAATTCGTATGTATAATTCATGTAACGTAAATCTTTATGAGGACATTATTCCCGCGCAATCTTCAAAATTAGTTAGAATTCCCATTGACGCCCCTGACGGCGCAGCATTCGTTAGCGAACAGACCCTTTGCAATTGCATTATACGCGAATGCATAACCAACATAAGTAACAATCGCGGTTACTTAGAGATAGCAAATCCGAGTAACAACGACATTATAATATCACTTGACAGACCCGCGCGTGCAAGTATATTCAATATTGAGACCGATCATCTAAATGAGAGTAACATTAGAACTAAAGACGTTATTTCGCGCTTACGTACCGATCATTTAAATGAGGAAGAGAAAGACAACCTTTTAACCGTTTGTAGTAAATATAGTGACGTCTTTTATCTTGAAGGCGAAACATTAACATTTACTAATCAAATTTAGCACCGAATCAAAACTTCAGATGAAGTTCCCGTATACACCAAGACTTACCGCTACCCGTTTATCCATCGTCAAGAAGTTAGGAACCAAATATCTAAAATGTTAGATCAGGGAATAATTAGACCTTCGGACTCTGCTTGGAGTTCACCCATATGGGTAGTCCCTAAGAAGTTAGACGCCTCAGGCAACCAGAAATGGCGACTCGTGATTGACTTTAGAAAGGTCAATGAAAAAACTGTCGACGACAAGTACCCTATCCCAAACATCAACGATGTACTTGACAAATTAGGTCGATGCCAGTACTTTACAACCTTAGATCTTGCTAGTGGATTTTACCAAGTTGAAATGGACCCCCAAGACGTTCATAAAACAGCTTTTAACGTTGAACATGGTCATTTTGAGTTCCTGCGTATGCCCATGGGAAACAAGAATTCCCCTCCACCTTCCAAAGGGTCATGGACAACGTCCTTAGAGGCCTGCAGAATGAGATATGTCTAGTATACCTCGATGACATTATTATTTTTTCCACATCCCTTGCAGAACACATGATCAATCTCGAAAAGGTCTTTCAGAGACTTAGTCTAGACTATAGTCCAATTTTAAGATCCAAATAGACAAATCTGAGTTCCTGAAGCTTGAAACTGCGTACCTCGGACATATCATTACTAGAGATGGAATAAAACCGAACCCTGATAAAATCTCTGCTATAGAAAAATATCCCATTCCCAAAACTCCCAAAGAAATAAAACAATTTTTAGGTCTTGTAGGGTATTACCGCAAGTTCATCCCAGATTTCGCCAAAATCACCAAACCACTTACTCAGAGCCTTAAAAAGGGTAGGAAAATAGTTTTAGATCACGAATACGTTACAAGCTTCGAAAAGTGTAAAACACTTCTCACAAATGATCCCATCTTACAATACCCTGATTTCTCTAAGGAGTTCATTCTAACAACGGATGCCTATCACAAGGAACAGTAGGATCAGATAAACCCGTGTGCTACGCATCACGAACCTTAAATGAAAGCGAGCTTAATTATAGTACCATCGAGAAAGAGCTTCTCGCAATAGTGTGGGCAACTAAGTATTTTAGACCATACTTGTTTGGACGGAAATTTAAAGTACTAACAGATCATAGACCCCTACAGTGGATGATAAATATTAAAGAACCGAACTCTCGCTTAACGAGATGGAGGTTAAAGTTAAGTGAATATGATTTTTCAGTCATTTACAAAAAGGGTAAAACCAACACAAATGCCGATGCCCTATCCCGGGTGGAGATTCATAACGAAGAAACAAATTCTCTTATAGAGGAAATATTTTCAATCATGCCTAGTCCCACAGAAAGCCCACCTTCCGGCAATTCATCATTAACAAACCGAACCGTACTAATAGAAAATAGAAACAAAACCCGTGAGCCAGAAATTCAATATGTTCCCCAACAGCAAGTGTTCATTAAGAACCCATTAGCTTCTCGACAGAAAACCGCACCCAGATATACCCAGGACACTGTCTCAGCAGACCTACCGATTCATATATACACATCCAGAAAACGCGGCCCTGTAGCCAAAGCTAGGCTAAAAGGAGGCCCTAAAACCCCTAACATGTTACAGGATTCTACCATTCCTGATAGTCCACGGGACGTGGACAACAGAGATCAAACCTGAGAGTTTGGCCGATAGACCAGGATTATTACCATACAAGCTTGGACCATCGAGAATGACCACCCATCATCATACTTTCCTTCAATACATTAATTTGAAGGATACCGAAGATCAAGTCGTAACCCTACAAAATCAGCTCTCAAATTATCAAAGTCAGCTTAGCATCGATATGTACGCGTTATTTGAATTTCAAATTAATTATCTTATTGGAAATATTGGTAAATTATCAAATCAATTAAAATCTTTAGAACCCGGTCGTGAAGAGAAAAAAAAGAGGTCTAGTAGACGGTCTTGGCTCTGTGATTAAGAGCATATCAGGAAATTTAGACTACACAGATGCATTAAAATATAATAATGCCATTAAAGTATTACATAATAACCAGGATAAGCTAGCAAACCAATTCTATAGTCACTTAAGTCTCAGTAACGAATGAATGAATAAATCAAATAGTATATTAACACAGTTAGTTGATAATCAGATTAAAATGAACAGTACTCTAGAACTACTATTCAATGTTACATATAAAGCGGGCGACTTGATTACTTTTGCTAAGTTTGGTCAACTCTTAACGATAGTCGGTGAGAACGTAGAAGATTTAAGATTAGCATTAGTTAGAATAGAAGATACGTTAGCATTTATCCGGGCGTCTAGCACTCATCATTCTATGATAGATATAGATACACTTAAATATATGTTAGATAAGTTAGAGAAAATATATAGTAAGGATGGGTTATTGCAATTAGAATTAAGGGAATATTATAATATTACAAATCCGGGATCATATTTCAATAATAAGCAGGTTGTATTGGTCTTTAGGTTTCCAATCGTTTCTAAGGATACATATACTTTATATAGGGTATCTACAGTTCCTAATAAGTACGGTCAAGCCCCAATCCCTACCTTTCCCTACATAGCAACCAATAAAGACTCATTCGTGTACATAGAAGCAGAATGCTCGAAGTTCAATAACTGGTATCTCTGTGAAAAGGAAATTACTCATCAGATCCGGACGAAACCTGACTGTATACAAGAACTCATCGTTAATCAAGCACTCAAGAGTACCTGTCAGCTCACAACAGTAGTCCAGAGTAAAGAAGCAGTGGAGAAACTCGATGACCAACACTACATCCTATCGTTCCCTCAACCAACCAAAGTGTTCCTGTTCTGCGGCAGAGAAGATTTCAATACACTACAAGGAAGCTACCTCGCTACAGTTCCTGTAAGCTGCTACCTACATACAGATGAATTGACCATTATCAACGAAAACGATGAAATACAAGGCCAGCCGTTGACACTAATGAACATCCCCGATAATGAAGTAAAACAAGAAGAAAAAGCACCCCAAGTACATTTGAACTCCATAGATCTGAGAGGACTGCACAACATCCAAAATCAAATTAAGATGACCCAGCCAATACAAATTGAACAACCCGACGTGTTATACCATACAACGATACCTTTTTACGTCATACTATTAAGTGCAGGTGCACTTACCGTAGCCGCTATACTGAACTACCGATACAAATGGTTTTGCAAGTCATCTAAGCAAATTAACATCGATGGAGATGAGAACAATGCAGAAGAACCAATACCTAAGGGACAAATCCCAGCAACATTTTCTCTCGAAGTTCTAAAATAGTTACTGATCTGCGGGTGGAGGTGTTACGCGCTGCTACCTAAAGGGAATCGCTGACGAAGCACCGGATACATATTGATATTGATCCATCCAACGGAAACGACATCGCTGCGTTTGCGAATTGTGACGCAAATAGATACTTTCCTAAATTATTGTATTAATTAAATTATCATTCCATATTCATACTTCGAATAGGTTTCATTTATATTAAATTAGTTATAATTAATTGTAAAAGTTTTCTTTAAATTAAAATAAGTGAAAATCGATTTGGTTTTTTTTCAATCTTCCGATTGCAGCTAACGTAATTAGTATGTTAACACATTGTAAAGGTTTAGCAACATCTAACCAGGCCGGTATTAGGATGGGTGACAGTTTCCTAAGATATTTTGAGACCCCTCCGTGCCTCGGAGATCACGTTAAGCCCCGATCACATGTCACATTGACTTATAAATACATGGGGCACACTAAAAGTTTTGCACTTCTAGCTAATCGGAACTATTTGAATTTCGAATGTTATATTTTTTTAAACGTTGCAACCTTCTTAGTAATAAAAAAAAACAATTGGCGGGAAATCATTTGTCAATTGTTTTATATCACACATCAAAGTTCTACGTATGAAACGAAAATGAAATTAAGTCGAAAAGATTTTAGAGTGATGATTTTTTATGATTTTAAAAGTTCTCTCTCTCCGCAAGTCTGTGCCGCTCGTCTTCAAAATGCTTTTGGGAGAGAAGCACCTTGTTTGAGCACCGTTAGGCGATGGTTTGCTGAATTTGAGAGAGGTCGAGTTTCTTTACATGACGAATTTCGTGAAGGGCGGCCTTCAACTGCCGTCAACGAAAATAATGTGGCTACTGTTAAGCGGTTAATTGAAGAAAACCCGCGGATTACCTATGAGACCATTCCAGGACTATTGGGGATTGGTATGAGTCAAATCCAGAAAATTTTACACAAAGAATTGAAAGTTCGGAAACTTTGTTGTCGTTGGATCCCTCATGAACTGACAGCGGAGCAGAAGCGGGCTCGCGTGGAATGGTGCTCACAGATGCTACTGAAGTTCGACCACGGACATTCTAATGCTGTCTCCTTTTACAATGTCATAACATTGTAAAAGGAGACGAAACGTGGATTTATTATTTGGACCCGAAAAAAAAAAACAGCTATCTTGTGGGTGTTTGAAAATGAGAACAAGCCAACAAAAGTGAGGCAGGCGAGAAACGTTGGTAAAAAATGATCGCGTTTTTTTTCTCAGCTACGGGTCCCATCTGTACAATTCCACTTGAAGATCAAAAGTGTGTTAATGCCGAGTGGTATTCTACTATTTGTTTACCCAGGGTGTTAGAAAAAGTTGACGAAAGACGACTGAAAAGCCGCGTTCTCCTACATCATGACAATGCTTCTTTACACACGGCCAACGAGACAAAGTCATTTTTAGCTTCCGAAAAAGTACAACTCGTCACCCGTCCTGCGCATAGCCCCGACCTAGCACCCTGTGATTTCTGTATTTTTCCCAAAATCAAAGATTTGATGAGAGGTTTCACTTTTACCAACTCCGAAGAGGCAGTGATAGCGTTCAATCAGCACGTAGAAAACATGCCTTCAGATCTGTGGTCCTCCTGTTTTAAAAAATGGTTCGATTGAATGAAAGTGTTTAAAATTTAAAGGAAAGTATTTTGATTTTGCGTATCTGTCCTTCTGCTGCAGAGGGGGCGAAACGTGAGCAGCGGCTAGTAGCTAAATGTAATCAACAATTCAATACTTAAAGTAATAAACGTCTTTTAAATTAAATAATTGATAAGTTATACCAAAGTTGGCAGCCCTTAGTTAGATAATGGTTTCCGTATGTGTAATACAGACATAATGGGAAGATCGCGACCCTGGCCAGTGCCAAGCCGGCGGCAGCGGCGGCCGACTAAAAGTAGGGATTAGGAAGTGCGTAGAAGGAGACAGTGTCATCACGTGGGTGCGTGATCACCGCAAATATAAACTGTCGACCGGCCGCCCGACCGCGCTGTGAGCCAACACTACTATCATCGACTGAACACTTCTTACATCATCATCATCTCGGCCCATTTGACGCCCACTACTGGGCATAGACCTTTCTCAAAGAGGGGGCAATTCAGCCTTCATATAGACTTCTCTTCTTAGACTGCTTCGTTGGCGTGGTAGTACATCGACTTTCGGCTCTGGAGTCTCGGGTTCGATCCCCGGGTCAAATAAAATATTTGTGTGATCCACAAATGTTAGATTAAAAAAACAACACCCAAAGTGTTTTCTATGTATAAGATCCCATAGCACAAGCTAATATTAGCTTAATTTGGGCTAGATGACGTTGTGTGAGAATGTCCAAAAATATTTGTGTATTTTATATACCACGCTGGCCAGACGGGTTGGTATAGGGTATTCTGTCGAGTATTCCTTCTCTATAATATACTTTGATAAACATACTTACTTATATAATTTCTAAATAAATAGGTACTAAATATATACATAGAAAATACACTAACTCCGAAACAAACATCTGTGGATCACACAAATATCTCGGACCTCAGGGACGACAGTCCCAGACACATACCATTGCGCCTTCGAGGCTGCTTCTTTCTTACATACATTTACATAATTGCGGCTATATCCCCAGGGTATTGATAGAGGTGGATACACACCCACAATCTGTCAGTAGTTTTATCGGTCCTACATAATAGAGGGTAAGCCTGCTGCTGTTACCAGACACCATAAAGGTACAATAAAAAAAATAATCATCCTGTTATCAATTTTATTATAGCACTTTGTCGGGTGGTAAATACCTACACATAACCTTGCAAAGTTTCATCTTTTTACCATTAACCGTTTGGGAGAAAAGGACGGAGAGTCGGACATGACGAAACGGGTTTAGAGACTTGAACTACGAAATCCTAAAAAAATAGAACAAACTACGAATAATAACGTTTATTTTTTGTATAGATTAAAAATATTCCAAGAAACAATCTATTTTAGTAAGTAATTTGGTATTTAATGGCTTCAGTCTATGTTTAGAGAACAAACCGGTAGTTTTCGAACAAGAATGTGTTAATAGAATGTTCACCTGAATATATTCTTTGTGAACAAAGAAGTACCTAACTATTGCGTCGTAGTTGTGAATTTTCTCCAATATTGTTTCTCTTATCTAGCACATCTAAAGCACATTTTAATTTAATACAGGTGTGTATAAATGCAATATATGCAGTATAGTCCGAGACGCACAGGACTTTGCACAGTCTCACAGGCAGGCACGTAGGATTTTGTTGCCTTTGCATTAACATTTCATCGCAAGACAACGGGTTTCAAATTAGTTTTTCAAAATTACAATATAGCTGCTACTTTTTATTAAATTAATTCGGCCATTTTTGACATAACCCACTATAAATGTGCCCGGTGACGGAAATAGGATTGCCCCCTATTACGTGGGACATAAAATTTAAATTGTCGGTGTGTAATGCACCTCTGCCTACCCCTTCGGGGATATAGGCGTGATATGTGTGTGTATAAATGCAATAAGCATATCATGTGCAAATACATTGAAATGTAAAACCTGATTCACAACATTATCTATTGTGTAGGTACTCGTAAGCACACCCAGAATCAACTGTCTGAATATCTAACAAATATGTTATAACATGCCAATTTTTGGCGAATAAACTATTTCAATCGATTTTATTACACGACGTATTCAGCAAACAAACTGTAAAATTGTAAACTATTTCCATACAACCTAGATTTTTATTATAGACACCAATAAAACAATACGATATTGCAACGCTAACGCAATAAATATCAGCGTCAGTCATCTGCTATATCGGAGTATCGCAACCCACGCATCGACCGCGACCAGCTCGAGCTCGTCATGATGGCTGCCAAAGAACTTGTTTAAATGACATTTGTCATTTTGACAGAGATATAGAACAATGGGTCTTAGGTATGGACGGGATGGGACGGCTTTTTCGAAGGTGTTATGCGTCTGGACGCAGAATTTACGTCAGCGGGCACATTTATAATGGGTTATGTCCAAAATGGCCGAATGAATTATTTTATTAAAAAGTAGCAGCTGCATAGTAATTTTGAAAAAAAAAATTAATCCCGTTGCCTTGCGATGAAATGTTGAATAAAGGCAACAAAATCTTACGTTCTTACTTACCTACTGCGTATTAATGGATTCAATGTGGTAGGTACCTAATAATTTGTATACATGGAGCACACTAAAAGTTTTGCACTTTTAGCTAATCGGAACTATTTGAATTTCGAATGTTATATTTTTTTAAACGTTGCAACCTTCTTAGTAATAAAAAAAAAACAATTGGCGGGAAATCATTTGTCAATTGTTTTTTATCACACATCAAAGTTCTACGTATGCAACGAAAATGGAATTAAGTCGAAAAGATTTTAGAGCGATGATTTTTTATGATTTTAAAAGTTCTTCTCTCTCCGCAAGACTGTGCCGCTCGTCTTCAAAATGCTTTTGGGAGAGAAGCACCTTGTTTGAGCACCGTGAGGCGATGGTTTGCTGAATTTGAGAGAGGTCGAGTTTCTTTACATGACGAATTTCGTGAAGGGCGGCCTTCAACTGCCGTCAACTAAAATAATGTGGCTACTAATGGTTAGTGCTAGCTAGTGGAAAACCCGCGGATTACCTATGAGACAATTCGAGGACTATTGGGGATTGGTATGAGTCAAATCCAGAAAATTTTACACGAAGAATTGAAAGTTCGGAAACTTTGTTGTCGTTGGATCCCTCATGAACTGACAGCAGAGCAGAAGCGGGCAGATGCTACTGAAGTACGAACAAGGACATTCTAATGTTGCTTATGACATTGTTACAGGAGACGAAACGTGGATTTATAGTTTTGAACCCGAAAAAAACAGCACACTTGTGAATGGGTGTTTGAAAATGAGAACAAGCCAACAAAAGTGAGGCAGGCGAGAAACGTTGATAAAAAAATTATCGCGTTTTTTTTGACAGCTTCGAATCCCATCTGTACAATTCCACTTGAAGATCAAAAGAGTGTTAATGCCGAGTGGCATTTGTTTATCCAGGGTGTTAGAAAAAGTTCGTGAAAGACGACCCAAAAGCCGCGTTCTCCTACATCATGACAACCGTAAAGCTCGCCCCTGGTTCGGGCGTGAATGTGCCGAGGCTGTCCAGAAAAAACAGTCGGCATATCGCGCCTGGGTCAGGGCTCGGGCGGCACGTGACCCGAACGTGAACCGCCTCAAAGCAGCGTACAATCGGGCCACTAGGTTCAGCAAGAGGGCCTTCAAGAGAGCGGATGCCCAGCGCGTCGCGCGGCTTGGTCAGGAGCTCACATCCCATCCCACGGGCAGCCGTGGATACTGGCAACTGGCCAAAGCCGTACAGTCAAATTTTTGTCAACCCTCGCTGCCACCACTGCGTTTTCCTGATGGATCACTGGCTCACAAAGCCCAAGAGAAGGCGGACATGCTCGCAGACCTCTTTGCGGCTAATTCCCGGGTCGATGACCGTGGCCTGCAGCCCCCCGCCATCGCCAACTGTGGCCACACTATGCCTGATATTGTTATCAGGCAATGTGATGTACGGGCAGTGCTGCGGTCACTCGACACGCGGAAAGCCAGTGGCCCTGACGGCATTCCGGCGGTGGTGCTACGAAAATGTGCTGCTGAGTTGTCTCCAGTATTAACGCGTCTGTACCGCCTGTCATACTCTACAGGCCTCGTGCCGGAGGCCTGGAAGGAGGCGAACGTACAACCGATCCCCAAGAAAGGGGATCGATCCGATCCAGGCAACTATCGACCCATAGCTGTCACCTCAGTCATTTGCAAGGTGCTCGAGCTTCTTATTAATAAGCAGCTCATGCGATACCTGGAGGATCACTCGCTAATCAATGATCGGCAATATGGCTTCAGGCCAAAACGATCAACGGGTGACCTCCTGGCATTCGTCACGCATGTATGGGGTGAGGCTATGGAAAAGTTCGGCGAGTCCTTGGCTGTTAGCCTGGACATCGCCAAAGCTTTCGATAGGGTCTGGCATGCTTCGCTCCTTTCCAAGCTTCCGGCATATGGTCTACCTCCTCAACTGTGCAGCTGGATTGCCAGTTTTTTAAACGAGCGCCGAGTGCGGGTCCTCTGCGATGGCCAGGCTTCTCGCTTTTTGCAAGTGAATGCCGGGGTACCGCAGGGGTCCGTAATGTCACCAACTCTCTTTCTTCTGCATATCAATGATATGCTTTCCCTCGGGAACATTCATTGCTATGCAGATGACAGTACATTGCACGGGAGTTACTCGGTTCGTCCGACGGCGGGGCGATCTGTGATAGAGGAGGAGAGACGACATCTCGTGGGTGATCTCGACCGAAACCTCGATAGTATCTCCCAATGGGGTGCCGAGAACTTGATCGAGTTCAATGCCCACAAAACACAGGCGTGTGCATTTACAGCGAAAAAATCCCCTTTCCTTCCCCTACCCACTCTTCAGAATGCAATATTACCAATGAAGGACAATCTAGACATCCTTGGCATAGACGTTCGTCGAGAGCTCAATAACACAAAATACATTGAGAGATGTATTGGGCTAGCTTCGCGGAAACTAGGAATACTGAACAAGGTAAAGCGATTCTTTACACCGCACCAGAGGTGTCTGCTGTACAAAACGCAGATTAGACCCTGCGTTGAATACTGCTCTCACCTCTGGGACGGCTCCGCGAAGTATTTGCTGGACGCACTCGACGCTATGCAGCGACGCGCTGTTCGCATTATAGACTGTCCGGAGGTAACGGGAAGCCTTGAGCCGCTAGCCCAGCGCCGAACAATTGCTTCCTTGGCCGCGTTCTACCGTATTTACCACGGTGAGTGTTCTGAAGAGCTCTTCAACCTGATCCCACCCTCTCCCTTCCGATCCCGAACAACGCGTGCCGGGCAGAGATGTCACCCTCATACCGTGGAAACCGTCTTCGCGAGAACCGAGCGTTTTAAACGATCGTTTCTCTGCCGAACGATGGTGGCTTGGAACGCCCTGCCTGCGCACGTGTTTCCTCCAACATATAACCCTGGGCTCTTTAAGCGAAGCGTGAAGAGGCACATTACAGGGTCGTCAAGTTGAGGGCCACTCTCTATAGTATTCCTGTGTACTGTGAGAGTCGCCCTCAATTGCCAGACGTCGCCTCAGCTTACCATCAGGCGAGTGGCGTCAATTTGTCGACCTAAATATAAAAAAAAAAAAAAAAAAAAAAAAAAAAAACGCTTCTTCACACACGGCCAACAAAACAAAGTCATTTTTAGCTTCCGAAAAAGTACAACTCGTCACCCATCCTGCGCATAGCCCCAAGCTAGCACCCTCTGATTTCTGTATTTTCCCCAAAATCAAAGATTTGATGAGAGGTATCACTTTTACCAACTCCGAAGAGGCAGTGATAGCGTTCAATCAGCACGTAGAAAACATGCCTTCAGATCTGCGGTCCTCCTGTTTTAAAAAATGGTTCGATCGCATGAAAAAATGTTTAAAATGTAAAAGAGAGTATTTTGAAAAGCAATAAACATAATATTTTGGTTTGAACATGTTGTTTTTTTAAGTTACGCAAAACTTATAGTGTGACCTACGTACTTATTCGATTTATTAGAGACACCTATTTACCTAATGAAATTTGGTGCAATTTAAAAATTAAATTAACGAATACTACATATATAAATTGTCAAAATATCAGTGGTCAAAATATCTAGAATAGGCTTCACTGCACTCTTCTGGGGATCCCCTTCAAGGGAATAATTTAGCAATAAGCCAGTTAAGGAGACACCGATGGAGTTTATTAGATACCTACGAGTTCGATATAGATTGAAGTTCCTCTCCTCATCTTTATTGAAAGAAATGAGGAGAGGCACCTCGTTCGTTGCCACCTTCGTCGGTATCGGGACACTTCGGACAAAACATTAAACACGTTAAAATGTCTCTCAACCGATTCAAGACAAAAATAAGAAAAGTTGGCAACTAACCTAATGCCATTATGAGATTACCGAGTTTTGTATTTAATTCACCACTAAATATGTAGTTAAATAGTAACTCATAAAACTATAAAAGCCATGAAGAATAATAGTTTTATGAGGGATATTTAACTGCGCAATCAAATTTCTGGTCTCTGCTTATTAATGTAGTTTAGTACAACGTAAACATTGTTGGTCTATTATCAACCATGTCGCGATTTGTATTTTGCAAAATAAGACGTTAAATTTCGTAAACTCAATATCGCATACCGTTGAATCACACACGTATGACTGTGTAAAAGTAGGCCTTGTTATTTTTTATTCGAGTATTATTAAATACAATTTACTGTTTACAATTTACTGTTTACAGGTAAATACAAGTTATTGTTTAAAAGAGAATTTAATTGCGATATACCTACTAGTTTTCAGAGCTTCGAGTGTTACTAGTGACAAGGATCTGATAAAAATAAACTCACTTAACGAATGTTGTCACTGTTAATCACACCCGGAGAAGAAATGTTTGGTTCACTATTAAGTCCGTTAGGTACTTAATATTTTCAGCATACATGCTGAAATCAGCTGCTACCTTTGCTGATTATGAGAGATTTAGTTTAATTTCCACAGTCCAAAAAAAAAGTAAGTAGGTAAATGAAGTTACCATCGAAATATCACGTGCGTATGTCAACGTTTTTCGACAGCATTTTTTCCACTAGCCACGGATGCTCGTTAGATTATATAGCATTCCTTAAGTGGCAGGTATCTACTGCCTGTCATCATTCATTCACTGAGCCTTTTCCCAACTCAGTTGCAGTCGGCTTTCTAGTCTAACTGCGATTCGGCCGAACTTCGATATTTTCCGTAAAGCGACTGCCATCTGACCTCCACAACCCATGGGCGATATCGAAGTTTTGTAATTAGACCGGTCGGATTTTTGATTTAGGGCTCCAAATACCCCTAACGGCTGCCATAGACGTTGGTATGACAAGCGGGACCGACGGCAAACGGGCTCTCCGAGGCAAGGAGTGGTTTCAGTGTCTTAAGAAATGGTCACTCATCCCAAGACTGGCCTGACTAGATGTTGCTTAACCTTTGCAATGTGTTAACATTGTCGGTTACCACTAGACCACGAGCCCCTTCTACTGCCTGTCTTCATATATAATTTGGTAAGGGTAAATTCTCTTAATCAGCTGCACTGTGGCCAGCAATTCATCAATCCCCTGCCCACGGAAAGCAGAAGGTGAATCAAAATTGAACCGATTGTCGATTAGCTCTCAAGCAAATAAAATATGATCTACATGAGCAATTTATAACATTAGTGCTTATTTTTTTTATTCCATACCACACTGAACTGGGAGGTAAAACAGCTATAAAATATTAGGTACCATCTGCACATTGAAAATTAATTGTCTACATACAAGATCTATTTTAACTGTTTCGGCCAGTTGGAAGCCAGGTGGTATATTGGGACTTACCTGTATCATTAATTGTTTACGATTTGTTTAGAAGAGCACGGAGTATTTAGGTAGGTATATATATCATACTATGTTTTATGTACGAACTAGTTGTTGCCTGCAGCTCCGCCTGCGTGTTATAGTTTTCTTGATCACCAATTACTGATTTATAATGTATAGCTGTTGCCCGCAGCTCCGCCTGCGTGGTACTTTAGATAGACATAACTTTTTTAATTATGAACCGATTGAAATAAAACAAACCTTAAATGTTAAGTTGAATAAACCACAACGCATTACTAAAAACCGCATTCAAATCGGTCAAGCCGTTTCTGAGATTAGCGTGTTCCAACATTCAGATTAACAGACAAAAATTCTAAAAACCATTCTTTTGGGTACTATTGCGTTCATAAAGCCCCCTACAACAGTTTCTCTATTATATCTTCGATGTATAGACATCGACCACTTACAATTTTATTATATGTATTGATTACTACTTGTTGCTTTGTGTTTATGAATTAATCTATACAGATTAATGCAGCGAAGTATGCTAACTTTTTTCTTACATAATTTTACAATATGAATCACAAAAACTATAGTCGTGGGCTGGACTCGAAACAGCGACTGATCCTTTTCCAGGAGGTACGTTCTACCAACTGACCAAGACATCTAATTTTGTGATCACATTGTGTTAATAGATAGCTTCCTAGTTTAGTAATAGTTAGTTCCTCAACTACCGGTAGATGGCGCTCTGGGGACGCAGCAAGTCGCGATATTAACACAATGAAGGTTACTAGGGTACCTACTAACCTGCCCGTTTATTGGAGTTTACTCCTTAAGAATCGATTTTCATATATAAGGCGCCCGGTATGAGAAAAATCCGAGGGGTAAAACCTACTAACAAGTAACGAAAATCGTGTCACGTTTTTGGTGCGCACCTCTAGTGCGCAACTTTCTAATTTGTTATGGTTAGATACTCGTACTTAAGGAGTAAACTCCAGTCGTGCGTCGGAGCTGACACACACACTTTTTTTTAGGTTACAGATAATGGTGTTTATTTACAAAGTATTTTTGTAGACCCAGATAAACTCTATTCGTAGCTAGTGTAAACGAATGTAGTTACTTACTACTTAGTATAATGTTACTATTAATATTTCTTATTAAATAAATAGATAACTACCATCAGTCCGTTAATCCGGGAGGTTCAAAGCAGCCATCAGCACTAGAATAGAGACCGTACAAAGATTTATTTTCTTAACTCAGCGTGTGTAGGTACCTAGATAGCAAGATTTATGTCACACATAGCGAAAAGGGTCACAACTTTTCACAGGCAGAGCTCGTAATAGGATACGTAATTTAATCCATGTTTCATTACTCCTTTTGCATATTAAGATATTAGTAAACATCTAGGGTAGGTTTAGGCAAAAAGGAGTAAGCTTTGCATTTTTGTGAGTGCACGTATGTGAATGTATAATGTGACTTATTTTACACACAGCCTTTTTGCCCTACTTTTCGTGATCACTCACACAAATGCAAAGCTCATCTTACGCCTTTTTACCACTACCTACATACATCGTAGCATGTCGGCCATTGTTTTCGCGATCTAATTCGCACATTTTTGATGCTACATCAAGGCTTGATATATATTATATGTCTGTAGTAATAAATAAAGTACACATTGTGTACAATAACGTTTAGTTTGTACAAATTACAATGTTTTTAACGATGCGTAGGTGCCGAAACCGATTTACGGGTGTGGAATATTGTTTGTTACGGAACTAGTGGCCTAACGAGCGAAGACTTGCCAGATGAAGACGTAACGATGTATTTAATTATCTTTTCATTGTTTATTACTCAATATTCATGAGTCCGAGAAGGCGATTAGAAGGACATTACGGCGATACCATTTAAATGTTTATGGTCAGTTCGACTTCACTACAATATTTTACAATAATACTTATATCTTAATTCCGGTTGTACCTTGTTTAAAATTCTAGCTGGCAGCCATTGCTACAAGACAGACCGTTCAAACAAACATAACAAATAGTAGGCAAGTATGTATAACTAACTACAAACGGTCTTTGAGAAATTTCGCTAACGATTCGGCGACCGCTTTAATTTTTATTTTGCACTTATCCACAGCTTTTGCATATTACATCTTCAATTGTTCGCAAATGTGTTCTTAAATCCCTGATCCATCTGACACCAACATAAATACTTAACTAGGTATAGGTACGTACCTACTTAATTAGGAAGATAGCTATGCAGTAAATTAACCTATGAACAACAAAATGTTAGAATTGAGTAACTTTCGTGTAGAACTGTATTTTAACCTATTATTGGTTGTTTTCTCTCACACGATGCAACACAACGTCTAAATATAGAAACTTGTTCACGTGTTGGATGAATGCAATAATGAATTACTTTCCAGGAAGTTTGTTGGCTGGGCGACTCGGCTTGGCGTGTTATGCAAGTGAGTTGTAAATCAACATAAATCACAGTTGTCAAAACGTTCTCCCGCTTTATTCCCGGTCGACTGTTTGGTCAATTTACTAAGGTTTGGGCTGTTATATTATTAGTCTTTGCTTCTACTACTTCGAGATGGGTTGGTAACACTTGTCTTTGTTCGGAAATACACTTTTTGCTTTTGAAAACGGTCAGAATTGTGAAGTAGGTACCTAAATTAGTGGAAAACTACATAATTATGTATTTTGTTCAATATATAGAATTCTACAGATAAGGAGATATTCACTTACGTTTGTCTATAATCACACACACACATATCACGCCTATATCCCCGAAGGGGTAGGCAGAGTGGCATTACACACCCACAATTTGGCAGTATTTTTAGTCCCACGTAATAGGGGTAAGCCTATTGCCGTCACCGGGTACATTTATAATGGGTTTTGTCCAAAATGGCCGAATTAATTTAATAAAAAGTAGCAGCTATATTTTAATTTGGAAAAAAATTTAAACTCGTTGCCTTGCGATCAAATGTTGATAAAAGGCAACAAAATCTTACGTGCCAGCTGCTATGGCACAGCCAATTACAGACCTGGGCGTCTCTGACTATTTGTCTATAATGAAGGTTGTTTTTAATTAGATCGCAATACCAGACGTTGTTTACGTTCATTATAGTAAATTATGTAGTAAGAAACAATACCAAAAGCTTTTAGCATTGTTTATATGTTAATATGCACTTAATAAGTGTTTAGTCTACACATAGTTTCACGGCGCATAAGTATCGCAATGTTGATTGTTTATTCGACGTTGAAAGAGGTAATTATACATGTCGTTTACATGGCCATTCGATTTATTGTTGAATATAATCGACAATACCACAAACGCCATTACCGGGACACAAGGCCAAAGTCCAGCGGCGCGGGGCGGCGTCCCAGAGCGTCCTCAGGTTATTCTTCCGAGGGCCGGGCGTTTTCGGACACTAAGAACGCTTTTCCTTTCAAGCCGGGATCTTTCTTTGTCCTAGCCTTTTCCCACTTTAAGTGGGGTCGGCTCTCCTAATTAGACGGCGCCAAGTGGCGCAGTCCTGGGTTACATGATCCTGCAGCCGGGATACAAAGGAAAAAGAAAAATTGTCGTGAATAAAAAACAAAATGTTAGGGGTAGACAACCTTTATTACTTTGGGGTATGAAAAATAGATCTAGAAGAATAGACTTACTGAATATACATATAAAATTTCATAATTTATATGTTACGAGTATAATGAATAAATACATGACCAAGTACTTTTTATTTTACTTCTGCGGCCCAAGGCTGCGGCCGCTCTTACGTCCGTTACCGGGCGTCTCTCCACGCACATTACAGTCTTCATTAATACTTATTCTAATAATTATATAATACAACAGTTTTATTACAACAAAAATATTAGTTTTGATCGATGAAGATTATTTATACTTAAGTATAGGTACCATTTTGTGTTACTTAACTGCATAATAAAAGTGTACCTACAGAACAAGACAAGATCAACAAATTTTACAAAAATACACGTCAAAAATTGACAACAACCGACTTGAAATTACCGAAACGGGACCAAATAATTGTCGGAATGGGACCAAATTGAAATGGTACCGGTAATTCAACCTCGGACAGTTCTTTTTTTAAATTGCAGTAAGTCACTGAGTAATTTCAACTCGGAATCAAATTGATTATTATTTGAGTTGAAATGTTGTAAGCAATAATAGTCAACAGTGTGAAATAAAAAAAAAATCACTTAAAACTTAACAATAAGCTCTTATTTTGGCGATTAACACAATATTTCTATATATTTAGTACGGTGTCTTGCGCGGTGATTGACGCCGCACCACGCCATAGGTTTTGGCGTATAACTTTTGACCCCTTAGGGTTAGGTCAATTTTTTTTTGGCTTGCCTCCAGATCGAGGGCTATCCATAGAGGTGTCAACCATCATTGGAGCATAAGCAGTTCTCGAGAGCTAACGACATTCCCCATTTCTATACAGGGTGTTACGTAAGGGTTATATCAACCCGAAGACAGCCCGAAGTCGAAAAAGATCAGCTGGTCGACCAGAACCCGTTTCGATATGTGTCGACCGCCAAAAAAGAAAAAAAATCATCCAGAAAAAAAACATTATTACCGAATAAAACACTCTTGTTTGAACAACACTAGCTAAAATCAGCTGATTCGGTCATTGACACTAAATAAGTAGTACAAATAAAGCGCGCCTGTGAAAAAACCTACTCTCTCTCTCCTGGTTGGAACATTTTGTCTCTGTTTCGCATCAAGGTCGCGCCGTTTGAAATTTCTTAGTATTGGACGCCGTCAAAGGACACCGACTCCGTCGTGTTTGACGCCGCCTCCCGCCCCGTTCACCATTGTCTGTTAGGAAGTCGAGCACTAGTGTTGGGACACGTTTGTTTTGATTTGAAATAACACATATAACTTTTTTTATGATACTTTTTTTTCGTTTCGCGGTCGAAACATAACAAAAGGCGTTCTGTGCGATCAGCTGATGGGGGTGTCTTCGGGTTGATATAACCCTTACGTAACACCCTGTATATAGATAGATTGCACAATAACACATTATACTATATTTTGTGAAATATGTGTAGCAGATTCCACCAAGTGCCGTCAATCGACAGTATAAACAATATTTCTATTTTACTTATACTAAAATTGTGACAATATAATTCGGTGGCGTGGTCGGTAGTGCATCGGCTTTCGACTCCGGAGACTCGGGTTCGATTCCCTGGTCAAATCAAATGTTAGTGTGATCCACAAAAGTTTGTTTCGGAGTTTGGGTGTTTTCTATGTATATTATGTATGTATTTAGAAATATATAAGTATGTATATCAGTTTTCTAGATCCCATAGCACAAGCTTATGGCTTAGTTTGGGCTAGATGACGTTGTGTGAGAACGTCCTATTATTATTTCCTTTATTTCACTGAAAACATATTTTGTACATTTTTAAATACTTAGATATATAAAAATACAAAAATATTTAAAAATATAAAAAATAGTGACCCACCTTTAGCGGAGTAGGACCCAAACTACCGGCGGTGGAGGCTACAGACTGAGCAACCTCCTAACAATACGGCACGTGTCGAAGATAACAGCCTTCTGGATCTGACTCTTGATCCAGCAATCTAACGAGTCTCTTGAGGTGTTGATCGAAACTCTTAGCTATTAGTCCGTTTGCCGAAACGACCACCGGGACAATGATCGTCGAGTCTACGTTCCACATGGCGGTTATCTCGAAGGACAGATCAAGGTACTTGGTAAGTTTGTCCTTCTCTGCCTTCACGAGATTCTCGTCATGTGGGACGACCGGGACAATGATCGTCGAGTCTACGTTCCACATGGCGGTTATCTCGAAGGACAGATCAAGGTACTTGGTAAGTTTGTCCTTCTCTGCCTTCACGAGATTCTCGTCATGTGGGACAGCGACATCGACGAGCACTGCCCGACGCTGGGTTCGATCAACCAACACGATATCAGGCCTATTGGCAACAATAGTCCTGCACGTGATGATTGATCGGTCCCAGTAGAGTAATGTACGACCATTCTCGAGAACTGGCACTGGTATGTACTTATAGTACGGTACTTCAAACTCAATAAGGCCATATTGAAGAGCAAGTTGCTGGTGAATGATTATTATTATTATAAAATAGCGATTTACAGCTTAAGCTTAAGTATGTTACATGAATTTAAGTACTTTTTGTGCAACATGTAAAGAAGTAAGCTGCCAGTTAGTAAACTTCCACTCCTGAAACAAGAATTATAAATAAATAAATATTTTAGGACTCATGTCTCAAAGTTCTTTTAAGGGCGTGGCTCCATCGTTCAATGACGATTTTGCCAAAGTCAAGGAAATGTTTGATGCACAGAAGAACTAGTGACTCCGAACTAGCTCCAGGTGTGTGACATAAAGAAACGTTGTCCAGTATTGCAAGTGAGCGTCTGGAACCCGGTTTTTGCTGAACACGTGGCTGGTGGCTTTTTAGGTTACGCTCCAGTCTCAAACTTAGCAGAACTTGTATAATGACAACTAGATAACTAAGGCAACATACATAAATACTTATAAACATAGACATACTAATATAGTACCTACCTACATAGAAGGACACCCAAACTAGCGGACGCTCGCGACTCCTTTCGCATGGAATTCTTACTCGCCATAAATTCCTCTCTTGGTGATTTGTTGGTAGTGTAAATACGTAATGATCTACGTCAACGGTTATTATTTAATTACATCACACTACGGTACCTTTTAAAAGATTTTTTTTGTATGTATAGTTTAGTTCTTGCAACATTTTTGATAGGTACTCGCGCCTATTGATATCACATCTAGTCTTTTTTGTCTTCCATTTTTCAGTTGACCACTTTAAAATCACGAATGACACTAAGGAGAAATACACTCTTTAAACGCGGCTGTTTTTAACAGAGATTTAAAACCGTGTACATAGTAGCTAGTAACAAATTACGTCATATCCGTACGACGTTGAACACTGTTGGTTTTAAACCTAACAGTCGTTTTTAAACGAGTCATTCATGCTTAAAAGTTACTAGACATTAAATATGGATTTTTTGTTATTCACTTTGATAGGTATATAACCATCCTCAATATTAATAAATAATCGAGTTATCCAATGCAAAAAGATTTATTCGAATCGGATTAGTACTTCTTTAAAATATATCGTTCAAACAAATAAACAAACTGTGTATCGTTCTGTGTGTAGTGTGGAAGTGTAGACTTGTTGTATATAGTTCACTTTGTTATCTTCTAACATTTTATATTTAGACACGCAGTCGAAATTATTTATTGGTATTCTTTGATATACGAATGTGTTAATAAAAGTCAGTATATTATGTTATAACATTATGAAGAGGTAAAATTTGTTTGCAAGTAGGGTGGTAATCTTTAAAAGTAAGTAGCTACTGCACCGATTAAAAAAAATCTTTCACTAATGTTATGTAGCTACATTGCTCCTGGGTGATATATGCTACTTATATGGCCGGTATCGAAATAGGGTACACGCTTACAACACTCCCGAAGAAGCCGCACGGGTGGCCAAAATCTGCCGGGCGCCACTGGAAATACCATAGACGCCTACGGCAATGGACATGGGAGCGGCCGCGGTCTCACGGAGTTAAAAAAAAGACGCTTACAACTAAAATAAATAATTTAAACGTACCTTTTTATAAAACAAAGACTTCCAAAGTAGATAGATACCTTTAGTTTAATCTTATAATCCTCTTTGTATTTATTTTTAATCATCAATTGACTCTCTAATACCTAGTTACTAATTTGACGGTACATTCAAGTGACCTATGGTTTTGACGTTTATCAATAACTCTCGCTGACGCAGTTGGGTAAAAAGAAACTGATTTCATTTGACAGTCATATTATACCTAGCACGTGGGTGGTAGCCTTTTGGGTTACTTCTGGCGATGGGCAAAAATCCAGGTCCAATCGCCCGTCGGGAATCGCCGGGCGCCACTGAAAATATCTTCTGCGTGTGAACCAGAGATGCCCAGCAACGGACGTTAGAGCGGCCGCGGCCTAGGGCCGCGGAATGAAAAAAAGGCCCAAACGCTCAATTGCAATACCGAACAACGTTTCCGTGAACTAGTTCAGAGTAACTAGTTCTTCTGTGCGGGAAAACGCGTGCGGTGACATTAGTAAAATTATCCATGAACGATGGAGCCCCACGTTTTTAACAAAAGAAGAAACACGAGAAAATTGCTTCAAGGGTTTTTGTTGTAAAACGTAACACACTATTTATGAATTATTTTATTATTATTGGATTTTAAGTAAATCCGTAAACACACGCTGCCAAAATATCAGACGCTTAATAAAATAACATTACAAAAATATTCAGTTTGCAATAAAAGTAATAATTTAGAATATAATTTGAAAGAGACAGTATGTCTCTGAAGTATTATAGATGCCATCTCGACTCTGTTATATTTTTAACCAATTTATGTTGAGGTTGAAATGTCATAAAATCTAAAATAATCGTATTTTATTTGAGTGTTCTTGTATAAAATATTTATGTATCGTCTTGATGATTGTTATATTTGAATAAAAGTGCATTATATTATATTAATGAATCTTTAAAATATAATTTCCTGTATAGTATTTTATTTTGGGCAATGTTCGATGGCATAACAAAAACCAGACCTAGTGCAAGTTGGAGTCGCGCACCATTATCTATAAAATTGAAATAATAATAATAATAATAACTGGCAATCAATCATAACTGGCAACTCTGGACATCTGTACATACGTCATTTTCATCAATAAAATATTTTAATATTTTTATCTCAAATATCTTCCTCAATTTTTAAAATTCTTACTGATTTCTAAATTATATCACCAAAAAGTCCATAAATATTATATTTCACAATTTATTGCAAGAATACCAAAGTCTGCAAATATGAAGCGAAGTTTTGACAAACGTCAACTATCAAAATATCAGAATGTTACGAGAAAATAAATATTATGAATGATTATGGATAGCGATGATAACAAGAGCCAGGAGTAAAAATGCACAGATAACACCCCCGGACTCATCACTTAGCTCCGCCTCGCAAGCGCTGGACCGCACTCCTGCGACACAAGTGCTTGCTGAGGCGTCGAGTTCATCGTCAAGTGATGAGTATTTTTCCCCGCCGACGTCGCCAACACCTGTACGCCGGCGAGGGAGAGGCCGGCCGCCGAGCAGTTTGGGGCCCCGAAGCCTACCAGCTTCGAGTAGGGTCCCCACTACCGGTGGTATTGTGCACCGCATGCGATGGACTTCATCCATCAATGAAAACGTCATGCGGGCATATTATGAGGCTACAGAAGGGGAAACCAACCTGACTGCGTACCGTTCAAGGATGCTTCCTTTTTTTCAGGCTCTTGAACCAACAATGACCGTTGCCGTCCAGCGACTATCGGATCAAGTGCGGGCTATCCAACGATGCAAGTTGTTGGATCAACCTGTGCTTGATCGACTACGCCTGGAAGTGTTATCTACTCGACCAGCTCCAGCGTCAACGAGAGCACCGTCACCTGCTACACACGGTTGCAACTAGTGCCACTTTAGTTGATACCGTGCTCGACGTGGGAGATGATACGAGTGATATATCTGTCCAGGTAAGCGAGCAATTAAGGAGTACTTTAGAGGATGTGATCTCTCAATATAGGTTTGCACCTAATTCTAGACCACGGCTACCACGCTTACCCATGCATAGACGAAATCTGGCGTTGATGGGAGCCCTGAATGCGTTGCTAGCTCCGTACTTACGGACTAGCAATGATTTGTTCGATACCCACTCGATTCTTTACTGTGGAGCTATTACCGCTTGTCGTGTTGCACGCGTTAAATTCCCTGAATTTAACCGTGCACCACGATCGGGTGGTGTGCCCGTATGGCAGGCAAGAATCGAGCGACGTATCGGCACATTTAGGACTCTCATTGCGAAGCTTATCTGTTTTAGCCGGGGAAATAGTCGTCCCCGGGTCATGCGTTTCGTGAGTCAGGCATTCGCTGGGACCGGTATTCGTCCCCAGCAATACTTAACCAATGTCACGGAACGTATTGACTTTCTGAAACAGAAAGTGTATGCATGGGCAAGCCGTATCCGTCGTTATAGAGAGCGTGTAAATAGATACTGGCAGAATCGCATCTTCCAAAGTGACCAAAGGAAGGTGTACCGAGAGTGGGAGGGAACTGGACAACGTTTGAGCGACGGACAACTGCCAGATGCTCACACCATGAATCAATTTTGGCGTGACATATGGTCGGTGCCCGTCGAACATTCGGAGGGCGACTGGATCCGTGTCGTCGAGCGTGAATGCAGTATCATCGAACCCATGGAGTCTATTACCATAGACTCCGAAGATGTTAGTTGTGCAATTCGGAAGGCCCCGAACTGGAAAAGTCCTGGGCCGGATGGATTGCACAACTTTTGGATAAAGTGGGTTCAGAGCTCGCATGAACGCTTGGCAACACAGTATCAAGAAGCCCTCGAGTCTGGTTCCTTACCCGCTTTTATGACCACTGGCATCACCTTCCTGCTCCATAAATCAGGTAGTACCACGGAACCGAAAAACTATAGACCTATCACTTGCTTACCTACCATCTACAAGCTCCTTACATCCATTCTGAGAAGTAAATTAAATTCACACATAATGTCTAACAATATTTTAGATAACGCTCAGAATGGATGTATGGCTGGGTCACGTGGTACTAAGGAGCTACTCCTTATTGACATGGCCATTAGCCAACAGGTCAAGCGGAGTAGGGGCGCCCTCTCTACTGCCTGGATTGACTACAAGAAGGCCTATGATTCGGTGCCTCATTCATGGCTGAGGAGGATTTTAGAGTTGTATAAAATTAATCCGACTCTTAAATCCTTCTTAGTCTCGTGTATGGGGCAGTGGACCACAGTCCTTCGTCAACCAGGTAGTGGTGGGTACGCCTCTGATTCGCATGACTTGATAAGGATTGAGCGTGGTATATTCCAGGGCGACAGTTTGAGTCCATTGTGGTTTTGTTTAGCACTGAATCCACTTAGCACATTGCTGAAGGATTCAGGGCTAGGCTATCGGTTTCGTAGAGGGGGTGAGGTTATTTCTCACCTGATGTATATGGATGACCTCAAACTATTCACACCGAAGCACCAAGATTTAGTGACATTATTAAAAACTACGGAAGTTTTTAGTAATGCCATTAAGATGGAGTTCGGTGTTGATAAGTGTGCGGTTATGCATGTACAGCGGGGGAAGGTTGTAAATTCACCGAATCTACAACTTTCTGAGATAATAACTCTCAGATCTCTCACCGAGACCGAAACATACAAATACCTAGGTATGTCAGAGTCATTGGGTATAGCGGTAGAGGATATTAAGAAATCGTTAAAAATAACGTTTTTTTGGCCGCCTGACAAAAGTTCTTAACAGTTCTTTGTCCGGTGGTAACAAAATGCGGGCTTTCAACGGTTGGGTGATACCTTTATTGTTGTACTCCTTTGGCATACTTGGGTGGACTCAAACGGAACTAGACGCCCTGGATAGGCGAGTCCGTCAACAACTGACATTGCATCGAATGTTACACCCACGATCGTCTGTCATGAGACTGTACATTCCACGGAAGTGGGGGGGTCGAGGCTTTTTGAATGCCAAGAACCTCCACAACCGTGAAGTGTGCAGTCTCAGGGATTACTTCCTACAGAATGGATGTGACATTCATTGCGATGTTGTGAAAGTTGACAAGGGCCTTACACCTCTTTCCTTGGCTAACGAGAACTGGCGTAAACCAAAGGTGTTAAGTACTGAAGACCGTAAGGACGTATGGAAGAGCAAGGAGCTACACGGGCGGTTCTACCGAGTCTTAACAGGACTCGATGTAGACCTGCTCGCATCGGTGAACTGGCTGCGTTTTGGGGACCTCTTTGGGGAAACTGAAGGTTTTGCCTGTGCAATTGCAGATGAGGTTATCAAGACGAACAACTATCGGAAATACATCATGAAGGACGGTACGGTCGACATTTGTCGAGCATGCCACCGTCCTGGTGAATCACTTCGCCATATTATTTCCGGTTGTTCGTATCTTGCTAACACCGAGTACTTGCATAGGCACAATCAAGTAGCCAGGATCATCCACCAGCAACTTGCTCTTCAATATGACCTTATTGAGTCTGAAGTACCGTACTATAAGTACACACCAGTGCCAGTTCTTGAGAATGGTCGTGCATTGCTCTACTGGGACCGATCAATCATCACGGACAGGACTATTGTTGCCAATAGGCCCGATATCGTGTTGGTTGATCGGACCCAGCGTCGGGCAGTGCTCGTCGATGTCGCCGTCCCGCATGACGAGAATCTTGTTAAGGCAGAGAAGGACAAACTTAGTAAGTACCTTGATCTGTCCTTCGAGATAACCGCCATGTGGGACGTAGACTCGACGATCATTGTCCCGGTGGTCGTTTCGGCAAACGGACTAATAGCTAAGAGTTTCGATCAACACCTCAAGAGACTCTCGTTAGATTGTTGGATCAAGAGTCAGATTCAGAAGGCTGTTATCCTCGACACGTGCCGTATTGTTAGGAGGTTTCTCAGTCTGTAGCCTCCACCGCCGGTAGTTTGGGTCCTACTCCGCTACTGGTGGGACACTATTTTTTATATTTTTAAATGTATTTGTGTTTTTTATAAATCTATTTAAAAATGTATAAAATAAGAATGTTATTGAATAAACGAAATAATAATAATAATTACGTGTGTTGTAGGAGCCCCCTTAAATACTATTGATGTGATTCTGTTTTTTAATAAGTATTTATTGTTATAGAGGCAACAGAAATATATCATCGTGAAAATTTCAACTTTCTAACTATCACGGTTCATGAGATACAGCCTGAAGACAGACGAACGGACAGTGGAGTTTTAGTAACAGGGTTCCCGTTTTACCCTTTGGGTACGGAACCCTACAAAAGAAATAAGCTGTGCATCGAATAAAATCATGTTATGCCAAAATTTTAACAACTTTTTAGTGAACTTACATAAATTAATGTAACAATCCTTCTACTGAATATAGGCACAGAATAGGGAATAGTACTATAGTACTACCTACTGTATAGTAGGTCTGAACTAAAATACGAGTTTGGGTGCTGGTTTTTTTGTTGCTCCTCATAACCCAACCACTAATATACGCTATAACTTATAGCAACGGGGCCACCAATGGTAAATGTTTTAAAAACAAGGAAAAATTGTTTATTTTACAGGTTAAATATAGATAGGTTCGCAATAATTCTCAACCAAGTATGAAGCACGGATATTTGGCGTGTAAGAATTCCATGCGAGCGAATTCGCAGGCGTCCGCTAGCCTAATATTTATGCTAATAATATAAACCACCTTCAAAAATAAATAGTCCACTAAATTGTTAGTTAATAAATGAGAGGGCTGTCAATGTGTCCCTGCTTTTGTAAATAAATCGGTCGAAGAGGAAAATATTACCACAATGTACGGATTAACTTATAGTACAAAGTGATATTGATATATGTAGAACTATATACGTAGTTCACGAATATCAATCAATTAGGCGCACAAGCTCTTAAACTTCTTCATGAATAAGTCCATTGTTGAAAATAGAATAAAAATGCGTTGAGCTGAATTTGTTTTTGTTTTATATCATCACTTAATTAAGTATGATAATACTTTAGCCTGTTATTCCTAGTAGACTGTATTATAATGCCTAAAAAGTTACTTTATGATACAGATTTGCAGAAAATCTATATCATAAAATAACTTTTTAAATTTATAATAGTAATGGTGTCACAATCACAGGTTTATGTCAACTTTTGGATTCATAATTGGAATTTTCCGACATAACACAATGGACGTCTATTTCTCTAAAGAAGCAGGCAGATGTAAGCCCTCTATAAGTCTATACGGCTACATTTCCCTAGTTATGATTGCATGTTGCCGCTAATAGGGATCATTTAGTTTGTCAGAGTCTCGTACGTTGATTGGCAGATTACTTGTAAGAAAGATTGCCCTCTAAATGTACATTGTAGTCCATGAAGATTTCACTGTAATTATCGCCATGTTCAGTAACGTAAAAACTGAACATGGCGATAACCACCACAACCAGTGAAATCTTCAGATACTGTGAAGTATTACCGATACAAGCCAAAATTAAAATTGCCGTTACGAAAGAAGAGGTTGCTAACATTAACCAACTGTGTGAGCGAACACGTAACAGTAACTTGAGACATCTGCCACACCTAAAATACCCAAGTTCCAATAATCTATATGAAACCAGAATATATCGTTACATACTGCCTAGTATTTTGAATAACCTACCTGAAAGTATCATAAACAAATACGTTACCGAACAACAGCCCTACTTAAAATCCTTGCACAAATACCTACTGGAAAATATAAACCTAAATTACCTATAAACTAATCACTGTATTATTAGTGTATCCATTTACATTCAATATTCATGTAAATTGTTTTTGTTATTGTTATAACTAGTGTTATTACATACATTATTAAAATTCGGAACTCCCACTCGCACAAAAACCTTCGAGGTTTAAGCGAGTGGATATTATGCATGCAGACTGTATTATTATGTAATGTTTTGGTCAATGAATAAATAAAATAAAAATAAATAATAAATAACATAAATAAATTAAAAAATTATTTGTACCTAAACTGTTTTTATTTGTAAGAATTGTGAAACAGCTTTTAAATCTGAGTATTGAGGTTTGAAACTTCATCATATCCTGTTTGTCGCCCGCGACTTCGTCCGCGTGGTAATTTGGATTTTTTCCCGTTCCCGTCGCGCCGCGTCATATTTTGAACAATTCACACAATATATTTATAAATGTGTTATTCTGATGTATAAGCTATATTATTGTAAAGTTTCATTAAAATCCATTCAGTAGTTTTTACGTGAAAGAGTAAGAAACATCCATCCATCCATACATACATACTTACATACTCACAAACTTTCGCGTTTAAAATATTAGTAGGATATCAACTCCTTAATGTTACTTCTTTTGTATACATATTCTTTTGGAAGGCAACCTGGATCGCCGGGCCGCCGCTGCTAGTAACCGACGTTAGAGCGGCCGCGGCCCTGGGCCGCGGTATTCAAAAAAAAAAAAGGCAACTTGGATTCTAATCTTTCTGATTTGTATTTTCTGTATTTTTTCGGTTGTAATCTGTTATGTGTAAATAAATAAATAAAAAAAAAGTTCTTAAGTACCACCTTAGATAAATGTAGTATATAAATAAATTTAAAAAAAAGTTCTTACCACATAGCCATCCGCGCCGCCGGCGAGTGTTTATACACATTGTATTTCGTCACCTTATAGTTTCTACTACTAGTTAAGTATTTCATTATCTTGAGGACGCTGAAATTATATCACCCAATAATTATACTGTTGACGGGAAAATGTTAAAATTTATAATCCGCTGACAGATTTTGAAGATTTTTCGTGTGCGTTCACGCAGCGGATTGTTGTTGAATTTAAAGATTTTAATTATGCAGATATTTAGTGTATGACGTCGTGTAATTGTGTATGGTAAAAAAAAAATTATGCATGCAGCCATTGTGGAGAAATTCGCCAAAAACTGATTCCGCTGGGCGAACGTTGTCCTGACGGAACTTTTTTTAATCCATGGACTTAGAAGAAAAAAAATTGTGTCCAAAAATTTGTGTGTATTTGTGTGTAATTGTGTATGTATGAATAAAATTTGTGCATGCATAAACTTAGGAGAAATTCAAGTATCCGCTACGCGAACGTTTGGCCATTTGCTAGTTTTCATATAAAGCGCTTATGTAGAGAGCTGTAGATTTTTGCATACGTTGTTTTGAATTTGTTAATGTTTGTTTAAAAACAGATTTAGAAAAAAATCGTAGGGTTTAAAAGATAAAAATATAAACGTAAAATACGCTTATTAGGTCTTAGTTCGTAAAGTATGCACTTTGGGGTCTAGTTTTTCACGTTTATACAAACCTTGTAAGAGTGTCTTGCCTAGTATCAATGATGTTCCGTTAGTAATTAAGGAGTTATAGGACAATTTACCATGAATAGACCTCTGTTTACAAAGCAGTCAAATATCACGACGTTCTAAAGGAATTACATAGTAAAATGTATTCCAATAATTAGTTTATTCATTTAACTACTCACGTGCAAAATTTCATCTCATTAAATTCAGTAATTAAAGAGAAACAATTAAAATACTGACAAAGCATCGAAAACCTACATAACCCGACCAAGTTCGGATGGCTACAAAAAAGCGCCCGTGCAATATTTAGGTAACATTCTAAAATTTACAGTATAATACCGGTATTGAATTGGTACAGGTGATAACACAATTGTTGTTTCGATATAATTTATAGGTCATTTATTTTTCTATTTAAGGCTAGTCCTTTGGTTAAATAGTCTAAGTATTGTAGTTATGAATTGATCAAAAATATTTTGCTACTGTGAAAAAATAGACAACGCGACGCGCGCAACGAGCCGGCTTATTTTCTGTATTTTCATTCATTCATTCATATGCTCACGGCTGTTGTTCCAGAAGGGGTAGGCAGAGGTGTGACATTTCTGTAACACCCACATTTCGCCAATTTTTGGGTTTCTACGTAACAAGTGGCGAGAAATAAATAATAAATACACAATTATTATATGTACTTAAAAATATTTTTGTACACGGATGTTTAATTGAGCGAAGCGAAGGTAGCGAGCGGAGCTCCTTATCAGGTGACTTAAATGCAACTCGATGTGAAATTGTTTCTCGACAACTACCCAACCGATTTTCATGATTTTTTCACTCAAAAATCAAGCATTCTCAGGAGCAGGTTTTGTTCGAGACCAAATTTTGATTTAGGATCCTCAAAAAAAGTTATTGCCCAAAAATATGTCAACAACCGATTTTCATGATTTTTTCATTCATTAATCAAGCATTCTCAGGAGTAGGATTTGTTCGAGACCGAATTTTGATTTAGGACCCTCAAAAAAAGTTATTGACATATTTTTGGTCAATAACTTTTTTTGAAAACCTGCTCCTTATAGATTGATAAATGCCTTAATAGTAATATTCGCTTCGCTCAATTGCATGCTGCAGCGCAGTAGCAATTGAGCGAAGAAGAGAGCAGCGACCGCAGCTCCTAGTTAGAGAAGCACTTGTTAATTGAAGATTTATTTTTATCGTAGTGGCGTTATTATTGAAACAATATTTATCATTCAAGAAATGCAATTGTTTTAATTTTTTCCTAACGCTTGTGTACGCAACTGTACCATATTAATAAATACTATACTGGAAGGTTAAGAACGTTACTTGGATATATGGCACGGCCGTTTTTTTGTAGCCATCCGAATTTGGTCGGGTTATGTAGGTTTTCGGTGCTTTGTCAGTATTTTAATTGTTTCTCTTTAATTACTGAATTTAATGAGATGAAATTTTGCACGTGAGTAGTTGAATTAATAAACCAATTATTGGAATACATTTTACTATGCAATTCCTTTAGAACGTCGTGATATTTGACTGCTTTGTAAACAGAGGTCTATTCGTGGTAAATTGTCCTATAACTCATTAATTACTAACGGAACATCATTGATACTTGGCAAGATGTTGCAGACACTCTTACAAGGTTTGTATAAACGTGAAAAACTAGACCCCAAAGTGCATACTTTACGAACTAAGACCTAATAAGCGTATTTTGCGTTTGTATTTTTATCTTTTAAACCCTACGATTTTTTCTAAATCTATTTTTAAACAAATACGAGTATAAACAAATTCAAAACAACGTATGTAAAAATCTACAGCTCTCTATTTAAGCGCTTTATATGAAAACTAGCAAATGGCCAAACGTTCGCGTAGCGGAAACTTGAATTTATCCGAAGTTTATGCATGCACTAATTTTATTCATACATACACAATTACACACAAATAAATTTTTGGACACATTTTTTTTTCTTCTAAGTCCATGGATTAAAAAAAGTTCCGCCAGGACAACGTTCGCCCAGCGGAATCAGTTTTTGGCGAATTTCTCCACAATGGCTGCATGCACAATTTTTTTTTACCATACACAATTACACAAAGTGGACGAAAGAAGTGGACTGTTAATAATGAGCAAAAAGCCTCTAGGTTTGCAAAACATTTAGAGAAAACCTTTCAAACAGTAGGAGACGAAGAGCTTGAAGACAAAGGTAGTGAAGACTCATGCGATGACCGTCACATAAAACTTCACCAAAGGAAGTTTATAACATAATAAAGACATTGTCTAATAAGAAAATACCTGGATACGATCTTATAACTGGTGACATCCTAAAACATCTCCCACGAAGAGCATTAGTTACAACCCTTATCAACGCTACCATACGGATTAAACACGTCCCAAGTCTATGGAAAGTTGCAGAAGTGATCATGATTCCCAAACCAGGAAAACCGCCTATTGAAGTAACGTCATATAGACCCATTTCACTTCTGCCAATTATGTCAAAATTATTTGAAAAAATACTGTTAAGACGGCTAAAACCCATCATAGAAGACAGAGATCTGATACCTAACTACCAGTTTGGGTTTGGAGAAAAACACTCAACGATAGACCAAGTTCATAGAATAACCAATGTGATAGAAAAAGCTCTAGAAGAGAAGAAAGTCTCTACCGCAGTCTTTCTAGATGTTGCTCAAGCTTTTAAAACCGTATGGCACCAAGGCCTCATATACAAATTAAGACACATGCTTCCTAAGCATTTTGTAGATATTTTAGAATCATATTTAACAGAAAGGACATTTAGAGTGAGGCATTGGGATGCATATTCGGAACTGAAGTGTATTCAAGCCGGTGTACCACAAGGCAGTGTCCTTGGACCTATATTGTATCTCCTTTATACAAGTGACATCCCGGAATTAAAAAATAACACCAAGAAGCGTCAAGAACTAGAACTTCGCTATAAAAAACTGTACTGGCTCCTTGGCAAAAAGTCTAAACTGTCAGTGCAGAATAAAGTACTTCTTTATAAACAAGTACTAATGCCAGTATGGACATACGGTATACAGTTGTGGGGTTGTACCAAACAGACCAATATGCAGATCATACAAAGGTTTCAGAATAAAGTACTCCGGGGTATCGTTAGCGCTCCTTGGTATGTGAGAAATGAGGACATCCACCGTGATCTAGGTGTGGACCTCGTCGTGAAGGTTATACAAAAATACGCAGAAGCTCATCAAAATAGATTTATACACCATGTGAATGTCGAGGCCATCCAGCTCCTCGATACCACGGACATAGTGAGAAGACAGAGAAGGACTAAGCCTTACGAGTTAGTGTAGTGTTATAGTGCAGTGAGTGCTATACTTTAAGACAACAATAACAGTGTCATTATTCATTAATATAGAGACAATAAGAAACGTGCCAATGGACACATTCTTACATTTTAATTATTTAGCAATTTAAGTTAGATACAAATTACTTATTAGTCTTAAGGCTAGATTGTAATTATAGTTATGAAGTAACATATTATTACTATGTTACGACATAAACACGAGAAAAAAAATACACAATTACACGACGTCATACACTAAATATCTGCATAATTAAAATCTTTAAATTCAACAACATTCCGCTGCGCGAACGCACACGATTTTTCGGCCATTAGAGCATTTATTGGAAGGATGACGGCATTACTGAGGTAGTTTAACCTTTTGGGAAATTAGGAATTTACATACAAAAAATCGGATTACTTTAAATTCGTAAATCATAAACACAAATCACTTCATTTTTTATAAAACAAAATCTTTCGTAGCATCTGTGTCTGTTCGTTCGCGATAAATTCAAAAACTACTGCACTGAATTTGATGCTGCTTTCACTAACGGATAGAATAGTTCTTGAGGAAGGTTTTGTTATATAATTTGTCACGGGCGAAGCCTGTCCACTAGTAGATTAAATGATAGACTCCGGCGTTACATAGTCGAAACTTATCTATATATTACGACAATTTGTCTGTCTGTCTGTCCGTTCGTCGCGTTTTTAAATTTACATACATTTGCATGAAATATTAATTTTTTTTTTTTTTTTTAATATATTTGTGGCGATACAAAGTGCGCTGGGATAACTAGTTGTACTTATTATAACGATAAAATAGGATGGAAGGAGGGAGGATACTGTGTCCCGTCCGAAAACTGGGCAATATCCAGCTTCTTTTCAATCATTAGGTACTATTTTATTTTTGTTTATTAGGTACAAAGACCAACGCCCGAATACTGAAACGTCACTTAAATATTCAGATATTCAAGTGACGAGTTTGTATGGAAAAATTAAGTCAAACTTAGGACTTCGATTTTTGCGGAGCGCGTGGCTGGTTGCCTTTCAGGTCACCTCTGGCACTGGGCAAAAATCCAGGCACAAACGTTCAATTGCAATACCGAACAACGTTTTCTTGTCCCGCACCGCGAACTAGTTCATAGTAACTAGTTCTTCTGTGCGGGAAAAATCAAGCATTACCTTGACATTGGCGAAATCATCGATAAACATCGATGAAACCAGGTTTTTAAAAAAAGAAGAAAAAGAAGTCGAACTTATAATTTTCATACAAAAACGTCACTTTTAAGTATCTGCTTATTTAAGTGACGTTTCAGTATTCGGACGTAAGGCCTTTATCCTGATAATAAAACGGTTCCCGTAGAGATTGCGAACGAGAAAATATATTCTGCTTACGTGGTTTTACTGCCAGTGGCGATAAGTGCAGCTTTATGTCCATATTGTGTTACGTCAAGTGCACCAAAACCTTCCAGATAATTCGTTATCTACAACAGAAGTACATATGATCAGTTTACAATAAGACTTTTCTACAATATTAGGGAAAGAGCATACTATTCCCCGGAATTTCCTAATAAAACCACTGCAAGTCGATCTATGTAGATAGTAAGGAAAAATTGAAAAGACAGTTGTAACGAATGTTACAGGTCAGCAGACAAAGGTGACCGCAGATACATAATGTAGGTTACAGCTATAAATCGTGACGATTGTGTGATTTATTGCGAGAATAGATTAAGGTGATGCTATTGTTAACCGGGGCCAATCTGTGAAGTCTGTCGCGATGATATATACCAACGAGCGACACTCGCACTAGGATTAATTTTATTTATATCTCAACCTTAAATCAACCTTGACAGTGGCATGAAAAAGAAATTTTGTACATTAGAGAAATCATACACCACCGGCACTGGTAACGTTTCTGTGTAAAAATAGAGTGTTTTTTTTTTCGTTTGTGACACTTGGGCATTATCAATCTGTTTTAACTAGCAACGGGAAATCTATGTACACTGAATTATGTATGTAGGTGAATATAAATACATATGTGTGTTCTGGCTGTATGCCAGTATTCGTGTGGCACACGTGTATGTAGCACTGAGCACCGAGGAGCGCATTTACACTAAGCTAGCAGAAAAAAACAGCTCCTGATATTACTAAAGTCTTCCATAACTGTTTCTTCACATAACGACGCGACGGCTAATTCTGGCTACAAGAACGAGCCACATAAATCTAATAGCATGATATTTAAATAATAAAAATCCGTCAGCAATTCACTAATATTTAACTATAAGCAGACAGGACTCATTTCATATCTTACTATTTCAACTTACATTGAAGTAAGTCCCGGCTGTATATACTTAAATATACTCACTCAAATCCTTTTGAGCTCTGCCAGATTGCCGACGGTTTAGCAGCTATTTCCATAATAGCGTGCTTAAAATAAAATAATTGTTTTATTGGACATTTATTATATTTTATGGCAACTTAAGACATCAAAGCGCATTACCACTTATCAAGAAGCAGTCTGGTTGAACCCAAATTCTGTAATTGGGAGATATCATAATACATTACAGGTATATTAGCTACCATAATAACTCCAGTTCTTTTTCATTTGGCCTTATTGTTACATACATAACACTGAAATTTCGTAAATTTTATTTTTTATTTATCCGATAAATGAACAAGAACATTATTAAATTGTTAACTTACTTTTGTAGCGTTGATAGCGCGATGACCAAGGGCCTGAACATACAGTAACGGAGGCCGGTGACTCTTCGGATCACTACCCACGAGGTTCTGCGAATAACAAATAAGATACATGTCTATTTACATAAAAAAAACGCAATAATTCTCATAGTAGTAATATATGTACAACTTTGAATTATAGGTTTACAAACTGTCTGTGGTTTAAAATAGTGTAGTCGAAAATAAATCTCGGTTCGCAAGGAATTGGACCGTGTGTACAATTGGGAACTCGTATATTTTAAAACGTGACGTTTTTTTATCATTATACACATCACGCAAGACTTGGATTACGTCGGAAGCTTTCTATGTGAAACTGGAACCAGAGATTTTGAAGCCGATTCAGTTGGTTGATCATTTATTTTTTGATATACATTATACCGAAGTTATATACCTAGTATAAGTACAGTACAGTTAATATGTTTGTATTTAGAAATACTAGTTAGGTAAGTACTTATGAGTTGTTTATAAGATGTCCAGATCCTATAAGACAAGCTTATAATATTGGCTTACTTTGGACTAAATGACGCCATAGCGGCTGGCACATAAGATTTTGTTGCCTTTAATCAACATTTCATCTTAAGGCGGGTTTGATTTTTTTTTTAATTACAATATAGCTGCAACTTTTTATTAAATATATTCGGCCATTTTGGACATAACCCATTTTATGTGTGCCCGGTGACGGCAATAGGCTTGCCCCCTACGTTTACGTGGGACTAAAAATACTGGCAAATTGTGGGTGTGTAATGCTCTTCTGCCTACCCCTTCGGGATATAGGCGTGATATGTGTGTGTGTAATTTTTAGTCGGCACTGTAGATCACCGAGTTTCTTATTTGACAGGACACCGAAGTGATATTATAGCGTGGTACTTCATACGAGTTTCTACGAGGATTATTGATTTTGACATTTAATAAAAATGAGGTAGGTATTTACCATATTTTAAGAAGTTAGTAGGAAATATAATTTTAAACCCATACTAATATAGTAGTCATAGATTGTGTAAACCTAATGTGAATGTGTGTTAATCTATCGTCGATGGCCATCTCATTCGCATTATGCGTATAACTGTCATCGCTAAAAACCCTTTATGAGATCTAGTAAATTGTGAAACTTATATTACGATGACATATCAAATTATGGCGCTTATATTCCTTTATGTGTCAACACAGCGGAAACATCATTGGTGGTTTATTAGAAGCCCATGTAAGTGCAAGTGGGCGACCAGCTACCTCTGACAAATATAAGGTGCCCATATATCCACGAAATACCTGTTGCCTAATGCGTGGAACTAACCAAACAGCCGTGATTGTATTGTAATAACAATAGGGGGAGACTCTCCCTCTCTCTCCCTCTCTCCCCCCTATTGGGGGGAGAGAGGGAGAGATCCGGTGACACTCGGCTCTGGGTCTTTCCTGTTGCAAAGATTGTCCATTGCCATTCAGTGGGGCAATGTGTCAGCATCATGGGCACTTTTGCACCAGGGAACGATGCAGAACGTGTATGGTGATATGTGACTTTTTGTCTGAGAAATTATTTATTTTTGTTTATTTAATAATAACTTTGTAAGCTTGACATGTATCTTGACATATAAATAAATAAATATCGAATTAAGTGAATTGTTATTGCGTATGTAACACATTTTAGGAGTCAACATTCACATAACGAAGTACGTAAAACATTGATCACTATATTACGCAACATACGTGTTTCAAGTAGGTATTACTAACATAAAAAAATTGAAAAGTTACATAATTTCATTTAATACTAAGAATATTTAAACAGGACAAACGTATACGATGATTAATAGCACCATCTGTTGTACATCACATCTAGTATTCGGAGTATTATAAATATCACACGGTAGGGGCTCGAGGTTTCGTCAAAAAACTTTCAACGCGAACGTTTCACGTCTGTCGTCAAGTCTAACCGATTCCTGGCCAGTGAACAATGTCTGCTATGAGTAATGAATACATAAAGTATACTAACGAGTACTATCTGTGAGTGACATAATGTTATTTAAGACTAATTCTATAAATATTTTATGTGGGAGATGTAATGACAGATGTACAGATAATGCCAAACAGCTAACTTTAGTTTTGGGTAATTTCTAAAATAAGAGTTACTCGCAGTCGTCTCTTTGGATACAGCTTATTCTGTTATGTTCGTGTGAAACTTCGAAGAGGTACTTCAAAACTGTTTTTCAATTTCAAATTGAAATGATTGTTATAATTATGGAATTGGACAAAGTTAACCAAAATCAGACACTAAAGTATAGACTTGATGGGCCTTTGTGGGAGTTGCTATCTACACAATATATTGAACAAAACACAATTACACTTTTTCACTACATTTATCTGCTTCATATATCTGATTTCATCTGATCGGTTTCACCTCACGGCATTATCAAAGACTTTTTACGTAGGTAGGTGCCTGGTATACAGTCATTTGACAAAAAACAAATGACAATTTTTTTTTGAAAAACAACTTTTGACAAATTTATGCTTGATAAATATATCATTTTACAAGCTATAAGTTAATAAACTACTCAGTTGACAAATTATTTATCAGACAAAATTCTATTATGCCAAAAAACCAATTCACAAATGGATTATTTTGTAAACATGTTAGTTGGCAAAATAACGTAAAGGTTAAATAACATTTGACAAAGTGCTTTACTTGGTAAACATTTTATTTACCAACATTTACTTTAATACAAAAATAAACTTAAGCACGAAATCATATAAAATATGTAGGTCAATAGGTAAACGGTAAACGAAATGGCTAGGTTAGGTTAGGTTAGAACATGATAAAACAACGGAAAAAAAGAACAGAAACGAAGTCTAATATGCACACTTTTGGTTTGACATCAATATTATTTTCATTTGGCATTTTGTAAAAACAATAATTTGGCAAACGAATTACTTAGTCATATGAAAATTTTAAAATTTATATTTTAACAGTTGAAATATTTACTAGATAAAGCATTTGCGTAACATGTAGTTTGTCGAATGATTGTTTTTAAAGTGGTATGTTGGCGAAATGAAAGTTTGTCAAATGATTAGTTTTTCTAACGTTGTTTTTAAAATGATCATTTGTCATACTTTTTTTTTAAAACGATAGTAAACCTAGGTACCTACATGAATACGTTGCACCGGTGCCTGGTAAAGGCAATAGACTTGCCCTATTGCCTATAACGTGAGACGAACAAAACAAAACGAAATTACTTTCAAAATTTCGGTGTGTAATTCTGATAATGTAAACAGTAAAGTAAAAAACTACAGTTGTGTTATTTTATTACTTACAATAATTTGAAAGTTTTATCGCTATTCATATAATAATATTAATAACTGTTTAACATGTTAGCACATTACTGCATTTATTATTAACATAGGTATCTGCATACCTACTATATGTAAGTAAATCATGAATCAGCCATGGTCGTTGCGAGAAATTCTATAATAATTGACTGCCTCTGTGGCGCAGTGGTATAAGAATGCAAATGCCAGTTCAATTCCGGGTCGAATCAAATTATTTGTGTGATCCACAAATGTTTGTTTCAGAGAATGGGTGTTTTCTATGTATAATATGTATGTATTTAGACATTTATAAGTATGTTTATCAGCCGTCTAGATCCTATAACACGAGCTTATATTAGCTTAATTTGGGCTAGATGACATTGTGTGAGAATGTCCAAAAATATTAAAGAAAAAAAAATTAAACGATCATGACATCGGAATAGATGTAATACCTAGAGCGGAGGGAGTTGTAATTAAACAACCACATTTAATACAGGAGACTGTACCTGGGGATCGTGCGGAGTATGGCCCTATACGGGGCTCCCGTATGGGCGGCGCGGTTGACGGCCAACAACTCAACGCTCCTTAATAGACCGTTGAGGACCATGGCCGTCAAAACAATAAGAGGGTACCGCACGATCTCCGGAGAGGCTGCATGTCTCCGCCGGGACCCCTCCATGGGACCTGGAAGCGAGAGCCCTTGCGTCATTGTTCCAATGGCGCAAGGAGGCGCTGGAGCGGGACCACAGGCCTACGTCTCGAGAAATCGAGGACCGGCGGTCCCAACTCCACCAGGATCTCATGGAGTCATGGAGGGTGCGACTTGAGCAACCCAGATGGGGTAGCACCATCATCGCGGCGGTGAGACCGATCATGGACGATTGGTTGCAGAGGCAGCATGGTGACCTCACGTATCGTGCGACGCAGATCGTTACCGGGCATGGATGCTTCAGTAGCTATCTGTTTCGCATCCATCGTGAGGTCACACCCCGGTGTCAACATTGCGAGGTTTCCGGCGACGACACCGCACTCCACACGTTGGTGGAGTGCTCAGCGTGGGCGAGTCAGCGCCGGGACCTCGTAGTGGGTCTGGGCGTGGATATCCTCTCGCTGGAAACCATGCTCCAAGCCATGGTCTCCAGTGCGAGTAGGTGGAACGCGGCCGTGTCCTTCTGCGAGCAAGTCATGCTCGCGAAGGAGGCGGCCGAGAGGGAGAGGGAGCGTACCCTTCCCGCCGAGTTCCGTAGTCAGCGGCGACGGCGCCGCAGACTCATCTACGCCCAAGACCATCGACCTCCATGATCGGGGCCTGAGGACGGCGGGATCGCCACCCACCGTCCTTGCAGAAGCAGGCTAGAAGGGTTGCGTGCTGCGGGGCCTCTGCCCCATAGCACGCATCCAGATTCACTCACTGACGCTGGATAAAACCCTACCCCAAAGACGCGGGATTCTCATCCCGACCTAACCCCCGCAGAGACCACAGAGGTGGTCAAAGTCCGCCGGGCGCCACTGGAAATACGTTCTGCTTGTAACCAGAGACGCCCGGCAACGGACGTTAGAGAGGCCGCGGCCATAGGCCGCGGAATTAAAAAAAAAAAAAAAAAAAAAAAAAAAAAAAAAAAAACCACATTTAATAAAACTTTGAAACTATCTAACAAAACTTACTCGAAACATCCATGCAACAGATCCGTAAAGTAGATATTCCTATGCCTTTTTGTGCCCATTAAATATTATAGGACAATAGAACACAACGCCATCTACCCTCAAATCAAGCAGACCTTGTGTTATAATAAGGAGAGGGGAGATGGGGAAGGGGGGTATTGAATCGGTTGTCTATACAGTAGGTACTCATATCTGAAACTGTGACTATATTTATGTATTGTGAACACCCGAACTCCGAAAAAAATATTTGAAAGCCATACAAATAATTAACCGGTCTTAGAGATTGAACCCGGGACGTAGGGGCTTTCGTATAGCTAGCGTATTTATCTGTCAATAAATTTAAAAAACTAATAAATAGTAAATTGTGCCATAAAGCTTATTATAGTATTAATGATTTCTTAGATGACAAGGCTGCCTGGTTGTAACACGAATTGCTCCTTTGTAAATAACTCTGTACTAGATTTAAGATGAAATATTTTGAAAAAAGCCGAACTCAGTTTCTTGCTCTTCTCAGTCTCGTTGCATTTTGGAACCCTCGGTAGAGTCACACCAACTTTTGACGAATCTAAATAATTTTCTAAAAATTTCAAAGATAATAAACGTTATTTTATTTTATTTTTAGCAATCTAACGCATCACGTTCAACTGATTACACCACCGCGGCCGTCAGCAAATTGAAGAGACACACGCATAATTTTTATTGTACGGTAAGTAGCCTACCTGGCAGGTATTTAGAAGAATAGTATCTACTTTCGAGGTGCCCTCCGGAACACTGTGACAATCAGCTGACATGTCACTTTTCAGTCACCCATTCATAGGCTATAAGTCGTCTAAGAGCTGTGGAAATAGAACTCACCATGTAAGGTATAGCGCCTCGTATAACATTGACTTTGTTCATAAAAGTTTCCACTGCCGCCAAAGTTTCAGTCGGCCCTACAGGTCGGTACATGACACTGTTTTCACACGCCAACCAATGGCCAAAACGAAGGAAACAGTAACCTGCACAGAAAAAAAAAAAATTTAATTATTTTAACGTCTACATATAAATATCTATATATAGAAATGGGGAATGTAATTTTTGTCCCCCCTTAGCTCTCGAGAACTGCTGATGCTCCAATGATGGTTGACCCCTCTATGCATAGCCCTCGATCTGGAGGCAAGCCAAAAAGTTTGACATAGCCCTAAGGGGTCAAAAGTTATAGGCCAAAAACTATGGCGTGGTGCGGCGCCAGGCACCGCGCAAGACACTGTACTAGTAGTATACATATAAATAAAAATGAATTGCTGTTCGTTTGGGTCAATAAAATCGACAATGGCTGACGTATGTTTGCCTGGCACGGCCCTCAAGAATTCTCATAGGAGTGCACTAAAGGAATGTACCCACCTCTAGGAGTATAATGTACCGCTTTTTTTCCCAATAAAGAAAAACGCAAAAAATTCACGTCAAAAATTGACACAGCAACCGACTTCAAACTACCGAAATGGGACCAATTAGTTGTCGGAATGGAACCAAATTGAAATGGCACCATTTGGGAAGTAGTAGCTTTCGATTAAAAATCAAATTTTCATAATCGGTTCACCCAGTCCGAGGATATGAGGTAACAAACATAAAAAGCATACAGTCGAATTGAGAGCCGTGCCAGCCAAAGGCTTTCAGCACGGCCCTCTTGTAACTTAAAAAATGTGCACTGTATTAAAAAAAGTCTTTAACTAGACATATATTTCAGACTAGCTGTTGCCCGCAGCTCCGTCTGCGTGTTATAGCTTTCTTGATCACCAGTTACTGACTTATTAGGTATAGCTGTTGAGCGATATTGTATCTTAAGATAAAATGTTGTAGTATCTTAGCCGTGTGCAGCGCCCCTTACTGAACTCCACTGCGGGTGAAGTAACATACGACAAACTTATTATTTGCGGTTGGTACAGTAATCGGGTCTAGGGATCGAACCGCAAAATTAAGTTTGTTTTTTATTGTATATACTTTTCCGGGATAAAAGTACCCAGCGTGGTACCCAGCGTGGTACCCAGCGTGGTACCCAGGATATTAAAGAATAATTATACCAAGTTTAATCGTAATCGAACCAGTAGTTTTTGCGTGATGCCTGAACAAACAGACAGACAGACAAACTTTTTAATCACATTTTTGGGTTCGGTGTCGGTCTAGTAACACCCCCTGCCATTTATTTTTTTTTATATTTTCAATGTACAGAATTTTCACTTCTACAGATTTGTTATAAGTGTAGATTAGTAATAAGCTTGTTTTTATTTGAGGCGGTACGAAGGTCGCCGGGATTTCATATTTATTGACCCGTGAGATTAATTACGAAAAACAAAGTATTACTTACCCGAGCAATAGGAGTCCCAGCCGGCCTCATGATATTTTTTTTTCATAGTTAATTCCTGTTTATGAGATATAGGGTTCAGACCTTTCCGTAATTGTGCGCATTTTCCCAGGGCGAAGAACTCGTATAAGCTGAAAAATAGTTCTTCATTAGAAATATATGTACAGTCACATCTGTAAATAAATAAAATATAAATATTTTGGACATTCTCACACAACGTCATCTAGCCCAAATTAAGTTAATATAGGCTTGTGCTATGGGATATAGACGACTGATAAACATACTAATATATAGGTATTTAAACTATCATGGTCATTAATGTTCGGGATATCTTACTAATATTATAAATGCGAAAGTTTGTAAGTATGGATGTTTGTTACTCTTTCACGTCAAAACTACTGAACGGATTTTGATGAAACTTTACAGTAATATAGCTTATACATCAGAATAACACATAGGCTACAATTTATAAAGATACGGCGACGGGAACAATGATCACGCGGACGTAGTCGCGGGCGACCACTAGTTTACCATATAACATTATTTTATCTGTCCTCTGTATATCAGTTATTCCGCGATCATGGCGCTTGCAACATCGCCGAAATATCGGAGACTCGATAAAATAATGTTACATGGTAAAAAATCCCGAACATTCTAATCGTAATACTAATATATGTATTTCTAAATAAATAGAAAACACCCAAACTCCGAAACAAACATTTGTGGATCACACAAATATTTGATTCGACCCGGGTATCGAACCCGAGACTCCGGAGTCGAAAGCCGACGCACCACCGACCACGCAACCGAAGCATTCTTTGTCTTTTATACGTCCAGATGTAGCTACATTAGTTAAGGAGTGTAAATGCGTTAATTATGATATCAGTAAGGGTGCCGATAATTAGTTCCCACGGGCAGCGGGAACTAGGTAGAGCTGCGGGAAAAGCCTACCTTAGAAATAAAACTATCTCTCATGAATTGGTAGGTACACTTTTGGCATGGGTATTATACTGTATAGGTTTCCATTCGCGGCAGTATAACCACAGAATAGAGAATATTACTTACATACAGAACTTGCACTCCGACGTTAATTTAAGCACATTCTTTTGTTTACAGAGAACATAATTCGAACGTTAGGGTTGTCCAGTAAAGTAAAATATATACCAGCATAATTTGACCAATACTTATGACGTTAATGGCTCAATATCAACTCTATAGTACATGCCGTGTCACAAACAAGAGACAACCCTTACTGACTTACAACTTCAAGTTTTAGCTGACGTCACGTATTTTTTGCGATTGTTAGGCGAGTGACATAGGCCTGGTAAAACATAGAGCTTCCTAGACCCGAGGTCTAAAATCCGTACAATTACGTCCAATTCAGAATTACAACGTAAGCGAAACCGCGGGTAAACGCTAGTCAAATAATAAATGTGTGTCAAACAAAAGAAATAATAAATACCAACAGCAAAGTAGCAAGGGCAGAAATCATTCGGACAGTCTTGCACGCTTCTGTTAATATAATTATATTGTAGACACCATTATTATCGCGGTAGTTGTAGATTGAAAAATGGACTCCGTGAGTTCTTATTGCCAGACATTTAGAAACAGCGACCTAAGTTTTGGTACAAAATGTTTATTTTCTTAAGCTCTGTGATTAATAGCACATCACTATCTCTTGGCGAAAATTTGTAAAAAAAATAGGGTGCGTGCCTGCAAACTACCTTTTTAATGATATGATTATAACTCTGAAAGCACTGGATCGTATTAAAAAAATAAACAAGCGAAGAACTACCGTTTCTCGTTAAAATATTTAGAAAACATTCAAATGAATGAATGCCTAATCTGTGCTATATGTTATAAGCATATTAACAAGCACTTACAAATATTTATAGGATCTTATATAATGTAACATAATTACTCGTAAGTAACTTATGTCCTGGCTGTTAGAATTTTGGTTAGAATTACCGAGTGGTTAGCAGGTATGGATTTTTTCTATAGTGCTTGGCAACGGCAAAATGCTTGCCTTCTATTAACCGTGAAAACCACGAACGTACTGGCAAAGTGTGGGTGTTATGCACCTCATCCAAAGCCTTCGGGGATATAGGCGTGGTGATATGTGTGTAAAATAAAATAAATAAATATTGTAGAACTACCAAAAGGACACCTACCTACTACGTAATCGAAGAGTGTTTATGAAAGGGTTTTTATTTTTTTAATTCCGCGGCCCAAGGTCGCGGCCACTCTAAAGCCTAGTTCGCACTGCTTTAGTAATTTAGTAGAGTAGCGTGTAATTTAGTGGCTAAACTACTCGCTACTACACAGAAGTCGTTCGCATTACGGTTTAGTACAGTACACAAGTGAGTGGTATTGTGCAAGATGAACGGGCTGCAACGCAATAGAGTGAATTAACTGATTAAGCTAATCGTAATGGCTATTTTAGAAGAAGTAGATGAGGAAATTTGTCTGATTAAGAAAAAGAAGTTATGGCTACGAAAATGGATCGATAGAAGGGATAAACTAGGATTTTCTACTAAACTAGGATAAACTAGAATTGTCTTCTGAAGGAACTAGCATTGGAAGATCCCAAAGAATACTTCGATAGTTTGAGAATGTCTTTTGAATGAATTTTTGCGACCACTAATGAACTCGACTAATATCAACAGGTTCGGACTTGTTTAGCCGGTGAACCAGTGAGCACGGATGCGTGGTGGGAGGCGCTACTCACCCGAAAAAATAGAGTAAAATGGATTAACTCGACTAAATCATTTACTAAATTACTCGACAAAATTTTTGTAGTTCGCACATATTTAGCTACTAAATTACTCGCTACTCTTCTAAATTACTAGCCTAATGCGAACTAGGCTTAACGTCCGTTGCCGTGCGTCTCTGGTTACAAGCAAGTATTTCCAGTGGCGCCCGGCGGTTATGAAAGGGCTGATAAAAGTGGAGGAAGCGAAAGTAGTATCTACCGAGTGTCTAGTACCTTTCGTTAATATGCTCGAAATACGTTTTCGTATTCCTCATACATTTCACCCCAGCGCCCCTAGCGGTAACGTCAGAGAACTGTGTGAAATGTATGGAGGAATACGAAAACGTATTTCGAGCAAATTAACGTAAGGAACTGGTACTAGACACTCTGGACAGCCGTAGTATCTACCTACCCCAATGGAACGCAACTACTAAAGCTCGGTTTTACAGATTTTCTTACGAATCATTCCTGCTTTAGGTCATAATAATTATGTAGTGAGTGAAGTAACCTGGACTGTACCTAGTCTATCGAAGAGTGACCAAAAATGGCATTTCATTAGTACCGGCTGTTCTAGACGTTTAGGTTGAATAATCGCATTCATACCTGCCCTAAGATTACGTACAATGCAGGACTCATTGTAATGAGCTTCTTTTTATTTTTTAAATAATTCCTTGCTTTTCTCAAAGTCATGACCAAACAATATTTCTGGACATTCCAAGGGTTAGAATTTGAAGATCGAAAAAAATTACATAATAGATTAAATTAATTACCTACTAATAGAAGGAGAAATGTTAGTTTAATTCTGTTGTTTTCTGTTGTTTATACCTATTCAAATCGGCAGAATTATAGTCCACATAATCAGACATAATCTTATGTATTATAACGGACTACTCGTGCGCGATCAAAGAATCAGCACATAAAGAGCACATATTTATGAATGTCAAAATTTTACAATTTTATGTCAAGCAATATTATAAAAATACTAAATTAATTACATAAATAACCATTTGATACATAAATAATCAGTTGAGACCTGCGCTCGACGCAGTCATTAATTTAGGCCATTGCGTTGTTCCCGAGAACGCCAAAAGTTACAAACTAAGTCTAAAATAGCACATGAAGTCTCGAACGGAAGCTTGTTAAGATATTTTTTGGACCTATACAAACACACCGTTGCCGACCTAGCGTTCCGATTTGAGCCTATCGCGTACGAGTTATAAACGTAAAGGCTAAGTTAGGCTAATTAATAGCCTGGATGTACCTGACGTCGGAAATTAAGAAATTCACTGTTAGACGATTGGTTTAGCGTGTCATAAACTCAACACCATCGAGCTCAGCTACATCTCAATTATCACAATTTACTTAAGCTGTTTATGGATGACCCTGTATTTACTAATAGAGGATTGTATTCTTGGAAAACGAGCATTAAACTTATTATTAACTTAAAATAATTAGGTACTTAGATATGTGCTAGATTTGACATCTGTAGATACCTGCCGGGCGCCACTGGAAATACCTCCTGGTGGGTACCAGAGATGCCCGGCAACGGACGTAGAGTGGCCGCGGTCTTGGGCCGAGGAATTAAAAAAAATAAACTTTGTAGATACCTTTGTAAACATTAGTTCTTATGGCTTCTAAATGCGAAAACGAATTAATGATTTCCCAGATATTACTGTATGTAACTTATGATAGTTACTTAGATACCCGAAGAGGCCACAGAAGTGGTCAAAGTCCGCCGGGCGCCACTGGAAATACCTTCTGCGTGTGAACAAGAGGCGCCCGCGAAAAAAAAAAAAAAGAAATACTTGGATATTTAGAAACTGCACGTTTTCCTATAAATAAAATTAAAATGAAATATTTTTTTAACAGGAGTTAGCACTACTTACTCTTGTAATTTACTGGACTTCCACATCTCGTCAAACTTAAGCTTCCTACCCATTTCATGTGATATGTATTTAGTGTCGTACAATTTCGGGAACATTGTATTGATATTTTTTTTAAACACAGAGTACTTGGCAGGTAATGGTCCGACAAACTGATTGTACAAGAAGACGAGATCCAAAACTATATTGTGTCCGACAATGGGTTTCTTTGATAGCTCCAGTAACTGAATTACCTTTGAGAAGCCAAGCAAATTATCTATGAATTTATCTTCTATTGTTGTCATTGATACACTGTCCGTCTCATTTACATGCTTATATCTGGACACACAAATCTGAAACAAAATACATAGGGGATAATAAAATACAAGCTAACTAAACTCTTGTACACCTTTTAACTTTTATTTAATAAACAGGATTTAGGCTGACCGGTTTCGCTTTATAGCATTATCAAAGGTTGTTGTCCACTTTACATATTTATTAAACAACTATTTTACTACACTGTCAAGTGTTTGGTTAGCATGTATTAGTTAATATACAAGTTTCACCAAGTGCCGATAATCGAAACCATCAACAAAATAATATAATAAATAAATATTTTTGGACATTCTCTCACATAACACCATCTAGCCCAAATTAAGGTATTAAGCTTGTACTATGGGATCTAGACAACTGATAAATATAACTAGTTATCACGGCGAACTTTGTATCGCCTCAAATTAAAAAAAAAGAAGAATAAAGCAATGGTAAGTAAAATGTTTTAAACCTTTTAAATTTGTAATAGCATTGTTTTCCGCAGAATTTAAAAAGACAACAAAACGTTGACAATTGTTTCACCTCTAAACGAGGCATTATCAAGACCGTCTCAGAGAGAACAGCAAAATTTGTGGTTAGAACCTATTTGCTTATAAGTAAGCGTGTGCAAATTTCATTATCGCGATGTAGGATTTTTCACAATAACTAACGTGGGTAGAAACCTCAGATCATGCTAACTAAGTTCCAAAAATAGGTATTCACCAATAAGGTTTAAAACATTTTTTTAAACATTTTACTTATTATTGCTTTGTCATGGATTTTCGCCAAGTAACGCCTTTTTCTATCCAAAAAAAGAATATTTTAATATTTCATGCAAATGTATGTATCTATTATTAATTATAATTGAAAAACGCGACGGACGGACAGACAGACAAATTGTCGTATTAAATATATAGATTATATATTTCTAAATACATACATACATAGACACCCAAAAGTCCGAAACAAACGTATTTGATTTGACTCATACCACTGCGCCACCGAGGCAGTCAGTGTTGTGTAAAAGCTTCGAGAGAAGCTTCTAAAATAAGTGCCTAGGTACTGCTAAACGGGTTTATTTATTTACTAGCTGTTGCCTGTAGCTCCGCCTGCGTGTTATAGCTTTCTTGATCCCCAGTTACTGATTTATTATGTATAGCTGTTGAGCGATATTGTATCTTAAGATAAAATATTATAGTATCTTAGCCGTGTGCAGCGCCCCTTAGTGAACTCCACTGCGGGTGACGACAAACTTATAATTTGCGGTTGGTACAGTAATCGGGTCTAGGGATCAAACCGCAAAATTAAGTTTGTTTTTTATTGTATATACTTTTCCGGGATAAAAAGTACCCAGCGTGGTGCACAGGATATCTATACTTATAATAAATCGTAAAGAAGTGAAAATTCTATACATTGAAAATATCAAAAAAATAAATGGCAGAGGGTGTTACTAGACCGACACCGAACCCAAAAATGTGATTAAAAAAATGTTTGTCTGTCTGTTTGTTCAGGCATTACGCAATAACTACCGGTTCGATTACGATGCAACTAAGATGCACGGGGTGTTACATGGTGTTACATACATACTCAGAGAGCTAGATATTCACACTTAAAGCATTATTTAGATAGACATATTGTTTACACATCTCATCGAGATCTGTATATTTTACAATAAAAAGCGCATAAACATGAATGCTCTGATCAACATTGCAATTTCGGCTGTGGTCTCAGTGAATTAAATATTTAAAATGCTATCTCCAACGTATCAGGGCGACGTCAGAGTCAGACCCTTGCAAAGAACATACCGGAACCTCTAGTCCAAGCCACAACAAAAGCAAATGGTACAAGACCGGATCGCGGCACGCCTGTGAATCGCTGTGCATTGCGTCTCTGGCGCGGAGACATTCCAACGGCCTGCGAGCACAGGCCTCATTGGACGCGACCATTCCGACGACTCGCTGGTCTGTAAAGGTCGAATCACACATATCAGTCAAGCCTCCGACGGTGTACCTGCACAGTTCAGTATCAGTACTTTATTGATAGTAAAAACGGGTCCTCAAATGTTAGTACCAAATACCACTTAGTCATCACTGACACAGAGTATTTTGCACTGATACTAAACTGTGCCAGTAGGTACTGTGTCGGAACTGAGGCTTCACTGATATGTGTGAATTAAAGGCGCGATCTGATTTGTGAAACAACAGGTCGTGGAACCTGACTTCTAAGTCCTTGATACTACTGAACTATTCGGCTACTCACCTTTTTCCGACTCCCCAAGCTATATGAAGTGAGCACGTGAGGGAATTTTCTCCTGACCTCGTGGTGTGTAAGATACCTGAGGACAGGGTCTTCTACATCTAAGTACAAACATTCCTCGTCCTTCTCCAAAGTTATCCACCTGTAAATATAAAAAGTTTTGTCTATTTAGTAGGTTGGATTAAAACACGGGTTTCACCTCACAGCATTATCAAAGACTTTGATGCTCTGAGGCGAAGTCATCCAGTGAATATAAGGTAAAAGTGGTGGATCAGTCAGTAGAGGTCGTGCTGACAGATGAACTAGATTCTGGCATATATGTTTACTCAATTTGTCAATACATCGCATTAAACTCGCCCCTATTACGTGGATAATTTGTTAAATATATTTTTGTATTTCAAAGCAATGAGTTTGCTTAAACTATTCTTAAAATATTAAGAAAGAAATTATAAATAGATCACAAAAACTGATGTCATCGGCGGGATTCGAACCCACGGCCTTTCCTGCCACTGCGGTAACTGCGGTAGGTGGATCCAACGCTAACCTTAATAGCGCGATGTAGAAATTATGAATATGATATGAAGCAAAAATTCACGCGGAACGGTGCCTGTTAAGTGTGGTTACTTTAGCCGACGCCGAATCGTTTCATTAATTGTGTAAGTATATTGATGATGATAGCAGTGTTCATTTAATGTACTTACTTTTCTACTGTAGCGAGGTATTCTTGTAGTTCTTTATCCTCGTCAATAGACAGTGAGTCAGAGAGTTTTGTTATTAAGGTCTTGCTTTTTAAATCTTGACGAAATGTTTGTTCTTCCACTCTACTCATATAAGGAAGACCATAATAAATGAACTGAAATAATAATACAAATCTATATAGGTATAAAAACAAAGTTGTGTTGGTTAAGAGATTAATGGCTCGAGAACCGGACTGATTTCACTAATGCTTTTTTGATGTGTTCGTTATCGTCAAGAGAAGGATCTTTTTGAAAAAAGAAACAAAAAAAAGTTTATTGGAATATTAGAAAAATTAATGCAGTAAGAAGTTAGCCGGGACAGATGGTGCGATATAAAAATAGTGCTTCTATCAGGAGTTCACATTTGTAGTGAATGGGGATCGAAGTGGACCTAACTCATGTCATCAAATCGCAGGAACAAACTCTGCCGCCATTTAATAACAAAGGCATTCTCATTGCAAGAGATATGAAGTAGAATTCTAAAGAACAACAAAATACTATTTTGATATTAAAAAACAAATGCTTTGAAAAGTCTACTGTAAATTAAGTCATGATCCACTGAGCCTAGTCCCTGAGGGATTGAACTTTGATATTTTTTTGGCTTGTGGCAACACTACGGCTAACATCTGTTCGCATTTCGTCTTGTATTTATTTTAATTTATTATTGGTATTTTCGATAATTGGGGCTAAAATTCATCACATAACACAATCTTACTATTATCAAAGTGTATCTAGGTAAAAACCAGTGTAAAATAAATAAGTAATTAGTGAAAATTGCGTCCTGCTGATTTTGGTTTACCGGCTAAAAGTCAATGACTGTTTGAAAATTTTAAAAGTGATTTATATAAATTGTAAACTTTGTCAACTCGGTTTTAATGTGATTTGAGTGATGTTTACACAGGTAATCGTACTAATAACTCTTTATTATCGTACCTATTCGTTTTTGAATTTGTCGTGTGTTCAATCCGATACGTTTTGATGTTACTTACGTATTTGTTTGTGTAGGTACTTAGTGTATTGATCAGGTAGTTTTCTTAGTATCGACGCCAGTATAAATTTATAATATCGTAATGCCAGTCACACGCAGCATGTATTCTGCTCGCCGTGATGAGGCTAAACATGACGATATCTTAAGAAAACTTGACCTGACTTTGAAGGAATTGGAGGTATCAAAAACGTTGATTCAACAGTTGCATAGGGAAAGAGATGACAATGAAAAGGAACTGTTGGATAGCTTAAATAAATACGATATCATAAAAAAGCAGATGGCTGTGATGCATACAGAAAATAGGTTATTTTTAGATGACCCGGACAGATTACAAACCATTGTATCTGGGTTTAGAGAGTGCAACGATGAGTACGAACAGGGCCTCAAGCACATGTCAGTCTTAGAACAGGAGCTGCACGAAGCCCATCACCTCATTTCCCACCTTGAGTCCGAGAAACGCGACACTATGGTATCCCATGCCCATAACTTGTTTGAGGAGTTAGTTGATAGTGTGCCTAGCCTTGTTGCTACTGAACCTAACGTAGAACCCACAATTACAATAGACTTAACAAAGGATGATATCTTAATAGCTCATACTTCCAATCACAAGATGGGCATAGTTGAGTGCAGTAGAAACAAACTTAAGAAATATGTGAAAATTAATAAATACATTAGAAAAACTCAAAAACTTATTAAAAGACAAAAAAGTATGTACAAAAAATATTAATGAGAGAAGGCACCTAGGCGATGAACTTGACATGTATTCATTATTAATTGAAAATAATATCTCTGATTATAATAACAATATCTTAAAGTTAGAAACAGAAATTAATAATTTAAAAAAATCACTAGATATAATGACTGATAGACTGAACACTGGTTAAAAAAACATGAACTCTTAGTTAATATTGATAATTATAAAATCATCAGTGCGTTTACTAGAGATTCCGCTGTGGTCACTCATTTTAATTAATGACAAATTAAAATCGAAAGACAGAAAAGATGTAGTAGCACTCACAAGTGAGCGAAATATGGAACTGTCATGTGCAGAGGTAGAACAATATATTATTATTAGCGTCTATAGACCTCCATCTGGAGATTACTACTTGTTTGAGTCCATTATGGAAGAAGCCTTAATGAAAGTATGTAAATGTAAGAAGACTGTAGTTGTATGTGGCGATTTTAATATTAATATTTTAGAAAACTCCCAGTACGCGAAAGGTTCCTCAACCTTTTTAAATCTTTTAACTAACAAAATCTTTTTTGTGAACCAACTCGCACCACAGCCATATCAGCTACCTGCTTAGACAATATTTTTTCTAACAGCGATGTAGATGAGAAATCAATAATACATTTTATTAATTCAGATAATGCAGGTCAGTTAGCTAGATTTAAGTACCAACATGTTCCATCATCAAAAAATATTGTATGTAGACCAATCACAAAATATCGATTAGAAAAATTAAAAGTAAACAAAAAATTGTATGAATTATACGAGACAAAGGCATCTACCAATGAGCCACAAGTAATTGAACGGATTAAAAAGTATTCCAAACTGTTCAAAAAAGTTTGTTCAATAGCCAAATCTAATTATATACGGGCTAAAATTGAAAAATCCGATGATAAAACTAAGGCAACATGGAATATTATTAACAAAGAAACCTGTAAAGCAAAGTCACGTGATCGATCCTTCGAGTTAAAAATAGATTATAAACATATTAAAACTGATTCTGCAGTGGCCAATGCATTTGAATCTTTTTTCACAAATGTTCCAATTATAACGACAAATAAGTTAAATTCTTCAAAAAACGTAGCCAATTCTCTTCTCAAATCTAGTGTTGATAAATGTAGAGTTAACTTTGATTTTCAGTATATTGACTCTGTCACTATACTTAAAACTTTTAAACAACTGAATATAAAAAATACTGAGGATCTTAGGGGCATTTCAACCAATATAATAAAATCAATAATTCCTGCTATTGCGCCTTACCTTGCATTCATATTCAATAAATGTATAGATGAAAATCAGTTTCCTAATCTTATGAAGTAAAGTAAAATCATTCCTTTATTCAAAGCAGGAGACAAAAGTGATCCTTCAAATTTTCGACCTATCTCCATACTCCCAACACTGAGTAAAATTTTTGAAAAAATAATATTTAATCAATTGCTTTCACATTTTACAGAAAATAAGTTACTTCATAGCAAACAATTTGGTTTCACTAAAGGCAGAAACACAACGGATGCAGGAGTTGCACTTGTGAAACATATATTTGATGCATGGGAGGAAAAGCAGGATGCCATTGGTATCTTTTGTGATCTATCAAAAGCTTTTGATTGTGTTGATCATGAGACTTTGTTACTAAAATTAGGGTATTATGGTGTTTCGCACAGCTCACTTGGCTTACTGGAGTCTTACCTCACTGATAGAGTACAAAAAGTTAACGTTAATGGCACCGACTCTTCTGGCGCCTCATTAGTCATGGGAGTACCCCAGGGCTCGATATTAGGACCCCTTTTATTCTTAATATACGTAAATGATCTACCTTACTTCACTAAAAATCTTTGTGAAATAGTATTATTTGCTGATGACACATCATTAATTTTTAAAAGTGATAGACGATAAGTAGTACTTGACGATGTAAATAATACCCTTTCGGAAATACTGCATTGCTTCACAAGTAACAACTTGCTGGTCAATGCGAAGAAAACAAAATGTGTAAAATTTACTATGCCCAATGTTAGACAGGTGGAGACTCATATTACTATGAATAATGAATTAGTTCAAATAGTCAATGCCACAGTTTTTCTTGGAATAACTTTAGATAGTAAACTGCAATGGGGTTCTCATATCACAGCCTTGGCAGGAAGACTTAGTTCGGCTGCCTATGCGGTTAGAAAGATAAGGTCACTGACTGATGAAAAAACGGCACTATTAGTTTATTTTGGCTACTTTCATAGCGTTATGTCATATGGTCTGCTGCTATGGGGCTCAGCTGCCAATATTGAGACAATATTCATATTACAGAAACGAGCTATACGAGCAATCTATAGACTCGGACTCCGTGACTCGCTGAAGGAACTATTTAAAGAAATTAATATTTTAACCGTTGCTTCTCAATATGTTTACGACAACATCGTGTATGTACGGAAGAACATAGAACTCTTCAAAAAAAGATCCGACAACCATAATTATAATACAAGAAATAAAAATAAACTGGCAATGACAAAAAATTAGACTTCATAAAGTTGGTAATTCGTTTGTAGGCAAATGTATAAAAATATTTAATAAAATTCCGCAGGATCTGGTTGACATGCCTCTTAATAAGTTTAAAATTGTAGTGAAAAAACGTTTGATGAAGAAAGGCTATTATAATGTAGACGAATATCTTAATGATAAAAATGCATGGTCACCCTAATCTGCTGTTGTTAACCACTCCTACAATACAAATTGTAACACAATGTAAACAAAACATTATTAAAAAGAAAATGGATAATCTACCTGAGTTTCTTGCTGGTATCTTCTCAGGAGAACCAACTTACCGAACCAGCGAAAGAATCATTTTCAAATGGTTATTTATGTAATTAATTTAGTATTTTTATAATAGTGCTTGACATAAAATTGTAAAATTTTGACATTCATATGTGCTCTTTATGTGCCTAAACTGAATAAATGAAATTGATTCTTTGATTCTTTGATTCTCTGAGAAGCCACTGCAATATTGTAGTTCTGTAGTTTAAGCAGTTCTACCTCAGAGGTAGAATTGCCCAAACTATTCTTATCAAAAAATATATACAATAAATAATCAAAAAAATCTAAGAAGTTAAACTGTATAGTTTTTACGCAGATTTTTTTAACAATTAAGGACTATTATTTTCATATTGGAATTGCCACCGACCAACAGCTTAACATACTATTAATTTCTACAAGTCATTATTTAATTTATAGACGAGCACTTAACAAAAAATTTATACATGTTTATACACCCACTTTTTAAACTTAAATAAATAATAAATTATACAATTTAAATCAGAAATTACCTTGTTAAAATCAAATTTGTGTTTGCACAGGAACTTCAAAGTAGATGCTTGGAAGATAAATGCTTGATCTACATCACCAAATGACTGTGGGCACAAGTGGAAAGTGTAGCCGGAAGCTTTGTAGCTGTCAGTATCTCTATTATAATGAAACATAGTTAATCCAACTTGTGTCATAATCATTTTGCTCACTTCAGTTTTAAGTCTATTATATCGTGTTTCATTGTCATCAAACAATCTGAAATTAAAAATTAACTTCATTATCTCCCATACTAACACAACATCACCTAGCCCAAATACAGTTAAAATTATATGCTTGTGCTAAAGGAAGCTAATTAATATAATTAAATTCTGAGAAACTGGTTCAGTGTACCTTTAAGGACCCACGTTTTTTATATGAAGGTTTAGCACAGATTCTAGTGCTCTTTCAAGCAGGAGCACCTGCGGATGACAGATAAGTTTTGATGCAAGTGCACCCCTCAGATAGTACTATATCTACACTGAGATTTATTGACCAAGTATATCACTTAATAAATAAAAAAAGAACATCACTTATTGATATGTAAATGGTTTTAGTAAACCCAAACCTTAACCCCTTTCACCTGGGAAAAATAAAATTAACACGTTCGAAAGCAAAGATATAGGTAAGGATGAATATAATCCAAGGTATAAGTATGTACCTACCTGTATTTAAACACTTCGCCAGTTAGAATAGCTGTAAATTCTGCATCAAAAGCCACGACACAAGCTTTGTTCAAGTCTTCAGTGAAATTTCCCAGCTGATCCTCAAAATTATCCTTCGTAATCTCCATGTTTCCGAGCCCCTAGGAGCAGAACTCTTACCAAAGATTTAATCAACTTGTAACAATTTATTCAACTTCAGTGTGAATTTAGACAGAAGGGTAGGTTCAGGTGACAAAAAAATAACCATACTAGGTATAACTTCTTGCATGGGCCTCTTGTTATAAAATGGTAAACAAACAAACCACATTTTATTGCTTCCACGTGCTAGGTACTCCAAACAAATCAACATTAGTAGTGTCAAGACTGTCAAGTGTCAAGAAAGTGTCACTGTCATGCAAGTCTGTAGTGTCAAATAAAAACCATATATTTTATTTTCATCCGTTATGGAATGGTTCAGACCTTAGACCATACCGCCTTATTACGTTTAATAAATCAAGTTTTAAAATATTGATAAAACATCCATCATATTCAGCAGTAAATTCTAATGTATGTTCTTATTTTTTCTACTTACTTTTAGTACTAATGTCGATTTTAATGTAGGTAAGTGGCACTGAGTATAGGACTCGTATTCACCATTATTTTACTCGACTCCCAAGGAGGGGTTATGTTTTTCGCGCGTATCTTGTTATATACATATATCGACGGCAGAAAGCAATCTTGTAGTATCTCGAAAAATGCGAATATGAGTTTTTTTACATCACTCGATTCAGAAAAAAATACCGCATCAAATGGTCTCGGTTTCATTTTTCTACAACTATTTTTTGTTTAGATACAACATTGATTTTTACATAAATATTTCGACATCAATACGAAAATATGTTGCAACTGAACCTAAATTAGCTATTTTATTATACAACAAAATTGCTGCGCATACTATACGCTGCGATTACGACATATACCTCGGCCGAGATGTATTACTTGCAATGAATTACGCCCTTCCCAGCGCTTCACAATATGAATTTATTAAGATACAGCAAAATTGTCGCTCGGGATTTAACGCCGACTTGAGATATTACCAAGTTCGCATTCAGCAATTTATATATATAGCAATAACTTACTTAGACTTATATGTCAGTCGGCGCTTCACCACCTAAGAGCGAATACAATTGCGTAGTGTAAAGACGACGCATTATTTTCGTGTTTATTGGGTAATAAATGACATCGGAGGCCTGATATTATCGACGTTATTACAAGGTACTCGTACTTATTCTTAGCCGGTGGAACTTCGGACCATATTTCCAAAGTTTGGTCCCCAAAGTGACGGGGGTAGCAGCCGCGCTCTCGCGGCTGATGCCCAACTTGAAGGGACCCAACGCTTCCTGCAGGAGACTGTACCTGGGGATCGTGCGGAATATGGCCGTGCACGGGGCTCCCGTATGGGCGGCGAGACTGACGGCCAACAACGCTGCTATATTACACCGGTCGTTGAGGACCTTGGCCGTCAGGACTATAAGAGGGTACCGCACGATCTCCCTAGAGGCTGCATGTCTCCTAGCCGCGACCCCTACAGGGGACTTGGAAGCGAGAGCCCGTGCGTGATTGTTTCAATGGCACAAGGAGTCGCTGGAGCGGGACCACAGGCCTGCATCTCGAGAAATCGAGGCCCAACGGTCTCAACTCCGCCAGGATCTCATGAAGACATGGAAGGTGCGACTTGAGCGACCTAAGTGGGGAACCACCACCATCGCGGCTGTGAGACCGATCATGGAGGATTGGCTGCAGAGGCAGCACGGTGGCCTCACGTATCGTGCGACACAGAACATCACCGGGCACGGAAACTTCTGTGATTATCTGTTTCGCATGCATCGTGAGGTCACACCCGCGTATTAACACTGCGAAGCTTCCGGCGAAGACAATCGTACCTGATGTTAAGTAACGATGCGGTCTAAGATGAAGCACGCAAACTCAAATAATGCCTATTTACTCTTGCCTTGAAAATCCCAAGATTATATGTATCGGGGAACAATGACGATGGAAGGGAATTCCATTCCTTTGCGGTTCGCATGATGAAAGAAGAAGCGAATCGAGAGGTACGAAGAGGTGGTATATCGACCACATACGGATGGAATCTCAGACCACGCCTTGATGTCCGATGATGGAATGGTGCTGGTGGAATTAATTCATGCAATTCCTGCGCACACTCTCCGAAATGTAACCTGTAGAAGACACACAGACTTGCAACCAGACGGCGATGGTCGAGGCTCTGAAGTCGGTTACTTGTGAGCGCCTCATCGCTTATAAGTTCTCTGGGGCGTGTGTCAATAGCTTCCAGGGCCTCAAGCTGGTAGCGGGCGGATCCATCCCAAAGGTGCGAGCAGTACTCCATGCAGGAGCGAACCTGTGCTGAGTAAAGACACAGCAGTTGATTCGAGGTAAAATATTTACGCACCTTAGAGAGGATGCCTAGATGCCTTTTTTCGAAGCTGTTTAGCCCTGGATTCAATGTAGCTTTCAAAGTTCAGGTTGGATGATAAATCCACATCAAGGAGCTGGAGATGCTGAGTCACAGGTACAGGGACATCCCGGGAAGTGGGAGCCTTGGTGAACGGGCTCTTTTTGGCAGAGAAAAGACACGCCTGGGTTTTCATGGTGTTGAATGTGACAAGGTTAGCATCGCCCCAGTCGGACACTACCTGAAGGGTTAAATTGGTGCGTTCAACCATTGCCACTCTAAGATCGTCGATTTCCGGTTTTTTGGCCTTTGCGCTGGACAAATATCTCTCTGCAACCGTGCTATCGTCCGCATACCCAAACATACCGGGTCTGAGCAGGTCGTTCATATGTAGCAGGAATAACGTTGCCGAGAGAACAGATCCCTGTGGTACCCCAGCGTTAATTGCTAATAGATCAGACGAGCAGCCGTCAACAACCACTCGAATAGACCGTTCCCTTAGGAAATCTGAAATCCAAGCACAAAGACTAGCCGGAACTCCGTAAGCAGAAAGCTTGGCTATAAGGGCTTCGTGCCAGACCCTGTCGAAAGCCTTCGAAATGTCAAGTGACACAGCAAGTGCCTCACCATATCTTTCAAGAGCCTCACCCCAGAGGTGCGTGGCGTTCTCAAATGTTCATCTGTTTTTGTTATAACTTTGTAATGTTTAATTCTACGACAAAAACTTCTATGACAAAGTTGTAGAGAATTTAATTTGCGACAAAAATGTGGTCGTAATTTTTTTGTGCGATGAATAGTTTGCCTTATAGAGGGTTGGGACCCCACAAACTTGGGTTTAGCTTTACACTACCCCCCCTTGATATCTAAAAAATAAAATAGCGTCCTCTGACTTTCGCACACCCAAACTGTAACATTTCAATGGACTATACACCAAGTTTGCAACCCAGTCATTTTGAACAAGTTGCTGAAGGTCCAAACATTTGACTTTTGAGATACAGCATATTCAATGGTTACATTTTGAAAATCAATTGCTGTATCTAGTATTAAATCCAATTACAATAATCTTAGTGACCCTAAAAATTGCAAATAGAAGGTTTTATTTTAAAAAGTTATCGCTGAAAATATGGTATTTTTATCTTTATATGAATTTTTGAAAGAGTTTTTCCTCGTTGGTGCAAAGTTGCCATTTTAGAGATACCACAAGATTGCTTTCTGCCGTCGATATATTTAGTATACTTACTATCAAACACCCGCGGCTTCGCCCGCTTGACAAATTATATAGGTACTATAAACCTTCCTCGAGATCCACTATATCCATTGATACGAAACGGGTGATGATGATAGTGAGTAGTGATAGTGATAATATAATTATTATATAAGTACCTAACTAGCGGACGCCCGCGGCTTCGCCCGCTTGACAAATGATCATAAAACCTTCTTTGAGAACCACTCTATCCGCATCAAAATTCGTAACGTAGGTAGTTTTAAAGATTTCCAAAACGAAATTTTGTCGTTTACTAAGTAGGTATAGTTCGCGAGGCGTAAGTTACCTATACAATTAGGTAATGACTATTTGGTAAATAAAGAAACTTGGAAATGATCTGCTGGTTCTGCTGGGCTTATTTAATTTACAGTTTTCGTTGTGTAACATGGTACTTACTTCATGGGTATGGGTCATAGGTACCCATACTTTAATACGGTGGCTTGGTATCTACCTATAAAAGACATACCTACTATGTAGGTACAAGCGGCCCTAAATATTTCGTTGGTATATAGTACTCGCGAAAACTTTACGTAGGTACCTACTATGGGCTGAACTGAAACAAGAACAGTTACATAAGAACTTCAAATATCTGGCACGATGCAATGGTGTAACTGGGATTTAATAACAGTTGCACAATACATAGTTGCATAACTCCAGAGAGAGCTCATTTACGGACCCGTCAATTTACTTCCGAATTGGAGCCCCAATCGAACCTCTGGTATTGCGATCACTGGAGCGTGGGGGTGCACCAAGATGTTGCAACTTGCTGACGGCAACTAGCCGTCACCGAGAACCAGTCGCCGATAAGTGACTGGCACGACATACCGCGCGGTCGTGTTGCCTAACCGGCCTCTCTCGCCAAACCGATCAAAACAAACCTTTGCACATAATGTAACTGAGTGACGATTAAAATTTTATATTTTAACATGGCTTCGGAAAATGAAAGTAGTGAAGTGCATGATGTGTCGTTACTTAAGCCAAACTACATGCTGATGTCCTTGCAGAGGATATTGGTGCTGACTGTAATATTAGCCGGGGTTATTGTGGTGGTATATTATACGCCAATGCCTGGTACGTAACAAGCGTTTTTAATGTGTTTTTATAGAATAATACTATGTCATCAAGGTTCCATAAAGTTATAGTCACAGGTTTATTAAGGAAGTGTATTCTGTACCTTTGGTAGCAAAGGGTCATGCATGACCTATTCTGCCTATGCCCAAGTTCATAAGTAACCTATTGCCATGTTAAAAATCTAACATGTGTAGGTACTTACCTACCTACCCATATCATACTTACCTGATGCAAAAAAAAATACAGGTTCGTCGAACTCGCTGAAACAGATGTTCAGGGTTAAGACAAAAAGAAAAACATTGGTCGAATAACCTTAGCAGGTACCCGCTTACTAATGACAATGTGCACAACGTATGGAAAAATACTAAATGAATCAGCTATTCTTTTTTTTTACCCCGTAAGCTGCAATCATAATTACACTTTAGCAGAGCTAAAATTATGCCAATTATAATGTGGTCAGAAATAATAGGCACCACATACGATACGTAATTACTTTTTGATATAAATCATAACGAAAAGATTACTTAAGTACATGTCTATTTGGCTTTGGTAACGAAACTAGGCCATAACCTCTAAAAGAAGGTAGTCAGTATTTAATTGGAGAGTTAAATACACACGGAGCAGTCTCCATGCAAGTCCAAAAATATTTATTTATTTATTTATGTCTTGTGTTGGCTGTTTGTTCACTGTTGTTCATACTAAGAACATCGTTTGGGAAAGAAAAGCGCGTAGGGCCGCTTCTATTTAATACAAGAATTAATCCCATAGAAATCCCTAACGATAAGTAGAGTAGTTTTTACTTTCGATTGTCGGCACTTGGTGGAACCTCTAGTAGGTACCTACTAGGTAGAGGTACTACTCACTTGAAACACCAGCACTGAATCAGGTTCCAAGGCACCATTTTTAGGAATCCAGTCCCATATGGGTTGAATCCAGGTAACCTATAGGCACCATAAATCTACTTGGTAGAAATCGTGCGGAGCAACCTACTTATTAAGGGCGGCCGTCGTTCAAATATTGAAAATTCCTAATAACACCGTAATTTTGTATCATGTCAGTAGGTAATTATGCCAACTGAGTTGCATAAAAAAGTAAATCATATGGTTGGAACATAAAAATATAACTAATTACGTACCTACTCCATTGTTTTATTTACGGAGAATACAAACATACTTAATATTAATTACTGCTTTAATTTGTTGCAGAAGCTTATTTCGAAAACTGCGACCGTGAATGTCATGAGTTGGATTGGCCAATGATATGCAGAGTCAAATTAGTCATTGAAGTCTACAAAACCTTTAGCAAGTAAGTGATCAACATCATTATTATTATTAGACAAGTTTGATTGGTATTCAAACTGTTAATGATAAATAATAAAGTTAGGTAATGTTGTAGTGATAGCAAAATCGCCAAATCGTACCGAACGTAAAATTTGTTGGTATTTTCTTTTTAGTGGTAAAACCGCACAGACCAAATCATATACAAGTATTTGTGGTAGATGTTTGATGACTTTTTAAATTACAGATCTTGCGGCAGCTGCACAGAAAAAGATGGAAAAGATTGCCCGGCAACTTGTATAATGGCCGATGGTCGAGAACGTGGAGTTCTGTCGGCTAATAGAGAATTACCATCACCCGTTCTTCACGTGTGCCACAACGACATCTTGGTTGTAGATGTGGTACATCGTGCACCTGCACATGCCTTGTCCATACACTGGCGCGGACAGCCACAAAAAGAAACTCCATTTATGGACGGAGCTCCCATGTTAACACAGTGCCCACAACCTGCCTACACGACATTTCAATACAAGTTCCGAGCATCAGCAGTAGGCACACACATGTATCACGCGCATTCTGCGGCTGATGCTGCAGACGGTTTATCGGGTGCATTGATCGTCCGCCAATCACCTCGCTTAGATCCCTTAACGAAACTGTACGACATGGATGCCACTGAACACACAATATTTGTGTCAGAATGGGGTCATTCAATGGGACCGCTAGCCGGTGTCATAGCGAGTATACCTAATGCGGAATCCCTCCTAATAAATGGCAAAGGAATGTCGCCAGAATCTCCTGATGGACCGTTGTCTTCGTTCAATGTAGATCATGGAAAAAGATACAGATTCCGCTTAATATATAGTGGAGGCTCAAAGAGCTGTCCTATTAAATTTTCTATTGACAATCATGCTTTGGAAGTAATCACATTAGATGGCCATCAAATTGAAACTGAAAAAGTGAATTCTATAGAGTTAGGTAGAGGTGAGAGAGCTGACTTTATCCTCGAATCTAAGGAGGTGCCTGGTGTATACCAAATAAAAGTTACGGCAGTGAAAGAGTGTCAAGACAATTTAAAGGGAAACGCGAATTTAGTGTATGATAACAAGGATCAAAAAGTGATTCAAATAAGTGATGAAGTGCTTGATTCTAAAGGATATCGCGAGTTAACAACAGTGTCAAGTGATAAATGTGTATCTGAATATGTTGTGTGTTTGAACGAGTTACATTCGGCGAACAAGATCCCTGGAGAGTTGATGGGCGCAGTTGACCAGATAATTTATGTGCCTTTTAATTACTCTACAAGGCAAAATTCGGTGAAACGCGTTGGTGAGTAGTTTAATTATTTATTGTGCAGTAACTTTCGTTTATAAATAATGTGATTGTCTTTTGTGGTCAGAAGTAGTTTGTGGACAGTGGAATATGAATGTGAACAATCTTTCATTTTTTTGTATACGAGTACCTTAAGGTATTTAATTATGTATCCGTGTGTACATAATTGTGCACAATAAAAATAAATGGCTAACGATGCACGCGTTATAGCGACATGTAGGTACAATACACTTACAATTGAAACATGAAGCAATTTAAGATTTAACATAGTTTATTTACCGTAGTGTTGTTGAACTTAATGTAGTCAGGGTGAAACTAATCTTAAGTTCTCGCAGTGTCTGAGATACATCGCTATTGGTAGCTAAATACAGGTTGTCTAATATAAGTCTAATTTACTTTAGGCAAGCAGGAACCCCCTGAAAAACTAAAATGACTGACCAATCAGTGAAAATGTGATTTCCCCAATACAAATTTGTACTTTTTGTAAACCTTGGACCCAAAGGCGTCGATTGGTAAGAAAACAAAATTTGTGCGGTTGGGCTATATTAATTGTTAGAAACAAATTAATTTGTTAACTGATAAAAAGTTGGTTTTTATATTGGAAAATGATTTTTAAGGGTAAAACGGGCAAAATAGAACACTTTTTACTTTTTGATTTTTTCGAAAAAATGCGTTTTAAAGAAGTTACAACCATTTTGAAGCGCAAAAATGGTCACATTCAACATTTTTTATCTCGGCGAGTTATGATCGAATTCAAAAAAATCCTGCGGCCGAATACTTATCAGATTTTAAGCTTCAACTGACTATTTTTCAAAATGAGAAAATATACATTTTTCACATCGTAAAATCTATTTATACACATAGCGTTTTTTTAGCGTTCCACAATCCGGAGGCAGTGAGAAATCAGATATCAGCCAAAGCAAAAAAGTTCTTAGATAATTTTTCAATGATTTTCAATTAAAAAAAAAAAACAAAAAAATATTTTTTTTTTGGAGTTTGGAGTTCCTTATTGATTGCCCGTTTGAATCCTGTTAAATTGCACGCGCTTTATACGAGTGACGCGACTCTACATGCGTATAATAGTGTATCTTAACTCGGAAAAACACTACGCTATTTTACGATGTGAAAAATGTATATTTTCTCATTTTGAGAAATAGTCAGTTGAAGCTTAAGATCTGATAAGTATTCTGCCGCAGGATTTTTTTGAAGTCGATCAAAGCTCGCCGAGATAAAAAATTTTGAATGTGACCATTTTTGCGCTTTAAAATGGTTGTAACTTTTTTAAAACCCACTTTTTCGAAAAAATCACAAAGTAAAAAGTGTTCTATTTTGCCCGTTTTACCCTCAGAAATCATTTTCCAATATAAAAACCAACTTTTTATCAGTTAACAAATTAATTTGTTTATAACAATTAATAGCCCAAACGCACAAATTTTGTTTTCTTACCAATCGACGCCTTTTAGTCCAAGGTTTACACAAAGTACAAATTTGTAAAGGGGAAATCACATTTTCAGTGATTGGTCAGTCATTTTAGTTTTTCAGGGGGTTCACCGCTTGCCTACAAGAACGTGGCGGTTGATGAAGGCCTCGAGCTACCCAGGATTAGACTTTCCAGTTCTATTCAGTTATTATGTTAGACTGACCTAACAATATACGATAGTTGATATAAGATATCGAGACAGTAATTTTTAAAACTGGTTCAGTCGTTTACGTAATATGCGAGAAAACAAACAGATACGAATGGATCATATTTTTGGGTAAAGAATTGCTTTGAATCCCCGACATCGAACCCGAGACTCCAGCGTCGAAAGCGGCTTTCCTCCCAAACGGTTTTTGCTAGAAACATGAAATTTTGCATGGATATGTACCTAGGCATATTTTTACGCTAAAGGTTGCTGATTGATTTAAGTATCCATTTTCAACCGCGCATATCGCGATATGCGCGGTTGACGTGAAGAACCTGAAAAAAATCATGATAGTAGTCCATGTAACGAACATTTAAGGAAAACTCTGTCAGTTCAGGAGTTATAGACGTTTTTATGAGTAACTACGGAAGCCTATCTTATGCGTGGCCCGACACGCACTTGGCCGGTTTTACTACATAAGATTTTACTCATGGGAACATGACGCCGTTTAAAATTTTGTGAAATGACGTCTAACATATTTCAATAAATTATGTCGTAATACCAATTTGAGGTCAAGGGCACGCTACCATACCTACTTAGGTGTTTGTTTGTTATTTATCTAGGTCTGAAGGTCGATTATATCGTCTTAGTAGGTATTGTACTAATGGCCAATGGGTTTTTTCTTAATTCCACCGTGTGGAATGCGGTGTCGTCGTCGGAAACCTCGCAGTGTTGATACCGGAGAGTGACCACGATGGATGCGAAACAGCTAGCGAAACAAGAATCTACATCTTGCTTCGCTAGCTGTTTCGCATCCACTAATGGGTAGGTACCATTGTAGTGACCATGGTACCAACCCAAATATATTGGAACAGCGGTTCCACTATATTTAACGATTGATTTTGACAACACTAAATAGTAAAAGATTAAGGTCTACTACTACTACTACTGAATATAATTTCGCTGATTTGTCTTAAATAATATTGCTACGAGTAGCTGTTCCCGACGGTTTCTGCCTATAAGTAGCTTTCGATCCTGAATTGTATACCCCGTAGGGACAGGTTTTTTAAATTCTTACTACTCTCTAATAACACGTTTCAGCTTGTTAATAGATGTTAAGAAGTTACAATAGGTAGTCACATATAGCAATAAATGTTGTAGATATAAGAGAAAACATGTTCATTATACAAACCCTCCTAGATTAAAGAATGAAAGGTTGTATGAAAGTTCGACAGCAGTAGGTATATGCGAGAACAGAATAAAAGAAGATAGTAAGTAGATAAGATAGTTAAATACGAAGAAGCTATCGCCAAATTAGATACGACTTTTTTTGAATGCCGCGGCCCAATGCCCCTACCGCTCTCACGTCCGTTGCCGGGCGTCTCTGGCTCGCACGGAGAAGGTATTTCCAGTAGCGCCTGGCGGAAATTAGTTAGACTAGAGTAAAATAACATTTTATAGAACAGGCTCTGCCATAGGTAGAGAGAGGAGCGCAATAAAAAAAAACACGATATAAACTTATTGATAAGTACCATTATGGATGATGAGATGCCATTATGGATGATTAAATAATTGCAAAAGCACTCTCTCCCACGTCAGCATAAGCTGAGAGGAGACCAAATTCTACGCAGATGTGGCGTGTACCTACGATTTTCCTGTCCTTATACCTACTTCTACTATTTACTTGTGTATATTATTATCGCCATGTCTGTCTAAGAATAAACATATTTTTCTTTTTTCTTTCCTCTTCCTATCTGCAATAATCAGCAAAGGCGACGGTTATTTGATCGTGACATCTACTTTTTCCAGCTACTATAATCTGGGTTTTGAAGTTAGCTTTAGTTTTTGAAGTTCAATTACCGATTTGCGATATTTAATATGTACATATTCTCCATATTATATTAGGTATATGCTATGAATAGAACGTGCTACCTGCCTCTGGGGTTATGTAATATGATAACACCTTACATAACGAGTTGCAACATAACTTTATGTTAGTAGGTCACGACATATTGCTCATTCAGACAATTGTATTGTGAATAATCTCTACAAATTATACTTATGTACCTTTTCTCCAAGCATTTACGCGTAAATAATGTGGACTGAGACATTGGTTGCGGCAAAAATTAAATACTTAATAGCTTGAGGGTAAGTTGGCACTGAGGTATCGCTTATCCCCTCTTTGGGCCTTTATATATTACTTACGTAATCTTTTTTGACCGCTTGGACCGTTAGGAGCGTGCTTAAACCCTGCTGATAAACGGATGTGGCTCTGGCAATTAAAAAGTGCTCGGAAAAAACCATGGACGTATTATAAGAGAGGACATGCCATAAGCAACTGTGCACAGTGCAATCTTTAAGTGAGCACTGACGTCATAAAATTTGCGCGTGATTGCAAAAAGTGGGCGTGGCTTATCAGTGTACTATCAGCTTTCGTACATGTATATTCTGAGACAGTTCAGTAATTTTTGTGGAAATAAAAGGATAAAAGAAGATAAAAATGAAGTGTAGTGTTCTATCATGTAAAAAATATATAGATAGACGTTCTGATGCTAAGAATAGCATCACATTTCATGCGTAAGTAATTTTAATTGTATTTTTTTTAGAATTGTTCTAGAAAAATCTCTCACTTTTGACCTTTTTGACATCTTCAAATATATTACTACTCGAAGATAGATGGAGGCGTTTTGTTTCACGAACACGTAATTTAAATAGCTACTTATATTTTACTATTAACATTTTATACTAATTAAATATACAGGAATTCGTTCAACGTTAACTCGTAAGTGATTTTTAATTGCAAAAATATTTCTCTGTAGTTTTTATAGAGCCGTCCGCGTCTAAGTCGCCATCTATTGACAACTGGCAACAATAAACATAAAACTTCAAAAATACAGGGCCGCAATTAGAAACGGATAATTTTACAAGACTAGTTTCCTACGACTGTTTCATAATGGGCTGTACAATTGAATATTATTATTCAAAGTATAGCTAAATATTAAATTTAATTCAAGAACTACGTCAGGCACATACTTGCAATAAGGTACCTCCACGTCAGCAAAGTTATAGACTATATAACATCACGCTAAAAATGATAGGAGCGGAGCAGCAACGAAATATGCACAAAAATGAGAAACTAGTATATTTTGAGACCATCCATTTTTAATTCCGCGACCAAAAGCCGCAGCCTCTCATACGTCCATTGCCGACCGCTTAAGGGAAAAGTGTTATGACGGTGGGTGGCTATCCCGCCGTCCTCAGGCCCCGATCATGGAGATATCGTTGGTCCTGGGCGTAAATAAGTCTGCGGCGCCCTGGCCATTGACTACGGAACTCAGTGGGGAGGGTACGTTTCCTCACTCTCTCAGCCGCCTCCTTCGCGAGCATAACCTGCTCGCAGAAGGACACGGCCGCGTTCCACCTACTCCTGCTGTAGACCATGGCTTGAGGCATGGACTCTAGCGAGAGGGTATCCACGCCCAGACCTACTATGAGGTCCCGGTGCTATCTCGCCCACGGTCAGAACTCCACCAACGTGTGGAGTGCAGTGTCTTCGTCGGAGGCCTCGCAGTGTTGACACTAGGGTGTCCTCAAGATGGATGCGAAACAGATATTTAATGAAGCCAATATTATCAACAGTCCATTTAAAATAGATACGTTGTTGGCCGTCAATCTACCCGCCCATACGGGAGCCCCGTATAGGGCCCCGTTATACTTTAGACCTGGATATAACCCCTACGGCAAATTTCGACAGTTCAGTTTGAGATAGGTATATTTGCAATTCAAAAAATATAAAACTCCTTTGTACCAAAAATCTGAGTACGTCCCATTTATTTAAAGTCTGTAGGTATACTGTTACGAGTGTGAGATAGTTAAAACTACGTAGTAAACTGACATTTAATGAAGTAAGTAGTTTTGCTATTGACCGCGAGATGGAAAATAAAGAAGTGGGCGGGACTAAGGTTTCTTATACCCCTTACCACTCCTTCACACCCGCGAAGAGTCACACTTTGTCTAATAGGAAAATTGTATTACACCATCTCTACTCTTTTAATATCTCTATGGAAAAAACCAATAGGCACGCCCCTATTACGTGGGACAAAGCGACTAGAGAAATGTAGGCGAAATATAAACGCCTAAACCTTCGGAGATAAAGACGTGATCTGATGGTGTTCCTCTTTTCTGTTTTGACGTGGGAAATCTTAACTTTTAATCTTTCGCGTTTCATAATCTATATTTTACGTTTGAATTACCACAAAATATAAATATAGGCTGACTGTGTAACCTGGTCGAAACGTTTGGCAATATTTCGTATTTCGTATCAATTCCCGTGTTCAAGTAAAATGTGTGAAATGTTCATTGAATTCACCCTACTGGGAGCTCTGTCAGCGATGTGAGCATTTTGGACTTGTAAGAACTAAACCGTATAATGTCTCCTTTCGTCTTGACTTAACTCAATGTTTTGTGCCTTATTCTTCGAAAACCTGTTACCTACCTGATTACTTAGCAATAGTGGCTCAATAGGTGGACGTTGAGGTCTTGAGAACCTTGTTATGCCATTTAAGGGTCACGGCTGCGGCTCTCCAAACAGAGAGTGCTATTGAATAATCAATCAATCAATCAATACATAATAATAAAATTGTACGTGGTCAATGTCTGTATATCGAAGATATAATAGAGAAACTGTTCGGCTTTATGAACGCAATAGAACCCAAATTTTTTATCTGTTTGTCTGAATGTTTGAACACGCTAAGCTCAGAAACGGCTTTACCGATTTGAATGCAGTTTTCAGTAGTGCGTTGTGGTTTGTTGAACTTAACATTTAACATGTTGCTTTATTTCAATCGGTTCATAAATAAAAATGTTATGTTGATCTAAAGTAACACGCAGGCGGAGCTGCGGGTAACGTACTTAGATAATTTTTGTGACAAATTTAAGTTCTTCTTTCTTGTCCCCCACTAGCGGAGACGGTATATGCGTTTAAGGTTAGAGGATGTTCGTTGGTGCAAATCAATGTTGCCGTTTTTCTCCAAAACTACTAGTCCGATTTTGATGTAGTTTTCAGTTACGGATTTGGGTTTGATTGGTTCATGTTCTTAGATGTTACGGCGATAACTATCTTTTATCCTCTTTTAATTACTATTTAACCATCGCCACCATTTTGTTAGTTGTCATAAGAATAGAAGTTTATGTACACAATAATTATAATATATTTTAATGCTAATGCAATTTAATAAGTAATAACAGACTAGGTAATTAGCAGTGACAGACACATTGTACAGAGACAAATAAATAATTCGAAAGTATACACTTATAACATCCGGCGGTAATGTGGTTAAACGTGAGTGTATTACCGACCATAGAAAATATTGCGATGCTGTTTTTACTATTTATTACTCTAGGAAATAGTTTTTTTAACCGACTTCCAAAAAAGGAAGGTTCCCAATTAGACTGTACGTTTTTTATGTTTGTTACCTTATCTTTGGACTGAGTGAACCGATTTTGAATTTTTTTCTTGCATTGCAAAGCTACTACTTTTCAAGTGATCCTATTTCAATTTGGTTCCATTCCGACAATTATTTGATCCCATTTCGGTAATTTGAAGTCGGTTGTTGTGTCAATTTTTGACGTGTGATTTTTAATTATCAAACTACCAATAACATTTATTTAAAGTCTGTAGGTATACTGTGTGCATGTGAGCATGACCTGGGCTCTGGTTCTATCAACGTCTGTATCTCATAGATATAAATATATATTCGTGTCGCATTCGAAGCGTTTCATTTTGAAAATGGACTATTTTGATTTCGTCCGTCTGTCTAGTGACTTAACCTTCAGCAGTAAAAGCCTATATGCTTTTGCAATGATTTAACTATCAACTAATTAAAATTTTGATTTCATGAAGTTTCATCTGAATAATTTGGAGCTGATTCAATTAGGTATTTAGAGAGACAGACACTTGTTTGTGTCACGTGAATGGGGCGAACTTATTGCCTTTTCCTAGCACCTGGGTATATTGTGACATACGAGTGTAACCGTAAGATTCTAATCACACTCGCATGATTGGTGGAATGGTTGTAATTCGACTGCTTTGGTGGCGTGGTCGGTAGTGCATCGGCTTTCTACTCTGGAGTCTCGGGTTCGATTCCCGGGTCGAATGAAATATTTGTGTGATCCACTAATGTTTGTTTCGGAGTTTGGGTGTTTTCTATGTATATTATGTATGTATTTAGAAATATATAAGTATGTTTATCAGTTGTCTAGATCCTATAACACAAGCTTATAGCTTAGTTTGGGCTAGATGACGTTGTGTGAGAATGTCAAAAAAAAAAATTACTAGCGTTTGGAAAATAGTGGCCCTGAGTTTTTACAGCCAGGTTATTGTCTCACAGGCTATACAAATACAAGTTATTTCGCAAGATTCACACAATAAATGCAATTAGTGTTTATTTAAGGTCCTTACACGCACATAATGTATAGATTAGATGATATTTACAAGCGTGCGATGAACTGTGTTGCTACCAAGTAATTGTATGAATGGGGAACGTGGAGTTCTATATGGCCTTGGCTTGGTTTAGATCTCCTATAAATTTGAAATTTTGTGGAAATAACCTGTTAACTTTTAAAGATAAAATATATGGAGATAAGCACTTACATACTTACTACTTGCGATGAGAAAAGAGTGGCTGTAAGGTTTTAAGTTTTTAGAGGTAGAACCTGAGTGAAGAACCTGTCAATAAAAACTCAAGGCCACTCTTTCCCAATCGCAAGTGTGATTACAATGTTACGGTTTTTACAATCCTACAGTGACACATATTGTGGGTGTCTACCCTTTCGGGGATATAGGCGTGATATGTGTGTGTGTGAGAACCACTCTACCCATTGGTGAAAACCGAATCAAAATCCGTTGCGTAGTATAAAAATAGCATAAGTAAATAAGCATACCTACATAGAAAACGGAGGCGGAAATGTTTTATATTATGTTTTATACCATGTTATGATTATGATGCAGGAATGTTGCATTATTTATTATATTATAGTCTATTTAGTAGGCGGAGAGTATAATAAATTTATAATAATATACAAAATTACAAAATTACATTGACATAACATAATAAATAAAAAAAAATTGTAGGTACGTAACAGTGAAACTAAAAGAAAGGTTTAATTTGCCTAACATTATAATAACAATATAATGAAAGGTAATTACCTCTAATTTAATTTAAAGCATAGTAACTACTAATAAACTAATTAAAGGAATATAATATTTCTTTATTGAATACTCTTTTTCTTATTGAATTATGGAACAAAGGTTTCAAACCTTTGTTCATTGATTTCTTTTGATATTCTGCTAGTCACTGTTAGACGCCGGGCACCACTGGAAAAAGGTACCTTCTGCGTGCGAACCAGAGACGACCGGCAACGAACGTGAGAGGGATTTAAAAAAAAAAGACTGTTAGAAAGGCAATTAGGTATATACTTTCCTGTACTCAAGTACATCCAAAAGAATTCGTACAAAGAATCATAAATTAATGCATAAAGTATAAAAACATGACGTTCACTGCGATTTCTTACTAGGTTGCCTTTGGATTGATGGGACGCAACATCACATATTTTTTTCCCCTATGTATGATATAAAATAAATAAAATAAAATATAAATAACGTTTATTATCTTTGAAATTTTTAGCAAATTATTTAGATTCGTCAAAAGTTGGTGTGACTCTACCGAGGGTTCCAAAATGCAACGAGACTGAGAAGAGCCCTCAAGAAACTCAGTTCGGCTTTTTTTCAAAATATTTCATCTTAAATCTAATACAGAGTTATTTAGAAAGGAGCAATTCGTGTTACAACCAGGCAGCCTTGTCATCTAAGAAATCATTAATACTATAATAAGCTTTATGGCACAATTTACTTTTTATTAGTTTTTTAAATTTATTGACAGATAAATTTGCTATTTCGGTTGGCAATGTATTGTACATTCGAATAAAGTTCCCCGCAAAAGAATTACTCACTTTATGAAGCCTAAATTTAGGAACAGCCAGTTTATCCTACTATTTTTCACAAACTTACTTTTGTTCTTGTGGGTATCCAATAAAATTTCATAAATAAATAAATATGTTTACAATAAAAGATCTTTTGAGTTGGTAATTCTCAAATTAAACGAATTAGGTTGGTTAAAAGATTTTCTCAACAGCACTTCTTACATATACACCTTTGGTTTGAATTACAGGTGGTAATAGTGTTTTTAATGCCCGGCAAGAGATATGTGGGACCTAAGAGGGCCAATCGAAGAGGCAAAGTGTGGGTGTGTTATGCACTTCTGCTCACCGCTTCGGGAATACAAACGTTATTTATGTATTAACGAAAATTGCGCGGTTGGAGGAGTATGAAATTTGGCACACTTTAGGTAGAGTACAGCAGAATGATACTTATTTTAAAATAATTGGTCGAATTTTAAGCACAATGACATGTCTGTTCTCGTTCAACAAGAGAACTAGTACCTATTTATTATAATACAATCATACTGACCGTGAATAGTAAACAAAATCTTGCTAAAAGTAAAATTTCTTTAAAAAAATTGCATGCTATTAAATTGTCATAGATATATCCGGGAAAGGAATGTTTTATGAGGCAAAAGTATACAGCACTAAGATTTCTATCTTGCTGATTATTTTATGAATTAAGTGTTAGAACTAGTATATAAAAATCCAGCCAAGTGCGAGCCGGACTCGCTCACATAGGGTTCCGTAACGGCAAAACAATCACGTTTGTTTTATGGGAGCCCCCTTAAATTCATTCTGATTTTAGTATTTGTTGTTATAAGTAGCGGCAACAGAAATACATCATCTATGAAAATTTCAACTTTCTAACTATCCCGGATCACGAGATACCTACAGCCTGGTGACAGACGGACGGACAGCAGAGTCTTAGTAATAGGGTTTTTGTTTCACTCTTTGGGTACGTAATCCCAAAAAAGTATAGAACTGTAACAGATTTACTTGTGAACCGACGTAATTCAAAAGAGACACGGTAGTTGGCTCTTACGCCACCCGTCCTGAATCGTAAGATATGGATCGCAATGACCCTTTAATTATCAAGTAAAGGATTCTCGCCATAGTAAATAGGTATAATTACCTACAATCTATTAACTAGTATTCCCGTTAACGTGAGTTTACGTGAGCAGGTAGTGTTCCGCCGGGCGCTACTGGACGGCCGGGCGCCACTGGAAATACCTTTTGCGTGCGAACCAGAGACGGAGAAGAGAGCTGACGCTGGTTCAAATCCTAAGACGTTGTTTTTTAAGGTTTTGCGACTACTAGCGAAATATGGGGGTAATCAATCCGACGTCATTGCCAGTCTACCGCTTGGGAATGAGAGTGTGATTTTGTGTGTGCGTTTATAAAACCCTAACCCCTTTTTTTTATTTCGCGGACGCTCTCACGTCCGTTTCCGGGCGTCTCTGGCTAGCACGCAGAAGGTATTTCCAGTGGCGCCCGGCGGAACCATAACCCTGCCTTGGCTTGGTTTATTCAGGTAAAAAAAAAGTATGAGTTCCTCTCTTCCTACACGTTCTAGATCTTCGATTAAAGTCGATAAAGTGATTGTGCTATAAATTTTGCAATTGCTTATACTTATCTAACAGTGTCAAGACCTGCCATGGTTATTATGAAGAAAGCGTAGTAATCATTTATTCACGTAATCTCAGTGCGTGATGTAGGAAAGTGCCGTTTAATTATAATAGTAAGTATTAAGATTTAGGTAAAGCCCAAGTAGAAAATAGTTTATAATATGATGAAAACCTTTTTTCATGCTATCCGATTTTGACAAAATATAGGTAAAATGTATTATTATTATGCTAGGTTAAGTTGAGTTTCATATATTCTGTGAAAATCTCAAGAAAATTATTTAATTATCATCTTCGGGTTACATACAGATACGACAAAGATGAACAATGCCTTTTTTTGTGATTATTAGTCTTTTTGGGGATATCACTCACACATTAAATGTACGGTACACCATATTTCTACTATTATATAATATTAAAATAGTAGAAACCGTGTAAGTACTTATACTTAGTAATTATAATAATACAGGTTGCTCTGACGTCGGCGCTGGCGGCCACCACGCATGCGCTGAATGTTAAGACAATTAAGGACTACTTATAATCGTTTGATCAATTATTGATAAAATTACTAGTACACATACCTATTTAGATACACAAAATATAGGTTGTTAGATACAACCTATATTTTGTACAACGTAAGCGTGCAAGATGTCGATTAACGGACGAGTTTCTGGCAGACATGAAAGTGCCCGAATAGTGGCAAAAGGTTCGCATTCGATAGCGCAGGACTATAAATCCCAAATAGATTGAAAAAAAAAGGATGTCCCCCCCTCTAAAACCTAAACGGTCGACGTATAACGGATGGTACAACTCTGTTAGTTCAGGAGTTATAGAGGCTTTTATGGGTAACTACGGAACCCTATCTTATGCGTGCCTCGACACGCACTTGGATGGTATTATTGGTTGTTTTCGGTGTCAATAACATTTAATTTCAATGAAATTGGGATTTAAAGTTACCGATCAAAAATTTGGTGCCTGTAGGTAGTGGTCCTGATTACAGACTGGCCACCAAATCACAATCTATTTAAGCGGCGAAAAGGCCTTTATTACGTCCTCATCGTACAAAATACCAAGGTAATGGTCATAGGTGGTTGTTAAAATGCTTGATTGCTAATTGCTACCCGATGAATAAAATAAATACTTGGGACTAAAGTAGGTATCTTGTAAATCAACTTGAATAATAAAATTAAAATTACCTGCCGCAAACTGAAATGACTTTGAACGGAAGGTGAAAGTGATTAAAACAACAATATTGAATAATTACTGAAATATCATCGCCAAAACTCGAGCCCGCGGTAACTTCGACTTTACCTCGGAGTTGGAATAAAAAAACTAAATCTGAAGTAGGTAAACTTGTACAAAATTATGCGTTAAAAATACAACTGGGACAAAACATGACGAAACAATCTGACTTGGGATCCTCTTGTAATATCTCTATACTTCGGACACACCCGATTTTTATATGGATGTAAAGTAACTTTTCCATTTACAGTTTAATTTTTCTGTTATCCGTACCAAAAAGTAGGTACACTGTGATGAATATACTATCAAAATAAAAAAAAAAAACTGTTTTATGTATGTACTTGTAACGAATTTACATACTAATTTACTTTTTTTATGACGAACAACCCAAAGAAAGGAAAGTTGACAGTTTTTTGATTAAGGAATCCGTTTGCGAGATATTCAACTTGAAGAGGTCTTTTTTTTGAGAAACTAAAAAGCTGGCTCCAAGAATCTAAAAAAAATCATGATGGTAGTCTAACTTTCAAGGAAAACTACAACGGATCAGATAACTCTGTTAATTCTGTTAATGTGTGACCACGGATGGCTATTTTATGCGTGTTCCGCGCGCACTTGGCTGGTTTTTTACATCATACAAAACATAGCAGTTTCTACATATACATATAATTAACTATTGCTGCTATTACCACATAACAGAGTAATTTGTAAAACTTAGGCCTATATTTCACTAGGCGATAATGGCGGCGCAACCAGTCACCGCCACCAATAAAATGTATGCAGCTCTATGTGCTCTATATTTCATTGGGACACCATGGCGGCGCCACCAGTTCTATATTGCGCAATGGTCGCCTAGTGAAATATATCCATGCATAAAATATGATACTTAAGTAAATAATTACCTCAAATGACGTAATGTGATGAGAGTGAGACCGACGCGCAAAGTATCGATAAGCATTTTTTTTAAATTCTGCGGCCCAAGGCCTTGGCCCTCTCACGTCCGTTGCCGGGCGTATCTGGTTCGCACGAAGAAGGTACAGTGGCGCCAGTCAGGATAGTATCGATTATCATAATCTAGACCACACATTCAGATTTCTGATATTAAGTTTGAAAGGAAACACCTTTGCTTTTTTTTATCAAAAGAAAGCATTTGATGAAACCTATGATTACCTAGATTTTCTTCAGACTTTCAGCAAACCAATAGGGTAGATGCCTACAACTAAAATAAATAATTTAAATGTGTTTACTACATAAAGAATCCCAAAGTATGTACGTATATTGTATTTAATCTTATTATCTTTATTTTTATTATTTTTTAAACATCAATTGAATCACTAATAGTTACGGATTTGACGTTTTATAATAGTGACGTCATTGTTGAGTTTTTCATACAACTATGAGGCGTATCATTAAGACATTTAATAAAAAGAAGGTGAATTGATTTGAGAGTCACCTATCCTATTCTTATTTTTAACCGAGGGAGTCAAGGAGGGAGAGGGTTTTTCACGCGTATGTACGAGTATGTTAATTATGTGTATGTATGTAGGTTTCTTTGTTCGATTTCGATTACATAATAAGGTCTCAAATGTATGGTATTGATCTCCTGAGTGGCATAGGGATAAAAAGTACCTGTTTCCTGGGGTTCTAGCGCCAAAATGTATCATCATCATTATGAGAGCCTTTTCCAAACTCAGTTTTTTTTTTTTTTATATTTTTGGACATTTTCACACAACCTCATCTAGCCCAAATTAAGCTAATATAAGCTTGTGTTATGGGATCTAGACGACTGATAAACATACTTATATATTTCTAAATACATACATATTATACACAGAAAATACCCAAACTCCGAAACAAACATTTGTGGATCACACAAATAATTCGATTCGACCCGGAATCGAACCTGGGACCTCAGGGGCGGCAGTCGCATACCCATACCACTGAGCCACCGAGGCAGTCTTGACCCCAACTGAGTTTGGAAAACCCCAACTGAGTTTCTAGCGCCAAAATGTATGTTTTCAATAAAATATTTTCACCCAAACTCATCGAGTGGTGTAGGGATCAGTATTAAATTGAAGATCTTTGTAAGGTGATATTGGGATATTGGTATTGGTCATACTCGTAGTAGCTCAGTGGTCAGAGCATTCCCCTTTTTAGTGAAAGACCGTGGGTTCAAGTCTTGCCGATGATGATTTATTATCTACCTTTTTTTTTTAAATTCTACGGTCCAAGGCCGCGGCCACGCCAACGTCCGCTGCTGGGCGTCTCTGGTTACAAGCAGGTTTATTATCTATCTATATTGTAGCTAGTAAGAACGCAGTTTGAAAATTGGTTAGGGAAATAATGAACGCAAGTTAATACGTGGTAACTGATTGCAACATCAGTTGGTTGTGAGATAACACATAACCGCAACGGACTTTTTCGTGGATGTTTTGAAATTGCTCATTAGTTTGACACTCAAGAAGTAGACAGTTTTATTCGTTACAAAGTGAGGCTTCAGAACAAATGAGTGACACTCTCTTTTGAAGAACGATCGTCTATTAGTCACAGTTTCTAATAAAAAATATTACTAACATAAAGCATGCCTTCATGTAATATATTGTAGTTATTAGTTACATAAGTGAATGAGTTAAATGACCTTAATAACTCAAACTAAAGCTTTCTACAATTAGCTATGCGACATTCTACGTTCTAGACGGTTACCTTAATTACATGTAAGTAAGTAGTTAATTACATGGAAGTTAAATCTTGAACCTCAGCTAGTTTGTCTGATAATTCTACATTATCCAACTGTAGGTACCTATTTAGCCCATAAGAGTGAAATGGTTTCATCTTTTATTTAATGTGGGCTCCTTTTCACCCTATGGGCTATTATGGGCGACTGCCTCGGTGGTACAGTGGTATGAGTATGCGACTGCCGCCCCTGAGGTCCCAGGTTCGATTCTGGGTCGAATCAAATTATTTGTGTGATCCACAAATGTTTGTTTCGGAGTATGGGTGTTTTCTATGCATAATACGGACTTATGTATTTAGAAATATATAAGTATGTTTATCAGTCGTCTAGATCCCATAGCACAAGCTTATATTAGCTCAATTTGGGCTAGATGACATTGTGTGAGAATGTCCAGAAATATTTATTTATTTATTACTTTTTGTTTATTTATACAAGATAAATTGGTGTTTTCTATGTATAATATGTAGGTACGTATTTAGAAATATATAAGTATGTATATCAGTCGTCTAGATCCCACAGCACAAGCTTATTAGCTTAGTTTGGGCTAAACGATGACGTTGTGTAAGAATGTCTAAAGCTATTTATTTATTATTAATTCCTAAAATATAAACCTAATAAAGTTAGTTCCTTAACTAATTACTGGCTCTGAATAAAATTTGATAGCAAAATTCGATGTTTTCTGCATAAGAATCTCGGTCAGTTGGCTAAAGATCAGTGAAGCTTCTGACACAGTTCAGTATCAGCGATTTATCAGTGCAAAATATTGTTTTATACATTTTCGATGAACGCGTCCCATAAGCCAGTGTCAAATACAACTCAGTCATCATTGACACTGACATATTCATCTATACTATTATATAATTGTAAAGTGGTCGTGTCTGTACATTGGAGATATTTAAAAAAAAATACTTGGGTTATGTTATATTTACGATACTGAACACGAAAATATTTTTTTTTAATTTCCTGTCTGTTTGTCTGTTTGTTCGCGAAGGACGCAGAAACTACTGAACGGATTTTGATGCGTTTTTTTTTGTTAGACAGGGCTTGGTCAGACTTAAAATCTTACGTTTGTTTCATCGCAATCGGTGGATTAGAACCGGAGATGTGACCAAAAATATAATAAACTGAATTTAACGGAGATATATAGATGTCACTTTTTATTATTATTGGTGAATTTTTATAGCTTATTATTGTTAGGTATTTATGAAATTTGGCTGATATTGATGAAATTTAGTACAAGGATAGATTAGATCTTAAGAGAGGACATTTATGATGGTATGTTTAGTCGCGATAACCGACAACCACGCGGGCAGAGCCGCGGGCAACAGCTAGTAGAAAATATAATGAAAGAATATATTGCACTGATACTGAACTGTGAGAGAGTTCGATTTTGCTGAGCGCGTGGCAGGTGGCTTTTTAGGTTACCTCTGGCGCTCCGCAAAAATCGGGTTCCTCCAGACACTCTCATACCGGACAACGATTCTTGTTCTGCACCTGAAGCTAGTTAGTAATAAAATAAATCTAACTACTTTGCAATATTCCGCCACATGCAAATTACCCAACTCTCGTATTTATTCATGCACAAGTCCGCCCTCCAAACCCACTTAGGCCGAAAGAATAGAGAAATAATTTTGAAAATGCGGCGCACGGCGCCGAGCCGTCGACATCTCCTGATGATGCCCCTGGTTGGGGGCAAAACACGTGTCGAGGTTTTGTATTATTTTTTGCACGATAACACAACTATCATATTTATTCTATTTTCAAAATTTTCTTTCTTTCGGTCTAAGTGGGTGGACTTGTGCATGAATAAATACGAGAGTTGGGTAATTTGCATGTGGCGGAATATTACAAAGTAGTTAGATTTATTTTATTTAACTATAGACTTCCGAAAAGTAACGCCTGATAGTATTAACTAGTTAGGAATAACTAGTTCTTCTGTTCAACTAATCAAGCATTACCTTGACATTGGCGAAATCATCGATGAACATCGATGGAGCCACGTTTTTAAAGAAAGAAGAACTGTGCCGCATGCGTTGCCGCGCCGCCGTCGCCGCGGAATCGAGGCTTCACTGATATGTGTGAATCGACATTAAACCATTCCCCTTGGAAAGGAAACTGTCACTGGTTGGAATCCGGTCCGAGATAATCGTTTTTGCGATACAAATAGTAAAATATAATAATATGTATCTCGGTTTAATGAACTAAATAAAAGTTTAAAACTTAAGAAAGTTTGTCATTATAACGTTGTCTACCAGGTAGCTTTAGGGCCATAAAAAATAATAGCTGGGTAGGGTACGTGCATATAGTAAGCTTAATGCCAATACTTTTACTGTGAGCGCTTTCATCGATTTCAACAGTAATGTGTGAAATGATAAATGTTTTCTTGAAAGTGTGTGTGGGCTTTTTATTATGAACATGTGAATCCTATCACTTGCGAGTTAAATATGCAATAAACTGATACGTGTTATGACTATGAAATGTTTGTCAAAGAAGTTTAATGAGGATGTGAAGTGAGTGAAGATCCACTTACGCATGATGTTTTAAAATTCGCGAGTTCATTGTTCGCAGCGACCCTATTAGTTGGTTATGCAATAGGAGCAAAAAAACCAGACATCATCTTTGCCTTGTCAGTGTAGATAACATTCGAAGCGTTTTATTGATTGCTTGGAATAAAATGTTGTAATAATAATTTAATCTTTTAAAAAAATAAATAAGCTAAAATGCGATCAATATTTCTAACAGTGAGCAATGTTTTTTTTTTGGTTTCGATGCCTAAAGCCACGGCCGCTACTACGTCCATTGCCGAGCGCCCCTGGTGAGCTCCCAGGGAATTTTCAGTGGCGCCCAGCGAACAGTAAGCAATGGGTGAAGGCTGATCTACCGAAACCACAATGTTACAGAATAATAACTAGCAGATATTCAGAAGTGGAAGACTCACTACTTGTTTTACTAGTTTATTTAATGTATTAATACCTTGTTTTCAGAGACCTGGGGCCAGACTGACGGCCATCGTTTCACGTACCCCGAATCACCGCTGCTTACTCAACCAAATAACGTTTTGGACAGCGCGTTCTGCCCCGACGAGGCTGGTCAAGGCGAGGAATGTGTTCACGTGAAGAAAATTCTTTTGGGATCAACAGTCGAGATTGTGATGTTCGATCAAGGTAATTGTTTAATATTGACGGATAGTTTTAAAAGCGAGGTAGATCTCAATTTTTGAGCGACACATTATAAAATTGTCTGTGTCCCTTCTTGAGCACAAAGATAGAGAAAGAGAGAGGGAGAGAGAAAGAAGAAAGAGTATGTTTGACAACAACGAATTTGTATAAAAGTACAAAATTTTCCGAAAACTTTTGTCACCTAGTCGGAAGTAGTTGTTTTAGTCACAGAAATACGATCGAACGCTACGAACTTCACCTAACGACTATAAAAACGGCTCGGACTGACTTTTACTACTATGTACTACTTTTACTGCTGCCTTTTGGTCACCCATCCATACGATACACAATCGTATTTTTTTTTAATAAATAAATATTTTTGGACATTCTCACCCAGCTTATAAGCTTGTGCTATGGGACCTAGACGATAAACATACTTATATATTTCTAAATACATACATCCTATACATAGAATACATCCATTATTTTACTTACTTTTATCATTTAAGAAATAGTGAGTGCACATGGCCATGCGCCGCCGGGCGCCACTGGAAATACGTTCTGCTTGTAACCAGAGACGCCCGGCAACGGACGTTAGAGCGGCCGCGGCCATGCGTCAAACATGGCCATGCGTCACAATGGATAATTACCATAGTCAATGTTAAAACGGCAATCTCTAGCGAAATCCTTTATGTATTCGTCTTCACTGTGATAATTTACTAAGAATAGTAAAAAAATAAACATAGTACTTACTGGTGTGGAAATTACGGACAGTTAGATAATGAGTCACTGTGTTGCCAGCGCAACGACTTTGAGATCTTAGATGTCTGCCTGATGTTTCACAACTTTGCAATTATCTTTTGTCGTCACTGACGCTTCTGTGTGAGGGTTAGAAACTCAAGAAATAATCATAAATAGTCGCACAGACATAGGTACTTAGCGGCACTTCGATGATGAGACGTACAATGTTTTAATGCTTCCCGACCTTAGACCAACCGGTACCGTAGGGATCTGTGTTCCTGACGCGGCGACGTTTAGGTTGTACGGTACCAACCGTCTTGAGTCCTTACTGTTTGAGTAGGTATTGTTTGCGTCAATGGCCACAGTCGGTACAATCCAACCTTCAATATTATTACGATTTGTGACTGTAATCCCATTTAATATGACTGTGTATTTTTTAAGTTAATGGAAGCTTCTTAACTCTGTCAAATAATATTATTATATGAATTGCAAAAACGATAGTCCTTGGGACAGACTTGTAATTTTAAAAGACTTGAACCACCGGCTGTTCTCTTTCCAGGGTAACGCTTAACCAACAGACAAAGGCATCGGTACCTGTTGGTTGAGCATTCCTCCTGGAAAGTGAACAGACGGGGCGGTTCCAGGCCGCCCCAATGCCTATCGTGCCATTTTATATTTTAATATAATTAGTTCCATTCAAATATCAGTTATGAGTACAAGCTGGGAAAATAATCAACTTGCACACCTTGCAGGGTTGTAGGGGGTAGGATGTAACTTTGTAACCTATGCGAGACTCCATCTTACTAAAGTCAACTGCCAGTACGTACTATTTATCACAGTAGTTAAATCGATATTCCTTAATTGCAATACGTAAGTTGATTACTTTATTATTGGCCAATGCGTGTTACAGATTTCAATTTAGAGAGTTTGGGCGCCAACCCGTTTTGTTTTACTTTCTCCCGAACTGTTCTTTTAATCAATAAACAAGGGCGTAAATAATTTTGTTGCTAACTATACTTTTTAACGGATGCACTGTAGAAAATATTGCAATTACACTTTTATGACTTCTTCACTGATTGAAACGTGATTTAGTCACGACAACATTAAAAATATGTTATGAATTCTTTATCAGCTACTAGATCATTTAGATACTAGATCTGTCTGTATGTCATCGTCACGTTTAGCGGGTTATAATTAAATTTATATCTTTTGGAACAGTGTTGTAATAAATGGGTTTCCTTCACAACTAAGACAGCCTGAAGGTAATATTGTAAGCCCCGATTAAGACTTACTTGTATGCCACAATTGTTGCAGTATGTAAGTTGTTTATGTAGTTACCTTGTACTTGTACTTGTCGACGCAGGCTGGTCTCCGCAATTCCACGTCTATTGCGGGTATTGCGTACGGGTAGGACTCTTCTACTAGTTTACACGAGCCAGCCGATCTCCTCCAGGAACGCCAGCAGGTCCCGCAGGTTGTGCAGAGTTTCCGGGACGGTTTCTGGGTTGCCGAGATGTTTCGCCCTGTAGTACCTGACTTCCTCACACCGCAGTTGCAGATGGCTGACCGTCTCTTCCTCAGCCATACATGCCCTGCAAAGGGGACTGTCAGTAATACCAATCGTATGTAGATGTTTGTTTAAGAGGCAATGCCCCGTTAGGACACCTGTGAAAAGACGAAGATGGGATTTTTTCAACGTCACAAGCCACCTGGCTTGTCGGCAGTAGAGTTCGGGTAGTGCCTCACTCGACTGCCGACAGCCCGTTAGACTTATCCAGAGTGTGTTGTGTAGAGTGTGTGTTTTTTGCGACAATATTGTCCTTATAGTACCTACCGGGTGTGGTAGTATCGGCTCCGGGCCGATTGACTTATGGCTAGAGCCGCTTCTTGCGAGCTCGTCTGCTGCGTCATTGCCTCTGGAGCCACTGTGTCCTTTAATCCACTGTAGAGTGACGTGGTGGTACTTACTTATCTCAGCCAAGCGCTGATGACAGTCGTAGATGAGGCCCGAGCTGATGCTGTGGCTGTTTAAGGCCTGTAGTAGGTACTGACTTGCTATCGGAGAGTATTCTAATACTAGTGTACCTTACCTCTCTGGAAGCTATAGCCGTTGCTGCCTCTAAGATCGCATAGGTCTCGGCTTGAAATACCGTGTTGTGTGATCCTAGTGGCGTTGCTATCTTGATCTGTAGGTCCTTGGAAAAAACTCCGCTGCCTGTGCCAGATCTGGTTTTTGATCCATCCGTGAAGACTCTTTGAGGAAGAGCTCTGTGAGGTTTTGGCCTTCAACGTTGTCATCCTCGAATAACTGGATCTTGTACTTCTTGTCAAAAACAAAGGCTTTCGGTATTCTATCCGATCCCGCCATAAGAATGGGAGAGTCGTTATAGATAGTATCCAGAAGTTTTGTGTGATGGGTGCTGATGTTCCTCGATAAGTTTAGAGATTTCAGTCTGAGAGCAGCTGCAGAGGCTTCTTGTGTTATGTGAAGGTGCAGCGGGGGTATGCCCAGCATGGCCTCAACAGCAGCAGTCGGTGTGGTTCTCATGGTCCCTGTCACCGCGAAACAGGCTTGCCTTTGGAACTTTTGTAGTTTTTTCTGACATGTAGTTTGCTGGCATTTGCGCCACCATACCAGCGCTCCGTAGCATAGCATGGAGCGTATGACCATATTATATAGCCATAGTGTTACCTTCGGCGAGAGACCCCAGGACTTACCTAACATCTTGCGACAGTGCCAGAAGGTGATGCTAGTCTTGTTTATCTTGTCGTCTATGTGTTTGCGCCAGGTCAGTTTATTGTCCAAAGTAATACCTAGTTACTTGACTTCCTTGGAAAGTGTTGGTTCTGTACCGAACAGTCTGGGGGGTCTGAGGTCACATACTATATTTGCTTCCTTACCTGTGATGAGAAGTGTTATGTCGTCTGCATAGCCGACAGTGTAGAGGTGTTTTTTGTTTAATTCAGTAACTAAGCTGTTTATTACTATGTTCCACAGAAGTGGTGAAAGGACACCTCCCTGGGGGCATCCCTTAATCACCTCTACCACCTCTGTGTCGTTGTCTAGTAGTAGTGTTCTTTTACTGAGCATGTTCTTTATCCATCCTGATAGCATCGGATTTGCACCATGGTGTTCCAGTGCTGCCATTATGCTAGTGAAGTTTGTTTTGTCGAAGGCAATATCGATGAAGGTACCTAGACATATACCTTTGTTTTGTATCGCCTCTTCCGCCCGCCTTACCACCTGGTGGAGGGCCGATTCAGTTGATTTGCCTGCTGTGTATGTATGATGATTTGTGTGAAGGGGAAAGTGTGTCAGCACATTTTCCCGGAGGGTCCTCTCACACAGTCTTTCCAGTGTTTTTGTGAGGAAAGAGGTGAGGCTGATTGGTCTAAATGATTTTGGGTTTGTGTAATCACTTTTACCTGGTTTAGGTATGAAGATTACCTTCACTCTTCTCCAGCTTGCGGGCACATACCTATAGGCTAGGCAGGCTTGCATAATGGATATTAGTGGTTTGTAGAGCTTTGGTCCCCCCACTGTACGAGTGCCGGAAATATCCGTACTAGGGGATTTGAAAGGTACCTTACGTAATGTACTTACTTCAGCATCGAAAGCCATTTACAATACTTTTATTGTATTAGACACTTATTACTATTAGGGTTCCGTACCCAACGTACCCAAAGGGTAAAATGGGAACCCTATTACACAGACTCCGCTGTCCGCCCGTCCGTTCGTCTGCGCCAGGCTTTATCTCATGAACCGTGGTAGTAAGAAAGTTTAAATTTTCACAAATGATGTATTTCTGTTGCCTTTATAACAACAAATACTAAAAACAGAATATAATAAATATTTAAGGGGGCTATAGGACAACAAACGTGATTTTTTTGCCGTTTTGGTACTGAACCCTTGGTGCCAGGTTATTTCTTTGTTACGTGACCAAAGCCTTCTTGACGACATCGGTTGTTTGTATATCAGCTTCCAGCAGTAAAACCTTCACTTAATTATATTAACGCTCCAAGCATATTGCTCAGAACGTAATACTTGATAAAGATCTGCGCCGAAAGGGGCACTGATTGTTTGTTAACTTGGCCTGTAAAATAAACAACCGTATCATTACATTAATCACAAAAAACTAACCGTTAATTTTTATACTGACATGTTTATTAATCAGGTTAACTGCTTTCACTGTTGACTGTACCTGTGGACAACAGGATATTGGAACAGCAAATATGAAACAATGTACAAAAAGTGAAAGTTTGTTGCGATTGTTTAACACCAGTGATCACTGTTTACCATCATTGAAATGGTTTTTATAAGTAGCTACTAAGTAAGTGTTTTCAACCGACTTCCAAAAAAGGAGGAGGTTCTCAATTCGACTGTATGTTTTTTTTTTATGTTTGTTATCTCATATCTCTAGACTAGGTGAACCGATTCTGAATTTTTTTTAATTGAAAGCTGCTACTTCCCAAGTGGAACCATTTCAATTTAGTCCCATTCCGACAATTATTTGGTCCCATATCGGTAATTTGAAGTCGGTTGTTGTGTTAATTTTGACGTGTGTTTTTAAATAACAACTTTTATTTATGAGTAGTGGCTCAAAACAACTTCGGACGAGGCCGATAAATGGAAACAGGTTCGTCGCATATTACGTTGGACTAACAATGTTCTGACAAAGAGGGGGCATCTAAAAAACCTCTGCTTACCCCTTTGGCAGGCGTGGTTATATTGTATGTCTTTATAAATAACTATTCAAAAGTTAAAGAATAATTTCATCCCAAAGAAATCGCAGAGCACATTATTTTATTTGTTCAAACAGGCACTTCTCACAGCTTATTGGAAGAAATTGATAAAATCAGATAGAAATCTTGTTCCAAGAAAGGGTCTTTGTATTCAATGGAAGCTTTGATATAAGTACCTATAATGTACTTATTGGCTACAGTTACTCGTTTAGGGCAAAGAGTTATTGTAAGAGATTTTTTTGCTATAAATATTTGAGGACTGCGCGTTGGATATCGTTAAATAATATTTAATAAACAATAACAGAACTTTGAATCATGTACTAGCGGACGCCCGCGGCTTCACCAGCTTGACAAATAATGAAATTATATACAAAAAACCTTCATCGAGGACCACTCTATCCATTGGTGAAAACCGCATCAAAATCCTTTGCGTAGTTTTAAAAATCCAAGCATACATAGGGAACGGAAACGACTATGTTTTATGCTATGTTGTAATTATGATAAGTATGATAACAGAACTGTTTATCATGCAAGTATAGCGGAGTTTATTGCGGACTAAGTTCAAATTCCTAAGGACAGTACTTACTTGATCAAGATACGAGGCGTGAATCTCGTATCCCAGTCGAGATCTCGCGATACTCCCTTACTTAAGTGGCCCAAACCTGTTCATTAATAGTTGTACCAACCTAGTTTAAGTGTACCAGCGCGTATCCTTATACGGTAATGTATATTCGAAGTATCCACTTTCAGAACCGAAAGTTAGAAACGACACTTGCTCCACCATAATATTTGTATGTCAATATTATATACCTTGTGTAAACCTTAAGTTATTATGTGTGTTGATACTTTACGCGCTAAGCAACTTGTTACATTGCTTTAGGTTAAAACGAGGTTCCGTAGATAGGTTTTCTTGTTCCTAATTTTTACGGGAACTAATACATTACTTACTGGTATAAAAGTATTACATCATGTATATTCAAGAAATAGTCTATATATTGATCAATTTTTATCCAATCTGTTCAAAGGGGTCTGTGTTAGGAGTGGAGTAAGGAGAAGACTAAGGCCTCTTTAAGACGAGCGTATTTTTCACCGGACAAATTGTGCCGGATGCACCGCGACCTCCCCTCGCCGCCGGTCCATTGTCTGGTGAAAAATACGGCCGTGTAAAACCAGCCTAATAGGGTAGTGTACTTACTATCAATTTATTTATGAATATTTAAACTAGTGGTTCTGTGAACCGTAGACTTCGGGAGCTTTGTTCCGAAAATTTATTTTCAAATTTTCTTTATTACTCTTTCATTTTTCATCCAATCCAAAAAATATATTCACATGTTATTCATTGTAAGCAAGGAGTGGATCTACGGAGAGGCTGCATGTCTCCCAGCCGGGACCCCTCCATGGGACCTGGAAGCGAGAGCTTGAAGGAGGCGCTGGAGCGGGACCACAGGCCTGTGTCTCGAGAAATCGAGGACCAGCGGTCCCAACTCCGCCAGGATCTCATGGAGATTCATGGAGGGTGCGACTTGAGCAACCCAAGTGGGGTACCACCATCATCGCGGCGGTGAGACCGATCATGGACGATTGGCTGCAGAGGCAGCATGGTGACCGTGTGACGCAGATCGTTGCCGGGCATGGATGCTTCGGTAGCTATCTGTTTCGCATGCATCGTGAGGTCACACCCCGGTGTCAACACTGCGAGGTTTCCGACGACGACACCGCACTCCACACGTTGGTGGAGTGCTCAGCGTGGGCGAGTCAGCGCCGGGACCTCGTAGTGGGTCTGGGCGTGGATACCCTCTCGCTGGCCATGCTTCAAGCCATGGTCCATATGACCAAACACCCGCAGAGACCACAGAGGTGGTCAAAGTCCGCCGGGTGACACTGGACATACCCTCTGCTAGTATACCAGAGATGCCCGGCAACGGACGTTAGAGCGGTCGCGGTCTTGGGCCGATGAATTAAAAAAAAAAAAGTTAGGTACCTATACATAATTATATTAGTCGGCGAACATAATATTAATATCTTTGAATATTCCATCTACATATATAACTACAATAAGAATTACAAATATACAAAATATACAATAGACTAAAAATATTTACATTACAAAATATCGTTTAAAAGATCCTCCGCGTCATTGCCGACTGGGAAGGTTCCCAGAATGCTGGCTGTGTTGCCACGTTGGGTGGCGATACTTATTCTTTGGGCCAGAAAATAGCCAGCCTTCTGGTCCTGAGAAGCATCGATTAAGCGTTTAGCAATGTCTCTATAAAGGTGGCGAGCACATGACCCCAGTGTCTCAACCCCAATAATATAACGATATAACGATGTCCTGTTGCACATCATGTGTCATGTTGCATATCATGGTGCAAAATGACAGTGCAAAATGACAGTGATGTATTATGACGCGTAGTTGTTACCCTTATTGTTACCTCACTTTCGACAAATATAGGCACGAGATCTCACTCCGCTGCCGCGTCTAGTGTTTATTTGGTCCTGTAGCCGTAATGTACGCCTACATTTAGCCAACTAATTTTGATCTCACGTAATAGAAGTAATATAGCCTGTTGCGCTTTCGGAGTTAACAGATTTGTTAGCATCTTTTTCTAATATGTAGCTGCATTATCCCTTAGTGCTATAGCTACTTTTTCTCCCTTTAATATAATAATCCAGTGGACATTGGGATCCAAAAATCCATTCGACGCAAGCATCTGTTACTGAGTCCTTCAATACCAGTGCAGTTTTCTCTCTGTTTTATTTATTATACTACAGCTATTCGATATCATAAACAAGATTTTCTTATTAGAAACCTGTCAAGCCATATAATCCGACAATCTCGATCGCGGTTTGTTCAGCATACGTTGCATAAAATAAATTGAGTCACTTTATCTCTACGTAAAACAAGCGAACGTGTTCACCACATAAAATGAATAATAACAGGCATGTCAGTACGTAACATGCAAGGGTTGCGATTTGATATACGTTGCTGCCTTGCGATAACGTTATTTACCTTGTTTAGTTTCTCTTACAGCGGAGATTCTATTTTTTTGATTTTGTAATAGACGGGCTCAGTTAGTACTGAGAAAATAACAGATTGCTTTCATATTATTTAGAATGTAGGATATGGGGGCTTAAAACGTTCTAGCAGGTAGCTTTCTATTTTATTCTCATCAAAAATCCTATTTTGTACTTGGTAATGATTCAAAATGACAGTGATGTATTATGACGCGTAGTTGTTACCCTTATTGTTACCTCACTTTCGACAAATATAGGCACGAGATCTCACTCCGCTGCCGCGTCTAGTGTTTATTTGGTCCTGTAGCCGTAATGTACGCCTACATTTAGCCAACTAATTTTGATCTCACGTAATAGAAGTAATATAGCCTGTTGCGCTTTCGGAGTTAACAGATTTGTTAGCATCTTTTTCTAATATGTAGCTGCATTATCCCTTAGTGCTATAGCTACTTTTTCTCCCTTTAATATAATAATCCAGTGGACATTGGGATCCAAAAATCCATTCGACGCAAGCATCTGTTACTGAGTCCTTCAATACCAGTGCAGTTTTCTCTCTGTTTTATTTATTATACTACAGCTATTCGATATCATAAACAAGATTTTCTTATTAGAAACCTGTCAAGCCATATAATCCGACAATCTCGATCGCGGTTTGTTCAGCATACGTTGCATAAAATAAATTGAGTCACTTTATCTCTACGTAAAACAAGCGAACGTGTTCACCACATAAAATGAATAATAACAGGCATGTCAGTACGTAACATGCAAGGGTTGCGATTTGATATACGTTGCTGCCTTGCGATAACGTTATTTACCTTGTTTAGTTTCTCTTACAGCGGAGATTCTATTTTTTTGATTTTGTAATAGACGGGCTCAGTTAGTACTGAGAAAATAACAGATTGCTTTCATATTATTTAGAATGTAGGATATGGGGGCTTAAAACGTTCTAGCAGGTAGCTTTCTATTTTATTCTCATCAAAAATCCTATTTTGTACTTGGTAATGATTTGTTGCGTAACTTATATCACGTTCTGTGCTCAACGGAAGCTATCAAAAGGAATGTACGTTCTTCACTTCCATTTTATTGCTCCACTCCAATTGGATCAATGGGAACCGTGTAACATATTATGATGATTTCAATTCGCACCTACAACTAATAATTATTCCTACAATAATAAATGTTGCTTGGGTATATGAAAAAGTAAAAACAGTCATCAACATAATTATTAATCATTAAATATGCTGATACCAAGTTGAAATTGTTTAAATCTTAGCTTAACTCCAAAGAAACATCTTTATTATTTAAAATAACTACCCTGACAGTTGATACTAAACTTCTACGTCAGTAAAACGACATAATTACGCATTCTTTTTTTCATTGGCCTGTATTGTCTCAATACAGTTGCGCAAAGGCCTTCCCAACTCTTTTTAAAGTGCTCTGTCTTGTGCCAGAGTGATAGAGAGTGAGAGAGACCCCAATCAGTTTTTTGAGTGAAGCGAGCCGAAGGCGAGCGGAGCTCTCAACGGGTGACTAAAATTATTTTTCAAACGATTTATGTTAAATTGTTTCTCGGCGAATACTCGGCCGATTTCGGATTTTCTTGCACTCATCAATAGCTTACAGAATTACCCAGGTTATTACGATGCCAGAATTTTGAATTTAAACTCGCTTTGCTCAAATATATGCTGCAGCGTAACGGTACGTTTCGCGACTGCGGCGACCTAGTCTATCTGGGTGGTGTTTTCCATACTTTTTATATTATCGGCATACTCGTAATTCAATTTATTGCAATTTTCATTGAGCGTGAACACTAGTTAGCGTCTCCCATTGGAATATAGAATTATGCATAACTAACAGTTACCATAACTTTGATATTGTTACTATCACGAGTAAGTAATTTGTAGATGCCGTTTATATATCAAAATAATTTAAGCTACATTAATTGAGTTATTAAGACGGAGCGTAGCGGAGTCTTCTCTAAGATGGGCTCGATGGAAAATGTATGTAAAACGATAACGGTCGCAATTTTAAACCTATCGACTTGAAATTTGGCATGCAGATAGAACACATTAACGTCCTTTGCTGTATAGTTTTGGTATATGTAGGGTTTTTATGGTTTTTGAGTTATTAATTACGTTCTCCGTCTTATTTATTTCGACGTAAACGCCCGCGTTCCGGCGAATACCTAGTATGAATATTAATAAGGTATTCGTTGTAAAACTCTTCTACTTGCGCTTTTTTAGAAAAATAAAGAGAATTTGTGGTATCATTACCACCTTTTTTCTGTATGAAGTTCCGTCATCAAGTCAATTTATTTCACATTTTTTTACGTTATATGCAAATTGATGACCTAAATGATTATGACTCAATTTACTTTTGTAGCTTATTTTCAGTTTTAATTTGTTCTGCTTTATAAATATGTGTTACACGTAATACTCTGCCAATTTGAGAGTAATATTCTTAGTCGCACTTAACACTTAACCTGTAACTTTCCTGTGCACTATAACTTATAGCATACGGAATATTTACCATGTGATGTTTCTTTATAGAGCATAATGTGAAATGTCGGAGTAAATAAATATAGAGTAAATACATAGCATAGGTAGATGGCGCTGCTCGCCATAGTTCTGTTTCATAAGTGATCTGTGTTAATAATTTAATTAAAAATAGTTTCAGTACAAAAACCTTATATATTACGAAGTAAAATCCCTTTTAATGCTGTGAGTAATGTGTGACAACGTTATCAGGACTATCAAGTGCGAAATAGTGCAACATTCCAATAATACACGATTATAAACTAGTACGTCAAATAAAAATAAATAATAGAACAGATGAGTGATAAATCTATAGACAATCAATATATTATTCCTATCAAAATAGTGATATACTGAATAATGTTAATTTGCGAGTTAAATCCACAAGTATTCAATATTTAGTGCTACCTTCCGTTCGTATGCAAAGTGTGGAATGCAGAAAAAATTCTTCATTAATGAGTCATAGCAACCGCTTTGCAATTATTAAATTCACTAGCTGTACTAAGGGATACTAAAATTCAACAACGTTCATTAGCGATCAATCAGCTGGTTGGAGGGCAGTGGGACTTTGAATCTGAAGGTGCCGGTTCGAATCTCTGTTGTTCGCTGATCACTTTTTGTGATGTTTATCGAAATTAATTTAACATACTTGTCACTTTAAAGTCAACAAAAGTGGCACATGAGACGGTGACAGCTGATTCCTACCATTATCTACCATTACGCTTCGTTTTACGCATAAATTTAAACATAGGATGGAAGGTCAGTTCCAAATATTATTCGACAAAATGAAAATCGAGATGGAGAATCAAAACGCGGAATTAAAGTCTTCTATCACAAAGAGTATTATGGACAAGATGGATGAGAAATTAATCCCTATTGTAGAAGAAAATAAAAACTTAAAAAGTAAAGTAGAAAAATTAGAAAAAGAGATACAATACTATAAGAGAGTAGAAAGAAATAATAATATTACAATATTTGGCTTGGAAGAAAAAGAAAAATCTGAATATGAACTATTACAAAAGATGAAGGAAATTTTCAACCAGGACTTAAATATAAATATACAAGAGTACGAAATTAACAAGATGTATCGCCTTGGAAACAAAAACAGTGAAAGCAGTAAACCGAGACCTGTATTATGTTCATTTATAAATAACTGGAGAAAAAGCGAAATTATTAAAAATAAAAAGAATCTTAAGGCAATCTACATTTCTGAAGATTACTCGAAAGAAGTGTTAGAGAAAAGGAAAGCATTGCAAGGAAAGTTAAATGAAGAGAGAAATAAAGGCAATACAGCGTACTTAAAATACGATAAATTAATAGCTAAAGAGAACAATATTAGTCAAGAGAAAAGAAAAAGAGATACATCTGCTTCACCCTCTTCCAATAATAAACTGCCAAAAACGCAACAGACCTTAACCACTAGTAAGTCAAACCGAATAAATGCTTTTGACGTGATGCGATCCAGATCCGGCTCTCTTTCAAATATACCCTTGTACTAACAACACTCAATAGCAACTAAAGAACGGCAAATGGAAACAAAAACCAACCGAAGCAAATGTCATAACAGAAACAAATAATCACGAAACTCCCCCAAGCCGACTGGTCCTCGTGGGGGAAAGAGACCAAAACCCTCCAGCAACTACAAATGAACTAATTTATATATCTAAACAATCACCACAAACCCTCAATATTGGAACATTAAATGTAAAATCTTTGTCTACGACAACACAATTTATGGAACTTACCTATCTGCTACAAAGAATAAAAATGGATGTACTCGGTCTGGCGGAGGTTAGAAGAATGGGATGTGTCATCGAAGAACATGAAAACTACATATTATGCTATAAAGGCGAAACACTCGGTTTATATGGCGTTGGATTCTTAATTAAAAAAGAACATAAAAACCGAATAGTTAGATTCTCAGGACTCTCAGAGCGAGTAGCATTATTGGAAATGAAATACGAAAAGCAAACATTGACAATAATCCAAGTTTACGCACCAACTGCACAGGCGACAGATGACGAAATAAACTCGTTCTACAAAACTCTACGGATAGCACAAGAACAGGCTGGGGGAAATGTCCTCGTTGTTGGCGACTTCAATGCGAAAATTGGCCAGCCTACAATGAAAGACAACGATAACTTTGTTCTGGGTAAATTCGGATACGGAAACAGAAACGAGAGAGGGGAGAAACTCATTATCATAATTCAATACGCAATGGAATATAAAATGTCAATTATGAACACCTTTTTCAAAGCACGGAAAAATCGCAAATGGACCTGGCTCTCTCCTTGCGGCAACATAAAAAACGAGATTGGTTTTATTCTGTCGGACCACCCTAAGAAGATAAAAAGCCTAGAAGTACTACATGGTTTTGGATACAGATCAGATCATCGCTTAGTTAGATCTACTTTCGTACTGGATCCCAACAAAAAGAGTAGAAAATCATTCAAAGGGCAACCTAACCAGCTAAGGACGCAAAACGAGATATCATCGTATTTAATAAGCCTCAAAACCAACATCGTTCAACTAGAAACACAACAGACTGAAGATGACGAAATTGAAGTTTTCTATAATAAACTGATTAACACTATCAATACCAGTCTAGAACATAAACCGAATGACAAATATTTAAAAACCATGGACAAAATACTGAGTGAACCTACCAGAGCATTAATTACAAGACGAACTGATCTTTTAAAAATAAAACCGAAAACTATAGAAATTAAAGAAGAACTAAGCAGATTGTTTGAGTCCTCAAGTAAAGCTATAGACAAAGACTACAAACACCATAGGAAACAAATAATCGAAACTAGTCTAAAAGAACACAGAAGCACGAAAAAAGCCTATAAAAAGCTGACCACACACAGAGACTGGATTCAAAATATAAAAACCAAATCCAAAGAAACCAAGACCAGAGAGGATATCATGGAATGCGCCACAAACTTTTATAAACAACTATATGAAAAAACACCTAACTCAATATATTGCCATCATACTACAACTGAAGAAACAATTGGACACTTTCAAGATAGGATTGATCTTCCCCCAGTGGATATCAAAGAAGTCATCATACACATTCGGAAGCTAAAAGCGGACAAAAGCCCTGGCCCCGACGGTATACAAAATGAAGCCCTAAAAACTGGTGCTCTCTCACTAGCCGGCCCACTGACATATCTATTCAACAAGGTTCTCGATACAGGAAAGGTGCCAACACAATGGAAAAGATCCGACATAATCCTGCTATATAAGAAGGGAGACCCGCAAGATATCGCTAATTATCGCCCTATAAGCCTTCTTTCATGTGTTTATAAACTGTTTACATCAATTCTACAAACCCGACTAAGTCCACAAATTGACAAGCTGCAGCTGATAGAACAGGCAGGTTTTCGTTCTGGATTTTCAACAACTGACCACATACAAGTACTACAACAAGTGATAGAAAAGTATAAAGAACACAACAGACTACTATATATTGCTTTCATCGATTATAGCAAAGCATTCGACACAATTTCTCATGATGCTATTTGGGAAGCTCTCTATAAATGCCAGATAGACAATAAATACACAAGAGTACTGAAAAATATATACAAAGACAGTGTAAGCCAAGTCAAACTTGAAACAAGAGGACCTGACATACCGATAGCAAGAGGAGTTAGACAAGGTGACCCCCTGTCACCAAAGCTGTTCATAGCAGTATTGCAACACATTTTCGATAATATCAACTGGCAGTCCGAAGGGATTAGAGTCAACCGAGACCGGCTCACTCACCTCAGATTTGCGGACGATATTGTTCTATTCGCAGAAACAAAAGCCGGACTACAATCAATGATAAATACTCTGAACATTGAAAGCGAAAAGGTAGGCCTCAAAATTAACGAGAACAAAACAAAAATATTAACTAACAGCCACATAAATACGATAAATCTGAACGGAAAGCCACTCGAATATGTGAAGAACTACGTCTACTTGGGGAAACAATTTTCATTTGACGATAATAATGAAGAACAGGAGGTCGAACGCCGTATCAACATGAGTTGGAAAAAGTTTTGGTCTTTTAAGGAAATCCTGAAAGGAAGATTTCCCCTACATTTAAAGAAAACAGTCCTGGATACCTGTGTTCTCCCTACCCTCACTTATGGATGCCAAACGTGGACTTATAATACAAAAATAAAATCCAAAATAGTAACATGCCAGAAAGCAATGGAGAGGAGCATACTAAACATAAGAAAAAATCATAAAATAAAAAGTATAAACATAAGACAGAAGACAAAAGTTATAGATGCTTTAAAGTACGCCCTCAAACAGAAGTGGAGATGGACAGGGCATATGGGAAGATACACAGATAAAAGATGGACTTTACAAGCAACTACATGGGAAGGACCATCAGGAAAACGGAGAAGGGGGCGTCCTAGGAAACGGTGGATAGACGATATAAAAGCTTTAACAGGTACTGAATGGAGAAGTAAAGCTTTAGACAGAGAGTTATGGACCAAGCTGGAGGAGGCCTATACCCAAGAAGGGGTTCTGATCGACGAAGGAGGTAGCATCTACTGTGGATAGTTATTACGAAATCATAATGAAAAAGAATGTTTGTTATAATTAATGTTTGAAATCAACTTTTATTTAAAAACGGAAAATGCGAATTCATGATTGTAATATTGTAATTTAATTTAATTTTATCTGCATGTAATGTTATTTTAAGATTGGAAATAAATGGGCTTTATTATTATTATTATTATAAATACATAGCATATTTGCACCACCCAAATGTGATAAAGTGAAAATACTGCGCGTAGCTAGCTTATTGCTATATCCGTACGAACTTAGAATATTTTTACTGTAAACCTATACATAAAAAAGCATGTACAAAATACGGATCATAACATACTATAAAACAGCTTCCATTCCCTATGTATGCTTAGATCTTTAAAACTACGCAACAGATTTTGGTGCATTTTTTACCAATTAATTCTCGAGGAAGATTGTGTGTATATAATTTGTCAAGCGGGTGTAGCCGCGGACGTCCGCTAGTTTATAACAAAACAGCTATTTCTTACAGGTAACCTTTATCCAAAGGTCTATCCAGACATAAACATGAAAAAAATATGTGAAGTTGGTAGGTTTTCGGGTGTTTTTTCGAAGATTTCATGTGTATTATGTATATTTTAATATGTATTACCATGTGCGTGTGACGATATTATGACTTAGATGCTGAACATTTTAAATGAGATATTTACATTTGTATGTTTATATATCTATGTTTATGATAAGTTAATATGTATGTATTTGTGAATTTATGTAGTTAAAGTGTATGTAAGTTTATTAACCTTAATAACAGTATTAACCTGGACACACACCAGCACCTGATTGAACTCACGTCTCCTCTATCAGGCCCATTGGAAGAGATCTCTTTAGAGATAAATGGTGCCTCTGTATATATATATATAATGTTTCCATTCACAATATTGTATATACTGTGTGTACATAAATAAATAAATGAGTTCGTTCGCAATCATAAAAATATATTAGAAAGAAAGAAAGAAAAACATTTTTTATTACTCCAATTTACAACCTTACAACATAAAATAACAAACAACGAAAACAACATTAGCTTAAAAAAAGGAAAATAATAATACTAATGTGTGGAATAAATATTAATATTTTCATTTTATTTGTGGACTTGTTTTGCTGACCGTCCAATGTTGACTCACATGGTTGTTATACAATAACTCAATTAAAATTAAACCTACTTGTTCTTCGATGTGAGGTTTCTAATGTTTTAACTGTCTTGTTACAGACTGACCAGTTTGCCACGGTTATTAATTGGATAAACTTGCTCCGGAAGTTCAGATAAGACTTGTTTCTGTCAGAAAAACATATTTGGGGAATTATGTTTCTGTCATATTTTTTCTGAGCATAAATAAACACATGCCCATTGTCCCAAAGATCTAACTTCACTACTTAGTAAGTTTTAAAGTCTTGTAATTTTCCGTTTGTTAACTAAACCAGGCCTATGTCACTCGCCTAACAATCGCAAAAAAGGTTCTGTATGTAAGTACTATTCCCTAATCTGTGACTAAACTTAAAATTATTGAACTGATTTTCGTGAAGTTCAAGACTTCTACCAAATATTAGTTTATATCCCAATAAATTATGATGTTTAATGTTCGTAGTTTATTAGGGATTTTTGCTGTTTGTGTTAGCTTTATTAATTAAAGACCAGGTATTTCATATTGGACAATTTTTGTTTATTATTACTATAGTGAATGTGTGTGATAGGTAACTAAAGTAGGCGTCGGAAGCCACAGGCTAAAATGAGTGGGATGGGACTATATTAACTCTACTTAATACCAATTGCTGATACAATATTATTCCGAACATCGCTATCTGTACTCTATTTTATTTCATTGGTATTTTACCGATGTAGAACATACTTCCAGTACGTGACATTACTAGATAATTTCTGCTTTTATAGGCACAGGACAGACACATCTTTTTCAACGAGAATAACATATTCTTACGCGAACCTTTGTGGCCATTTTACTATATTAGATTAATGTGTCACATGTTATTTCTATGACAGAGTAAAACGTAACACAGGGTTTAACTACTCACTCACTCCCTGTTGGTATAATTTCATAGATTTAATAACTACGTCTATATTCATTCCAAAGACCATAAATGACCAATAGGTCGCGTAAGGATTAAGTATGTTTTTATTTTAATATAATTAAATAATAAACACACACACAAATATCACGCCTATATCCCCGAAGGGGTAGGCAGAGGTCCATTACACACCCACAATTTGCCGGTATTTTTAGTGCCACGTAATAAGGGACAAGCCTATTGTCGTCACCGGGCACATTGATAATGGGTTATGTTCAAAATGGCCGAATGAATTTAATAAAAAGGAAAAAAAAACCCGTTGCCTTGCGATGAAAATTGATGAAAGGCAACAAAATCTTACGTATCAGCCGCTATGGCACAGCCAATTAAAGTCCTGGGCGTCTCGGACTATTCTTCAATTCTCGGATTAAATAATAAAGCGAAATTATGGAACTTTAGTTTTAATACAACAACATTGTAGCAAATCTTATGTCTATTTATGTTTAAAAAAAACATGACATTCTAAAATTAATAACATTACTAACTATATTGGATAGAAACAGGCGTTACTTGGCGAAAATCCATGACAAAACAATGGTAAGTAAAAATTTTTTTAAGAAAAAACTTTTTAGCATTAATTAATAGCATTAATTTTTCGCAGAATCAAAAGGACAACAAAACGTTTTCTGTTCTCTCTGAGACAGTCTTGATAATGCCTCGTTTAGAGGCGAAACAATTGTCGACGTTTTGTTGTCCTTTTGATTCTGCGAAAAATTAATGCTATTAATTAATGCTAAAAAGTTTTTTCTTAAAAAAATTTTTACTTACCATTGTTTTATTACTAACTATCCTATAGTTAGTAAATAAAACAGGTGAATGTTTTACTCTTTTACAAATTCTCATAGTGCACTTAGGTATTTTATTTACTAACTGTCCCGGCCAAATCGATCCGGCTATTCCAGAGACAAAATGAACGGCAATCCATTTTTATTTATATACCTCCTATATAGATTTACTGCTATGGTATCTGAAGATATCAAGTTTTACACTCTGACATATCCTAGGATAGCCCATTGTCATGGAACTTGGCGTTTTAATAAATAAGTAGAATTTAAATACTGAAACGTCACACAAATAAGCAGATACTCAAAAGTGATGTTTTTGTATGAAAAAATTCAGTTTAAGTGCTGCTCAAGCATCGTATTCCTCCATACATTTCACACAGTTCCCTGACGTTACCGCTAGGGGCGCTGGTGTGATATGTATGGGGAATACGAAAACGTAATTCGAGCAAAGTAACGTAAGGAACTGGCACTAGACACTCTGGATCTAGAAATACGGCAATAGACGTTGGGCAGATAAGGCTACTATTTATCCTGATGGAAGGTTCCCGAAAGTTGACTGGTCTGACTACATACACCTCACTGGATAATTTTATTCATCCACTGAGAAGACCGTCCGATTTTGTTTTAGGGCTCCAAATAGGTACATGTAACACTAAGCCGACCGACGGTTGTGCTCTCTGAGGCACGGAGGTGTCTCAATGTCTTAAGAAATGGTCACCTATCCTAAGACCGGCCGGATAGATGTTGCTTAACCTTTGTAATGTGTTAACATACTCGGTCACCACTTAACCACTAGGCCCTCTATAAAAAATGAACACTACTAATTGTGAAAGTAATAGTCTACAATTTGCTGTGTCCCAACGCTGTTCAGTACTTGCTATACATAAACTGCAATGTATCGAATGTATCGAATCAATGTATCGAAACAATACATTCTATGACTAATTCACACGCTCATTATCTATCGGTTGAGGACTTTCTAGAGCGCTTTGGTTTTATCGCCCTCCCCGGCGAATAGTATGGTAATGTGCTATAACAACAGTTTAGGTTTTATTGCATTTTCGGATGTTAGAGCATCGAATACACATTGTATTTTTTTTTTGTAATTTTTCAGTGGATATTTTTGAAAATACAATAATTCCCATAGGTCCATAATGAACATAACAATTGTATTCAGTTAAATTAGAAATAGAATTTGTACATGAATAATACCGTAAACGATAATGCAAAGTTATTTTTTTCCGTTAGTATCGGTAATGCCTTTTTACAATAAATTACAGATTTTAATAAAAAAGGTAATGTTTTTTACCGTATCATACAGATAAAATTCTAAAAGCAACTGGTTTTACATTGAAATATTGCAATTATGTTGGAACGTAATGCAATAACACACTACTATTTTCGGTAGTATCAGCGGAGCAAAAGCGCTCGCGTATTTTGTTTCCTTTTTTATGAAAGGGATAGTACAATAGCCCGCCCGGCGCCCCCGCCGGTTGGCACGTGCTGTTTGTTTACGCGATCATTAGTTGCATTATTGTATCCGTATGTGAAATGTTACGTCAGCTGATATTGTTTTTCTTAATATTGTGACATCGATGTTAAATTGGTTTTATTATTCATAATACTTATGTGACAAGGCAAATATGAAAAGGAATGTTTATAAAAATACCCGTACGAGAAGGATTTTGGACTTTTTATTGGATAATGTTGAAGGTGAGTTCTGTAAAACTTATTTTAAATACTTATAGGTACCCGAATATACTGTTTTCTAAAATTGAAATAAGGGTTTAAATTATATTTAGAAAATGGTGATAATAATTATGTGAGGTTTTCATAGGTAGGTACATGTCAAAGTATTTATGTAATACCTACGTACTTGCCCTCGTAATGTAGGTAGGTAAGTATAGTAGTTTTGCTTTTACCTACTGTTCAGAGCAGAAGTACCTAAGGATAAAACTTTGTTTTAACATTGTTATCATTAACGAGTACATTTTACTAGGTTTTATTTAACTTGCAATGTATGCATTTATATTTGTTTGGGTCTAATTTTGGAGATCGAAGCTAAATTAAAACCAGTTCTATAAGTTCTGTTTGATTCAAATCTGGTTTAATGACTGTAATAGTACGGATGACGGTGGGTGATCATAGGAATTCTAAACTAATCAATTTCGACCCATAGTATTTGCGCTCATTAAAAATTGTCTTAGAAAATATTCTGGTGCATCATAACATTATCCAGATATACTTACTAAACAGTAGAACATACATGTACGTATACCCACGCCTGTTTGCCAAAGGGGTAGGCAGAGCGTCAAGATGCATCAAAATTGAGTCAAGTACACATTGGTCCACTCCAAGTATCGACTCCAAGGCCACATCTTGTGCCTCATAGCATTTGTATTTCTTGGCATATAGATGACATTGTTACATAATACAGTATAGAATCAAATGTAGGTTTCCTGTAGGTTCCCTTTTAGGTTTCCTGTAGGTACACCATAGAACCGTTTAGTCACTATTTTATACAAAAAAAATGTTGCAATTTTTTTTAGAGAATCAATATGCTGCTGCAGGATTATCGGCTGAAGAGAAAATTATTGGCGAATCTAATAAATTAAGTGTTGAGACTGTTGATCAGAGTAATAATGATGGACTTACAAAATCATTCTACAATTTGCGTGGTACGTAAAATTAAAATTAATACACTACCTATACTTACTTGCTTGCTACTTATTGTCAGACTGTGGGTTATATTTTTATATTATGATTTTATATTTTTCAGATACACCATCTAAAAATTATGATGAACGTGATGAAAACAGCGACGACGATTTAGCTTCCGATGATGTTGGTAGTTTATATAAGCAACCAAGTTCTAATAATGAAATAAGTGATTCTCGTCCAGAGAGTACTACTTCGAGTTTAGGGGGAGATATTTTGAATTGTCTAAATAAATTTATTGATTCAAGAACAACCCGTTCCCCATCAGGTTTTTCAAATCTATCTTTGATATTAGAAAATGTTGACTTTATTGCTTCACCTACAGATATTTATGGAATGAAACATGCAAGTACACATACTCAGCATAATAATAATAAGATTTCCGTTTTATCTGACGTTAAGCTATCTACTTCTACACCAGAATGCGGCAAACAATCATTCCATTCGCAATCAGATGGAAACATTCAAGATCAGACATTGCAAATGAACCAAGACGACGATACTGTTGCGGAACGTACTTTGGAAGAAATGTCTATAGTAATTGAAATAGAGGAATTAATTACGGAAAATAATGAATCAAATGAAGCCAACAATAAAAATAATCATGATATGCAGTTGATGTTACAATATGATAGATTCAGTCCACCTTTTGCAAATAATATGCCAGAAAATGTTCCTTCTCCTAGTAATGCTGACGCACAAGAACCATAAAGTGCTATTGAAGAAGTGGTCCAAGCCCAGGAATCGTCTTCCGTAATGGAAATTGAGAATATTGCGATGAATGATGGGTTGTCTTCTATTCCTGGGACTAGTTTACATAAATCAACAAGAAAGCGGTCACGTAATACAGGTGAATGGAATGACAGTAAATGCAAACTATTTAAAAACTCAGGACAGGCTTATGTAGGTGCACGATCCAAAAAATGTTATACTGCAAAAATTATAGGACCACCTTGTTCTTGTAAAAAGAAATGTGGCAACATTTTTCCAATAGAACAAAGGCAACAAATATTTAATAAGTTTTATGCCTTGAAAAGTCACGAGCTTCAAAGGCAGTACATTGCACGACATGTTGAAGCAAAACCTATAAAAAGATTAACTTTAGACCGTCAAAATAACAGGACACAAACAATAATATACAATTTTCCTGCAGCAGAGTCTTTTACTCAGGTTTGTAAAGTGTTTTTTCTAAACACTTTAAAAATGTCAGAACAAGTTGTTTATACGGCGATAGAAAAGATAAAGAAAGACGAAAGTTTAACTGATTTAAGAGGAACTCATTCAACAAGGCCACATAAAGTATCTCAATCTACAGAGGAAAGCATAATGACTCACATCAAACTCTTTCCTTCTGTAGAATCACACTACATTAGACAGCAATCAAAGAGACAATATTTATCACAACACCTCAATATTTCGAAAATGTATAGATTATATATAGATTGGTTCCAACATCAAGGCTATACTTGCGATCAAAAGGCATCAAAGAGGCAATATGAAACTATATTTAACACAAAGTTTAATTTTTCTTTTTTCAAGCCTAAGAAAGACTTGTGTGGTACTTGTTCCTTATACGAACAAGCGGACCCAGTAAGAAAAGAAGGTTTGGAAGAGAAATACAATCAACATGTGGCAAGGAAGAATAAGGTACGTCAGATAAAAGAAGAAGAAAAGGCTTCTGTGGACCCAAGTTATTACTTGGCCAAGCTATTACCAAGCTATTACTTTTTCTAGATCAAAAATAGCTACAGTCGTATTCGACTGTAGCTATTTTTGATCTAGAAAAAGTAATTAGTATACCTAGATCAGAAGTAGGTATTTTTTATTACAAAAGAAAATACCCAGTATACAATTTTGCAATTTACAATTCTCTAAATAAATCAGGTCACTGTTACGTATGGCACCATTCTATCGCCAAAAGAGGGTCTATAGAAGTTGGTAGTTGCTTGGCACAATTCATCAAGGAAGAAAAACATAAAGGTATCAAGAATTTGTCTTTCTATTCAGATGGTTGTTCAGGGCAAAATAAAAATCGGTATGTTTTTGCTTTATACCTCCATGCAATAAAAGCCTGTGATATGGAAACTATAACACATAGGTTCTTCGAAACTGGACATAGCCAAAACGAAGGCGATAGCATGCATTCATGCATAGAAAGAGCTTTAAAAAATAAAGTCCTTTATACTCCAGACCAAATATATGGAGTAATTTTAAATGCGAAGGTGGGAGGCAACCAGTATGCTGTTAAAGAAATGGAACAGAGGGATTTCTTTAATATTAAGGATTTCATTATCGGCAAAAATTGGGCTATCGATACACTAGGTCGAAAAGTTAAATGGAACCATGTAATGGAAATAAAGATTTCCTGTTCTGAACCAAATATTGTACAATATAAATACAACCTTGAGGATGAATACTTGAAGTTAAATACCGAAGTTCAAACTCGGTCAAGGAGAGGATATAGACTATCCGAAGTTATTACAGAAAGAAGATTGAAACAAGCTTACAATCAACCACTTCCAGTGAGCAAATTTTTGAAGGAAGACTTATTAAGTCTATGCAGAACTGAAGCTATACCTCGCAATTATCATCCTTTTTATAATGCTCTCCTAACTTCTGATGATAATAATATAATAGAGGAGTCTTCGAACTCTGAATCGGACTGTGGTGACGATTAAATTAATAAGATTCTTTGAACTAATATTTGATACCTACGTCCTACCCAGCAGGAAGTCTGACTGATTCCTATTTGTGATATTAACATAATTTTGCTTGATTTTTAAGAAATAAAAGTTATTTTTAACAAAGAAATCAGCATTTTATTTCATAAATATTATTTATGATTATTATTTAAATAAAACATGCAGTACGAATATCAACTGCCTATTGTATATTATATGTAATTTAATTAATTTGTACTATATTATTTGATGAAATATTGTATGTAAATAATGTATTTGCAATATAATATTACTAATAATCAGTTGACACTATATATTGATGAATAGTTTTGCAAAGTAATATTACCGTAGACATTATCACATGTATTTCCCCGAATAATATGGTAATGTTCATTTGCCGTAAACATTTTTAGCTCCATATTTACATGAACAATACTGTAATGCATTATTACTGACCACAACAGCAATGGGAATAACGCGAATAATATGGTAATGATACATTGCGTGCTATACTTTTTATCTACAATTTCAGTAAAATGTTTTTCTTAAATTACTTTATTCCAATAACCTATTAAAATAAAATTAACATAGAAATTAGTCTGTACAAAAATTAGCTTTCTTTTGACATAAAAATTATTGCCATACAATCTATCTGCACTGAGATATGAGCACAAAACAGTTATTTCCTTCTCCTGTAAAATCTAGAATTTGCGATTACCATATTATTCGCCGGGGAGGGCGTTATGTCGTATTGTATAATCATAGTAGTTCTGTCGTATATTAATGAGGTATTTATCAAGTTATTTATTATAGCTGACAGCAAACAGTTAATTATATTTAAGCTTGAGATATGATACGTTGCTCCAAATGTTTTATATGTAAATTGCTGGTGTGAATAATAAATTTAAAGAATTCATTCATTCATTTAAACGCGTTACACATTACAAAACCACCGAGCGTGATGTGATCACTCTTTCCTATAAAGGAAGATTATTTTATAATTATAGAACATAAACTCCAATCCTCCACAAGAGATAATCCTAATTTTTTTAATTGATTTAATTAAAAAAACCTTTTGGTTACAGGTGGTGACTCGGACCACATATTCCACCTTCACGGATACAGTTTCTACGTCGTTGGAGTTAAAGAACTACACAAAAGTTTGGAAAAAGAACCTGTTATGAAGATGAACGAAGAAGGAACACTATTCACTAAGAATCTAATCGATCCAGTACGAAAAGATACTATAGTTATACCGAAATTCGGTGCCATAGCTTTAAGATTTAAGGCTGATAATCCTGGCTATTGGATGATGAGGGATGAAAGGTCCTCACACTGGACTCGGGGGTTGGATTTTATACTAAAAGTGGGTAGTCAAAGAGACTTTGTGCAAGCACCAACAGATTTTCCCAAATGTGGATCTTACGTCGGCCCAGAATATTTTCTAATATGAATATGGGTCAAAATCTATTCTGAAGTTACCCAATAGATTGTGTTATTGCTCAATTTATTTATTTAATATGTGATATGTTGGTAGGTATAAACTTTTTTATACTTATACGATTATATCGATTCTTCTTTGAGAGGAAGAAAGACTAGTTCATACGAATAGATCCTACTTACTTACGAACTATAAAACGAATTTAAAAATAAATTGTATGTAAGGATAGTTATTATACGAATGTAAATAACTTTATATGATATAAATATACAATTAGAATAAAGTGCAAATTTACATATTGACCGTACTTAATCGTGATAGTATTAAAGTTAAATACGTAACAATTCTTCGTGGCCAGGGTTTGCCTGGTGATACCTACGTCAAACCGGTCAGCAAGTCAGTCGACGTATCTAGGAGCTATAAGTTATTGTATCTTTGACATTATCATGATTAAATCCCTTTTATGTATCGATCTTGAGTAAAAATAGCAAAAGTATAAAATAGTAAAAGTATTAGAAATATCTGAGGATTTACTCGTGAGTCAGCGCCGAGACGAGAGAGTGGGTCTAGGCGTGGATACTGGATACTTTCTCGCTGGGGACCATGCCTTGAGCCATGGTCTTCAGCGGGAGTAGGTGGAACGTGGCCGTGTCCTTCTGCGAGCAGGACATACTCGCGAAGGAGACGGGGAGTACTCACCCCCCTTAGTTCCAAAGTCTGCAGCTTGCGCATAATTAGAATCAAATAGACTCTCTATTTGATTCTAATTCTGTGCACGGCTTAGATTTTACAATGTATATTTTCTGTAGATACTTAGGTATTAGTTTGTTTTCCTTATATAAGTAGTTTATCGTAGATATTTTTGTCATTATAAGATCGCCCTGACATCACTTACCTACTCGATAAATGCCTGTTTATTTTTAATAATGTAAATCGTAATATCTTAGGGTAGTTAGTTTATACTGTTGACTGATGGCACTTGTTGAAATCTGCTATACCTACACATATTGGACAAATAATTGTAGGTACTTTTCCACTTCTTTTGAAATGAAATGATTTATTTATTTGTATAGGTCACTAAATGGCTCTTACAAACGTCACTAAGTACTTAAAATAAAAAATGTCATTGTTTCTATATTTACATGTACTGCCAGATTCGCAAAGCAATAAGTAGAACCGAGAGAAAGAACCTGGCAATAAAACTCTCGGTCACTCTTTTCAAATAATTGACTCATATACACATTTTCTTAAGACTTTGATTTATTTTATACTGATCGGTGTCGTCTCACGGCATTATCAGAGACTTAAATATCACCACATCTCACTAAGCAATCACTGCTCAGTTGTTCAATATCTTAGAGTAGATTAGTACCAGAGTCAGTTTCCTTTCAGAAAGAATGCTCTGCGCTCGTTTTTAGTAGCGATTTATATTGTAAAACAAAAAAATATAGTACCTACATACACCTACTCCTTGCTTTAAGAAATATCCTAAGTACCTATGTTAACTACCTATTGATGTTTGTGATGAGTTTGTTTCATTGGTAAAGAATCTACCTGTTGATTGCTGGTATATGGAGACTGTCTTGACATTCCATTGTTACAATAAACTAATATATTTGAGAGCTAAACGTCTAGACACTGAAAGTAAACCTAGAAAGTAGGGCAAATAATATTGTAAATACAATTCAAGGAGTTATTTTTAAACTTCTTTTATTCACCTGTAAAATACACCGCCACCTTTATTCCCGGTTGGTTTCAATAGCAACGATAAATCATTCTGTCACCGACGAAACACACCAAACTCGTTACTGAATAGACTGCTTCTTGTTGTCGGGTTGTAGATTCAACTGCAGCTGGATATATTTCCTGTTCCTGTGACCGTGTATCCACAGGTTGGATAGCAATATTTGTTTCGGGGGTTGGTTGTATTGTTATGGCTAGGTATTAGGTTTAGCGTGTATTCTAAAACTTTCAGAATTTGATTGAGTTTTTTTTTCAACATTATTTTGAGCAACAGTTGTATGTGATTAAAAATATAACCATGATGAACCATTTCTCCCGTAATCTATCCAAGTCGGATTGTATAAGTGCAGCTGCACTTAGTTGAAGCCGTCTACAACGAGTTGTAACCTCTTTTAGGGTAGATAGGTATTAGCCGTAACTTCACTACATATTATTAAAACAAAGTCCGCCACAGCGTCTGTCTGTTCGCGATAAACTCAAAACCTACAGCCACGATTTTCGTGCTGCTGTCACTAATGATAGAGTGGTTTTCGAGGAAGGTTTCAGTATATAATTTGTCACGGGCCTTCGCTAGTATAAGTATATAGGTAGGTACATAAGAAGATTTTCTTCTCTATGACACGGGGACTCGGTTCTAGTGACGACAAAACATTTTTCGGCTAAGTACCTTTAAGTGCCAAGTTATCTATAGGTATAGCTCAAGATGTAGGCCACGAATGTTGGTGAGTATATTATGTAGGTACTAAAAGATACCACAAAGTTTGGTTAGTATTCACATCGAGATTCTACAAATATAATGCAAAAGACGAAAGATTGTAGGTTCAAAAATAAAAGATAAAAAAGAAATCACTTTGGTAAGAAACCATGTAGCAGGATCTCAATTATTCATATGTCAGAAACACGTACTTACATCTCCATCAGATGTTCCGTTGTCATTTTATGTGTCAGTACGTTGTCGGTCTACGTGATTTGAAAGGTAACATAATTATTCTTGATATGTACCTATATGTTTTATGTAGCTTATCAATATGTTTTTTTCACAGTACAGGTTTTTGGATACTGCGTTTAAAAACCTAATCATAAAAAATGTGACATTCTTTATTTTATTGTACCTAAAAGCAATCGAGCCCGTTTTATGCAGGGATGGCTTGTACTTGTAATCCGCAATTCCACGTCTATTGCGCGGGTATTGATGCAGGGATGGCACCATTGCCAACTTTTCGAAATTGCTCATCTCACCCAATCCTACCTATTGTCGTTTAGCTGGAACTTCTATGTTTGCCTGAGCTTTCTCAGTGAATTGATCACTTTCAGGGGAGGTTGACTTGGTCCTCCAAGATCATTATTGAATGTACCTATCGTATTTATTGTATTAATATTAGTCATATTCTCCCTGTAATAATTGTAAATTTTCTTCGGCCAAATTTTTAACGTGCGTTTTCGGGAATTACGCACCTTTTTAATTATTGAGAAACGCTGAATGATAATGAATGAATAGTTCTTGTTATCTTGTCGACACTAAACCTTCTAAGCACTTTTACTACGAAAACATAACCTTTATAGCATTGCAATCCATGTTTTGGACACAAATTGTTGGACATAAATTTAAGATTTATCGCTTGTGTAGCCATAAAGAAGTATATTAACCTCACGTTTTAATGATGCTGGAAAGTTCCTCGACGATCCCTATCTGGCTTTTATTGAATTTATCGTTTACGTAAAAAATATGAAGTTGTGCACGTCTATGTGAATTATTGATCTTGAATCTAGTTAAATTGTTTTTTACTTTTCAATCAAAAACCATATTATATTGTCAATATCTCAAATCAAAAACTTTTAAACGACAATAATCAAAAAATGTGTTAATTTTTCTGAAAAAAAAACTGTTGATGATGACATTAAGTGTTACAGTTCCAGTTATAAAGTAATGTCACTGAAGCGAACCTATTACATTTTATAGGCCTTGACATTTTTATTATTTAGGTATATCTAGCCACTGATACACTTTTAAAAGGGTCTTAAAAGCTCAAGGGAAATTACGAACACCATTTGTGCTGCCTATTCAAGGGTTAAAACTTTATATTAACGAGGAAACTTATATTAAGGGTTAACTCAGATCGAGCAACATAATTATCAAGCAATTTTAGATTTCACATGAGCCATCTCAAACGCGTTGTTTGACATAAATTAAAGAATTATTGACTAAGGTCAAAATTTTTAGGATTCGAGAAACACCTATATTTCTGATATCACATAGTGACAAATCCTAACTAATGGTACCTATTTGAAAGGAGAAGGGCTTTACGACTAGTCACATAGGTCTGGGAGTCTGTGGTGCCACTCTATCTATGCAGGTCGCTTGATTCGATATCTTATAAGCATGCTGTTGGAAGACTACTGCTGGTGAGATGTCGGAACCTCGGCGAGAAGGTGAATACTGGCATCTCCAAAGAGACGTAGGTACAATTGACTTATATTTTGTGAGCTTCTTGCCGTTTTCTTCGAAATATACTCTTTAACGGAGTACAAAAATGTAAATACTCATGTACCGAGTATAACATAACATAACATAATACAACACAACACAACACAACACAATACAACACAATACAACACAACACAACATACTTAACATAAAAATTCTTTACTGTACACCACATTACAAAACAATATTGAAACTAATTACAGCTACATGTACAAAGGGCAGCATTATCGCTGACAGCGATTTCTTCTTTCTTTACTAAAACTTAAACTTACTATACGGGTAGTGTACATAATAATGAAAAAGTGAGACTGAAGACAGGATATAAGTGAACAGGTCACCATGGCACTAAAAGCACTACGTGCAATAATAAGGAACATAATATTAACCTATCATACGACAAGCGATTTTTAATGGTCTGTCAACAAGGTTTTGAAGGACGTCAGTGACTGATCGCGTCTTACCTGCAGTGGCAGTGCATTCCACAAACGTGCGGCCTCAACAGTAAAAGAGCTATCATAGAATTTTGTGGAATGCACTGGTATCTGCAACAGCAAATTCTCCGATGACCTCAGACACTAGAATGTGAGCCATTAAGGAGTATACGTACTTAATATAATAAAAAGTAATACTGTGAATACGGTATAATGAACTGGCAAATCAGACAGGCTTATCTGGTAATTTACGCGACATATATTATACTAAACAGACGACGAGGCTTGGAATACAGTATGTGTAATACAGAATAGGAATATAAGTACTGCAATATGAGCAACAATTACTGAAAATTATAAACTTGACTTCAAATATATAATTTATTTATTTCAAGTAACATTGACTCATATACATTCATAACAATATTATTTTCCGTTCACTGCACAAAGTCAAATTAGGTACAGAATTAAAATGAAAGTACATAATTCATTTAAATATAATGAAATGTATAAAAGGAAGTCACATACCTACCACTGCTGCTGGCGGCCCACGGCGCAAAGATTTACGTTTTATTACGTTACGAAGTGACTTTGTTCTATACTATGTTATGATTAGAAGAAGATGAAATACAAAAACCATATAGGTACCTATGTAACTAATGAATCAGACTATTTTAAAAACCTATATCAATAGCTCATTGCCACGATGAATACTAGAGTATGAAAGTATATAGAGGCCTACCTACTTATTTATTACTGCGACGTGAATAGAATTTTGTCTTGATCAGAAATAAATTACTTTAGCCACATGAGTAATGACATTTTATAACATGCTATACAACTTGATCACATGTTGTGTGTATTACAAAGTGATCGGTTCATTACACACCATGTTATGAAGACCATCGTCATATTAATTTTTCGAGTCAGAGACCGTTGGCTAATGCAATATTCACACTTAAAAAAAGCAAATGATTTTTTTAAATGTGAATGTTGAGAATAAACTGTAATCGCAAATCGAAGATAATAATAAGGTATTTCGTTTCTAGGGTTCTGTACACAAAGGCAACCCTATTACTAAGACTTCGCTGTCCGTCCGTCCGTATGTCTTGGGCTGTATCTCATGAACCGTGATAGTTAGAAGGTTGAAATGTTTCACAGATGATGTATTTCTGTTGCAGCTATAACAACAAACACTAAGAAACAGAATATAATAAATATTTAAGGGGCTCCCATACAACAAACGTGATTTTTTGCCGTTTTGGTACGGAACCTTTTGTGCGCGAGTCCGACTCGAACTTAGCCGGTTTTTTAGGTGACTCTTAACTCGAAGAAGTACCGACTAAATAGTAGTAAGTACATCACTTGCATATCACTAATCGCAAATTCGCATTCGTGACCTTTATCAACCATAAATGAATAGAAATTGTACCTACCTACGTGCTGCAGCGACTTGGATATTGCTTAGGGGCGTTTAAAGTTTCTCCTGTCACTTTCTGTACAAGTCAAAGGTCCTGAACTATTGGTAATTCAACACCTTCATTTGAATGTTATGTCATTATGACCTTTAGTTTTGAGAAAGGAGCTTATTATTATAGACCAAAATACACATTTAGGCATTATTTAGCTTGGACAACCTATCAACCAACGTGATATGGTTTTGTTGCCCTCTCATTGTCATAGGAACCTGTTATAAGGCTGGACGTGTCAACTCTCCTCCAAACGACAGAACCGATTTGACCAAAAATAATATGAATACTAATACTTTTTGGGTTGTATTTAATTGTTAACCAAAAAATCCCTTTCTTAATTAAAAATACTTATTGCACAGAAAAAAATTACCTCAAAACATTATAATTTTAGCAGCAATTTAAGTTCGTGACCCATAGCTCTTTATTTAAAAGTACTTTTACTTTACTTTACTTTTACATTTAACTTTTTTTTTTTTTTTTTTAATTCTGCGGCCTAGGGCTGCGGCCGCTCTAATGTCCGTGGCCGGGCGTCTCTAGTTACAAGCAGAATTCACAAGCGTATTTCCAGTGACGCCCGGCAGACTTTGACCACCCCTGTGGTCTCTGCGGGGGTTAGGTCGGGATGAGAATCCCGCGTCGTTAGGGTAGGGTTTTATCCCGCGTCAGTGAGTGAATCTGGTTGCGTGCTATGGGGCAAAGGCCCCGCAGCACGCAACCCTTCTAGCCTGCTTCTGTAAGGACGGTGGGTGGCGATGCCGCCGTCCTCAGGCCCCGATCATGGAGGTCGATGGTCTTGGGCGTAGATGAGTCTGCGGCGCCCTGCCGCTGACTACGGAACTCAGCGGGAAGGGTACGCTCCCTCTCCCTCTCGGCCGCCTCCTTCGCGAGCATGACTTGCTCGCAGGACACGGCCGCGTTCCACCTACTCGCGCTGGAGACCATGGCTTGGAGCATGGTTTCCAGCGAGAGGTATCCACGCCCAGACCCACTACGAGGTCCCGGTGCTGACTCGCCCACGCTGAGCACTCCACCAACGTATGGAGTGCGGTGTCGTCGCCGGAAACGTCGCAGTGTTGACACTGGGGTGTGACCTCACGATGGATGCGAAACAGATAGCTACCGAAGCATCCATGCCCGGTAACGATCTGCGTCGCACGATACGTGAGGTCACCATGCTGCCTCTGTAGCCAATCGTCCATGATCAGTCTCACCGCCGCCGCGATGATGATGGTACCCCACCTGGGTTGCTCAAGTCGCACCCTCCATGACTCTATGAGATCTTGGTGGAGTTGGGACCGCTGGTCATCAATTTCTCGAGACGTGTAGGCATGTGGTCCCGCTCCAGCGCCTCCTTGCGCCATTGGAACAATGACGCAAGGGCTCTCGCTTCCAGGTCCCATGGAGGGGTCCCGGATAAGAGACATGCAGCACTTCCGGAGATCGTGCGGTACCCTCTTATTGTTTTGCCGGCCAAGGTCCTCAACGGTCTATTAAGGAGCGTTGAGTTGTTGGCCGTCAACCGCGCCGCCCATACGGGAACCCCGTATAGGGCCATACTCCGCACGATCCCCAGGTACAGTCTCCTGCAGGAGGCGTTGGGTCCCTTTAGGTTGGGCATGAGTCGCGAAAGCGCGACTGATGCCCCCGTCACTTTAGGGACCAAACTTCGGAAATGTGGTCCGAAGTTCCATCGGCTATCAAGTACGATCCCTAGGTACTTCATCGAGGGCTTGATGCCGATGCTAAGGCCTCCCACATTTATGCTGGAACCTTCAGGTGGACCGTTCCGAGGTCTGAGAAAGCACAGAACCTCGGACTTGTGCAAGGCCACCTCCAGTCCCAGCCGCGCTATCCGACCCACGACTTGAGCAACACCCGCGCTCACGGTGGAGCGTCCCCGACGGAAACCAAACTGGTTATCCGCCAGGTCTGGCCCCACACTCGTGAGATGCTCGACGAGGCGTTCCGCGATAATTCGCTCAAAGAGCTTACACACCTCGTCGAGCAACACGATCGGCCGGTATCCGGACGGTGAGTCCACCGGCGGCCCCGCCTTACGGGTCAGAACCAGTTTCCCCGTCCTCCACACCTTGGGAAACTGGCCCCTTTCGAGGCATGCGCTAAAGAGCCCCATCAGTCGAGGCCCGAGTTCTTCGAGGGCCAGGACCCATACACGGCCAGGAATGCCGTCGGGTCCGGGGGCAGTGATTTTCCGGCGTTTAAGCCGGAGTACTGCTGCACCTAGCTCCCCCACCCTGACTTCGGGTACGTCGTCTTCGCTGTTGCTATCCGCGATTTCAAAAAAAAAAAAAATGTATCCTCAGTTTGCCCTAAGACTTTATTTAAATTAGGTTTCCGCCGGGCGCCACTGGAACCGCCGGGTGCCAATGGAAATGCCGGGCGCCACTGGAAATACTTTCTGCTTGCGTACCAGAGAAGCCCGGCAACGGACGTGGCAGCGGCCGCGGCCTATACACTATTGATGTAAATGTTTGTATTATTTCGAGTACTAGTATTGTTAAACAATAGGTTCATTTGCAGAAAAAAAAATATAATTGCTGTAAAAAAAGTTATCTCACGCTTATAAATTGAAGGACGATAAGTTTTTTGCTGTGGATTTAAATTTATGGATCCCATGCTTTTTACGGTTCCATACCCAATGGGTAAAACGGGAACCCTATTACTGAGACTTCGCTGTCCGTCCGTCCGTCCGTCTTGGGCTGTATCTCATGGACTGAGATAAAGTTGAGATTTTCACAGATGATGTATTTTGGGTCTGGGCGTGGATACCCTCTCGCTGGAGACCATGCTTCAAGCCATGGTCTCCAGCGGGAGTAGGTGGAACGCGGCCGTATCCTTCTGCGAGCAAGTCGTGCTCGCGAAGGAGGCGGCCGAGAGGGAGAGGGAGCGTACCCTCCCCGCCGAGTTCCGTAGTCAGCGGCGAGGGCGCCGCAGACTCATCTACGCCCAAGACCATCGACCTCCATGATCGGGGCCTGAGGACGGCGGGATCGCCACCCGTCGTCCTGGAAATACGTTCTGCTTGTAACCAGAGACGCCCGGCGTCGGACGTTAGAGCGGCCGCGGCCTTGATCGCGGAACTAAAAAAAAAAAAAAAAAAAAAAAAAAAAAAAAAAAAAAAAAAAAAAAAAAAAAAAAAAAAACGGTACTCTTTGTGCGCGAGTCCCTCTCGCACTTGCCCGGTTTTTTTACATAGGTACCTAATATCTCAAAATGCAGATAAAAACGGTTTTTTTACTACCTACTGATCTGTCAATATCAAATGTGAATTTTACAACAGCTTCCTTATAAGAACTGATTCAGAATAATTAATAAATTCTGTTGAATCACTTTCTAAGTGTATGCACTCGTATAAAGGAAACATTAAAATAGCTACGACGGGATTTTATTTGTACCGGTTGTGCAGCCATGGTTTTGAATAAATCAGACAAGAAAGTGCAGTGGTTGGATATATTTCACATCTGCAACTATACCACCTATATACCGGTTTGGTAACTTACTTCATTAATTCATGTTTATAGTTGATTAATGGAGCAGTTTATATAGCTACTTGCAGACGGGGTCCGATCACTTATCGAAATGTTTTTGCTCGAATTTCATTTTACCGAAAACTATTGACAGACATCTTGGCTCTGGCTAAGTATGTGTTCTTGCTGTTCCGTGGTAAACTGAGTAACCCTCGGGTGTTGGAATCGTTAAAGTTGCTTTTACCAAACACACGACTGCGACAGGCCCCTAGAACCAAGGTGCTCCAGGTACTTGCTTCCCGCACTATTCTGCATAAATTTTCTCCAACAGTCCGCGCTTTAAGTATTTTAAATGAAGTTTCCCAAAGTCTGGACATTTATGTCTGTTCATTGGCGGAGTTTGAGAGGATGACACTGGATTGCCTTAGTTATTACTTACTTATAGTTTATTGTTTTCTGTTGCTACATTGCTGTATTTGGTCTATAACCTATAACAACAGTAAATAAATAAATCTTTTTTGCTATACCTATGCACTATTTAACAAGTCTCTTTTAATTTTTTAACATAACATATAACATTTGAATTATATTTTTTGGATTGGATGACAAATGAAAGAGTAATAAAGAAAATTGAAGAATACATTTTCTAAACAAAGCCGCTTCTGAAGTCTACGGTTCACAGAACCACTCTACTATATTTAGTTGTACGAGTATACTTATCTACTTAATAGTAGTCAAAATCTACTTTCGTAGTATTACCTACGTATTAATTAACGAAGGTCCAATCAGTTTGGATACGCTTGTTAACAGGTCCAAAGTGTCAAACACTAATAACACATGCCAGAACCTAATAATAGACGTTAAGCACTATGGCACTACGTAAGTACTATTCCGTATTCTGTGCTATGGCATCAAGTTCGTCACTGTACGGCAAGTACAACTATCCATTTTAGTAAAAGGGAATTTAGAAGGGTTGTAAGTAATCATTGTTTACGTATAGGCAATATAAAACCAACTGCATTTTACTAGTATTTACTGGTGGCTCATTTATCGTAGTTCAAACCACACCTGCACATAGCAGCAGCCTGCAGCTACTGATTGATGGACCAGGTGGTTATGGCAAGAATACTCAAGGTAGGCCTAGGTGCTCGGAAACCGCTTCAGACCCACGGTACCCCTGGCCATACCCCTGGTGGTACCGTGGGTCTTTTAAAGTTAAACGGTACCACCGACTAATAGTGATGTGATGTTAACATCTACGACTGAAAAAAACGGATTATTCCCAGTTCGTTCAGTTTCATGGAACTCATGAAGCCAGTTCCACTTGAAACTTTTGCAACCTTACAATATACGATTTTTGTCCCATTTGTTCCATGTAATTTTATACTACCTACTTTTACCGCTGACATTATTTAAATAAAAATTATTTTAATTTTAAATTGTTTTATTTTTATGATCGCCTGGTACTTTTTCAGAATAATGAGTTCAAACATTCAATCGGTTTTCATTGAATTTAAAAGAATTTAAAATCTTGAAGGCTCTAATGTTGTTATGTATTCCTGGTACATTTGAGGTTTGTGTCTTTTATAGTGGACAATCATTTCTCATCCATCAATCATCTGTACTCGGTGCACCTGTTGACACATTTAAATAAACTAAACGGATCGAGATTCGAATGAGATTTCGAGTGCTTCTTTTTTTTTTTTTTTTTTTAATTCCGCGAGACCGCGGCCGTTCCCATGTCCATTGCTGCGGGCGTCTCTGGTGACACTGAAGGCATTTCTAGTGGCACCCAGCAGACTTTGGCCACCGGTGTGGCCTATTCGGTGGTTTGGTCGAAAAGAAAATCCCGCGTTGTTGGATTGGGTTTTATCCCGCGTCGGTGAGTGAATCTGGTTGCGTGCTGTGAGGTAAAGGCCCCGCAGCACGCAACCCTTCTAGCCTGCTTCTGTAAGGACGGCGGGTGGCTATCCCGCCGTCCTCAGGCCCCCATCATGGAGGTCGATGGTCCTGGGCGTAGATGAGTCTGCGGCGCCCTGGCCGCTGACTGCGAAACTCAGTGGGGAGGGTACGCTCCCTCTCCCTCTCGGCCGCCTCCTTCGCGAGCATGACTTGCTCGCAGAAGGACACGGCTGCGTTCCACCTACTCGCACTGGAGACCATGGCTTGGAGCATGGTTTCCAGCGAGAGGATATCCTCGCCCAGACCCACTACGAGGTCCCGGCGCTGACTCACCCACGCTGAGCACTCCACCAACGCGTGGAGTGCGGTATCGTCGTCGGAAACCTCGCAGTGTTGACACCGGGGTTTGACCTCACGATGGATGCGAAACAGATAGCTACCGAAACATCCATGCCCGGTAACGATCTGCGTCGCACGATACGTGAGGTCACCATGCCGCCTCTGCAGCCACTCGTCCATGATCGGTCTCACCGCCGCCATGACGGTAGTTCCCCACTTTGGTTGCTCAAGTCGCACCCTCCAAGTCTCCATGAGATCCTGGCGGAGTTGGGACCACTGGTCCTCGATTTCTCGAGACGCAGGCCTGTGGTCCCTCTCCAGCGCCTCCTTGTGCCATTGAAACCATGACGCAAGGGCTCTCGCTTCCAGGTCCCATAGAGGGGTCCCGGCTAAGAGACATGCAGTCTCTCCGGAGATCGTGCGGTACCCCCGTATTGTTTTGACGGCCAAGGTTCGCAGTGGTCTGTTAAACAGAGTCGCGTTCACCCTGACCGCCAATCTATCCGCCCATATGGGAGCCCCGTATAAGGCCATACTCCGCACGATCCCCAGGTATAGTCTCCTGCAGGAAGCGTTGGGTCTCTTTAGGTTGGGCATGAGTCGCGAAAGCGCGACTGATGCCCCCGTCACTTTGGGGACCAAACATCGGAAATCTGGTCTGAAGTTCCATCGGCTATCAAGTACGATCCCTAGGTACTTCATCGAGGGCTTGATGCCGATGCTAACGCCTCCTACAGTGTAACGGAGATAGGCTTATATGCCTGGAGGGTTTCACTGACTGAGTTTGAATCAAAACACTTAGAACAGTTCTAGACATATAATGTTTGAGATTACTCGTTACAATATTTACTGCCACGGCTTTAGAGGTCGTGGATGATCGATGGTTTTAGATAATACTAGGTACTTAGTTTAGAATATAGGCTATAGGTTTCAGAGTCACGGGACGTGTGCTGAGTAAAGGAAACAGCACGTCACCTTATATGTCGTCGATCGCACAAGCGGGCGATCCACCGCGTTGCCCGCTTATATAGAATAGTTGAGTAGCTTCATCGCCCGTCCCGGTCGCACGATCGCGTGACGTCACGCGCCCACGTCACAACAGTTATGCTGGAACCTTCAGGTGGACCGTTCCGAGGTCCGTGAAAACAGAGAACCTCGGACTTGTGCAGGGCCACCTATCCAACCCACGACTTGAGCAACACCCGTCGTGACCTTGAGTGCTGCCTCCTGATGTTTCGAGAGTGATTGTGTAGTTCTGTAGTCCTAGTATTTTATTCAAGGACACGCACCTTGAATAAAATACTAGGACTACAGAACTACATAAGCATTCTCGAAATCTCATTTGAATCTCTATCCGTTTAGTTTAT